>CM066032.1:1125572811-1126172811 GCA_033557465.1 Ichthyophis bannanicus | reverse complement strand
TCATCTTCCATATTGTCGTGCTAGACGAGTCCAGAGGTGAGATGTACCAAAGATACAACTCCACTGAGCGAGAAGAAGATACAGCAGCTTGCAAAATCCTTGAGCCAAAGGCCATGTCTGTCCTCGCATGGACATCCAAGCAGTAATGCTTGGCAAAAGTGGAAAGTGATGCTCACATTGCTGCCCAACAAATGTCTGCCAGGGCTACCAAGCTCCACTCCGCCCATGAGGATGCCTGCGCTCAAGTAAAATGGGCGCACAAACTGTCCAGTTCCATAACAGATACGCAGAGGCAAGCCCTCCTTAATCCAGCACCCCAAAGTCAATTTAGCCACCGTGTCACCCTTGTGTGGGCAGCAAACAGCACAAAAAGATGGTTGAACTTATGAAAGGAATTCGTAATCTCCAAGAACCAGAGAAGCACCCTCCAGACAACCACAAGACAAAGATCCTTATCCTTCTCCCCAAACTACTCCTTAGAGAAGGAGGGCAGGCATATCACCTGGTTCATATGAAAGGGAGAAAGCACCATAAGCAAGAAGGAAGCCATAGGCCAAATAGAAATGGACTCTTTGAAAAAGAGAGATAAGAATCTCGTTAAGACAGAGCCTGCAGCTCAGAAATCTGCCTTGCGGAACAAATCGCAACCAAGAAGACCGTCTTGAGCATCAAATCCTTTAAAGTAGTAGTTTAAACAGCACAAAGGGCACTACCATCAAGGCCCTGAGCACCAGGCACAGACCCCCGGGAGGGATCACTGACAGGAAGAGAGGATGCAGATGCCGAACCCTCTGGAGAAACCACGAAATGGCTCGAGGTGGTACTTGGGGTAGTTGACCAAGAATCCCAGGCGCTCAAGGAGGAGGATCATGCGTGATGTCGCAAGGCGGGCTTCCCCAGCTGAGGGCCCCATGAAGAGCCAGTCGTCGAGGTAAGGGAAGACTGGTATGCCCTACCGTCTGAGGGAGGCGGCGGCCATGGAGAGGCACTTTGTGAAGACTTGCAGAGCAGTTGCGAGTCCGAAGGGGAGCACCCTGTATTGGTAATACTCCCCTTGCAACCTGACGCGCAGGAACTGTCTGTGCTGGGGGTGAATCAGAATGTGGGCGTAAGCGTCCCTGAGATCCAAGGAGAATAGCCAGTCATCCTGCTGGAGGAAGGGCAGCAGGATGCCAAGCGATAGCATTTTGACGTTCTCCCACACCAGAAACTTGTTTAGTTTCCGGAGGTCAAGGATGGGCCGTAGACCCCCCATCTTCTTCAGAACAAGGAAGTACCGGGAATAGAAGTCCCAACCTCGGAAGTGCATCGGTACCCTCTCGACCGCTCGCTAGGTGAGGAGGTTGTCTAACTCCTGCTGTAGGAAGGACTGGTGTGCGTGGAGGCGAGAAGGCTCCGCTGGGGAGAAGGGAGGGAGAAGCCTTTCCAAACGGAGATGGTAGCTGTCCTGGACTACTCGGAGGACCCAAGTGTCTGAGGTGATGGATGCCCACTGAGCGGCAAAGGACAGGCGTCCCCCCCACCAACTGCGGTGCTGCCAGAGGATGAAAGGCTACGCTGTTGGCCTCAAAACCTCTGGGCGGGCTGAGGTGGAGCCGGGGTTTGGGCCTTGGGCCCTTTTGGTTTGAGATGACCGTGTGGTCCAGACTTTCCCTGCGTCACGGTGGTCGGTGCAGGAGTGGGTGAGTACGGTGGGTAGCCTTGGTAGGGTAGGCCCTTCCGCGGAAAGAACGGCTTCTTAGTTTGCTGATTCTTTTGAGGAAGGGAGGAGGTCTTGAGCAAGAGGTGGGTATGGGTGACGAACTCCGTCTCAATCTCGGCGGCCTTATCCTCCATAGGTTTACTGAAGAGCTGTTCACCAAGGCACAGTATGTCTTGGAGCTTTTCCTTGACCCACTGCTCCAAGTCCGAGGACTGGAGCCATGCCTGGTGCCGGGCCCCGATGCCAGCTGCCACCACTCAAGCTGAAGACTCGGATCTGTCGTAGGCGGTACAGGAGAGGTATTTTGAGCACTACGCAATGGACTTCAGGAGGGTCCAGAACCTGCTGAGGGGTTTGCCCGTGAGGCCCATGGAGAAGCCCCCAAGTTCCTTGGCTAGGTCACATAAAAACATGCCCGTGTATAATTGGTATGCCTGAATACGGCATGAGAGCATGGACCCTTGATAGGCCTTGCGGCCTAGGGCATCAAGGCTCTCGACTCCCTGCCTGGTGGAACCAAAGAATGTGACTTCAGGCTCTTTTGTTTTCTCATGGCGGACTCCATCACCATTGAGGTATGGGGAAGTTGGGTTTTCCAGAACCCATGGCCGCGCTGGACCGTGTACATTGCATTTAGGTGCTTGCTTACGATGGGGACCGAAGCAGGGGTCTCCCACATGCAGAGTAGCAGCCTGGACAAAATGGGAGGAACCGGGACAGCAAGAGATTCCCGAGGAGGGGACTCGTACTGCAAGATATCGAGCTCTTCAGCTCGAGGTTCCTCCTCTGCCTGGGTAGCCAGGTTGAGAGCCCCTGCCATATTCCGCACAAACACCAAGAAGGAGGTGTCCTCAGGTGGCGAACACTGCTGAAAGGTGGGCGGGGATGGGTCGAACGGGAGGTCCCGATGGGTACGGGTCTCAGGGGAAGTATCCCCATCCAACTCCCAGCCCAAAAATTCAGAAGAGGAGTCCAATTCTGGCTGGTCGCCTCGCCCAGAGGCTGAGGCCTGTTTGGAGCTGGAGGCCCTGGAGGATCTTGCCCCCGAGGAATGGGAAGGCAAGCGAGACCAACACTGAGGATCGTCACGAGGTCCATGGCTCTCGGGGGTTTCCAGGGCGAATTTTGGTGTCCCTCTCGAGGGAACCTCAGTTTCTAGGCGCAGACCAGCGAAGCTGGATACAAGCGCCTGCTGGGAAGCTATGAACGCAGAAATGCTGCATTCTAGTGCCAGCATACGGGACTCCCACATGGGCATGAGGTCCTGTGACGCTGACACCGGGGTCACCGGGTCGGGCATCGAGGAGGAGAGGGGGTCTTTGCCGGGACGACCCTCGGGAGACCTGGTGCCATCGCCCGGGGCCTCCGAGTCTGTTCAAGGTACCTTACGAGGCCGCTCCTTGTCCGACTCTCGGGAACACCGAGGGAGGCTAAGTGACCTTACGCGGGAGCGCTCATGCTTGTCGGGAGCCCCCAACAGTGACTTCGAGGTCTTCTTCTTCTTATGTTGCTCCACTTCAGGGGACCCCTGGTCGGAGTGCCGCCTTGAGCGCGTAGCCTAGGTGGGGGACCCACCAGCAGAGAGACGACCGAGGGTGCCAGCGGGGATTCCGAGGCAGCCTTTCATAAAATGTCCTCGGACCTCTGCTTACAACTGAGCAGGGCTTTTGAGGACATTTTCTTACAAAGCAAACAGAGCTCTGGATCATGGTCGGCTCTGAGACACCGTAGACAACATTCATGGGTGTCCGTAAGCGACATGTTCTTGAAGTATCTATCACATTTTTTGAAACCGGTGGCCATCGGGGCAAAAAGGGCCCCTGCGAGGTCAAAGCCCCTCGCAGCCAGCGGTTAGGAGAAAAAAGGGCACGAAACGCGCCAACAACAAAAATTAGGAAAAAATGTCCCCTTTGATCAAAAGAGATAGGAGCAAGTGGGAGGATGGGTAGAGGACCAGTGCAACCAGAAAATAGTAGACCAGAGGCTGGAAAACAAAACACTTTTTCCGAGGGACGAGGACGTGCATCCGAAGGGCTCTACAGAAAAAGGGAGACTGAGCAAGATGGCATCCTTGGGCGGGAAGAGGACCACCATGCATGGCAGCAATCCCAAAGGCTTTCTTTGAAAGCTGGACAATTGCTCCATGTGGGCTCCGTCGGTGCCGACATCACCCATAAGTGGGGACTGACTTCCTGCTTGTTCCTGGAGAATCCAAGACTCTAGAAGCTTGCTGCACACAGAACAGCACCAAGCAATTCTCCTCTAGCAGGAAATCTCTGCCCACTCGAAAGTCGAAATGTGCTCCTAGAAACTCCAGGGACTGGGAAGGCCAGAGCTGGTTCTTCCTCAAATGATCACTTTTTAGGAAGAACACAGATCCCTTGGTGCCACAGCCGCCACCACTATGACCTGTGAGAACATCTTCGGGGCAGTGGAAAGCCTGAAAGAGAGGGCAGCGAACTGATAGTGAGAGCCAAGAACGGCAACATACAGGCACTTTTGATGATCTGCCTGGATCGGGATATGAAAATACACCTTGGCCAGATCCAGAGAAGCTAAGAACTACCCTTGGCGCACTGCTTGAATCATGGAGCACAAGGTTTCCATCCAGAAGCGCAGGATGCACAAGTGCTCGTTGACCCCCTTGAGGTCCAAAATGGGCCGGAAGTAACCATCCTTTTGGGCACCATAAAATATATGTAGTATCTGCCCTAGTCCCACTCATCTGGTGGGAAGGGCATCACTGCCTTTCGGTGCAAGCAACTTGTCCAAGGTGATCTACACAGTGGCACTTTTGATCGCAGACCCACAAGGGGAAACGACAAAAGCATCCAGAATCGGATCTTTGCATTCCAGGACATAGTCGAACTGCAGAGTATCTAGCACCCAGTGATACTTGGTAACCTGAGCCCATTCCTGAAAGAAACAGTGAAGCCTGCCTCCAACTGGAGGAACCAGGGAATAGGCCCTAAAACCTTCATTGCGCAGTCTGGGAGGGTCCTCCTCTGAAGGGTCTGCGTCCCTAGGCCAAGAACTCTACGAAAGGACTGAGAACGAGCCTGAAGCCATAAAGCAGAGGGGAAGAAAGGATTTCCAGGTTAGTAACAACAAAAGTCCCAAGGCCCCCAGGAATCCAACCAGTATGCCTTCAGTGGATGGGCAGAGGCTGACGAGAAAGGGCACCAGCCCATTCTACAGGCCCTAGGACCCATCTTCCGGAAGGCGGTAGATTGTGTCTCACCCAGGTCCTTCAGCAGCTTCTTCAAATCAGCTCCAAACAGAAGCTTCCCTTTAAACACCAGTTGGGCCAACTGGGCTTTGGAAGATGTTTCTGCTGCCCAGTGCCGGAGCCACATCCAACTCCATGACACCATCATCAGAGCATTATTCGTGGCCGCCAAATCTACAAGATCATACATGGCATCAGAAAGGAAGGCCATAGCCGGATCCCAAAGAGGAGTAGTATCATCCAGTGGAAGAGACTGAATCCATTGGAGTAAGGCTCGAGACATCAGGCTGGTACATACTGCCAGCTGAAGAATAGCCACTGCCATGGCGAAACTGGCTCCTCAACCATGAATCCACCTTATGGTCGAGAAAACCCTTTCAGGTCAATCCGCCTTCCACAGGAATGGTGGTCTGTCTGTTAACTGTCATGACCTGTGCATCCACCTTTGGAATGCCAAACCACTCAACGCACTCTTCCTCTAGGGGATGGAGATCTTCTCACACACCCTTAACCCTTTAGGCAGGGAGTCAGGAGAGTCCCACTCTGACTGGATCATATCCTTGATCACATCCAGAAATGGGAAAACAGTAGTGGATTTTCACACCCCCTTGAAGGAGCAGGTGTGCCTTTGGCTCCTGCTCTGTGCCAGAAGCATCCATCGAGTTCAAGGCAGATGAGACCCAGGCAATTAATGCCACCAACTCCTCCTTCCGGCCTCCTCACAATCTTCTGAAGGCGAGAGTACTTCTACATCCACGTCAAAGCCCAGCACTGAGCCATCTGAATCTCAGTCATAGTCAAAATCTCGGGCAGCTCCCAGTTATTCCCCATCTCCAGGGGGCCCCCACGCTGGGGATACTTAGTCACAGGCAAACAAACAGGGCTTCCACTCTCCGCTTGCCCCGCATTAGACTGCGTCCGAGAGCACCAAAGGCTGCAGGGTCTGAATTTCCATGCCGGAAGGACCAGGCCTGCTGCAAAAAGGAAAGAATTCTGGGGAGGACAATCCGGAGTCTGGAAGCTTTCCACTCGGAAATGACACAGCTGCCACAGGACAGGGGACACAGCTGCCACAGACTCCCTAGAGGATAATAAGCAGCTCACCGCATGGTTGCTGGATCCTCCAGCTGGCTGGATATCCTTACCCATAGCACCATCCGCCACCTCCTGCCCTGAGGCAGGCAAGGCTGGATTAATCACATCCCACAGATGAGAGGGGCAGCAGGTCTTCCAGGGACAATTTAGAAACCGCCATGCAAGAAGAGCAGAGTCCAGAATCTGGAGAAGAGGCACCTCGCTTGCCACAGGTCAAACATTTCCTGGAAGAAGACATAGAGAGTTAAGGCAAGTATCACAACAGCGGGCCACAGTGGCCCAAAGGCGTGTGTTAACTATGCTTTTACTGTGGCACACGTTAACTGTGCTTTTACTGCACATGTTAACTGAGCTTTCACTGCAACACACATTATAGATGCTAGGGTAGGAAAGCACATTGGAGCCGCTTGGGCAGAACGCACATACAGACCACACGGCCGCCAGGTGCACAATAGGAGAAAATGCTACTAACGCATACAGAAAATGGTAGGAGTCCGCTATACTGCACCAACAATCTCCAGCAGTCCACCCCGAATTGTGTCCCAGGAAGACAGAATCGGAAGCCCCCAATAAGGACAATGACAAGGTCAAGCCTTGGTACTCACCATCTGAGATCCCCAGGCAGAGAATCCGTGCTGGGTTCAGCTCTACTCCCCTGAAACTGTTTTAATGGCTTTTGCAGCACTGTGTTTAAGGTGGCCAGCAGGCGGATGCCTCTGAGAGCCTTCTGCAATCTTCGGGAGAGAGCAGGGGGGAATAGAGAAGGAGGGAGGGGGCACTGAGGTTGTGTGAAGCTGCTGCACTCTTCCACATCCTTCCAATTTCTGGCTGTTCAACAGGCTCTTATCATGATACGCGCATGCAGCTCAACCAATTTTCCCTCCTCCTATGACTACTAAAAAGACCACAATCTACTGGAACCTCCCATGTCACCTTCAAGGTGGTCATTCACAAACATTTAATCAATCTTTTCCTCTCAATCTTCATCTGCTTGAGACAAAGATATACTGAAGAGACTTCTGGTGGCAGAGGTAAATAGAGGCATAGGAGTGATGTCATCAAAACCTGAGCTTTTCATTGGTTTGTCTCCACCAATCTGTTGGTAGGGTAACACAACCCACTTGTCAGGACTGGTCTAGCAGGACAATATGGAAACATTTTTTAGTGGCTTTGTAGATGGATTCTAGGTGGATTCCATTTAATGATATACAGTGGAACCTCGGTTTTCGTGATTAATCCATTCGAAAAAGTCTGACTAAAACCGAATGTATGAAAACTGAAGCAATATTTCCCATAAGAAATAATGTAAATCCAATTAATCTGTTCCAGACACCCAAAAATATTAACAAAAAATACATTTTATAGATAATAACTATATTTTTACATACAGAAAACAATGAGAAATAAATATAAATGACTAATGACATGGATAAATGAACATTTAACATCACTTTTACCTTTATTGAAGACTTTTGTTGGCATATGGAAGACAGTCAATCAGCAAGAGAATCAAAATAAAGAAAATCCCACTGCTGGCCACAAGATGGTACTCCATTTTCAACTGTACGAAAACCGAGACAATGTACGAAAACTAGGGCATACGAAAACCGAGGTTTGACTGTAAAACACAATTTTCCATTGCCAGCCCTTTCTACCAACCCCAGCATTGACCCCCTCCAAGCTACAGCCACAGCATCAATGTTCCCTTATTCACAAAACTGAACAAGCTGGATTATGCAAATTCCTAGATAGAAACTCCATGCTAACAGAACATACCTCACATACCCAGAACATAGATAGACCTTCACCGAGGCCTGAATAAGTGAACACAAACTTAAAATAAAAATATGCAGACAAATTAAACTGAACCCCCAAAAAGCCACTCTGAATGCAGTACAACACCAGAGAAATAAAGATGTAAACAATAGAAAGAAAAAAAAGGAGTTTTAAATGACCTCTTGACGGTTGGAAATTGGACGCCAGACTGCCAAGAGACAAAACAAAGGAAAGACCCCTGCCATCCTTTCCCAAAATTACTAGCTTTATCAGTGAGTTTCAGGCAATTCTTACACTTGAAGAAAGAACCACGTTGGTAGATGAATAGAATTATCCATAACTGTGAAAGTTTTCTGACAAAGTTGATGTGTAGAGAAATTGGTCTAAATGTGAATGTATTACAAAAATGATGGCTAAAGAAAGTAATGTGCTAAGACTTTAATTGTGCTGCCAAATGCTAAAGTGTTTAGTTGCTTAAGAAGCTGGGTAATGTTGGGGACAACATTAAAGAACCTGAGGAAAAATGTAAACAGTACATAGAAAAAAAAGTTTTAAATTACTTCTGAGGGGTGGAAGTTGGATTCCAGACAGTCAAACAGAAAAGCAGGAAAAGCCTTGTGCCCCTCAGACTACAGGAGGTAGGGTTGCCAACTTTTTCACCGAGAAAAACCCGACACCTATGGCTCGCCATGCTCCACCCATTCTCCTCCCCCAGTCCCGCCCCTGCCCCGCCCCCAGCCCCACCCACAAAAATTACCGAGGATTCACTCACACCCCCCCTCAGTGCTGGTTCACTCACCCCCCCTCCCCTCAGTGCTGGTTCACTCACTCGCCCCCCCTCCCTGCTGGTTCACTCACTCACCCCCTCCCCTGCTGGTTCACTCACAACACCCCTCCCCTCCCTGCTGGTTCACTTACCCACCCCCGTGTCACTCACTCACCCCCCCCTTGCTGGTTCACTCACACCATCAACCCCCTCCCCTGCTGGTTCACTCACACCAACCCCGCTCCCCTGCTGGTTCACACCAACCCCCCTCCCATGCTGATTCACTCACACCCCCCCTTCCACTGCTGGTTCACTCACACCACCCCTCCTTCCACTGCTGGTTCACTCACCCACCCCCCTGTCACTCACTCACCCCTTCCTGCTGGGTCACTCACACCAACCCTCCCCCCTCCCTCCTGCTGGTTTAATCATACCATCACCCCCCCCCCTCCCCTCCCTTGCTGGTTCACTCACACCCCTGCCCTGCCCAAGCCGCTGCTTCTGCTTTGTACAGAGCAGCGGCTGCACTACACTTACTTTGAAAAGTAAAGAAACTGTGTGAGAAGTCCTCCGGTCATCCAGAGCCCGAGGAAGTGATGTCATGGGGGCGGGCTCCTCACGGGCTGTCTTTCCTTTCAAATTAACTTTAGCTGCAATAAAGTTAATTTGAAAGGAAAGACAGCCTGTGAGGAACCCGCCCCCATGACATCACTTCCTCGGGCTCTGCCATGACCGGAGGGCTCCTCATACAGTTTCTTTACTTTTCAAAGTAAGTGTAGTGCAGCCGCTGCTCTGTACAAAGCAGAAGCAGCGGCTGCACTATTATGGGGAATCGCGTTCGCGTTCGCATTCGCGCCGCGGACTTCAGGAGGAAAGCCGGATTTTTGCTCTGGCCGCTCCCGATCTTGCGGCCAGAGCAAAAAACCGGCTTTTCAACGGCCGGTTTGACATCTGTGCCGGCAGCCGGCCTGGCCATGGAAAAACCGGCCAGGCCGGCTGAAAACCGGCCGGTTGGCAACCCTAACAGGAGGTGACATCAGTAGAGCAGGACACAGGAAGAATGATGTCATGTTTCATATCTGGAAACACAAAAAAATGACCGACAGGCATATGTGGCTCAGAGGTTCCCATAGAGGGCATCTACAGGCTCATGCTGATTGTTAATCTTCAGAGCAAAAGATAAAATGAATCCATGTGCACTGTGCGAAATGTCTGTGAAAGAAGGAGGAGCTTCCCCTACCCCTCCTTTCAGACTAATGTAAGGCTGGAAAGCAGAGAGAGAAAATCCAAGGAAGAGAACAGAACTTAAGCCAGGAGGCAAGATCAGAGTGCTGTGGGACTGGAAATAAGAGGGACAGCACAGGAAGGAATATTTCTGGAAAGGTTTAGTTGCTTAACATAGGGAGAGGAAACAGAACCCTCAGCAGATGCTTACAACAGAAACAGTTTTGAAAGGCTGCATCAGAAAGCCTGGGACAGCAGGAGTCTAGGAAACGTGCTAACAAATCAGCGAGTCAGGTGGGCCAAGCCCAAGCTCCTAGTGAAGACTTGTCGCAAGAAGGTAGCACCCTGCTGCACTGGAGGGTTGAGAATATCAAACAGTAGTGCTGGGCTCTGCACAGAAACTTCAGCTAGAACTGGGCCAAGGAAGTAATGTCCCCCCAGAGCCTTCATACTGACAGAGAGCCTGGACTAGGCCAGAGTATTAGCTGTTATTGGAGTGCCACCAGATCAGTGGAAAACTTTGTGATCCTGGGAGTAGGGTTGCCAACTGGCTCCAGATGCGCCCAACAGGTTAGATGCAGTCCTGGGTTTACCTCATTGTATGCAGGGATATGTAGTTCTGATTTCTCCATTGCACTCCATAAGAAAAGGAAAACTACAAGTAACTGCATGCAGTGGGGTAAACCCAGGACTGGCGAAAGCCTGTCGGGGGCATCTGGAGCCAGTTGGCAACCCTACCTGGGAGGCTCTTTCACTTTGGGACAAAAGGCAGGAAGTTTGCAAATTCTTCTGCCTTTTAGGGACTGAAAGTTCTGCAGCTCTAATCAGACAGAATCCTTAAGTTTATTTTAACTTTTAGTTTAATTAGATCACAGTCTAGAGGCAGTGCTTACACAAAGGACAAGCCTACTTTTGCCTAGGGCCTACAGAGGTTTTTTGTTAATTACATAGGAGTGGGACCCCCAAAGTGCAACTGCCTGCATTGTGGGAGCACCGTGGAACTGTGAGAGACCATGATCTTCGCTGCTGGCGAAGCCATCTGCTTTACAGCATAGATCTCAAAGAAATGAGATTAAAAGTGTACCACCACAAACCATGGACAGAACACATATCTAATTGAGCTCAATAATCTCAATTACTTAAAAGAAAAACAGCAAGAGAAAAGAGAGGGTGGGACATTGCAACCCAAGTGATGAGAAAAAAAAACCTAGCAAGTTAATAAGTGCTGACTTGACAGCTGGTTAATAGTTGCAAAGATATACATATGCTCTATAAGGGTGGGGGCACTGTCACAAGGGACATTGGAATCATATAACTGTAAGTAAGCACAAAAGTATTTGTACATTTTTATACTGGTACCATTATCTTTGTATTGATTGAAAGTGTTGCATTTATCTATGATGGTTGCCCATATAATGCCAACTTAGTGGGGGGGAGGGGGTTATTTTATAAGAAATACTTATTCCTTATTCTTCTAATCTATTTCTACATTCAAATAAATCTGGCTAAACATTTTCCAGTGTTTCATATCAATATCATTTTGTTTTCTTTACACTTAAACAATTTTTCCTTTGAGAGCCAGCCCATTGCCCCTACCTCTGGGGTAACCTATTGTGAGTGTCTATTGTAACTTCATGGAAGGATGGTGTTATTACTGTACCTCGCCCAGAGGGAAGAGAACAGGATCCCAAAAAGAAGCTCTGCCATCCAGGGCCGGGCAAACTAGGCCATCACTTAGAGCGCCGACCCTCCAGGGGTGCCCATTGCTGCCACTGTCGCCCCTTCTCCAGGGCCTATAGTAGCGCCAATGGCTCCTGAGCCATGACACAGCACTTACCAATACAATTTAGTGCTTTGTCATGGATCTTTTCTGTTACTATGTGTTCTTTCTGCCCCTCTCTGACTCAGATTTACGGTTTATGCAAATTGGAAGCTGTGTTGGAGGTGGAAATGGTACATAATGACAGAAGTGAATCACAACGCAGTGCTGGACTGTATTGGTAAGCACTGTATCACAGTTTGGGAGCCATTGCTGCTGCTGCAGCTCTGGAGAGGGACAGCAGTGGTGGCAATGGGGGCAGGGGACCCACGAGGTGGGGCGATAGGATGGAGGGCCCGCCTAGGGTGCCTCCAATCCTTGCACCAGCCATTCTGCCACTAGTGACTTGAGGAAGAGGAGACAGGGAAACCTAGATCGCCTGCCCTGCCCAGCTAGGCGAGAGTTACAAAGAGATGAAGCTCCCCTAAACTATGCAAAATATAAGATAGCAGATCTAAATTCTTAAAACTGACATATTACAATCACTAAATTGAAAATAAAAATAGTTTTTCTACTTTTCTTGTCTGGCTATTTCATTTTTTTAATTGTGTTGGTTCCAGTCTCTGGTTTCTGCTTCCCTCCATCTTCCCTTAACTTTTTTATTTTTACTGCATCCGTCTCCCTATATCCCCCCTCCCCCAGCATTCTCCTATGCTCCCCTCATATCCAGCATATCCCCTCCTTATGTTCCCCTGATACTGACCATCTCCCTTCCATCTCCTTATGCTCCCCCCTCCCCCGGGTCTTTTATCTTCCTTCCATCTCCACCCCCCCCCCCCCCGCCATTTCCCTAATCACCCCTGTATCCAACATTTTCCCTCTGTCTCACATGTCTTCACCCCTCCCCACCAGCATTTCCTGTTTGTTCCCTGGTCCTGCCACATGGTCCTGCAATGCCCCTCTAACCCAGACCACTGATCCAGCATTTTCTTTCCACACTTTCCCCTTGGTTCTCCCTGGTGCATCACCCTAAGTCCACGGCTCCAGTGGAAATAAAATAGTTAATGCGAGGCCTTGGAGACTGGGCGTGCTTCCATGACCATGCTGTCCCATCCCTCTCATGTAATACTGTACATGTCAGAGGAGGCAGGACCATGAGGGTCTTTGAAGCGAGCCAAGTCTCCAAGGTCTCACATTTACTGAGGGGCTAATGTAATGAAGTGTACTATGTGTGGCACACAGACTAGCTTGGCTTTTGTACACAATTTTGTGGCTGCTATGGGCGCCTATTTAAAAATAAGTTTTGTATATGAGCAAACTGTGGTGCTTATTTAAGTCCCATGATAATGAATGGGTCAATATTTAAATTCTGCGGTTGGTGTTTTTTAAACACTGGCTGTAGCATTTAAAAATGAAATACGATATTCAGCGCTGGAATCTAGATATCCTCTGGCACTGAATATCTGGTTTCAGTGCTGACTGGGGCAGTCCGTGGGCAGAATGAGGGCAGTCCTAGCACTTATCTAATTAGCACATATTCAGTCACTATCCAGATAGCACAAAGATAGGAGAACTATTTTTGTGACCTAACTTCATGCAGCTTAGAAAACAGTTGGGGCAACTGATGCTTCGAGCCTGATCTGGGAGTAGCACTCTTCTCCAGCAATGAGAACAACTCCAGCACAGTCAAATCTGAGGATCCCATGCCTGATCTCTGGCCTATAAATTGAACAATGGGTTCTTGAGGGGGGACTGAAGGCCCTGGCAGCTTCTAGGGAGTGGCAAAGAACAGAGGCAGTCAAAGCAAAACAATAGATCTTGACATCATCCTGGATAAGTAGACCAATTTGATGGCTCTCTGTGACATTCTGCATAGACATTTGAATCATGGGTTAGATTAGTTATTTTATTAGACCTGACTGTTGCTTTGGATACAGATAACCACTGAATTCTCCAGGATCAGCTGGCAAAAAGTGGCCGGGAAGATATTTCATTCTGTTGGTTCCAGTCCTTTCTGGAACATAGATTTCTATATGTTGTTTTGGGGAACCATACTTCCTCAGTGTGGCTATTACAATTTAGAGTTCCACAAGAATCAATTTTGTCCCCCCACCCTTTTCAACATCTATGTGCAGCCATTGGAACATCTGGTCCAGGATTATGACCTTTTTCCATATATCTATGTAGATGACATTCAGTTGGTCTTGGGGAAAGACAGGGTGGAGGCAGGTGAAAGGCGAAATTAGGTCTTACCTGCTAAATGATGTTCCTTGAGGAACTCTATTCCAGTCCCGGTATCTGTGGGTAGTCACCCTCTTTCCCTCTTCCAGCAGCTTGGAAACCGAACATGTCATATTTTCATGACATCATCCTGGATAAGTAGCTGGCACCACCCTCCAGAATCCTATTGACAAAGCAGACTCACAGGAGCAACAAGTAAGGACTATTCAATATGAGCATACAAACTGTAACTTTTTTTTTGGAACTGTTCCCCATGCAAACCAAACTACACTTTCCCCCCCCCCCCCCCCCAGGCAAAGAAGTGCTCACCTACCAGAAGGGAAAGGCAGCTTGTCACTCTAGCCTGCCAGCCACTCCCCGCGGTGAGCATATGTACATATTCTTTACTTTATTTTTTTTCCCATGAAGAAGTCCTCACTCACCCTCATCTATTACACCTTGTCCCCGATGCCAGAGAAATGAACTTCTTCAGGCCCAAGAATGCCACTGTGGTACCACGCCAAACCAGAGGGAGGGTTTCCAGGACTGGACTGGAGTTCCTCAAGGAACATCAATTAGCAGGTAAGGCCTAATTTCACCTTCCTTATCATCCCTCCAGTCCAATCCCGGTACCTGTGGGATGTACCATAGCAGTATCAACCTCGGGAGGAACCCACAAACCTGGCCTGAAGCATGGCTGAGACAAAACACATGTCTACCGCCACCTGCATATCCAGACAGTAATGTTTCACAAAGGAGTGCAATGACGATCAAATTGCTGCCTTACAAATGTCTACTTGTAGAAATACAAGACAAAAAATGGTCCTCTCGGAGTGGTGTAAACAATGTACTAAATGATGAAGGACACTCCACTTCAAACTATTGGCTCTTAAACAATATCAGCAAATTATTAGTCGTACGTAGTCTCAGATCAAACTTGCGCTTATGATCACATTTGTTCAGTGAAACATAAATGGCGCTTGATGACATCAATGACTACTAGATATTTGTTTTCTCATGCTGATATGTAGATAAAACTTTTGGTACTTATTCTTGATATCTTTTTTATCTTTTTATCTATTTGTATGCCAGTGTTCAGAATCCTATTCACTTTAAAATAATCTATACAAGCATATGAGGCAGAACAGACTTAGCTTGCTCTATGTTGTTCTCTTCTGTTCAGCTTTCCAAAATATAACAATTCTCCATACGCCTCACTCATTTAGCGCCTTCGCGTGTTACTCCTATCCGGAGTTCCTCAGGAAGAAACTGAGTATAATTGGAAAACAACGTGTAAGATTGAGACTGCTTTAAAACAATTATTTAAAGCTCACCTAAACTTAAATAACTCTACCCAATGTGAACTCTATCTAATGTGAGATCTTATTCTTACTTGCTAATGGTTGCTGCCCACGTTTCTTATCAGATGTTCTGATTTTCTTGTTTCATTTTCTTCCTCTGTCAGACAACGCCGCGCATGCGGGTTGTAAAGTGCTACCCCCTAATATACAGCTGATGCTTAACACTCATCTGCATAATTGCCACTCTATTGATTCATTTAAACCTGATGGTTGTACTGTGTCCAATAAGAAGATCCACCTTTGCTCGTAAAACAATAGAGTTTCCTCTAGCGTTTTACCTCTCCGTGCAAAGGTGATGTGGTCTATGCAAAAGCATCGTAGCTGTAGGTAGTCATGACCCATTTCAACACAATGTTTAACTAGAGGTGCAGTCATAATTTTATTTGTCAGACGACTCTTATGTTCTTGGATACGAGACTTAAGCTTCCGGCTTGTTTTTCCTACATATAACTTCTGGCACGGGCATCTAATGGCGTAAACAACGGACGTGGTGTCACAAGTTGTAGCCTTGTTCAATTGATAAATTTTGCCTGAATGCGTGAAGTTTGTAACACTATCTGTAATTGGGCATATTGAGCAATGGCCACAGGCTGTGTGTCCTTTATTCAATAATTTGTGTTGGGCTTCCTTCTCTATATCGGATTTAGGACATAAGTGTTCCTTAAGATTAGTGTGTCTCTGCCAAACACATCGCACTGTTTTGGTTGCCAAACCAGGGATTGTTCTTAACACATCAAGATGTTTGTGTACTATCTTTTGAATATGATGACTGAGAGGGGATCTTTCGGAGGCTCACATTTTGTTTTTGTCGAGCTTATCACATTTAGTTATTACAAAGAATTTTTTTCATTTCCATAAGTCCATATATTTACAAACATCTGGGATCGCAATGGGGGCATCTTGTGCCCCTTCGGTGGCCAATTTATTTATGGGAGATTTTGAGCATCAATGGCTCAAAACATCAATATGGCATCATCAACTGAGAATGTGGACGCGTTACATAGATGATATTTTTGTCCTTTGGAAAGGCACTGAAGCTACAGCCTATGAGTTTATTACCTGGCTTAATGGCCGCAATAAGGCGATACAGTTTACATCAACGATAAATCCAATGAGTATAGTATTTTTAGATTTGGCTGTCACTAAGAGAGAAACAGGATGGGAAACCACTATTTATAAGAAACCAGTGACTCGAAATACTTTTCTACATTATAATAGTGCTCACCCCCTTCAATTAAAAAATAGCCTGCCGTTCTCTCAATTCCTCCGGTTTCGGAGGAATTGTTCTGAAAAGGCAGATTTCAAGAAGAAATCTAAACAACTGCTCAAAGATTTTGCAGTTCGGGGTTATCCTGCACAGATTTCGAGAAGAGCCTATCAGAGAGCACTGAATAATGATTGCGCTTGGCTGCTTAACATGGAGAATGAAACCAACAAGAGACAGCAAGCAGAGAGCGTGAATCTCATCACTAAGTTTTCCCCTCTCAGTCATCATATTCAAAAGATAGTACACAAACATCTTGATGTGTTAAGAACAATCCCTGGTTTGGCAACCAAAACAGTGCGATGTGTTTGGCAGAGACACACTAATCTTAAGGAACACTTATGTCCTAAATCCGATATAGAGAAGGAAGCCCAACACGAATTATTGAATAAAGGACACACAGCCTGTGGCCATTGCTCAATATGCCCAATTACAGATAGTGTTACAAACTTCACGCATTCAGGCAAAATTTATCAATTGAACAAGGCTACAACTTGTGACACCACGTCCGTTGTTTACGCCATTAGATGCCCGTGCCAGAAGTTATATGTAGGAAAAACAAGCCAGAAGCTTAAGTCTCGTATCCAAGAACATAAGAGTCGTCTGACAAATAAAATTATGACTGCACCTCTAGTTAAACATTGTGTTGAAATGGGTCATGACTACCTACAGCTACGATGCTTTTGCATAGACCACATCACCTTTGCACGGAGAGGTAAAACGCTAGAGGAAACTCTATTGTTTTACGAGCAAAGGTGGATCTTCTTATTGGACACAGTACAACCATCAGGTTTAAATGAATCAATAGAGTGGCAATTATGCAGATGAGTGTTAAGCATCAGCTGTATATTAGGGGGTAGCACTTTACAACCCGCATGCGCGGCGTTGTCTGACAGAGGAAGAAAATGAAACAAGAAAATCAGAACATCTGATAAGAAACGTGGGCAGCAACCATTAGCAAGTAAGAATAAGATCTCACATTAGATAGAGTTCACATTGGGTAGAGTTATTTAAGTTTAGGTGAGCTTTAAATAATTGTTTTAAAGCAGTCTCAATCTTACACGTTGTTTTCCAATTATACTCAGTTTCTTCCTGAGGAACTCCGGATAGGAGTAACACGCGAAGGCGCTGAATGAGTGAGGCGTATGGAGAATTGTTATATTTTGGAAAGCTGAACAGAAGAGAACAACATAGAGCAAGCTAAGTCTGTTCTGCCTCATATGCTTGTATAGATTATTTTAAAGTGAATAGGATTCTGAACACTGGCATACAAATAGATAAAAAGATAAAAAAGATATCAAGAATAAGTACCAAAAGTTTTATCTACATATCAGCATGAGAAAACAAATATCTAGTAGTCATTGATGTCATCAAGCGCCATTTATGTTTCACTGAACAAATGTGATCATAAGCGCAAGTTTGATCTGAGACTACGTACGACTAATAATTTGCTGATATTGTTTAAGAGCCAATAGTTTGAAGTGGAGTGTCTTTCATCATTTAGTACATTGTTTACACCACTCCGAGAGGACCATTTTTTGTCTTGTATTTCTACAAGTAGACATTTGTAAGGCAGCAATTTGATCGTCATTGCACTCCTTTGTGAAACATTACTGTCTGGATATGCAGGTGGCGGTAGACATGTGTTTTGTCTCAGCCATGCTTCAGGCCAGGTTTGTGGGTTCCTCCCGAGGTTGATACTGCTATGGTACATCCCACAGGTACCGGGATTGGACTGGAGGGATGATAAGGAAGGTGAAATTAGGCCTTACCTGCTAATTGATGTTCCTTGAGGAACTCCAGTCCAGTCCTGGAAACCCTCCCTCTGGTTTGGCGTGGTACCACAGTGGCATTCTTGGGCCTGAAGAAGTTCATTTCTCTGGCATCGGGGACAAGGTGTAATAGATGAGGGTGAGTGAGGACTTCTTCATGGGAAAAAAAATAAAGTAAAGAATATGTACATATGCTCACCGCGGGGAGTGGCTGGCAGGCTAGAGTGACAAGCTGCCTTTCCCTTCTGGTAGGTGAGCACTTCTTTGCCTTGGGGGGGGGGGGGGGAAGTGTAGTTTGGTTTGCCATCATCTGAGGGCCCTACTGATCCCTGCCGGGCATGTCAGTGGATGCGAGAGCGGATGGTACTGCGCTAACTACCTCCACAGCAATGTCCTCTGTAGTGGTCGCATATGTGCTCAAGCCCATGGCTCTATCTTGGCTGCCATGGAGCCTAAGATTTTCAGGTAATGCCACACTGTAGGCACCTGCATGCAGAGGAAGAGCTGTATCTGCTGCTGTATTTTGCGAGCTCTGTCGACCTGCAGGGATACCCGTCCGAGATTTGTTTGGAAGCGAGCTCCCAGATACTGCAAATCCTGGGATGGCCGAAGGCAGCTCTTGCCAAAGTTGACCATACAGCTGAGACTTTGTAAACAGGTGATGACTCTCTCTGTGATTCACGTGCTCTCTTCCCTGGACTTTGCCCAAATGAGCCAATCATCCAAATAGGAATGTACCAGAACACCCTCCTTGTGGAGAGCCATGGCCACCACCACCATGACCTTAGTGAAAGTTCGAGGTGCCGTCATGAGCCCAAAGGGTAGAGCCCAAAACTGGAAATGCCCCATGAGAAGCGCGAACCACAGGAACTGCTGGTATTCCTTTCGGATTGGTATATGCAAGTAGCCCTCTGTGAGATCAAGTGAGGTTAAATACTCCCAGCTCGAACCACCACGATGATCTAGCAAAGTGTCTCCATATGGAATCGTGGCACCTTTAGACACTGATTACACCTTTGAGGTCCAAAATTGGACAGAAAGAACCTTCTTTCTTTGGGGCTAGGAAGTAAATGGATTATCAACCATTTTCGCACTGGTCTGTCGGTACCTCCACCACCGTGCGCAAGTCTAATAGCCGCTGCAACATCTGCCGTATGGCCAATGCTTTCTTGGTGCTCTGCACAGTGAGGTGACAAAACTTTCTCTGAGGGGTCACGCAAGCTCTAGAGAGTAGCCCTCCTTGATGACCTGCAGCACCCACTGGTCAGAGGTGATCTGGGCCCAGGCATTGTAAACGTCCTGTTGTTGACCCCCCCCCCCCCCACTGGGACTACATCTGCCTGGCCCGACCTTGCTTCATTGCCCTTTCTTAGCCCCGGATGAAGTGGAGGGGAAAACCCCCATACTGATGCCCCGGAAGCCTTAAAATGGTTGACCCCCTGGCCAGAAAACATCCCCACTGATACAGGGCAAACCTGACAGTGTGAAACCACCAGAAATCCCTGAGCTGTCCCCGCCCTGGAGCCTCGGAGTGCACCTGCTTCTGTTTATCCTACAGCAGTCTTCCGCCTTTCGTCTCGCCATGGTTTTTCACCAACTTGTCAAGATCCAAAGAGGAGCTTACCCCTGAAAGGGAGCTTACTGAGATGGGACTTAGAGGAGATGTCTACAGACCAATTACGCAGACACAAGTAGTGCCGAATGGCGACCGAGGCCATACCCTTCGACAAATACTGAATAAGGTTATAGAAGGCATCCATCCAGTATGCGACCCACGACTCCAGTTTGGTGACCTCTGGTGGCTGGGGTGCAGACTCTTTTGAGTTCGCCATGATCTCCTGCACCCAGTGCAGACACGCTGTATCCACCAAAGCCCTGCAAATGGATGCCTGTAAAGACATGGCATTAATTTCAAAAGCCTGCTTGAGGAGCATCTCCAACTTTCTATCTTGCATGTCCTTTAGCACCAGACTGCCCTCCATCAGAATTATGGTCTTTTTCATGATCACAGTGTGTAACAACTCCCTATCCTATTCCAGTAGTGGGTAAAGATGGGACATCATCCTTGTATCCCCCAGGGCGGCCTCTGGGATGTCCCACTCATCCTGCATCATATTTCAGACTATGCGGTGCAAGGGAAAGGCCTTTGGCATTTTCCTAACTGCCTGAAACAATGGTCCTCCAGAGGCTCCTTGTCCCATGGGATCTCCGTCCGAACATTAAATACCTTGGAGGAATGCGCTATCAATGCCACCAATTCCTCCCTTCGAAAAACTCAGATAATACGAGCTTCCTCATTCAGGACTTTGGCTCTCCTCCAGGTCTGACCCAGCATCCTGTTTTTCCTCCGGATCCTCCAATTCCTCTGAGGCCACAGACCCTAACTCCTCCCAGGGGTCCTCCTCAACTCTTCACTTGCTGGGACCCGGCTGATCTTCCTGCTGAGAGCTCCCAAGTGTCTCCTGGAAAGCCCCTCTGCTCATCTGTCAGTCTCTCTGCCGCTAAGCCGTTTCTCCGTGGCTCTAGCACTGGTCTGTCCCTGTCTGTTCTTTCCTTGATGGCTCCCCACTCCCATCTGAGCTCCAGAGCCACTGCTCTACTGTTCTCCCGCAGGCAAGTCCCCCTTTATTGTCCAGGTTACCATCTGCCAGGAGAAAGGAAGGTGCTCTCTCTTAACCGGAGCCCTTCTTTGACCGGAACCCCGTTCAGCTTTTACTTTTTTTTATCTTTACACTTTACTGATGCTATATCCAGCATTAAAACTTTCCCCTTGAAAGTAAGTACCTAACCTAGATTTCCCAATTAGAATTCCTAATTGTCCCTTCAGTGAGTCCAAGGGGATCACCCTCCAGATGCTTGGAGACTGAGATACTGGAGGCTGGAAGGTGCCAGCTACTTATCCAGGATGATGTCAAGAAAATATGACATGCTCAGTCTCCAAGCTGCTGGAAGAGGGGAAGAAGGTGACTACCCACAGGTACCGAGACTGGACTGGAGGGACAATAAGGAAGGATTGTTTATCTAATATTTCCATGCACTTAAAATCTCACAAATTGAAACTGAATCCATTGAAAACAGCTTGATCCACCTGTACTAAAATGAGAGGATGTTCCTTTATCCCGACTAACCAGGCTAATATCCTGGGAATAGTTGTTGATACCTTTCTGAAAATCGACAAATGCTGATTAGAATGAAATCTTTTTTTCCAGTTATGGATGTTAAGACATTTTCAATGGTTCTTATCCAGAGAGGATTTTCTTACAGTAATGCAATCATCAATTGCCTCCAGGGTAGATTACTAGATTTTTAGATAGCAAATCTGGGACACCTGGGCAGGGCTAAGCTGCAATAAGTGGGGGCAGGGGTCCTTCCTCCTTGAGCATCTTTTCCTTATACATTTTAAAATGACCCTTCTAAGTGACATTCAGTAATTTCAAAAGTTTAAAAAGTAGCAGCCCTTCTTGAGTTATAAGCACGCATATATACATATCTGTTTAAATGTTACACATAAAGATAAATATTATACACGTTTCTAAAATTTCCTATTTTTTTTCAGAAAGGAAGGTCGAGAAGGCTACACTAGAGTGGTATTAAGGAGAAGCAGTCCGTTGCCTCTGTCCTTATTGAAATCGGGGACAGGAGATGGTTATAGACCATGGAGTCAGAGACACTATTTCAAAATCGGGGACAGTCCCTGAAAACCTTACTCCAGGATAGACCATTGTAATGAACTGTATTTTGGGCTATCAGCAAAACAAGAGGCTAAATGACAATTTATTTAAAATAATCCCACTCAAATGTCATCAGGGGACTAGATCCTCCTTACTTGAAGAAGTCCCTCACCTTCCTAGTATGACTTCAAGATCAGCACAAGAATTTCTCTTTGCCTACTCTGAAGAATGTGAGGCTTCAGCTTACACACAAATTCACAATAGGGTATTTTCTTATCTGCATCCAGCCCTTTGGAAGTCCCTGTCTAGGCCATGGGGCAATGAATTTAGTGGGAGTTTGGTTAAACTTGGGGGCTTTCTGTTATTTAATGCCAAACTATTAATATGATCATATCACCTGGGATTGTATTCAATTAATAGATCATAACCAAAACGATAGGCGTTCATTCACAAGATACATAATACTTAATTTAAAGACCACCAATCCATCTCTGTGTTCAAGCCTCCCAGAATAGTAGAATGGAGCATATAAATCCATCGCTGCTCTTTGTAGCGTAACTGGCTTAAATGGCCACCGCCACGTAAAGGTATCTTTATCTTTATCTTTATTATAAAACTTTTTATACCGCCTAAACCAAAAAGGCATACAGCGGTGTACAATAAAACAAAGGCTACTGAAGAAACAGAAAGGAACGCCAATTATTCACAAAAGAGACAGCAAAGGATAGAATAAGGAAATCAGAGAAACAGACCAATCAACTGTGGGCAGGGAGGGAAGGGATATCAAAGGCGGTACAGAAGAGGTGAGTCTTGAGAGAAGCCTTGAAAGTGCTAAAGGATGATTCCAGACGTAAAGCTAAGGGGAGAGAATTCCAAAGGTGGGGGCCGAGAAAGAAAAAAGCAGAAGAACGCGTTGATTCAAGATGAGCCCTGGAAGGAGGTGGAAGAAAAAGACGGTTAGCGTGAATCGACCGAAGTGTTCTAGAGGGACAGTGAAAGTGGACCAAGTCAGAGAGATAAAGAGGAACGCCAGTGTGCAAAGCCCTGTGAACAAAAATCAGAACTTTATATTGAATACGGAAAGGGATAGGCAGCCAGTGTAAGCGAATAAGAAGAGGAGTGATATGAGCTGAACGAGAGGAGTTGGTCAGAAGACGAGCAGCGGTATGGTGGACCAGTTGAAGACGACGAAGCTGAGAAAGAGGAAGACCGGCCAGAGAAGCGTTACAATAGTCTAAGCGAGAAACTACGAGAGAAAGAAGAAGTGTAATCAGAGAGGAGAAAGAAAGGAAAGGCCGGATAGCACGAAGTCGACGCAGTGTATAGAAGGAACGCTGAACAATAGAGGAAACGTGCTCTTTAAAAGTTAAAGCCGAATCCAGGGTAACACCAAGATATCGCATAGATGAAACAAGAGGAATAGGCCCAGCAGAGAGGGAGTGAGGGTGGGAAGAGGAGCTCCAGCAGTGAACCAGATAGCAGAGGTCTTAGACAGATTGACATGCAGAAAGTTCTCAGAAAACCAGGAGGAAACAGCGGAGAGACAGGCATTGAGGGGACCAATATCAGGGGAAAGAGGGCAAGTGTGGTAGAGAAGAATGATATCATCTGCGTAGTAATACGCAGAGATACCGTGCTGTTGGATAAGTAAAGCAAGAGGGGCCAGAAAAATGTTAAATAACAAAGGGGCTAATACAGAACCCTGAGGGACACCACAGGGCAGAGGTGAAGGAGAGGACGAAGTAGTACCTGACAGGACTGAGAATGACCGATCGAAAAGAAAGGAGTGAAACCAGCGAAGAACCGAACCAGAAAGACCAATAGAACAAAGCCTTAAGAGGAGAGTATGGTGATCAACAACATTGAAAGCGGCAGAGAGATCAAGTGAGACATCCAAAGAGATAGAACCATGGTCATGGGCAACGTGCAACTCGTTAAGAAAAGAGATGAGAATAGCTTCAGTACTGTGCCCAAGACAGAAACCAGATTGACGGGGGTGAAGAACCAAAGAATCCTCTAAGTGTGAAGATAACTGAGAAAAAACCAACCGTTCAAGAAGCTTAGAGAGAAAAGAGAGATTAGAGATAGGACGCCAATTAGAGGGAGAAGTAGGATCCAGAGAAGGTTTCTTCAAAAGAGGACGTATAAGAGCGTGCTTCCAATGGGAAGGGAAAGTACCGGATGAAAGACTGGTGTTAAAGATGGAGAGAATAAAAGGGAGGAGAGCCAGGGAGGACTCAGTAAGCCAGTGAGAAGGAATAGGATCGGACGGACAAGTGGTTTTCCGAGTGGAGGAAAGAACAGCAGAAAGTTCAGAAAGTGTGATGGGCCGGAATACAGACCAGCAGTGTGAGAGAGGAGGAACAGTAGGGGAAACTGATGCTGAGGAGGGAACTGGGGAAAGAGGAGGAGGGGGTGAGAGAGGAGGGGGCAGGAGGGGAAAAGCTGCCGGATAGAAAGGACCTTGCAAGCAAAAAATGAAGCCAAAGCATCGGGTGTGGGGTTATTAGGGGAGGATATAGCAGGAAGAGAAGCGGCAGGGGACGAGGAGGGTGCAGAGAGGGAGTGGAGGATGCGGTATAGCTGACGAGTAGAGTTTGCCGAGGAAGAGATAAGCCTAGAAAAATAATCCCGCTTAGCGGAGTGCAGAAGGGAGCGATAGTGAGAGTGACAGTAACGGAAATGTGAAAGAGTAGCAGGTGAGGGGGACTTACGCCAACGGCAGAGAGCCCGACGGAGGTGAGAACAGTGAAGACGAAAGCCTGGGAGATACCAGGGGGAATTGGGGCGGTGGCGGGCTACAGTAGAAGGGCGCAAAGGAGCAATCTTATCTAAAGCAGTGGAGAGAGAAGAGTCCCAGCACTGGGCTTGAAGGTCGACAGAAAGCAGAGAGAAGTCATTAGGGAAAAGAGTATCCGAGGGCGGAAAACGCTGGAGGGAGTCAGGGGTGAGCTGACGGGCTGAGCGAGCAGGGGGCAATAGAGGGGAGGAAGGGGGGGAAGGAGAGAGAGGACAGGAAAGGACAAAACATAAACAATAGTGGTCTGACCAGGGAAGGGACTGGGAGGAGAAAGAGGAAGGAACAAAGGAAGGAGAGTGGCGGGAGATAACTAAGTCCAAGGTATGGCCAGCAACGTGAGTAGGGAGCTGGACATGCTGGGAAAGGGAAAGATCAGAAAGCAGAGAAAGGAAGGAGAGATCACGTTGAGAAGAAGGGAAATCTACATGGACATTAAAACCACCAAGTAGCAAAACGTGATGGTATCTAAGAGAGACTTCTGATAAGGTTAAAAGAACAGAGTCCCATAAAGAGGGAGACAGAGAGGGAGGAACATAGAAAAGAAGAATATACAAAGGGTAGAGGGACCATATCCAATACAAGCCATTTTAATTGCTCAAAAGGATGCTCATATTGTACACAATATTGTACTAATGGTGCTGACAGGACAGGATTGCAACGGATTCAAAATACGGAGGCGCGCCTTGTCACATTCTCTAGCCACTTCGCCCACATTACTCCCATCCTCTTCCAATTACATTGGCTACCTCTGCGCTTTCGCTTTCACTACAAATTCCTGATCTTGATCCATTGAGCCATTTATATTGGCACCCCTCGTTACTTAGCAGATTCCATTTCCTTACATTCGCCTCACCGCCAGCTTCGTTCAATCCATGCCAACCGGCTTTCTCTTCCCTCACCTTCCCAAGCCCGTTTAGAACAGACCCGCCACTCTGCTTTCTTCTTTTTTGGACCCCTCCTATGGAACATGCTACCCACTCCTCTCTGGTTAGAATCCTCTTACCCTCAGTTCAAGTCCCTACTTAAGACCTACCTCTTTCAGAAAGCATACGACCTCCCCCCAGAAGCCCCTCCCTGATTGCCTGCTCGTCTTTTCTCACTAGGCTGTCCTTGTCTGTCCCCTGTTCGTTTGCCCCTGTTATCCGTGTTGCCCGACTGGGCTATGTCTGTCCTATGATTTGGTGATTACTGTAATGTTACTGCTCTGTCCTGCCTCTTTCTTTCCTATTTTATTATTGGCGTTCCTTTTCATGGTTTGCAGTGTGTAACCCCTCCTTTTTATTGTACACCGCTTAATGTTATTTACAATAGCGGTTTTATCAAATATGAATAAAGATAAAGAATATGGGATCAATGTTCTCTCAGATGCTTTTTCACCATTCGGGTCGTGCTGCCCACATAAACTTTGTTGCAAGGGCACATGATTAAATAAACTACAAAAGATGAATCACAATTTGTAAAGTAATGTAGTGTATAAACTCGTTGTAATTGTGGGTCACACCAGCTTGTACCCTCTATTTTGTCAAACAAAAATCGCAGGACCCACAAGCATGATGGACCCCTTTCTCCCAATGAATGGAATGTGGGGTAGAACAAGTGCTAATAACACGATCCGCTATGTTGGAACTACTGCGGTAAGCCAGCATGAGTGGTAACTGAAAATATTTATGTAATGTTAAAATATGCCAGTGGGATTTTAAAATTCTAGAAACTGCCATAGTGTTAGTTTTGTGAGCATCCTCCCTTATATGCCTATCTTTATTTCTACCCAACTGATTGTAGGGTGATTCCATCATTCTGGGTGATTATACAATGCACGTTTATAAGCATGGGTAATCAACTGTAAAGGGTACCCACTTGCCAGCAGCCTTGTTTTTAAATCTGCTGCATGTTTGCGATATTCAGACATTGTTGAACAAAGTCATCAAATTCATAAAAATTGCCCCAAAGGTAACGCTCTGCGTAAAGGACCAGGATGGTAACTGGTGAACTGTAACAAAGTGTTACGTGACACTGGTTTCCTATATAAGGTTGATAATAGCTGGTGCCCATCTTTATACAATAACTTATCAAAAAACTGTATCTGTTTCATATGATGCTTAGCTTCAAACTGTATATCGGCATGCAATGTGTTTATCCAATGCAAAAATTCATCAAGATCATCCAATGTTCCCGTCCAGACGAAAAAGATATCGTCAAGAAACCGTTTCCAAAACGAAATATGATGGAATCTGATTGACCCATAAAGGTAATGATCTTCAAAATGAGACATGTAAAGGGCCGCCACTGAAAGCACTACAGTGGCGCCCATCGCCACTCCAAAACGCCGATGGTAAAATTTAAAATCATACATAAAGAAATTCCTCTCTAATACCGAAGTTAGTAATTGCAATACAACATGTTTTGGCCCTTTACATGTCTCACACCAAGACTTTGGGCTATAAGAGTCTTTTTGAAAGAACTATAGCAGTAAATGTATCATAATAAGTGTGCAACATTAGTTTTGGTTAGCGATATATCTTAACATTGCGGGGGTTTGCTCTAGGGAACGTGTAGCCTCACACATTTAGGCCAGTTGGCTATTTTTTAAAATTGATTAAAATGGAGAGCCTACCTCAAGAGAATGATTTCTTACTCTCATGATAGGCGATCCGACAAAAAATGAGTGATATTACTGTCCGTTATAATTGGGGAGTTTATATTTGTAGTATAGGAGATTAGTAAATGTGCACCTTTTTGTGAGAATAATTATGTCCTGGCAATGTCCCAGGTTTTTTTTTTTAATTTTATATTTATGCAATTTTGAATAACAAATCAAGAAATAAACTTGTACAGAAACTAAGACATGGTCATGTAATTGACAAAAACAAACAACAAAAGGATTAAAGTAATTGCTAAGGGTCCACAAATCTCATTCCAGCCCAATAAGAGGAGATCCAAGAAGGAAATCAAACATTATACCTAAAGTATAAGAAAATACAGTACAATGAACAACTGGTACATTCACGGCGGCTCAGCAGGAAAAAGCACCTGGTTCTCCAAGCATCTGGCATTAAGGAAGGTCTGCAGTTGGGATGGCTGAAAGAAAACATAGGAAACAACTTGGTATTTAACCAAGCATTTACATGGATATTTTAAAAGGAAAAGTACTCCCAACTGTTGAACCCCCGGGCGCATAAGGAGGAACTCCCGTCGCCTACGCTGACTATCACGGGTGAGGTCTAGAAACATACGGACTAGCAAGCCCTTAAAACCCAGGTTTCTCTTCTTTAAAAACAATTTCATCAACCACTCTTTATACGAAATCAAAGCTAAATTCACCAATAATGTAGCAGAAATAACCATTTCTTCTCTAGAGTCTTGGAGAATTGCTGAAACATCCAGAACATCTACTTGCCCCAGCTCCGGGGCTAACTCAGCCATAGCCATAGGTGTTCTTCTTGAAGTTGGAAGGTAATAAATCTTCACCATCGGTGGGTGAGATTCAGGTGGTATACCCAACACTTCAATTAAATAACTCTGCCACATCTCTCTAGGAGATACTAAAGGATCCCTAGGAAAATTAATAATCCTCACGTTAACAGCCCTGACGGAGTTCTCCAAAAGTTCCATCTTCACCTTGTTTATTGACTGTTCTTTCACAAAAGATTCAGAACATTTATCCAAAGCATCATCAGACAAAACAAATTGAAAAGTTACAACCTTAGAAGCTGTCTCTTCAATAGCCGTAGAGTTAAGTTGAACTTTCTGATGTAAAGAGGAATCCTGAGGGATCAAGGCAGCTCCCAATTGCACTATTGCTGTCCAAATAGAATCTAAAGTAAAAGTCTCCAGTTGCTGTAGCATAAAGGCTTCAGGAAGACTCTCCCCCACTACCTCCACAGGGTCTTCCATACCGCCAAGCTCTTGATATTGGGCCCAATCCACTGCCTGAACTCCTGCAGACAAACTGGCAAGACTGGCAGAATTCTGCTGATCCAGAGTGGAGACAACCCCCTCGGTTAGGAGACCCTGGGACTCTCCCTCGTTGGCCGTCAGAAACCTCCTTAACAGGAGATGCCACTAGCCACTGCTCCTCCGGAGAATCCTGAAGACACGGTGCCTTAGCCGAATGCCGCAAATCCAGGGAGACAGAGTGACTGCTCAAAGCAAGTGTCAAGTCACCCGACACTGATGCCGGCACAGCTGAGCTTAACTCCCCAGACTCCGCCAGTTTCTGAATAGGGCGCAATGCAAAGGCATCCAATGGTCCAGTAAAAGCAGGTAATGGCAAAGAAGTTGAGGGGGCCAATGAGGGAGCATTAGCCCCCTTTACTTTCTGCTTCCTTCCCATTCAAAAAAAATCTGCTCAAACAGTTCCTGCCAGCGCCATCTTGGATCTCTGGAATCAATGTCCCAGTTTTTATACTATTTCCTACTATTTCCTTTTTTAATTAGCCATGTTTTATTTGATCTCGTATGTGTCAAATATGTGTGCATATATAGTCCAAAGCCATTTCACTAGCTACTTTTTTTAGGAGATATAGGATATTACGGGGTTGAACTGCAAGGTTGCCAATAATGTTGACCACAACTGTAAGTGGTAACTATGTTAAAATAAATAATTAAAAGTGAGCATTCACAGCAAGCCAGCTCAAATGAAAGAAATAGGCAAAAAAAAAAGATCATAAGTAGATGACTTGTATAAATTGAAAGCTGTACATTGCACAATATAGGGGCATGTCTACAACAGGTTAATGTGCATTAAGTAAAGCTAACGCATGTTAAGTGCTGCCACTACCCATTCGTTTCTATGGTCCGGAGGGATGATAAGGAAAGATGCGTTAGCTTTTGGTAAATATGCCCCACAGTGTTATTTTCCCAGTGAAGTTTCATTTCAGATCTGCAATCACAGAACCCATTGATAGCTAGGTCTCACATGTAAGGCTTGTATATACAAGTATACAGGTGAAAATTGATAAACGTTGTACACTAAGATCCTATAAACCAAGAGAGCAATATGACAGGGGATGTTTATATGTACAGATATATCTCATTTAATTCTGTGCAAACTTGCTAATAAAAAATATATTTTGGCATGAAAGAATAATGTAAGGGTAAATTAAAGAGTTTAATCTAATCTGAGTAAGCTGTTTTCAGGCACATAGTAACTGATGAATCTATAAAGTTTATCAATTCAATGGGAAGGGCCAGACAGCAAGTCTGCAAAGCTAAGAAGAAAAATGAGGGTCCAGAGAGGCAATCTGCAACAGTTTGTGTGACAGTAAAGCTGACCTCCTGCATAATTCAGTCTGACATAGGATGCAAGTATGCGCTTTGGGAAAGTCAGATCAATCCATTGATCAATCAAATTTATTTCTCTCTCAATTATCATTCCAATACTAAGCAAGTTACAATAAAACACAAATAAATTATATCACATATAAAAACACAAACAGATAAATTTAAAATATAAACATAAGAATGGGTTCTCATTTATTCAGAAAAGATAATTAACTATAGGCCTTATTAAATAGGTTTTTTAAGTCTTCCAAAAAGTACTAATGTCCTATTCAAATCGTAAATCTTCTGGAAGAGAGTGTTCCAACAAAAAGACGCTACTAATGAAAAAGCACGAGAATGTGTTGGGACTCTCCAAATATTTGTCAAAGTTTGGATTTCATTTGCGCTGTAACGCAAAAGAAAAAAAAAGACTGAATCATGGAAGAATGGCAACTATCTGACCATGAAGGTTCCGGCTCCCCCAGCTGATTTCTGTTAGCTGTAGAAGAACAATCTAGCTAATTCAAGAACAGAAAATTTTCTTAATGTGGGAGCTTCATATTTTATCTGCCAATCTTAAACTGAAAGCTATCAGACAATCATGGTATACAATAGTTCATCTTTATTAGAAAACAATTTAATCATCCAATAAATTTAAATAATTTGGATTTTTAGTCCACTTTTACAAATAATTTTGAAGGCAGAGTACAGTATTTTTGAACTCTGAGTGCAATAGAACCTTTCAAACTTTAAGCATTCCAGCTTTTAATCTAAATATAGATAAATATAGCTATTATATACAGGGTAGCCCAAAAAAAGTGAGAACATCTCATAAATTAAAAGCTTAAATAGTTTACTTATTTACCTTTTTTAGCTATATAACGTCTTTATTTCAACAATTTCCTGTCGCCATCTTTGTTTTTTTAATTTGTCAATCGTTTACATCTGTCTTTTTGAATTTTTAAATAACTTATATGCTACGAGATGTTCTCACTTTTTTTGGGCCACCCTGTAGATATCTGTAAATATAAAGAGGTGTGTTTACCTGCATACTCTGTGCATAGAGGTAGGTATTTATGTTTCTAAGGGTGAAATAATGTCATCATCCAATTAATATAATGAATTTGTATTTTAGTTCATCATGATTCCTGTGCTCCAACTGCCTTCAGTGCATCATTACTTCTAGCTCTGAAACATGGTGTCAGAAGATTCTGAAGCTGTGCTATTTTCCTGCCTATGACAGAGAGAGTTTCTAGAATATGGTGGACTGCAGAACTAAGAGTGTACAGCAAACTTTGCAGTGCTACTGATCAGCCTAAGATTGCACATGTTCTCCTTTGAAAAAGAAGCACAAAAGCATTACAGCATCATGGCAACTACTAACAGCATTTCACCCCCAGAAGATACGAAGGTTAATGGTGACTTAAGTAGCAATTGGGATAATTTCAGAGCAGACTTTGTGGACTCCACTCTGGCAATAGACATGCATGAGATGCCAGCTGATGTGCAGGCAGCTACAGTGAGAAGAGCGATGGGTGCTCAATGCTGTAATATTTATAAGCGCAATTTGATCCACACAGAGAAGCAGATGAAAGATACCAAAGTTATCCTGGATGCATTAGAAGCCTATTTCAAATCCACAAAAAATGTAATATATGAAAGATACATATTTGCCAGCTGCAAACAAGAGGGAGGTGAATCCATTGATAACTTTGTCATATGTTTGAGAGAGAAAGCAGCAACATGTGAGTGCAGCCCACTGAAAGATAAACTTATTTGAGATAAAATAGTTCTTGGCATTATCAATGAGAACATATGTCACCATTCTTTTTAAAGAACTTGTGCTTAAGCCATTGAAACATATTTTATTGCAGAACTCACAGACTTGCAACTGAGAACTACAGAACATGACCAGTAAACTGACAGCATTAAAGCAACAGACAAGCATCAGCAAGATGTGCCTAGCTACTGCAATAAGGAACAGCAGAGTAACTCACCTGCCACCAAATCTGCAGCATGTAAGTACTCTGGCAATGCACGTAAGTGAGCAAAAGAACACTGTCTTCCACATGGGAAAGCATATTGGGAGCAATTTCTCCAATGTGTTAGTTTTGCACATAATATGACAGCCATGAACCTCACTCCTAAGCCAGGGTATGTGGTGTACTCAGGGCTGGCCCGTCCACTAGGCAAGCTAGGTAGCCAGCCCGGGTGGGTGGTGGCAGTGGCACATATGACCAGCCACGCCACCCACCCACAGCTGCCGCCGATTCCATTTGGGGGGAGGCGGGCAGCAGCAGTAGCAGAATTTTCAAAAGTGGCTGCTTTTTGCCACCGCTTTCTTGCCCACGGCAAGGCATGTCCTTTAGCACACATGGCCTGCCGCAGGCAAGAAAGTGGCAGCAAAAAGCTGCCGCTTTTTGAATTGCTGCCTGCCTCCTCCTCCCGAGATAGAATCGGTGGCAGCTGGGGGGGCAGGCAGAGAGGCTGGAGTTTCTGCCACCCTAGGGCTGACCCTGGGTGTACTGTATGATTGTAGTCTTTCAAATTTGCTGTTAATATTTGACATAGCAGTTGTATCATGCCAAAGAGCGCTTCCTTCTGGAGCTCATACGATATAGCATGTATGGGTAATTTATAAAGGCGTGTTTGGAAATTCCTCTTAATCAAGCCTGTGGCACCCAACATGATGGGAAATATCTCAGTATCTTTCTGCCACATTTTCTTAGTGGTGCATTTCTTGGTATTTTAAGATCTTCTTCCTCTCAACATGATTCACAGAATAGTTGCTTGGGACTGACACTTCTATAATCAATGCTATTCTGGTGTTCTTCTCCTTTACCATCCTGTCTAGCTTCCTTGCATTCAGCTTTTTATCAGTTAGAATGGGAGTATCCCATCTGATCATAACCTCATCAGATTCTCTTAGGGTCATGATCCTACTGCTTTTCTGGGACAGTTTGTTTATTATTATTTAACTCATGCCTCTCTAGGAGAAGATTAAGTCAAGTTACATTCAGATACAGTATGCATTTCCCTGTCCCAAAGGACTCACAGTCTAAGTTTGTACCTGAGGCAATGGAGGGTTAAGTGACTTGTCCAAGGTCACATGGAGTGCCAGTAGGATTTGAACCCTGGTCTTTCTGGCTCTAGATTGCTGTGCTAGTCACCAGGCCACTCCTCCATTCCAGAGCACAAAAACCCTAGATGCCAGGTCTGGTACCTGGGGCTTAGAGTATAGTGTTTACCGAGTTTCCAATGAATGAGATGTGCATATCAACTGTGTGGTGGCCCAAATCATTTTGCAAGAGTGTGCTTATCAAGATGGAAGCAGAACACAGCAAACAAGCTGTATAGGTTGGAAATGATAACAGAGTCAGCTGATGCAGACTTGCTCAGTGCTGATGCAATTTTCTCAAAAGAATGCCCTGGTGCTATGAAATCAAAAGACGAAAATTATGGTCTTCTTCCGATCGACTACTACTAAAGCTATTATCAAAAACTGCTCAATATAATCAAAATAGAGCACAATCTTTCATAATTCTTTTACTAATTATTCAAGAACATTTTATAACACCTGAGGTCTCAGACTGATTCGGCACTTCATTATAGACGTGTAATGTGTCTAACTGGTGTGCCTGATAACATCAATGACCTTCAGTGTGTTTTACCCAATGATAATGAAATCATCGCGGTGTTTTTTCATGGACGTGGTGATAGCAGCTTGGAGGAACATAGAACTGGCCTTGCTGAAAGAAATTAGGAGACGCATGCAGCATCGGTCGTGTTTGTGAACATTGTTAAATAGCGATTGTGATCCCCTGACAAAACACCGTTAGTGAAACGCAGTGGTACCGGAGGAAGGCATCGGGATTGAATGAAATGAAGATTGAGAGCTGGCCGTGAAAATGCTTCATTAAGAGCTGAAGAGCCTGGAAATTTGCTTAGAAGCTAAGTGTCGAGCTAGAGTGGTGAACCTATTATGGTGAAATAGCTCTGATAAACGTGAAAAGAAAAAAAATTTTTAGTGGAGGCTTTTGAAGTTCCCTTAGCGACTTTAGGAGCTGGTTCTTCTCTATTTCATAATCATTGGGTAAAACACACTGAAGGTCATTGATGCTATCAGGCACACCAGTTAGACGCATTACACGTCTATAACGAAGTGCCGAATCAGTCTGAGACCTCAGGTGTTATAAAATGTTCTTGAATAATTAGTAAAAGAATTATGGAAGATTGTGCTCTATTTTGATTATATTGAGCGGTTTTTGATAGTAGTTTTATGAAATCAAAAGGACAAAAATGTTTTTTGAATCATAATCTGAATAATATGGTACAACCTTATCAGTTAGACTCTGGGGCAACATGTGCCTGAAAGACAAAATGAGGTTGGCACCGAGGGCATCCCTGCAGCCGAGTGGCATCCAGAGGAGCTCATGCCATCCTTGAGACTTTTTTACACACCGAGCAGCATACGTGGGTGTACTTATAAGCTTGAATTTGAGATAGTGAAAACAATTGTTGTCTTACTCAATTTGCAAGTGCCTTGGGCTGATCCAGTTCACCATTTCTGCAGAGCTGAATCAAACAGAACGTCAGTGGATCAGACTGTTATTGAGACAACAGATAGTTAGTGCCTATGATGATGTCTTTCATGGCCCAGTGGAGTCTGTTCTGGGAAAGGTTCACTTTCAATTTGATCCCAGTGATTCACAAATATAATGTGCTCCATGCAATGTACCAGTTGCCATAAAGCTAGAGCTGAAAGCTGAGCTAGAAAAGCATGAAGCTGACTGTCATATAGCATCTGTGACTAAATCAACTGATTGGATCAGCAATATTGTCACAGTAAAAAAGCCTGAAAAGCTGAGAATTTGTAGTGATCCAAAGTTTCTAAACCTTGAGCTGACGAGATTGACCTATAGCATGCAAACACTCAAAACTGTCTTAAACAAACTGCCCAAAGCTTGCTTGCTTACACTTGTTGATTCATGTGATGAATTCCTGTAATGTAAGTTAGATTAGAAAAGCAGTCTCATGACCACTTCTGGAACCCCTGGGGACAAAAAGATTGCTTGAAAAGCAGTCTCATGATCACTTCTGGACCCTCAGGGGAAGGAAAAGATGGCTGAAACTGCCATTTGGAATCTCTGTAGCAAGAGAGGTGTATCAGCAGAAGTAGCATGAACTTTTGGCTGGGCTCACTGGCATTGAATCAATAGCAGATGACATCCTCATCATTGGCTGTGGTGACTCTGATGAGAAGGCAAAGCATGACCATTTTATTTATGTATTTAATGTTTGCTCGGATTTTTTTAATACTGCCTTTCTAAGAGTCAAGGCCATTTACAATGAACTCTGAAAAACTCTTTGGGTACATGGTAAGCTTAAATAAAACTAATGAAAACTATATCTATACATTTGTAAAGGCACTGGGACTGAAACAGCTTAGTACAAACTTATTTACAGGTTGACTATTACTGGCCTTCTGAGGAGTTATTTACTAGCGGGCTTACATTATTTACACACTATGAACTATTGGAGTGTCAAGTGTCTTGTGAAGAAGTGTGGTAACTATTTGGCAGTCTGACATCTTGAAGTGGTGATCTGTCAGAGATGGGTGGGGTAAGGGAGGTCTTACTCCTGATATGGATTTAGGCCAAAAGATTCCAGAAAAGGTGGGTCTTTAGCTTTTTTTGAAAATCTGCTAGCTGTCCAATGGGCCTTAGCTCTGCTGTTAGGGAGTTCCAGATGGCTGGGGCGTAGAGCGAGAAGGCGCGGTTGCATGTTGCCTGGTTTACTCTTTGGGGTGGTTTAGTGGGGAGATTCTGGATGCTGTGCCTTCTTAATCTGTTGCTTCTGATCTGTGTGATTAGTGGCTGTAGACATTCTGCTGATTGCGTGAATCACCTTAAATGTGGTCAGTAGTGCCTTGTATTTGATTCTGGTGAGAATGGGGAGCCAGTATAATTGTCTTAGTATGGGGGTGATATGGGAGTGCCGTGGTGTGCTGAAGATGATCTGGGTTGCGGTGTTCTGGGCTAGTTAAAGAGGGTATAGTGCATGCTTAGGTAATCCGTGTTAAATAATGTTGCTATAATCTAGAAGGGGGGTTATTATTGTTTGGCATACCGTTCGGAGGTTCTCCAGTTTTGCAGAGAGTGTAGATTCTTCAGTGTCCTTAGCTTGAAGTATGCTAACCAAGCAGTGTTTTTTATCTGTGAATGTAGCTTTAATTCTCAGTCAATGATAATTCACAAATATTTGACTGCACTTTTGACTTGTAGCTCCATGTCTGCATATCTGACTATTTGTGGGGGTTGAAGGATGTGTCATAGAGAACCTCTGTCTTCTTCTAGTTAATGACAAGGTTGTGAAGACTTAGCCACTGAACTATTGCCTCAAAGCAATTGGATAATTGTCTGTAGTCTGGATTAATTGTGAAGAATGGTGTGTAGATCATATCATCATCAGCATAGATCTGGTAGTGAATATTGTGCTCTTGGATCAGGAAACACAACGGCTGAGGGTAAATGTTGAAAAGGAGAGCTGAGAGGGAGGAACCTTGAGGTAGCCTTGTTGCTGGATGGGATTTCTTAGGTCCAATTTTTATCTGCTGGCTGCGTTCCTTTAAGTAAAAAAGGAACCATTTGAATGTGGTGTTATGTAGTCCAATGTTTTGGAGTTGGGTAAGGAGTTGGTGGTGAGGTATGAAATCAAATGCTGTGGAGATTTTGAGGAACAAGAGGATGGAGCCTTGCTTAAGAACATACTGTAAGATATGCCATACTGGGTCAGACCAAGGTCCATCAAGCCCATATCCTGTTCCAACAGTGGCCAATCTAGGTCACAAGTACCGAGCAGTTTCCCTAAAAGACACAGGTTCCACAATGCTTGTATTGGGGCAAGAAGTGGACATCCTGTTTCCCCTTTAATAATGGTTTATGGACCTTTCCTTCAGGAACTTATCCAATCCTTTTTTAAACCCGGCTACACTAACAGTTTTTACTACAGCTTCCAGTAACGAATTCCAGAGTTTGATTACACATTGAGTGAAAAAATATTTTCTCTAATTAGTCTTAAATAAGTTATCCTGTAGCTTCATTGCATGCCCCCTAGTCTTTTTATATTTTGATGGCGTAAACAATCGAGCTACGTTTACCCGTTCCACTCCATTCATTAACTTATAGACCTCTATCATATCTCACCTCAGCCGTCTCTTTTCCAGATTGAAGAGCCCTGAACTTTTTTAGCCTCTCTTCATAAGGGTATCCTTCCATTCCCTTTACCATTTTAGTAGCACTTCTCTGAACCTTTTCTAATAACACTATATCCTTTTTAAGATACAGCGACCAGAATAGCACACAATATTCAAGGTGCAGTCACATCATGAAACGATACAGAGGCACTATAGTATTCTTTGTTTTATTCTCTATTCCTTTCCTTATAATACCTAGCATTCTATTTGCTCTCTTGGCTGCTGCTGCACACTGGGCCGAGGGTTTTAACATGTTATCCACAATGACACCTAAATCTTTTTTCCTGGGTGGTGGTTCATAACGTGGAACCTTGCATCGTGTAGCCATAGTTTGGGTTGTTCTTTCCTAGGTACATAACTTTGCACTTGTACACATTAAATTTCATCTGCTATTTGGATGCCCAGTCTTCCAATTTATCAAGGTCCTCTTGCAATTTTTTACAATCCCCATGGATTTGAATAATTTTGTGTCATCTGCAAATTTAATTACCTCACTCGTTATTCCCATTTCCAGGTCATTTACGAATATGTTAAAAAGCAGCGGACCCAGCACAGATCCCTGGGGTACTCCACTATTCACCTTTCTCCATTGGGGAAATTTGCCATTTAGCCCTACCCTCTGCTTTCTATCTTTTAACCAGTTCCTGATCCACAATAGTACACTGCCTCCTATCCCATGACTTTTTAATTTCACCAAAAGTCTCTCATAAGAGACCTTGTAAAAGGCTTTTTGAAAATCTAGATACACTATATCAACCGACATACCTTTGTCTACCTGTTTATTCATATCTTCAAAAAATAACAGATTAAGTAAAACAAGACCTTCCTTGGTTAAAGCCATGTTGGCTGTCTCCCATTAAGCCATGACTATCTATACGTTCAGTAATTTTGTTCTTTATAATAGTTTCTACCATTTTTGCTGATACTGACGTCAGGCTCACCAGTCTGTAGTTTCCAGGATCACCCCGGAACCCTTTTTAAAAACAGGCGTTACATTGGCCATCCTCCAATCTTCAGGTATTACAGATGATTTTAATGATAATTCACAGATTACTACTAGTAGGGTCTGCAATCTCATATTTCAGTTCTTTCAACACCCTTGGATGTATACCATCCGGTCCAGGTGATTTGCTACTCTTCAGTTTATCAAATAGTTGTAATACATCTTCCCAGTGTATCGATATTTCTTTCAATTCTTCTGCGGTATCACCTTTAAATATCATTTCAGTCATGGGTAACATCCCTACATCTTCCTCGGTAAAGACTGAAGCAACGAATTCATTCAGTCCCTCCGCTATGGGCTTGTCCCCTCTTAGTGCCCCTTTTACCCCTCTATCATCTAATGGTCCAACTGACTCTCTCACAGGTTTTTTTGCTACGAATGTACTTGAAAAAGTCTTTATTATGTGTTTTTGCTTCCACAGCAAGCTTCTTCTCAAATTCTCTCTTTGCCTGCCTTATCAATGCCTTGCATCTAACTTGCCAGTGCTTATGTTGTTTCCAGTTTTCGTCATTTGGCTACTTTTTCCATTCCTGAAAGATGCTTTTTTGGCAACAACAGCCTCTCTGACCTCACCTTTAAACCATGCTGGGAGTTTTTTGGACTTCCTTCCACTTATTTTAAAGCATGGAATACAGCTGATCTGGGCTTCCAAGATAGTATTTTTAAACAACATCCGTGCTCGATGTTGCTTGATGTCTGTTTTGGTAATAAGTCTGTCTAGTAGTGAATTGAGTAGGGTCTCCATGCTGTGATTCGTTCTGAATCCATGTTGATGCTGGTCAAGTGGAGCGTGATCATTTATGTAAGCTTGCAGCTGGCTCTGTACAGCTTTGTACAGCTTTTTCAATTATTTGTGATGAATGGGATGCTAGAGATGGGCCTGTAGGAAGTTACAGTGTTGGGTTCTAGATTGGAGTTCTTTAGTAGTGACCTAATCGAGGTCTGTTTTAACAAGGTAGGCATGTGTCCCTGTGTTAGTGATGTCTGGACAATCTTTAGGATGAATGGTATGAAGTGTGCTCTTGTGATCTTTATCCAAGAGACTGGACAGGGATCAAGAAGGGAATTCCTTGTGTTAAGGTTGCTTATTATATTGTCAAGCTGCTCAAGGGTAACTGTATCGAAAAAGGACCACATATTAGAACATAAGATATGCCATACTGGGTAAGACCAAGGTCCATCAAGCCCAGTATCTTGTTTCCAGCAGTGGCCAATCTAGGTCATAAGTACCTAACAGTCTCCCCAAAAGACACAGGTTCCTCAATGCTTGTATTGGGTCAAGCAGTGATATCCTGGGTCCCTTTTAATAATGGTTTATGGACCTTTCCTCCAGAAACTTGTCCAAACCTTTTTTAAACCCAGCTACACTAAAAGCTTTTACTACATCCTCCGGTAACAAATTTCAGAGTTTGATTACACATTGAGTGAAAAAATATTTTCTTTTATTAGTCTTAAATAGGTTACCCTGTAGCTTCATTGCATGTCCCCTAGTCTTTTTATATTCTGATGACGTAAACAATCGATTTACGTTTACCTGTTCCACTCCATTCATTAATTTATAGACCTCTATCATATCTCCCCTCAGCTGTCTCTTTTCCAGGATGAAGAGCCCCAAACGTCTTAGCATCTCTTCATAGGAGTATCCTTCCATCTCCTTTACCATTTTAGTGGCTCTTCTCTGCACCTTTTCTAATAACGCTATATCCTTTTTAAGATACGGTGACCAGAATTGCACACAATATTCAAGGTGCGGTCGTACCATGGAACGATACAGAGGCATTATAATATCCTTTGTTTTATTTTCCATTCCTTTCCTTATGATACCTACCATTTTATTTGCTCTCTTTGCCACCGCTGCACACTGGGCAGAGGGTTTCAACATGTTATCCACGATGATGCCTAAATCTTTTTCCTGGGTTGTGGTTCCCAATGTGGAACCTTGCATCGTGTCACCATAGTTTGGGTTGTTCTTTCCTAGGTGCATAACTTTGCACTTGTCCACATTAAATTTCATCTGCCATTTGGATGCCCAGTCTTCCAATTTATCAAGATCCTCTTGCAATTTTCCACAGTCCTCTTGGGTTTTAACAACTTTAAATAGTTTTGTGTCATCTGCAAATTTGATAACCTCACTCGTTATTCCTTTTTCCAGGTCATTTATGAATATGTCAAAAATCTGTGTCAGCGGACCCAGCACAGATCCCTGGGGTACTCCACCACCTTTTTCCATTGGGAAAATTGGCCATTTAGCCCTACCCTTTGCTTTCTATTTTTTAACCAGTTCCTGATCCACAATAGTACACTGCCTCCTATCCCATGACTTTTTAGTTTTGACAAAGGTCTCCAATGAGGGACCTTGTCAAAGGCTTTCTGAAAGTCCAGGTACACTATATCAACCGACTCACCTTTGTCTACCTGTTTATTCACACCTTCTGGGAGTTATCTGGAGGTGTAGGTGAGGGAATGAAGCACATATTAGTTTTGTTTTGATTGTGTTTCACGCTGAGATGATGTGCTATCACATGTGGGCATATAGGAATTCTGGAACCAAGAAGGGTGGCTTCCTTTGTTAGAGCTTTGACTATACATCAAACTTTATGGTCACTTTCGGAATGAAAAATGATAACACATCAACTTGTAGAGGAATCACTCCACTATATTTGCAGACTCAACTTGTAAAAAGGAGAAGAAGGAGAAAAAGTCTCTCAGAACCACTGGAGTTTAGAATGTAGACTTAGGTAAAAATACAGGCTACATCTCATCCCCAGCACATCAACGACCCTGAAAAAACTCCTCTCTTCCAATTTATTAGTTTATTCATTTATATTTATTTATCAATGTTTTAATTTAATTTTAAAACTTAAGAAACCTAAGATCCCTCAGAGCATGCTCAAATAAACTGTGACTACTTCAATTATCCGGCCACAACATCACCCTCACAGCATTACTTAGCTTTCCATTGTGTGCCTTATTCAGTTTCCATACACCTTAGATGTCCAGCTCAGTGTTTCGCTAACTGCTTCTTTGGGGGGGGGGGGGGGTTCCAATCAACTGTTCAGTAATGCTATGAGGGAAACCAGGAAAATCAACTCATGACCTGATATACTTCCAAAAGAACCCTTCACAATCATAGAAGAAACTGCGGCAAGGAAATTTAATACCATACAGAAAATCTATTCCACATCAAAAAGACTGTCTCGAAAGAGCCACCACCTTCAGTACGCATCGAGTAGCAAAACACACTCATTCATACCTTCATCACAGTATATCGCCGAAATTCTAAAGATCGCATGGCACGAGAAACGCCGTGCATGCAGACTTGAAATGCCACTGCCCTCTTATTTGCATAATCAATGACAGCTCATCATCATTATGGTACCGACGCCTTCCTAACTACAGACACGCCCAACTATAAACAATCATTCTACCCTCACTACCTGTTCCTAAGGACCTATCATAGCATAATAACGAATGTTCACTAATGATACAATCACTATGGCATATCGCCACTTCAATTCAGCAGACAAAAGATTCTAGAAACACTCTTCCATCCCATCCTTTCAGACACATACACTCCAATCAATTTGGGAGTTCAAACCTCTGGGATAAACCATATTCAAATGGAATATCCACCTTTGTTCACATTGTGATAAATATTGCTCCCTAATCAGATTACCCACCCCATGTTTAATCTGTTCTATGCAAAAATAATGTTTCTCCAAAAACACATGGCTCTGTTCCAAGCAGTGTTGCATGATCAGGGCCTCTCGCCGTGTGCAGCGCAGTCTGCTTTTATGTTCCCCAGCTCTCATCTTAAATGCACAGATGGTCTTACCTACATATAAAAGCCCACAAGGGCACCATATTCCATATACTACAAAATTAGTATTACAGGTGGTATGACCCCGTAACACGTAATCACATCCACCATATGTAAACTTAGTGATTTCTATAGAATGAGCAAATAAAGCCTTCCCCATATAACCAGTGACCTGGCTGGGCCTCCAGAGGTGGGTCAATGGATCGTAAACTAGCCGGGCTTAATATCTCCCTAAGATTATGGTTCCTTGACCAAACATACCTAGGACGCTTACCAACCAACTCTAGGACTACCCGCATTATGCCATAATGCTTATAGATAATGTGTTCTATTCTATAACTTGTTGAGGAAAACCGGGTGTGAAGTATATATATTCACCCCTACTACCCGTGCCTCCTGTGCCCAGAATCAAAGTCGAAGGAGCCAGTCTCTGTCCTTAAATCTTGCACATTTGTAGGCCCGATCAATCACATGAGATGGATATCCTAGAGCTAAAAAATCAGATTTTAAACAACAACACTGAAACTGGAAATAGGCTAATGTCAAACAATTCCTATGGAATCTAATAAATTGAGAAAATGATAGACCCTCAACCAATTTTTTTGGGTGTGCACTAGTAAAATGTAAATAGGTGCTTCTATTTGTAATTTTTCTATAAACCATCGTCCCCCACCTGTTAGCTTGTTTTGTGACCCAAACATCTAAAAAGGCAATCTCATTATCACGATGGTTCAAAGTAAACTGAATGTGTGGATCCAACCCATTAAGCCATTGTTGAAACTGTATCAGAAGCTTTAATGATTCATCCCAGATCAGGAAGACTTCATCAATATATCTGCGCCAAATCCTGACCTGGGGCAAAAAAGGAAAATCAGACAGCCATCTACGCTCATATTTCCCCATAAAAAAGTTGGCTATTGAGGGGGCAAAAGTAGCCCCCATGGCCACTCCTGATATCTGCTGGTATATTCTATCATTTAAACTAAAATAATTATGCTTTAATGCAATCTATGCCATATCCATGATAACCTGTATTTGCCTATCGGATAAATCCCCCTAATGAAATAAAGAGGCCTTTACTACTGCTAATGTCGCTTCTTGGGGAAACTAGTGTAAAGTGCCATCACATCTAAAATAGCCAAAATTGCATTTGGCTTATTGGCTAATTCAGATATCTCTCGCAATACATTCAAAAAATGAGTGGTGTCTCTAAGATAGGAAAGGATGGTTTGCAGCTAGTTTACGATCCATTCACAAATCTCTGGAGGGCCAGCCAGGTCACTGTGTGTGTGGGGAATGCTCTATTTGCTCAGTTTCTATAGAAATCACTAAGTTACATATGGTAGATGTGATTATGTGTTATGGGGTCATACTACCTGCAGTACTAATTTTGTAGTATATGGAATACAGTGCCCTTGTGGGCTTCTATATGTAGGTAAGACCATCCATCCATTTAAGTTAAGGGTTGGGGAACATAAAAGCAGATTGCACTGCATGCGGCGAGAGGCCCCGATCGTGCAACACTGCTTGGAAAAGGGCCATGGGGATCATTCTGAACTATGAAAGATATGGCAAGCTGAGGTTCCCTCTCTGGCTGAATGGGTAGCTCTGTTGTATGGGGTACTTAGGGTGTTGTCTCGATCATGCAAGTGGTAGTTACAACAAGATCTTAGCCCTAATGGATCGCAGCAGAAGGTGAAACCATGGCTCAGTGTGAAGAAATTACAATTCTAGATGAAGGAGATCTACTCCTATGGACATACCCTCTCTTCACAGGGCCTGAAAGCAGACTTAGGCAAAATTAAAGCCATGCAGGATATGTCACTGCATAGAGATGTACAATTGGTACAGCCCTGTACCTAGCAAAATTCATACTACTTCTATCTGAGATATGTGAGCCCTTGAGAAGACTTCTGGATAAAGATGCAGTCTGGCACTGGCTTCTGAAACAGCACCAGGCATTACAAGAAATAAAGTGCTTTGTCAAGGATGTCCCGGTGTTGTGGTACTATGATGTCACCAAGTCTGTTATAATACAGAGTGACTCTAGTAAAAATTGGTTTGGCTGCTGCTTAATGCAAGAGTGTTAACCAGTGGCTTATACATAGCCCAGTTGAACAAAGTTAAGCACAAACTTAAAAGTAATGTCTCAGCATCGTTTGCATGCAAGCACGTTCCTCATTACCTCTATGGCGGAGACATAATTACAGCAGAAACTGATCAAACTTCTGACAGCAATTTTCAATCTTGTGTGCACCCAAGCGACTTCAGAGCATGTTGCTAGTTGCAACATTACATCCTCAATGTTATTTATAAGCCAGATCCTGAGATGTTTACTTGTGACAGACTTAGCAGAGCCACTGCAGATGATCATCAAAAGTCCAGCACTGGTACCAAATACTTCAAGTGTTTGTTGGATGCAGCAAGAACAGACGGACATTGCACAAATCACTCAGGCAGATTATCTGAATGCAGAGACCGAAGGCTTCAATAGATCATACAGCACATTACAAGAGATGATAGCTTGTACATACTGAAGTCTGTAGTTCTGACTGGATGGCCAGACTCGAAGGAAGAAACACCAGCTGAAATAAGAGAATACTGGTCATTCAGAGATGAAATCAGTAATCAACATGGCATGCTATACAAAGAGTTCAGGGTTATTATACCCAAATCACTGTGATCAGAGATGCTATAAGGATTACATTCACTATTATTACTAGTACTACTATTACTACTACTGCTGCTGCTTCTACTGATCATTTGTACAGCACTACAAGTCCTACAGTTGTGGTCAGCATTATTGGCGCCCTTGCATTTTAGGTATGTTTAGGTACAATATCTTGAAAAATAATTGGAAATACTCCAACTGTATGTCATAATTCAATATAATCTACCAGCTTCGTACTTTATTACTGTGATCACCTCAATATTGCACTCTCTCTTTAAAGATAGTCAATATCTTGCATGTAAACTGTACCTGCTCATTTTTGCACTCTTGTATAATTGCTCCTCTGTATGGAAGAATCCCATCACTGTACTGTGTCTCATAACAGCGTTGTACTACCTCAGTATTGCACTGCCCCTCTTCGTAGCTACAGTGTCTCACACACAATCCAAACCCTCAGAATGGCCCTCCAGGTCGCTGTCATTCTTAGCTTCTACCTCCTTACTCACTGGCTTGGAACCTCCCAGGCCCTTTACACGCCACATGGCAGGATTCCAATCCTGAATAGCCATGGAAAAAGATGGAATAGTCCACGTTACTCCAACCCAGGAAGTGACGCCTACACGCGCCACTCCCACCTGATACATGTAGCACTCCAGCTATCCAAGACACCCAGCCAGGAAAAACCTTTGAGATGCCGACCCCTAAAATGTGCCATCATCAACGCGCGTTCCATCCGCAAAAAATGGCCTGTTGTCCTTGACACAATCTCCTTCCACGACCTTGAAATTCTCATGATCACGGAAACTTGGCTATCACCAGAAGACAACGTCCTCCTCAATCAACTACTTCCCCCCAATTTCTCCATACATACAAGACATAGGGAAAACAAAAAAGGAGGAGGAGTGCTCATAATCTCCAAATCAGACCTCAACTTCCACATTGTGGACTCTTCCAGCACAAACAGACTGGACATCCTCTCCGTTGCTAACCAACAATGCTCCCTTACCCTGTTATATAGAACACCATCTACTTCTCCAGTTGACCTTCCAACCATTATTGACCTTGCAGCTAACACCCTCACTCCCAATAAACCAAATTGGATAATGGGTGATTTCAATCTCCCATCTTTACCCCAAAGCCACGCAAATGCGTTCCTTGATGCAATGGAAGACCTGGGACTCAAACAAATTATCAATGAACCCACACATACAAAAGGGAACATTCTTGACTTGGTATTTGTTCCACATCCAGTCATGGACAAAAACCACAATCCTCCAATATCAGTCGTGGATGTACCCTGGTCCGACCACAAATTGATCATTATCCAGATACCCATCAACAATGATTAGCTGAACAGAAGCCGACCCACGAACATCACCTCTCGAACTGCCACTAGATGCTTTCGCCCCTTCGATAGGGAACACATCCTTTCGGAGGCCCCATCACTCATCAACAAAACCACACCGGACCTTGATGAACTAATCTCTTGCTGGAACTCCAGCCTGCTTGCCATCTCACAACACTCGAATCCTAAGAATACAGCAAGGTCAAAAAGAAGCTCCGCCCCATGGTTCTCCCCTGAGCTGCGATCTTCCCTCACGCAACTACGTAGACTTGAACGCCGATGGCGCCGATCGCGCTCAACTGAAGACCAGACCGCATACCGAACCCACCTTGCAATACATCGAGAAACAATCACTACCAAAATGAGACAATATCACACTGATACCCTAAAGAGGTCTCTGAATAAACCACGTGACCTCTTCAATTTGGTCAAATCCCTCTCAAAGGAACCATCTCCCGAACAACACAGCGGGATTCACCCACAAGAATTCGCTGATTACCTGCAATCCAAGATTGTGCAAACCAACAAGGTGTCAGCAGTCCAATATCAAGAACCAACGGGCCTTTCCCCACTGAACATTTTTTCCACACCATCCACTAAATGTATTGAGAACATCATAGCATCACTCAACACCTTCACTGCACAGACTGACCCATGTCCAGCTTTTTGGATCAAGGAACTACGTGATGTGTTCAGCCCTGTCATCGCAAATATAATGAAACTCTCCTTTACAACAGGGTATTTTCCTACTTCACTCAAGCAGACTTCCATTAGGCCACTACTGAAAAACCCCAAACTTGACCCCCAAAGAGTTGACTCCTATCGACCAATAGCTAGTATCCCCCTCTTAGCCAAAATAATTGAGAAAGAGGCACAACGGCAAATTCAAGATCACATAGATGCCGTTGCTCCCTTAGACAGCTGCCAACATGGGTTCAGAGAACATCATGGGGTCGAGACACTACTTACTGGTCTATTCAACGATATCATCACAGGAATTGACAACATCCGTCAAGGTTTTGTGCTCATCTTCCTAGACATCGCCGCGGCGTTCGACTCCGTGAGTCACGAAATTCTCCTCGGAAGACTGAAAGAGAAGGGCGTCTGCAACAACGCTCTAGGATGGTGTAAGTCTTATCTGGACGGTAGATGGCAATATGTGAAGTCTGGATCAGAAGAGTCAATACACTTCCATCAAAAGCAAGGGGTACCTCAAGGCTCCTCGTTATCCTCCTTACTTTTCAATATCTACATGCAGCCCATCTGCAATATCATAAGATCATTCAACGTGAACTGCATGATATATGCAGATGACATTCTCTTATACATGCCTTTCTCCACAACTCACATGGACCTGACCCCACTCACAGATTGTTTCAATGCAGTTTCAACTTGGCTCCAGACACAGAACCTATGCATTCAACATAAAAAAACAGAGGTCCTATTCATCACCAGAGACTCCAACTTTACTCCCCCGTCCCACGTCAGTGTCAAGGAAGCTGAATTGCAAACTAAAGATGCAATAAAATACCTGGGAGTTACTCTGTACCAACGTCTAGATATGAAACGCCACATAAGCAACATAGTCAAAGCCGTCTATTTCAAAATCCGTTCACTCAAGCACCTACGCTCCTTGCTGGACCCAGACGATTTCCGAACCATATATCAAGCGCTGATCCTGCCGCATTTTGACTTTGCAAATGCCATCTTACAAGGTCTCCCCCAATCCACACTGACCCCCTTACAGTTGGCCATGAATGCCGCAGCTAGGGTCCTTTACGGAGCATCCAGAAACGACCACGTGACCCCTATTCTCAAACAGCTGCACTGGCTACCGATCCATGGGAGGATCACCTTCAAATCCCTTCTATTAGCATTCAAGGCAATCAAAGGTATTTCATCCTTCTCACTCACGCATCTTATCCACATTGTCCCCCCCAACAGATCCAGAAGAACAACAGCTATGAACTTGCTAGCAACACCAAAGGCTTTGACAAAGTCCAACACAACAACCACAAACAGGGCATTCAGTTTTTATGTCCCCAAATGCTGGAACGCTCTTCCCCCTGACATCAGGGCCATTACCAATCTATATCAGTTCAGGAAGGCTCTCAAAACCCACCTTTTCCTCCAATACTTCCCAGACAGCAATTGAATCTAAATATCCCTCCCAAGAAATGACCCAATCTAGAATGGCCCTTACATGTATTATCTGCAGTGTAAATAGCTTATGTATATAGTTAACCCTGCTATCCAAGTTTGTACTGTGATAAGGAAGCTTATCATAGCTCAGGAAGGAGCTATAGAAAAGGTGAAGTGACTCTGAACAAGCAACCTGTCAGTTCTGGTAGAAATAAGAAAACAGAATTTTCCCATAAAAGACTACCAGTCCCAGAATTCACCAGGTTTCCAACAGCCATTAGAGGAGCTGAAGTGGGGAAACGTGTGTTCAATCAGGAGGGCTATGAGGTAATCCCTAAGCACTCATCTCAAAGGGCAGGGCTTGATTCAGCACAGCTGCGCTATGTTAGGGAGGAGCACTCATCTAAGCAGAATAAAGGTAGAGTTTATTCTACAGAGAATCATCCTCAGAACCATCATCATCTTCATGATCAACTTGGATATCCTCAGTTTCATCTGAAGGATTATCAGAAGCAGAAGCCAAACCGGACGGACAGAGAGGGTAAGAAACCCTTTGGAAGAAAGAAGAGAAAAGCCTTTGGGAGGTCTAGGTGAGTCTGGAGCAGTACGTATACTGGGAGGCATTCCAAGGGCCAGCATACACCATTGGACTGGGGAAAGCCAGAGGAATGGTGCTGCAGAGCTAGGAATCTCCAGACGGTACCTGTGAGGGAGACGGCTGCACTTGGAAGGGACCCTAAGACCCGTGCCAGAAGGTATGTGAAGAGAGACCCAGTGTCCAGGGATCTGGATTGGAAGGCTGGACATAAGAACTGGACTACATACTGGCCAGGCTATATAGAGAGGAACTCTAACAGCAATGGAAGCTCAGGTATGAACACTGATCTATGCCCTAGCTATAACCTTGAAAGACAGCAGGGAAACAAGTATTCTCCTGAAAGTGCTCCATTGAGAAATTCATCTGTGCCAATCCATGATATTGAGCCCTTGATTGTTGAAGAAGGGGGAGACGTGGCCGATGAAGAATGTGTTTACATGGACTGCTCTCTGTCTAAACTCCTTTGGTAATTTTCTGTTACAAAGTACAGCAACCATCACAAAGAAATACAAACTTGTTCTTTAATCTACTCAGAAAAGCTCCTGAGTAGGATTTTTAGCCACGCAGTAGAAAGCAAGCCAGCTAAGGGGTTTCAGCTGGGTAACTGCTAGCAATTGAGCCTTACCTAATTGCTTGTGAGCTCTGAGGGAATCACTTCTGAATCTATGTGGGAAGATATAAGAAGTTAACCTGAAAAGAACAGTTTTTCCTTTCTTTGTGGATTTTGTTTGTTGTTTGATACATGCTAAGAAAATATTAGCTAAAGCCTACAGAAAAGACCAGTTTGTTACCAACCAGGTCTTATTTCTTTTGCTTTGATTGCCTGACAAGTTCAAATGTTGTTTTCCTGATTTTGTTTTTCCAAGTTTAACACTGAGAGCAAGTAACCTGATTTATGTGCTACCAAGCATATCTGTGTTGGGAGAAATAACCCCATAAATAAATATCTTATTGGCTTTACCCTTAAGCACAACTAATTATTGTGAGCAGCTGTGTCTGGTGTGAATGGACTGCATTGTCCACAATCCCTTGCAAATCATATTGATATATGCACTTGCCAAGACAGTGAACATTCTCACCCAGGCAGCCGTCTGACAGTACTCCTGTTCGATGTAAAACCTGACAGCTTGTCATTATGGTCGTTATGTTATGATGTAAACCACGCTGATTCTAAATAGCGCGGTATATAAGAAACTGTAATAAATAAATAATAATAAATAAATAAATAATATTTGAATAGTATGTTCAAAGGTATACAACAAAAAAAAGATGTCTGTGCAACTTAGATGTAGTAATTTCTGAGAAAACATAATATGACCTGGACAGGATTAATGGCACCCTTCACTAATATTTGGTTGCACAACCCTTGGCAGTGATGACAGCTTCCAAACGTTTCTTGTAGCCATGTATAAGTTTCTTACATCTGTCTGCTGGTAGTTTCTCCCACTCTTCAACTGCGATTTATTCCAGCTCATGCATGTTTCCAGGATTCCTTTTACCAATGGCAGATTTCAGCTCTTTCCAAAGGTTCTCGATTGGAATGAGATCAGGACTCATTGCTGGCCAGTTTAAAACAGTCCATTTGTTTCTTTTTAACCATTTTTTTGTACTTTTGGATGTGTGTTTTGGGTCATTGCCCTGCTGGAGGACCCATGACCTATGACCCAGACCTAGCTTTCTGACACTAGATAGCACATTTCGCTCCAAAATACCTTGGTAGTCTCCTGGCGTCATGATTCCTTCAATATGTTCCAGGCCTCCAGTTCCTGAGGCAGCAAAACAGCCCCACAACATTATGGAACCTCCACCATATTTAACTGTAGGAAGGGCATTTTTTTCCTTATAAGCTTTATTTCTTTGCCTGTAAATGTATCACTGGTCTGCATTGACAAAGAGCTCAAATTTGGTTTCATCGGTCCACAGAACATTTTCTCAGAAGGACTGTGGTTTTGAAAGGTTAGTTTGGGCAAAGATCAGGCATGTCTTTTTATGTCTATCTTTGAGCAGTGCAGTCTTCCTTGGCCTTTGTCCATGAAGTCCTTCTTTGTTTAGTGCGCGGCATATGGTGTGGGTTGAAACCACCACTCCAGATTGCTCCAGGTCAGCCTTAAGCTCTTTGAATATTGTACGTGGTGTTTTTCCAACAATTCACTCTAACCTTCAAAGACTTCTTGGATTAATTTTCCTCTTCCCATCACGTCTTGGGAGGTTCTTGATAGTTCTATTGTATGAGCATAATGTTAATGCTTCTGCACCTTCTCACAGCCTGCTGATTTTCAGACAAGTATTGCCACGCCACGCTGTTTTTCGTGGTAGCTGTTGTTATTACCATGCCCATGTTTTCTTCTGTGTCTTTACAACCAATTTGGATTATTGTTTAGAGGTTTTTTTGACCACTGATGTCCTTATGAGTCCAGTTCGATTATAGTGGCTCTCCCTTCTTGCCGATGTTGGCGGAGGTGGCTGAGGTCTTTTTTCCTCTATGTTTGCCTAGGCAATATATTTATTGATGATAATTCTGAACTGGTTGATTTCTTTGGTTCTTCATCATTTTTTCTCACATGGTATTGATAGTAATATTTTTTCTTTTTCTTTTTTGAGCCTAGTTTGTGGTTTTTGAATTTTTCTTTCCATGAGATAAGCAGCAGATAATTGAGGACAAGCTCCTTCAAAGGTCTACTACTAAGGCATAGAATGCAGATTGGTGGTTTATAATGTCTGCCCCAGCTCAACTGTCAAACTAGAAAATCAACCTTCTGTGCTTTAGCTGCTCATCCCAAATGGTAAGGACAACAATGATGAAGAACAGTTCTAGGTGGTACTTTTGGTGGTCCCTGCCTCTATCCAGCTATCTGGTCACTGTGCTGCACACTAAGACCCTTGCAGGTAAACCCCAAAACTGATGCCCTTCGATGCATCTGAGTATAACTCGAGATCCCTGATGGACATGGATTCATCCTGCCATACTGAACTCCTGTTGTATTTCTGCAACATTTTATTTGATATTTTAATGGGTTTTATGATTCTAATGAAGTGAGATGGTCTATGTGATCCCCACTATCATCACAGATATTCTACAGAAGAAAGTTTGCCCCATCGTGATTTCCACTAGGCAAAATTGAGACTGCCAATTAAGGACTGCCTTTCCCTAAGTCAGCTTTTCTCAAACCTGTTCTGGGGGCTCCACTGCCGGTTGGGTTTCAGGATATCCATAATGAATTTGCAGGAGGTAGATTTGCATGCAGTGGAAGCAATTCTCTCTCATGAATATTCATAGTGGATATCCTGAAAACCTGACTGGCTGGGGAGCCTCCAGGACAGGTTTGGAAACCACTGCCCTAAGTATTACTTTACTTTTTTAAATTTTGTGGGGCATATTCAGCAGCAACGGCCAGCCTGGGTAAAGCGGCTGGCTGTCATCGCTTTAATTTAAATTCGGAATATATTGTTGCTCAGATAGCTGATTAGCTATGCTAAGCAGTTAGCGTTGGGGTGTTCAAATTGGGTAGGAGGGGATATTCAGTGGCATTAAACAGTTTAGTGCCGCTGCATAGAAACATAGACACATGATGGCAGAAAAAGACTACATGGCCTATCTAGTCTGCCCTTCCATATCAACTACAATAGTCCCCTTTTTACCTTTAGAGATCCTCTGTATTTGTCCCATGCTTTTTTGAATTAAGATACTGTCCTCATCTCTATCACCTCCACTGGGAGACTATTCCTTGCATCTACCACTCTTTCTGTAAAGAAATATTTCCGCATATTACTCCTGAGTCTATCCCCTTTTACCATCATCCCTATGTCCCCTCATAGCAGAGCTTGCCTTCAATTGGTGGGAGAAGTGGCCTAGAGGTTAGGACATGATACCTCAGTGGGTTCAATTCCCACCTGGGGACAGCAATCTCAGGCCGGAGGGACGGGGGTTCCTAGTCCTATAGGCACTTCTTGTGGTCTTGGGCAAGCCACTTAACCCTTTGTTGCCTCAGGTACACAGATTGTGAGCCCTTTAGGGATGAGGGAATGCATCCAGTACCTGTTTGTAGTCATTACATAATATAAACTGCTTTGATTGAAAGATAAGGTGGTATAGAAAACTGGTTAAGTAAATTGAAAGAGACTCTCCTGTGCATTTATGCCACAGAGGTATTTAAATGTCTATCATCTCCCCTATCTCGCCTTTCCTCTAAAGTATACATATGAAGATCTTTAAGTCTGCTTCATAACAAAGACCACTAACCATTGTAGTAGTCACCCTCTGCACTGACTCCAACCTGCTTATATCCTTTTAAAGGTGTGGTCTCAAAAATTGCACACAATACTCCAAATGAGGTTGCACCAGAGACTTATAGAGAGGCTTTATCACCTCCTTTTTTCTGCTGGTCATTCCTCTCCCTATGCACTCAAGCATCAGTCTGGCTTTTGCAGTTGCCTTTTCTACCTGTTAAGCTACTTTAAGATCGTCAGACACAATTTCCTGCTGACTGCGGTTTAACCAGTTTGCAGATCTGCTAACCAGTTAAACCATTTTGAACATGCCCCTATTTACTGTTTAACTTCACATCAAATCATCTGCTTACAAATTCCAGTTACAGATTTATAATTTCCCTTGCCCTCCCCTTCTCCCTTCCACCATCCTGTATAACTATTAAATACTACTTTTTAAACTGAAATGGTCTTTCAAACTAATTTTCTGAGCTTGTTCTGCTGTAGTCTCGTTACCATCCACTTGGAGCGTCCAAGTTGCCAAGCCAATGTTTTTTTCATGTGCTAGCAGAATGCCAAAGTGAAGCAGGGCTAGTCAGGCATTGGCGAGGTTAGGTCCTGTGAAAAAGAAATTGTCCAAGTAGTGGACAGTGCTCCTGTTCCCTGAGACTCAGGCTGTTATCTAGTGGAGGAATGTTCTAAAGGACTTGAGGTAAGCAGATGATATGGAGCAGTCCATTTGCATGCATGTATTGATGTAGAACTGACCTTAGAAGTAAAAATATAGGATGGGGAAATTTTTTGGATGAAGAAGGTACAGACAATAGGTTGATTCAATGTTTGCCTTAGTCATGGCAGCGCCTATCCCATATCCTTTGACTAGTATGACTGCTTGATCAAAGGATGCCTATTCCTCAGAACATGCATCCTTGGGCAGGAAATCATTAACTGTATTCCCTTAGGGATAAGATAGGTTGTGGATCATACTGTAGTAAAAAGGCCCCTAAATTGTGTTAATGTAAACTGTGTCAATATTCAAAGGGAATTATCTGGATAGCAAAGAGAAATTAGACTTACCTGCTAATTGTTCCTTGAGGAACTCCAGTCCAGTCCTGCACCTCTGGGTAGTGCACCTCCTCCCACAGCTTGGAGACTGGGCATGTCAGATTCTGAAGCCACTTGTACATATACTGCTGGCACCTTCCACCAGCTTCCAGTGACCTACTGACAAAGCAAACTCAGAGGAGCAACAAATAAGTAGCTACAATATCAATAAACCCATTAATTAAATGGTTAACCCAAACAGGTAACTAAATATTTAACCCACAATTGTCCCCGCCCCCCCGCAATCAGAGGAAAATTCCTTCCTCCACTGCCGAAGGAGATGTGGATAGAGAAGAAAAAAGCTAGAGAGAACACCACAAGGCTTGAGAGATAGACCAAGAAAGAACAGCGAGAAAAATAGCCTGAGGTGCACAAGGCTCACCGCTACCCCTCGCACCAACTGTAGTGATGGAAACGAACAAGCTCCGCACTATACGACAGAAACCCGGGTGGGATCCGGGACTGGACTGGAGTTCCTCAAGGAACAACAATTATCAGGTAAGTCTAATTTCTCTTTCCTTATCGTCCCTCCAGTCCAGTCCTGCACTTCTGGGATGTAGCAGAGCAGTAAATTAATGGGAGGGACCTGCCCAACTGGACCGCAAAACTGCAGTCCCGAAACAGGCATCCCCTACCGCCTGGATATCCAGACGATAATGTCTACTTAAGGTATGCAAAGAAGACCATGTAGCCGCTTTGCAAATCTTAACCAGAAGAACCAAGGTATATTCCGCCCACAAAGCTGCCTGAGCTCTGGTAGAATGAGCCCGCAACCCCAAAGGGACCTGACAACCTTGCAAAATATAAGCTGATGAAATTGCCTCGCAGATCCATCTAGAAATGGAAGCTTTGGCCGCTACCTCACCCTTACGCGACCCTCCAAACAAGACGAACAAATGATCAGACTTGCGAAAAGACTCCGAAGTCTTCAGATAATGATGAAGAACCTCTTTACATCCAGCAATCGTAAACTACAATCAAAGACATTCTCCCCCGAAGCTCTTAAAACTGGCAAAGACACCGGTTGATTCACATGAAAAGCTGAAACCACCTTTGGCAGGAACGACGGAACGGGACGCAGAACCACCTTATCCCGAAAGGTCAGAAATGGTTCCCGGCTGGAGGGGTGCAGTTCCCGGACTTCCAATGGTACCATGTTGCGGCGGTGTTGAAGCAGGGTGGTCTATGGGGCGCCGGAACTGCCCCTGTGCTAAAGTCAATTTGGCTGTCTCTCGAGGAACGGCTGCTACACCCGTGTCCGGTGCAGCTGTGCATGAGTATGAGGCACCCTACTGCTTCTAAAGTGGGCCAGGTGGTTATCACGACACAGCGTGTGTTCCAAAGGCTGCTTCCTCTAATCGCAAATAAGAATCCTTTCTCGATGCAAGCCCCTCTTTGGCATAACCCGGTCCTCAAGATCAATAAAGTTTCTTTTGCGTGGCCGGCCTGGCAGCGATGTGGTATCTGGTCGGTGGGCCAACTGATCAGGGATGGCGGCTGGAAGCCGTTCAATGTGCTACAAGGGGAGTTTAAGTTACCTTCTACTTGCTTCTTTCAATATCTTCAACTCTGGCACTGTTTAGCCCAGCTGAAGGTGCACCCTCGAGAGCTCACTGAGTCTTGGGGTCTACAAAGCCTCGTAACGGATTTCTGCACACAGAGAGGTGGCACATCTAGATTTTATGCACTTTTCAGGGACTTCTACTCGGAGCAAGCTATGGGCTTATGGAAGATCTGGGAGGACGAAACTGACTGTATTTTGAGTCCCCCAGCCTGGAATCTAATGTGGGGCCCTATAGTCCGCTCCTCGAGATCGGCCTCCCTTACACAGTCTATGTTTTTTTTTCGCCCACCGGGCGTATATTACGCTGCTGAAGCTGGCTAAATGGAAACCCGAGAAAACGTCTCAGTGCTGGTCATGTCAGAGGGCTCCCGGCACGATGAGTCACATGTTCCTGGAGTGCCCCTATGTTCAGGGTTTTTGGGTTCCTGTATGGGAAAGAATCCAGAAGGTGGTGGGTTTCTCTTTCCCCCTGTCCTGGCGCATAATTGCGTTGCGGTCCCTGGTTGAAATCCCAGGAGTGGACAAAGAGCATTTTTTTATACTGAACTTTATGCTGGCAGTTGCCATAAAAGAAATCTTATGTGTTTGGAATGATTCCTCGAAATTGCATTGGGGTAAATGGTGGAATCAAATATGTTTATATAGCAGGTACGAAAGAGCATATGAAAAATCACACTTCCTGGGTGGGAGAGGGAACCTGGCGGACAGGTGGGCCGCCCTGGATCGCTTTACTACTATTACCGATGTTACCTTAGGCTAATCTGGCTAGGTCAAGAGGTTTGTGAGGTGTTGGGGGGTGGGAGGGGTTTTGTTCTTGTGTTCTTTTTTAAGATGTGTGTTCTTTGTTCGGATTCTCTTATGGTTACGTTGTATGCTGAATGATGATGTTTTTGGTTGCACTACAAAATGCTTTAATAAAAAAAAAAAAAAAAAAAAGAAATGGTTCCCGGCATGACAAGGCCTTCAACTGAGACCCAACATGCAGAGCAGATTGCTACCAAGAAGACGGCTTTCAAAGTCAATCCTTTAACGAAGCTTGTCGCAATGGCTCAAAGGGCTCTTTCGTCAACACAGTTAAGACCAAGTTGAGATCCCAAGAAGGGATCACCACTCTCCTTGGAGGATGCCGACGAGACACCGCCCTCAAAAAACGCAAGACATCTGGATGGGAGCCTAAAGCGATGCCTTGAACTTTCCCGCGATAGCAAGCAATAGCTGCCAGCTGCACCCTTAAAGAACTGGCTGCCAGCCCCTTGTCAAAACCATCCTGCAGAAAACTCAAAACCTCCGGAATTGAAGCCGAGGATGGCCGTGCCTTCCGTGCCACGCACAAATCCTCAAAAATAAGACAAACGTGAACGTAGGCTAACGAGGTTGACCATTTTCTGGCTAAGAGCAAGGTAGAGATTACTGCCCCGGAGTAACCCTTCTTCCTTAGCCTTGCCCTTTTAATGGCCAAGCTGTAAGCGAGAACCGATCCACCTGCGGAATTCAAAGTCGTCCCTGCCGAAGGAGATCCTCCCAAATTGGAAGCCTCCAAGGTCGACCGTCGAGAAGACGCACCAAATCGGCATACCACGGATGTTGCGGCCAATCCAGAGTGATTAGAAGTATCCGCCCCTGATGTGCTTCTATATGTTGAATCACCCGACCTATGAGCACCCAAGGCTCAAGTTAGTATGTCTCTTTATCTCTTCTTGTCTCTCTCCTTCTGCTATCTTAGTGAGTATGACTGCATTATCTGTCCTATTCAACCATTGTAGTTCTTTTTCGATTTTCTGTTTTTGTCCTGTGTATTTTAAATTGTACACCGCTATGCTGTGTTTTAATCAAAGGGCGGTTAAGCAAATTACATTGTTGTATGCTTTATGGTTTATTTATTATTCACAACTTTCTCTATCTGCTGTAACATATAGGGGTATGTTTATTAAACCGGGCTAACGCTTAACCCGGGCTATCTGCCACTAGGTCCCATATTATTCAATGGGACCTAGTTGCAGAAAGCCCGGGTTAACCGTTAGCCCGGTTTAGTAAACATGCCCCATAGTAGTACAATAAGAATCTATCATAATACCTGAACTAAGAACAGAATCCTGCACCAAGATATGCACCTCCTCAATCATGGGACCATCAGGTTAACTTTGTCCAAGCCGCTAACCCATAAAAAGAGTACTTTTTCCAAATTAGCTTTAATCGCTTACCAGAGATCTTTAATTCAGTTGTATCAATGTCAGGTCCAATATGAGGCCTTTGGTAGGCCATCTGTTGCAACAAGGCATCTAGACCCTTGGACATTCTTTCTCGCCTTCTGCTGTAGAAGCGGTTCACCTTGGCAGACCGGAACGTAGCCATCAGATCAATAATGGGAGTTCCCCATCTGCTGACTATCTGAGCAAAGACTTCCGAGTGGAGCTCCCACTCCCTGGGATCCACACAAACCCGACTGAGATAATCCGCTGTCACATTGTCTACTCCCGCAATGTGTGCCGCTGACAGTGCTTGAAGCCGATGCTCTGCCCAGCTGAACATGACCGCTGCCTCCTCTTCCAGAGCCGCACTGCCTATACCCCCTTGCCTGTTGAGATACGCCACCGCAGAGGCATTGTCCGACAGAACTCGGACCGCCCGACCCAGAAGATTGGGCTCGAAGGCACGGAGCACTAGCACTACTGCTCTCAATTCCAGACAGTTGATCAACCACTGGACCTTCTGTTTGTTCCAGCTTCTTTGCGCAAAGAGCTCCCCGCAATGTGCCACCCAACCCGCCAGACTGGCATTGGTTAAGACAGGAACCCACTGTGGCTGCTCAAGAGGCATGCCCGCCGCCAAATTCTCTGGAAGAAGCCACCAACGTAGAGACTCCCTGACTCCTGCCGGACAGGGCATACGTTTGGTCAGAGAGTCCTCCTGGTGGGACCAGCGGCATAATAAGGACCTCTGCAAAGGACGCATGTGCGCTCTCGCCCATGGCACTACCTCCAGAGTGGCTGCCATCATTCCCAGAACTCGAAGATACTGCCAGGCCGTCGGCGCTGATCGCTTCAAAAACATGCGCACCAAGTGACGAAGCTCTTGGGCCCGGTGTTCCAGCAAAAAAACCGAACCCACTCAAACCGGACTCCCAAATATTACAGAACCTGAGAGGGTACCAATCGGCTCTTGGCCATGTTGATCACACAACTGAGGCCTTCTAGGAGCTGCACCACTCTGGCTGTAGCCCGTACACTTTTGACTCTGGACTTTGCTCGAATCAACCAGTCATCTAGATAAGGGTGTACTAATGCTCCCTCTTTGTGAAGAGCTGCTGCCACCACCATCATCATCATTAGGCCGAATGGCAAAGCCTGGAACTGAAAATGCCCCCGAGGTACTGCAAACCTTAGGAAGCGTTGATGATCTGGCCTGATCAGAATATGCAGGTACACTTCGGTGAGATCAAGAGATGTCAAAAATTCCCCTTTTTGCACTGCCACGATTACCGATAGCAAAGTTTCCATGCGAAAATGAGGCACCCGAAGACAGCGGTTTACCCCCTTGAGGTCCAGAATTGGGCAAAAAGACCCGTCTCTCTTTGGAACCACGAAATAAATGGGGTAACGACCACAGCCGTATTGGTCTCGAGGAATTGGAACTACTGCTCCCAGCTGAAGCAGGCGAGACAGTGTCTCCTCCACCGCCACTGCCTTGTTCCACGTCCTGCAGGGAGACAGCACAAACGAGTTGGTCACTGGCCGGGCGAATTCGAGTGTGTAGCCCTCACAAATGACTTCCAACATCCAACAGTCGGAAGTTATCTGGACCCAGGCTGCGAGAAATTCCCGTAGATTTCCTCGTATGGGTTGTATCGCAGCCTGGGTCCTCCTCACTTCATTGGGTCTTTCAGAATCCCAAGGAAGAGGGACTAGCGAAACCTCTGCCTGCTCCCCAGAATCCCCTGAAACCTTGGCCATGAGAAGGAAATCTCACTTTCTGGAAACCACCCAGTTGGGAGTTACGAAAGCACCTGAAATCCCGCAACTGGCCACAAGACGTCGCCGCTGCTCGACCGGGCTTTGGCTTATCCTCCTGGCAAACGACCACCTTTTGATTCCCCCAAGTCCTTGACTAACTTGTCGAGGTCTTCCCCAAATAAAAGCTTCCCTTTAAAAGGAAGCTGGCTAAGGCATGACTTGGAGGAACTGACTGCTGCCCAATCCCGTAGCCAAAGATAATGCCGAGCCGCCAATAGCGACACCATGCTAGTAGCCAATCCCCTAATGAGGTCATAATGCAGATCGGCCAAGTAAGCCGCTCCAGATTCCAGTCTAGTTATGTCCGCCAAATGATCTTGCGCCTGCTCCCCTGGCTGCTGCAGGCGCTGTGACCAGCGAAGACAGACTCTTGCCACCCAAGCACCACAAATAGAGGCTTGTAGGGATAGTGCATTGACTTCAAAGTCCTGCTTTAATAAAGAATTCACTCTCTGGTAATGTCCATCCTTCAGGGTAGCACTGCCCTCTACCAGAATGGCAGTCATTTTAGTGACAACCGAAACAGCTGCATCCACGCGTGGAGAACGAAATATCTCACGTTCATGGTCTGACAAGGGATAGAGGCGAGTCATGGCTCTTATTCCCCGTAGACCTGCTTCAGACAGATCCCACTCATCCTGAATCATCTGTCTGACGACACGATGAACCGGAAAAACAGCCTGTGTCTTTCGCACCACCTGAATGAGAGGGTCTTCTACCGCCTCATCTTCTGCCGGTTGAACCACCGCCAGGTTGAGCACCTGAAGCGATTCTGTAATTAAAGCTGGCAGTTCCTCTCTCCGAAAAACTCTGATGATCCTAGCTTGGTCTTCTGGCTCCGGAATCTCACCTTCCTCGAGTTCCTCCATGCCAGCCTCTGGCTCTATGTCAAACTCGTCCCCTTCTAGCCAGTCCGACAGAAAAGGCTGTTCCTCTACGGATCGAACTCTCTTAGCCGGTCCCGCTTCCGGAATTTCAACCTTCTCCGTGGAAGCCCGGCCTGCTGTGGCCCCGAGAACCGAAAGATCCCTAGAGGCCCCCTGTTGCCGCAAACAAAAGGCCTGATGTAACAGGAGAACAAACTCTGGGGAAAACCCCGCCAGAATCCCTCCCCCCAATCCTGGAACAATAGAGGGTCCTGGAACTGATGGAGCCATAGCCCGCAGAGAGACAGGAGCCTCCAGCAGTGGACTAACCTCCATAATGACCTGAGTCCCATGTCCAGGAGAGGAAGACACCTCTTTAGATTTATCTTGGAGCTCCTTGCTCCATGTTAAGCACTTCTGCTGCACAGCCGTGGCACACACCAGTGTCCGAGACAGTTCCCCAATGGGTACTGCAGATGAGACACTGCGGACATGCCGGCATTAGCCCAAATCACTGCGCCTTGGCAACGCTAAAGGGCAAGGGATAGCAGACCAATAAACTCTTTTTTTTATCTTTTCAACATAATTTCCTCACTCTTAGAACTAGCCCCTTACAGCCCCAGAAAAAAATCCTAAAAGGCGAGAAATGGCCCTTTACACCAACAATAGGAGAGAACTGTGAAAAAAGTTAAACCCCGATGAAAACCGCAGCTTCAGAAAAAACACGGGAAATCGGGCCGTTTACCGACAGAGTCAAGAGCACTGAAATAGAACTCCCCACGAGGTAGCAGGCCACCCCAGACAGGCCTACCATGCTTCCCCCACTCGCAGCACTCACCTCTGACAAAATCAGGCCTGAAGGAATCCTTTTGTGCAATCTTCCCTGAACAGCAGCAAAACTGACAATGCCGGAGAAAAATTCAATGCCGGCACCAGCAGCAAGAGAGGAGCCCTGCTGACGGCTCCTCACTCACCGACGAGATCGGGAGCCGTCAGGTACCACGGGAGCACCTCAGAGCCTCAGCTCCCCTCCGTGCAGACAAGGAGAGGAGTGAAGAAGGGGAAAGCCAACAGCTGAATGGCAGCAGGGGAAAGATCCTCCTCACACTGTATTCCCTGTTTGCCCTCAAGCTTTTTTTCCCACCAAAAACAACTTTAAAAGAACTGCTTTCCAAAATTAAATAAAGTATAGGAGAAATCAAGTGAACCCCCCCCCCCCCCAGCTACTCTATCTAAATTGCTCCTTATCTGTCCCTGTAGTGAGTCCAGCACCTAGGCTCACTACCACCTCCAGCTGCTTGGAGACTGAGCACACTGGGAGCTGGTGGGAGGTACCAGCAGTATATGTACAAGTGGCTTCAGAATCTGACATGCCCAGTCTCTAAGCTGCGGGAGGAGGTGCACTACCCATAGGTGCGGGACTGGACTGGAGGGACAATAAGGAACAGCCATTATTTGGATAATTCCCCTAGGCAGCACTATCTGTGGATTTTCAGTGGCACTACAAAAGAGTGAGGTGACAGATGAATGATACAAGGTAAAGTCATGAATATGTAAGATGGGGTTTTTTTGCTTCTTCATTTATTCTGCTATCACACAATTGTGCTTTGATGTGTGTCTTCATCAAGGGTGTGTACATTGAATATGTGACAGTAATTGAAAACAGAAGCAACCAGTAAATCTAAATAACCATCGAGCATGAATCGTCACAGCATCACGTTGTTTCAATTACTGTCATGTACACAATATACATATCCTTGAGGAAGACACACATTGAAAGAAGGAATTCTCAACCCAATCTTCAGGACATGCCAAGCTAGTCAGGTTTCAGGATAACCACAATGAATATACATGAGAGAATTTGCATACAATGGAGGCAGTGCATGCAAATCTCTCTCATGAATATTCATTGTGGGTATCCTAAAAGCCTGATTGGCTAGGCATGTCCCAAGGACTGGGTTGAGAACCTCTGGTATAGGGTGATGACAGTATGTGAAGAAGCATTAAAAAATAGATCTTACATATACACCATTTTGCCTTATATTGTTCATCTTTCACCTTACTCTTTCATAGCTACTTTTGGATTTGCAAGTGTGAGGGTCTCTTTTGGTGTATTTTCAGTGGTACTATACAGTTTTGTTTTGTTTTTTTAAAGTGCTATCAAGTTAATGCTGACTTTTGGCAACCCAGCATTCCCTGGGTTTTCTTGGCAAAGTGTGACCAGAAGTAGTTTGCCAGGCTTTTTCTTCCAAGGCAATGGAGGATAAAGTGACTTGCTCAAGGCCACAAGCGATGCCAGTGGGAATCAAAAGCTGATCTCTTGGGTACTAGGTTGCTGCTCTAACCACTAGGCTACTCCTCCACACCACAATATAGAGAGTGCCACTGAAAATCTTTACAGACCACCTTGATGCTATCCATTTTGACTCATAATAAAACTGTAGCTAGCATAACATCGGCGATGTAAAAGGTTTGTACAAGCTATGCTGTTGCTCACTAACAGAAAGGCTGAGTTGTCTGAGAAAGCCTTTCTGTTAGTGAGCAACAGCATTGCCGGTACAAACCTTTTTCACCACCGGTGTTATGCTAGCTACAGTTTTATTTTCAAGTCAAAAGGGACTTATGTATCTCACTGTGGGGACAGGAAACAAAGACGTGTTGGCTACACTCCTGGAGCAGCTTGATTGCAAAGTGCGGCCACGTTGAGTATAACAACCCCAAGTGTGACTGTAGTTGCTGGAAGTTATATACAACTGTGTGCATTTTGTATTTTAATATATTGAGTTTGTTTATTGATTTGTTTGAAATAAAAAATATTTCGATGAAGAGTTTTTATGACCTATGAGGATGAGTGCCTAGGACCACAATGTAGGGTCCAAACTGCATTTATTGGGACAGTAGTGAGGTCTTTTCCTCTTTCTTTTGTCATCATTGTTTCATTGCTGAACAGTTTTGAGATGATATTTTTGTGATATTCAGGTGCTTGTGTTGACTATTAGTTTTTATTTAACACGTTTTTTATACAGTCTTACATAGTTTACATAGAACATTGCAACTTTTAGAAATTACACTGAACAGGTAATCGAACTTGGAGTTCAGGGGAAAGATGCTGTACAGGATTTATAACAGGGAGTAACAATCAATGCTGTACAATATTTATAAAAGTGAGAAACAATGCAGAGAGGTAGGGTTCACAGGGACAATTGAGGAAAATATGTCTCTGTGTGTTAAGTGTAGGGTATTGTAAGGGATTTCTCAAGTGGTAGTAAGTGAATTGATTGGCAGGGTGATTGTAAAACTCAGGAGGAATGAGGCTTTACTATCCAGTTAAATCAGTTACTAGTGTAAGTATTATTCATTGGTTGTTCATAATGCTCCTGGAAGAGAAAGATTTTCAGGGCCTTTATGAAGTCCACCAGGTCTTTGATTTCTCTTATGTTGACAGGGAGGGTATTACAGATCATTGGAGCGTAAATTGAGAATGCCCTCTTACATGTTGCTTTCCTTGCTCTGGTTTTTATAGCGAGGATGAGTAGTTTATTCTGCTTCGTTGATCTTTTTGCTCTCAAGAGTCGGGTCCTTGGTGATCAGTGACTGCAGTGATTCTGGGTATAACTGCTGGATGATTCTGAAGATTATGTGTAATGATTTGTAGTTGGTGCAGGAGTATATTGGTAGCCAGTGGAGCTGCTTCAGAGTTGGAGTAATATGATCATTTCTAGTAATTCCTGTATTAGTTGTAACAGGAAGGTGGATTGTTTCGGGAGTCTCTGATATATTACATTGCAATAATCTAGTATTGGCATTATCGTGGCCTGACAAGCTGTGCGAAGGTGTGTCTGGTTGAGCACTATATTCAGCTTGAAGTACACTGCTTTTGTGGATCTTGCAATATGTGTTTGAAACGACAGATTCCGATCCAGGTGCACACCAAGGTATTTTACATGCTCTTTAACTTTTAAGTCGTTATACAGGCATTTGAGTGTCTCCGGTGGGGTGAAGGAAGTGTTCCTGGTCACAAAGAGTGCCTCAGTTTTCCTGTAGTTTTTGTTGAGGTTTTGTTGTTGTAGCCAGTCTGCCATTGCTTTCAAATATGCCATTTAATTAGAGAAACTGGGTTGATTTATGTTAAAAGGGGCAAAGACCATGATGTCATCTGTATAAATTCTATATTGTATCTTGTAGAGATTGATAATTTTAAATAGTGACTGAATGTAAATATTAAAGAGGATGGCAGAGAGAACTGATCCTTGTGGGATGCTCTGTAGTTGATCTATTGTGTCAGAAAGGCCCTTGTTACCTTTTACTTGAATTTTCCCATGGGATAGGTAAGAGGTGAACCATTGGAGAGTAGTGCCATGGAACCCTATTTCCTATAGCCATCTCAGCATGATAAAGTGATTAATTGAATCAAAGGCAGCAGTGATATCAATAAATATAAGTAGGAAGCCAGTTCTCATGTTATCTAGACCTAACAGCATGTTGTCCAAGAATGATGTGAAGAGTGTTTCTACACTGTTTTGGAGTTTGAAGCCGTGTTGCTCAAGTAGAGAATGGTTATCAAGGTGATCCTGAAGTTGGTATTGAATCACTTTCTCAATCGCCTTAGTCAGGAATGGTAGGCTTGAGACTGGACAAAAGGAGTTCAGATCCTTGGGGTCAGCGCTTGTATTTTTTAATATTGGTCAAACTGTTGCATATTTGAGAATGGCAGGTACATGTCCTTGACTGAGAGATAGCTACGTGATGTTCAGGAGGATAGGGCAGAGTTGCTTAATCATGATCTTAATCCAAGAGACTGAGCATGGGTCTAGGGGAGATGTGGTTGTGTTCATACTCATTATTATCTTCTCCAGGTGTTCTAGTGAGGGCGCATGGAAGGGGCACCAATGATCTGAGGAGGAGCTCATGGATGGTGTGTCTACTGCAAAGGGAGGAGATATTTCTGGAATGAGCTTGAATTTAAGTTTCAGGAAGTCTGCTATAAGCTGTGGGTCAATCATGTCTCCATCACTGGGTGAAGGCCGGTCTTTGGTAAGGGAGCAAACAATTTCAAACAAATCCCTTGGCTTGTTGAGGGATGTCATTATTAGGTTGGTGTGGTATTGCTTCTTGCATGCATTAATTAGTTCTTGGTAATCACCAAGTGTTGTGGAATAGTTTATGAGGTCTTCTTTGTTCTTGGTTGATCTCCATTTCCTCTCTAGTCTGCACAGAGTCCTCTTTGTAATGTTGATTTCCTCAGAGAACCATGGTGCAGAGTAATTCCTATTGTTTGTTATAGTCCTGCAGGGGGCAATAGCAGCATTGTGGAGCATACTGTTCCAGTTGCCAATTATATCGTCCAAAGTTGACAGACTCTGATTCAGTTGTGGCAGTACTTGTTGAGGGATGGTTTCATTATTAAATTTCTTGAATCTTCTGTTTTTCTTAGGTTGACATTCTCTAGTGAGAGGAGTGGAAGGTAGTATCAGATTAAAATCTATTATGGTCTGACCAAGGGACTGGCGAGACAGTTAGTTGGCAGTTACCCTTATGTTCATGTAAGTCATTTATTTATTTATTTATTTAACATGTTTTGTATCCCGCCTTTTCCTTCAATCAAAGCGGTTAATACAGCACAGAGTTAAACAAAGGTGAGGGAAACATACATTGCATTATCATTACATCACAACAAAACACTAGGAGTACAAACAGGGAACACAGTACATAACTTACATTACATTACCTTACATTAACTACAAACAGCATACCGCTGAACAGAATGAGCATATAGAATAAGCATATAGCAGCAGATAGTGGGTCCCGCACGGTCCACCGCCTAAGGGCCACGCCAAAGGGCCCTCTGCGAGGCCCTCAGGCGCGGGCCCGCAAGGCGCGGGCGCGCCTCTGGTGCGGCGGTTTAAATGCCGTTCTGAGGCAGATGATTGGCAGTTCGTGGGGAAGTGCGGAGGAGCTGCCGCTCAACTCCCCGATCTTGTAACTGCTGTTGCCGCTCTCCCCGATCTCTGGAGAGCCTCTGGTGCGGCGGTTTAAATGCCGTTCTGAGGCAGATGATTGGCAGTTCGTGGGGAAGTGCGGAGGAGCTGCCGCTCAACTCCCCGATCTTGTAACTGCTGTTGCCGCTCTCCCCGATCTCTGGAGAGCCTCTGGTGCGGCGGTTTAAATGCCGTTCTGAGGCAGATGATTGGCAGTTCGTGGGGAAGTGCGGAGGAGCTGCCGCTCAACTCCCCGATCTTGTAACTGCTGTTGCCGCTCTCCCCGATCTCTGGAGAGCCTCTGGTGATATAAAGATAAGATCAAGGGTGGCTCCCTTTGTATTTGTTGGTTTGGATATGATTTGAGTGTGTGTATCATAGGTTTTACACTGCTGAGATGAATAAGTTGGCTTCTGTGTCTAGTAATGATGGCATATTATGTAGTTTTGTGCATACCTTGACACTCATAGACCTCACTTCTAAGCAAGGGTATGTGGAGTATGATCTCATTTTTCCAAAATTACTGCTAATGCTCAACGTGGTACTTGCATCGTGCCAAAGAGAGCCTCCTAGAGTTTGTAAGATGTAACATGTATGGGCAATTATCAAGGTGTGCTTGGAAATGTTTCTTAACCTAGTCTGTGGCACCCAACACAAAAGGAAATAACATATTTTTCTGCCGCATTTTCTTGATCTCTGACTGCATTTCTTGTACCTGAAGATCTTCTCTCTCTCAACATGCTTCTTCCTCAGAGGAGTCCACTCTGTTGCAAATTTGTGTGTCATCTGCAAAAAGGCAGACTTTTCCCTTCAGTCCTTCAGCAATGTCACTCACATATACATTGAGCAATATTGGTCCCAGGACCGATCCCTAAGGCAAGTCACTACTCACCTTCCTTTCTTCTGAATGAATTTTGTTTACCACCACCTTCTGTCAATAATCAGTAAACCAATTTCTGACCCAGTTCACCACCTTGGGATCCCTCCTCAGTCTGCTCAGTTTATTAATAAGCCTTCTATGCCAAACCGTATCAACGACTTTGCTGAAATCTAGGTAGATCACATTCATTGCCCTTGATCTAGTTCTCTGGTCACCCAATCAAAGAACTCAATCAATTTGTTTGGCATGATTGCCCATTGGTAAAAAGCATGTTGCCTCAGATCATGCAACTGATTGGTTTCTAGAAAATCCATTATTCTTTCTTTCAGTAGCGCTCCATTAGTTTTCTTGCCACTGAGGTAAGGCTTACCGGCCTATAGGTTGTCACCTCTTCCCTAGTACCACTTTTGTGAAGAGGCACCACATCTCCAATCCTGCAGAATCTCTTCTGTCTCCAAGTATTTATTAAAAGCATCCTTTAAAGGCCTTGCCAGAATCTCTTTGAGCTCTTTCAGTACCCTGGGCACTCCTTGTGGCCTTGGGCAAGACACTTAACCCTCCATTGCGTCAGAAAAATCCAAGTTATCAATGTCCCAGTTTAATGTACATTACCAAATTTAAGTTACAATGTAAACCGCTTTGACTGAATGATAAAGCGGCATCAAAAACTGGTTAAATAAATAAAGAAACAAACTGGCTCATTCCCCAATTGATCATCCAGTCGAGGCTCAGCAGAAAGGCCACCACTCGGGGAGCTACCCAGGATGCCACTGAAAGAGAATGTGCTTGGATGAGCCAGTAGCCCAGACAGGGGTGCACAGAAATCCCTGGGTGCTGTAGCCAACATAATCTTAGAGAGCGTTTTTGGAACAGTAGAGAGTCTGAATGGAAGGGCAGTGAACTGAAGGGGAGAGCCAAGCACAGCAAAACTCAGATACTTTGCTGATCCTCCTGGATCGGGATATGAAAATACGCCTTGGCCAAATTCAGATGCCAGGAATCCCCCTTGGTGCACTGCTTGAACCATGGATCACAAGGTTTCCATCTGGAAGCACATGATGCACAAGCGCTTGTTGATCCCCTTGATGTCTAGAATGGGCTGGCATGCTCCTTCTGTATCGGCATCACAAAACAGATGGAATACCTGCCCTTGCCCCAATCGTTCGGGGGAATGGGTACCACTCCATTCAGGAGAGGCAACCTGACCAAGGTGAATTGCACAATGGCCCTACCATTCGCAGACTCACAAGAGGAGAGGACGAAAGCAGCCAGGATCAGATCTTTGCATTCCAGGACACAGCCATACTGTCTTGAAGGACTAGAAAAAGGGACTGTTACTTCTGGAGAGAGATCTGCAATTGTGAGTATATACTTCTGGCAATTTTCTGAAAGGAATTCTTTCTATTAAAGTTAATTAATCTGTGAACCCACTATTTTTTGTTAAATCAGTCAGGGCCTAGTAGCAGCAGTTTAAGTTTAAATTTAAAACACAGAAGAGAACTTTCTGGTTACATTTCATACCCAAAAGAGAGCTTGTAGTTTTAATTTAATAGACACTCAGGGCCTAGTATCAGCAACGTACTTTTAGTTTAAATTTAAAACACAGAAGAGAGCTTTCTGGTTTATTTATTTATTTTACAATTCTTATATACCGCACTATTTGCAATCAGCGCGGTTTACATGTAACAAAAAACATCCGACAAAATGCATATGTCTGGTCATTACATTGAACAGGGAGTGGGATTTGGAGAACAAGTATCAACTATATAAAGGAACTTGGAGAACAAAGGTGAACTATATACATAGGAAGTTCAATGGAGAAGGCTCCTGTTTGGTGTTTTACATTTTTGGGGATGAACTATATGAGAGTGGCTGGGGTTCAGGGCTGTAGGTAAGGTGTTTGATAAAGAGGAAATTTGGAACCCAGCAGAGAGCTTGTAGTTTAAATTTAATAGTCACTCAGGGCCTAGCATCAGCAAAGTGCTTTTAGTTTAAATTTAAAACACAGAAGAGAGCTTTCTGGTTAAATTTAGAACCCAGCAGAGAGCTTGTAGTTTAAATTTCATAATAAATTAGAGCCTATCAGCAGCAAAGAGCTATAATTTAAATCAAATAAGAATATAGATTAGCACAAAAGGCAAAACAGGGTCAGTACTCTTTGAGCAGCAAATAAAGTCTTCTAGAGACCTTTACCAAGAGGCCTTCTACCTAGGGGGCAAGAGACCTGTGAAACTTTTCAATAGGTGTTAACACCAGGTGGCAGGTCAAAAGGCCATTTTGAAAGACTCCTTCTATCCAAGCAAGGACTGTTAATCATCCAGGAAGCTGGTCACAGCTTACCTCAGCAGCACAGGCATAAATAGCTCAACCAGAGCTCTGTGATCCTCAGTCAGGGTTTAGTAGCAGCAGTTTAAGTTTAAATTTAAAACACAGAAGAGAACTTTCTGGTTACATTTCATACCCAGCAGACAGCTTGTAGTTTTAATGTAATAGTCACTCAGGGCCTAGCATCAGCAAAGTGCTTTTAGTTTAAATTTAAAACACAGAAGAGAGCTTTCTGGTTAAATTTAGAACCCAGCAGAGAGCTTGTAGTTTAAATTTCATAATAAGTTAGAGCCTAGCAGCAGCAAAGAGCTATAATTTAAATCAAATAAGAATATAGCTTACCTCAGCAGCACAGGACAGGGTACTGTGTAGTAGCCCTCTTTTAATAAGTTTAATAATAAACGTAGATCGATTGTTTACGTTATCAGAATATAGAAAGACTAGGGGACATGCAATGAAGCTACAGGGTAAACTATTTAAGACTAATAAAAGAAAATATTTTTTCACTCAATGTGTAATCAAACTCTGGAATTTGTTACCGGAGGATGTAGTAAAGGCTGTTAGTGTAGCTGGGTTTAAAAAAGGTTTGGAAAAGTTCCTGGAGGAAAGGTCCATAAACCATTATTAAGAAGGGACCCAGGATATCAATGCTTGACCCAGTACAAGCATTGCGGAACCTGTGTCTTTTGGGGAAACTGCTAGGTACGTATGACCTAGATTGGCCACTGTTGGAAACAGGATACTGGGCTTGATGGACCTTGGTCTGACCCAGTATGGCATATCTTATGTTCTTATGGGGAACAGTACCCAACAATCCTTGGTAACCCAGGCCCATTCCTGAGAGAAGAGGCGAAGCATCCCCCAACCGGAGGAACCAGGGAATGGGCCCCCAACACTTCATTGCACTGCCTGGGATGGACCTCCTCTGGATGGGACCGGGTCCCTGGACCCAAGCGCTCCATGACGGGACTGAGAACAATCCCAAAGCCCCTACGAAGAGGAGCAGAAAACCTTTCCAGGCCAGTAGGGTACAAACTATATCGGAATAATGGAGAAGATCAAATAGGTGGAGGGGTTGCGCTCTATGTTAGAGAGGGCATTGAGTCACAAAGGATTAAGGATTTGCAGGAAACAAAATTCACTGTAGAATCTCTATGGATTGAAATTCCATGTAAAAAGGGGGAGGGGAAGGTGATGGCAGTGGGAGTGTACTATTGACCGCCTGGCCAGAATGAACAAATGGATGATTAAATGCTCAAAGAAATCAGGGAAGCTAACAAAAGCTACAACACAGTAATAATAATGGGTCATTTCAATTACCCCGGTTTCAAGTGGGTCAGTGTCATGGCAGGACATGCTAAGGAGATAAAGTTTCTAGATGAAATAATTGACTGCTTCTTGGAGCAGCTGGTTCATGAACCGACCAGAGGGGAAGCCATTTTGGATCTAGTCTTAGTGGAACCCAAGATCTGGTGCAAGAGATAAGGGTGTTGGGGCCACTTGGCAATAGTGATCATCACATGATTGCATTTGATTTAATAAATGAAGGACGGTAAAGAAATCTACAGTACTACCTTATAACTGTCAAAAGGAAGACTATGATAAAATGTGGAAAAAAGTTAAGAAAAAACTAAAAGGAGCCATTGCAAAGGTTAAAGGTTTACATCAAGCTTGGGTGTTGTTTAAAAATACTATCTTGGAAGCCCAGACCAGCTGTATTCCATGCATTAAGAAAAGTGGAAGGAAGTCCAAAACCCTGCCAGCATGGTTTAAAGGTGAGGTCAGAGAGGCTGTTTTTGCCAAAAAAGCATCTTTCAGGAAATGGAAAAAGGAGCCAAATGACAAAAACTGGAAAAAACACAAGCACTGGCAAGTTAGATGCAAGGCATTGATAAGGCAGACAAAGAGAGAATTTGAGAAGGAACTTGCTGTGGAAGCAAAACCGCATAATAAAGATTTTTTCAAGTACATTTGTAGCAAAAAACCTGTGAGAGAGTGAGTAGGACCATTAGATGACAGAGGTGCAAAAGGGGCACTAAGAGGGGACAAGGCTATAGCGGAGAGACTGAATGAATTTTTTGCTTCGGTCTTTACTGAGGAAGAATTAGGAATGTTACCTATCATTGCAAAGTTGCAAAGATTAAAGACTTACATCAAGCTTGGGTGTTGTTGAAAAATACTATTTTGGAAGCCCAGACCAGCTGTATTCCACGCTTTAAGAAAAGTGGAAGGAAGTCCAAAAAACTGCCAGCATGGTTTAAAGGTGAGGTCAGAGAGGCTGTTATTGCCAAAAAAGCATCTTTCAGGAAATGGAAAAAAAGAGCCAAACGATGAAACCTGGAAACAGCACAAGCACTGGCAGGTCAAATGCAAGGCACTGATAAAGAAGGCAAAGGGAGAATTTGAGAAAAAGCTTGCTGCGGAAGCAAAAACGCGAAATAAAGATCTTTTCAAGTACATTCGTAGCAAAAAACCTGTGAGAGAGTCAGTTGGACCATTAGATGATAGAGGAGTTAAAGGGGCACTAAGAGGCGACAAGGCGATAGAGGAGAGACTGAATGAATTCTTTGCTTCGGTCTTTACTGAGGAAGATGTAGGGATGTTACCCATGACTGAAGTGGTATTTAAAGGTGTGGAAGAATTGAAGGAAATATTGATACATCGGGAAGATGTATTACAACTATTAGATAAACTGAAGAGTAGCAAATCACCTGGGCCGGATGGTATACATCCAAGGGTGTTGAAAGAACTGAAATATGAGATTGCAGACCTGCTATTAGTAATCTGTGAACTATCATTAAAATAATCTCTAATACCTGAAGATTGGCGGATCGCCAATGTAACATCAATTTTTAAAAAGGGTTTGAGGGGTGATCCGGGAAACTACAGACCGGTGAGTCTCACGTCAGTACCGGGAAAAATGGTAGAAACCATCATAAAGAATAAAATTACTCAGCATGTATATAGTCATGGCCTAATGGGAGACAGCCAACATGGCTTTAGACATGGAAGATCTTGTCTTACTAATCTGTTATGTTTTTTTGAAAGTGTGAATGAACAGGTGGACAAAGGTGAGTCGGTTGATATAGTGTATCTGGACTTTCAGAAAGCCTTTGACAAGGTCCCTCATCAGAGACTTTTGGCAAAACTAAAGAGTCATGGGATAGGAGGCAGTGTACTACTGTGGATCAGGAACTGGTTAAAAGATAGAAAGCAGAGGGTTGGGTTAAATGGCCAATTTTCCCAGTGGAGAAAGGTGAATAGTGGTGTACCCCAGGGATCTGTACTGGGTCCGCTGCTTTTTGACATATTCATAAATGACCTGGAAAGTGGAATAACGAGTGAGGTTATCAAATTTGCAGATGACACAAAACTATTTAAAGTTGTTAAAACCCAAGAGGATCGTGGAAAATTGCAAGAGGATCTTGATAAATTGGAAGACTGGGCATCAAAATGGCAGATGAAATTTAATGTGGACAAGTGCAAAGTTATGCACCTAGGGAAGAACAACCCAAACTATGGTTACACAATGCAAGGTTCCACATTAGGAACCACCACCCTGTCTGTTTCACAGGCTTCCTTGGACCTGCCCTCCGGAAGGCGAAAATATTTTGTCTCGCCCACGTCCTTCACCAGCTTCTCCAAATCAGGCCAAACAGAAGCGTCCCTCTAAGGCCAAATAGGGAAGCGGGCTTTGGAAGATGAATCCACTGCCCCATTTCAGAGCCTAGCCAATACCATGCCACTATCGACATGGCACAATCCTTGGCCGCTAAATGTACCAGGCTGCACATGGCATCAGAAAGGAAGGCTGTAGCAGACTCCAAAAGAGAGGAGACTCATCCAACAGAAGAGAATGAATCAACTGGAGCAGGGCTTGAGACGTCAGGCTTGCACATGCCGCCAAGTGAAGAATGGAAATTGACATACTGTGGAATCCAGCGCTTTTCCAGCCTGATAGCTTTCTAAAGCCAAGTACCAGCTATTTTTGTATACCAGCTGTTTTAAATTTTACTTTGATTAAAAGGACAGGCCACAGCGGTAGGAGGTGTTTCTCTTCCTTACTTGGCTGGCTACTCCGACAAAAAAAATAAGTTTCACATTTATTGGTTTCTATCCACTGGGTTTTTGTTGTTGATGCCAAGTGAAGAATAGCAGCTGCTGCAGCGAACTGATTCTTCAACACAAATCCATCTTTCAGTCCAGAGCATCCTTCCACAGGAATGATGGTCCATCTGGTAACCGCCGTGATCTACATATCCACCTTGGAAATAGCAAACTACACAATGCACTTCTTCTCTGAGAGAATGTGCATCTTCTTATGCACCTTTATCTCCAAAGTGGGGATTCCTGGGAATCCCATTCCGACCGGAACAGGCCCTTGAGCACCTCAGGGAATGGAAAGACAGTAGTAGATTTCTGAACCCCTTGCAGGAGTAGATGCATCTTTTTTCCTGCTCCGTGTCTAGAGCATCCGTCAAATCTAACGTGGATAGACCCTGGGAATCAATACTTCCAGTTCCTCCTGCTGGAACAGGCAGACCACATCGGCCTCTTCACAAAACTCTGAAGGTAAGAGTACTTCTCCGTCCACATCAGAGCCCAGTACCGAGATATGTGAATTCAAGTCACCATCCAAATCTCAAACAGATCCCAGCTGACCCCATCTCCAGAGGGGCGCCCCCTTGCCAGGGATGCTTAGCCAAAGGCAGACATATGGAGCTTCCACTGTCAGCTTGCCCCTCACAAGTCTGTGTCCGGGAACACCCAGAGGCTGCAGGGTCTAAATTTCCACACCAGAAGGACCAGGCTTGCTGTAGAAAGGAAAAGAATTCAGGGAGGACAATTTGGAGTCCTGAAGCTCTCCTCTCGGAAATGACCACCCAACACTGGGAGCTACAGCCGCCGCAGACTCCATAGAGGATGAGGAGTGGCCCACAGCTTGGTCGCCAGAGCCTCCAGCCGGCTGGATATCCTTATCCATAATGCCATCCGTCATCTCCTGCCCTGAGGCAGGCAAGGCCTGACTAACTGCATCTTCCGGCTGAGAGGGGGAGGGGCAGGCCTCCAGGGATGACTCAGAAGATGCCATGCAAGAAGAGCAGTCTAGAATCCGGAGACTAGGCACCTTGCATGCCACAGGCCAAACAATGTTTCCTGGAAGAAGACATAGTGAGTTAAGGCAAGTATCAAAACAGCAATGGGTGCGCGTTAACTGTGATTTTACTGCAATGCGCATTACAGATGCAAGGATAGGAATGCATGTTGGAACGCTTGGGTGGAACGCGCGACTGACAGGCGCACAATAGGTAAAAATGCTACTAATGCGTGTAGAAAACAGTGGGCATCCCCCACACCATGACAACAGTTGCTAGTGGTCCACTCCAAATTGCATCCCAGGCAGATGGAATCGGGAACCTCCAACAAGGACAATGACGAGGTCAAGCCTTGGTACTCACCCCTGAGAGTCCCAGGCAGAGGATCCATGCCAGACTCAGCTCTACTTCGCTGAAACTGTTTCACTGGCTTTGCAGCACTGTGCTTAAGGAGGCCGGCAGGCAGATCCCTCTGAGAGCCTTCTGCAATCTTTGGGAGAGAACAGAGGGGACAGAGGTGGAGGGATGGGGTGCTGAGGTTGTGTGAAGCTGCTGCACTCTTCCAGATCCTTCTAATTTCTAGCTGCTCAACAGGCTCTTATCATGATAAGCGCATGGAGCTCAACCAGTTTTCCTTCCTCCTATGGCTACTGAAAAGACTGCAGTCTAGTGGAGCCTCCCATGTCGCACTCAAGTGAGAGAGTCACCCTCAAGGTGGTTGTTCACGAGTGTTTAATCAATCTATTTCTCTCAATCTTTAGATTTTCTTCAAAGAGGAGAAAATCCATCCACCATCTGCTGGCGACAAAGAAATACGGAAGAGAGCTCTGGTGGCTGAGGCAGATAGAGGCATGGAAGTGATGTCATTGAAACCTAGGCTTTTCATTGGTTCTTTGCGTCCACCAATCTGCTGGTAGGGTAGCACAACCCACTTGTCTAGATTGGTCTAGCAGAACGATATGGAAATTGCTTTTGACACAGGGGGCTCCTCTTCCTCCTTTTCTGCTCTCTCTATCCCTTCTAAATTGATTATAGCCAGCTATGGGTATGATAATGTTATTTAGAGCACTATGTTCTCCAGAGAAAGCTGCAACAGAAATATATTAAAACAATCCATGAACTGCTTTAATGCCCTCCAACCACTATTTTTCTACATAAAAAGGCGGGGTTATATCCAATGTTCCCTCTAATTTTCTGTAGGCTGTGTGCGCATAAAATATCAGCTGTGCAGCTTTTGAAGGAAGGTTACATTTTTGTGTGTCACATAACGACACTCGGAGTTCTATACTTTAAAATTTGACTACACGTCAGAATACAGTATGTACACCACATTGATTGCACTAGATAATATCGTAGAACTTGTGAAAACCGTAAATACACAACAGCTTTTAAATTTTAAGATGTCTGTGTTGTTTTCTATCAGAATCAGAACCGTAATTATTGTGCGCTCTGTTATAAAGTATGTGCGCTCGCTCGGCGAGGTGTGTGCGCGCGCACAATGTGCACAGCTTAGAGGGAACAGTGGTTATATCTGTTGCTTGCTAATCAGAAAGCAAAATTAGACTTACCTGCTAATTGTTGTTCCTTGAGGAACTCCAGTCCGGTCCCGCACCTCTGAGTAGTGCACCTCCTTCAGCAACTTGGAGACTGATCATGTCAAATCTTGATGTCACCAGTACTAGTACGGCTGGCACCAGCCACCAGCTCCCAGTAACCTATTGACAAAGTAGACTCACAGGAGCAACAAATAAGTAGTTAAACAGACAATAGCCAGAAAAAAAGGCTAAACTAAACTAAATGAACTAGCGCCTCCCCCTCCCCACCATGCAATGGAGGATGAGAGAGGAAGAAGTCCACCTGAAGAACTCCGGCACCGAAGAGCTGCCAATGAGATAGAGCACTCCCGGCTCGCCCTGGCACGCCGAAGCACCAGCAACTCCTCGCTATTCCGGCACCCCTGATGCCATCAGCAACTAAACAGACAGACTGATCACACGGCCTAAAGGCCTTACCAAAACCCCAGATGGGATCCGGGACTGGACTGGAGTTCCTCAAGGAACAATAATTAGCAGGTAAGTCTAATTTCGCTTTCTTTATTGTTCCTCCAGTCCAGTCCCGCACTCTGAGATGTAACAGAGCAGTATTCCTAATGGAAGGGACCTTCAAGACCGTCATGCAGCACCGCCACCCCAAAACAGGCATCCCCTGCAGCCTGGACATCCAGGCGACAGTACCTACTGAAGGTATGCAGCGAGGACCAGGTCGCCGCCCTGCAGATTTCCACCAGTGGCACCAAGCCATATTCGGCTCATGAAGTCGCCTGAGCCCTCGTGGAATGAGCACGTCCCTGCAAGATATATGCCAAAGCGATTGCCTCCCGAATTCATCTGGAAATAGAGGCCTTAGCCGTCCCCTCACTCCTGCGCGGACCCCCAAAGAGCATGAACAAGTGAGCAGACTTGCGAAAACTCGTGGTCGCTTTCCAATAATGCTTGAGAGTCCTTCGCACATCCAAGAGACGCAAGCTGAGGCTGGCAGCATCAAATCCTGAGCCCCCCAGGACTGGCAGGGACATGGGTTGATTGACATGAAATGCTGAAACCACCTTCGGCAGGAGGGAAGGCACAGGCCATAAGACTACCTTTTCCCATGAGAACGAAAGGAATGGCTCCCGACACAATAAGGCTTGCAGCTCTGAAATTCTGCACGCGGAGCAGATAGCTACCAAGAAAACTGTCTTCAGAGTTAGGTCTTTCAGCGAGGCTCAAAGGCTCGAATGGCGCCCTAGCGAGTGCCGACAGAACCATATTGAGGTCCCACAGCGGCTCCACCACTCTGCGTGGCGGCCACAAATGAGCTACCGCCCTCAGGAAGTGCAACACAACCTTGTGAGAACCTAATGGCATCCGTTATACCTTTCCATGATAACAGGCAATAGCTGCCAGTTGCACCTGCAATGAGCTGGCCGCTAGGCCCTTATCAAACCCATCCAGCAGGAAGGCCAAGATCTCCAGAACGGAGGCTGCCACAGGCCGCGCCTGCCTCTCCGGGCACCAAGCCTCAAAAACTCACCATATGCTGGCGGTCCCAAACGTGGCCATCATATCCATGACCGGTGCTCCCCACCTGTGCGAAGACCTCCGCATGGAGATACCACTCCCCCGGATCCAGGTGCACCCGCTGAGATAGTCTGCCGTCTCATTGATGACTCCTGCAATGTGCACCGCTGAGAGCACCTGGTGGCGAGGCTCCGCCCAAGCAAACAGCCACTCTGCCTCCTCTTCCAGAGCCCGCTGCCCATGCCTCCCTGACAGTTGACATAGGCCACCATGGTCTCGTTGTCTGAAAGGACTCTGATCACCTTTCCTTGCAGACCCAACTCAAAGGTGCTGAGTGCCCGGGCCACCGCCCAGATCTCTAGCCGGTTGATCGACCACCTGGCCTCCTGTGCGCTCCAAGTCCCCTGGGCAAAGGAGCCCTCGCAGTGGGCCCCCCAGCCCACCAGATTGGCATCTGTCATAACCAGAATCCACTGCACTGCCTCGAGGGGCATGCCCGCCACCAATTTCTCCGGACAGAGCCACCACTGGAGCGCCCTCCTGACCTCCTATGGGCAAGTGAGTCTCCGGGACAGGGCCCTTTGCAGAGGACGCATATGTGCTCTCGCCCATGGCACCTCCTCTAAGGTAGCCCCTATGGTACCTAACACCTGCAGATACTGCCAGGCTGTTGGCTCCGGTTGGCACAGAAAGTGACGCAGCAATAGATGTAGCCCCTGAGCCCTCTGCTCTGGCAGACTCGTCCCTGACGAGTGTCGAATTGTGCCCCCAAATACTCCAGATCCTGTGACAGGACCAAATGGCTCTTTGCCGTGTTGACCACCCAGCCGAGGCTTTCGAGCAGGCTCACAACCCGCGACGTCGCCAGCACACTCTAGTCTCTGGACTTCGCCTGAACCAGCCAGTTGTCGAGTTAAGGGTGCACCAGCACCCCCTCCTTGCAGAGAGCTGCTGCAACCACCACCATGACCTTGGTGAAGGTGCAGGGAGCCACTGCAGGCCGAATGGCAAAGCCTGAAACTGTAAATGCCCCATTGGTACCATAAAACGCAGGAACTGCTGGTGCTCTGTTCTGATGGGAATGTGAAGATACACTTCCGTGAGATCGAGGGACATCAGAAGGGGGACATCCCCCTTCCTCACTGCAACCATCACCGACCGCAATGTTTCCATCTGAAAATGTGAAACTTGCAGACAACGGTTCACTCGCTTGAGATCTAGAATCAGGCGAAAGGAGCCGTCCTTTTTGGGGACCACGAAATAGAAGGAATATCAACTTCAGCCACACTGCTCCCGGGAAGCAGGGACCACCGCCCCAAGCTGAAGCAGCCGTGACAGGGTGTCCCTTACTGCCGCTGCCTTGCCTGGAGCCTTGCAGGGGGACCGGATGATGGATTCGCCCACCGGCCTCGTGAACTCGAGGGCATAGCCTTTGTGGATGATTTCCAGGACCCACTGGTCGGACATTATCTGGACCCAAGCAAAATAAAACTCCCGTAGCCAACCCCCCACGGGTTGCACCTCTGCTTGGGCCCCCCTCACTTCATTTGGGCTTCTTGAGCACTGAGGTGGGGGCGGCAGAGAAACCCCTGCCTGTCCCTCGGAAACCCTGCTCCCTGGCAGGAAACTTACTCCTCTGGAAGGAACCCAGGCAGGATGTACGAAAACGCTGAAAGTCACGGGCCTGGGCCCAAGATGGCGCCGTATTGCGACCCTGCTTCTGCTTATCCTCCGGCAAACGCCCGCCTTTAAATTCTCCCAGGTCCTTGACCAACTTACCCAGGTCCTCCCCGAAGAAAAGCTTCCCCTTAAAGGATAGCTTACTCAGTCGAGACTTGAAGGAGCTATCTGCAGCCCAATTACGCAGCCAGAGATATCGACAGGTTGCTACCACTGACGCCATGCTTCTGGTGAGCCCACGAATGAGATGATAGTGAACATCAGTGAGGTAGGCTGTCCCGGACTCCAGCTTTGCCACCTCACTCCCCTGCTCCAGTGTGGGTGGGGTCCTCCGGCTGCTGCAGACGCCGCAACCAATGCAGACAGGCCCTCTCCACCCAGGCCCCACAGATGGAGGCCTGCAAGGCTAGGGCATTGACATCAAACGCCTGCTTCAACAAGGTGTCTAGCTTCCTGTCCTGCCTATCCTTCAGGGCCGCGGCCCCCTCAACCAGGATGGTGGCCTTCTTCGTAACTGCCGTCACTGCAACGTCCGCTCGCGGGGACCGGAACATCTTGCGCTCCTGATCTGAAAGGGAGTAGAGGCGCGACATTGTTCTGGCTCCTGTAAGACCCGCCTCTGGCAGGTCCCACTCATCCTGAATCATCTGCTTGACCACCTGGTGCACAGGGAAGACCGACTGAGACTTCCGCACCGCCTGTATCAATGGGTCCTCCAGAGAATCCTCTTCCGCCGATGGGCACACGGGCAAATTGAGGGCCTTAAGAGACTCCGCGATCAGGGCAGGCAACTTTATCTTTATCTTTATTCAAGGTTTAATATACCGCTCAGGCAAATTGCGTCAGAGCGGTGTACAATGTGCAAAACAGCTGCAGGGAAAAAGGAAAAGAACGCCAAGTATATGATAGGATAAATCAGGAGAAGAGGAGAGGGCTAAAGAGAGAGGTAAGGTAGCAGAAATAGGGACTTACAAAAAGAAATCAGTGGAGGGGGGGGGGAGAGGGGAGGGAGGTGGGGGAAGGTCAAATGCGAGACAAAAAAGGTAGGTCTTCAAACAGGTCTTAAAGGTTTTCAGGGAAAGTTCCAGGCGGAGATCCGGGGGAAGCAAATTCCAGAGGTGGGGCCCAAGGAAGTAAAAGGCGGAAGAGCGGGTGGATTCGAGGTGAGCCTGTGAGGGGGAAGGTAGGAGCAAACGGTTAGCGTCAATAGAGCGGAGAGAACGGTGGGGAGTGTGGAGGTGGATCTGATCTGCGAGATAGAAAGGAGTACCTGAGTGGATAGATTTGTGAATAAAAGTGAGGACCTTATATTGAATACGGAATGGAACGGGAAGCCAGTGCAGTCGTATGAGAAGAGGAGTGACATGATCGAAGCGAGAAGAGCAGGTGAGAATGCGAGCTGCAGTGTGATGGACTCTCTGAAGGCGTTGCAATTGGGACTGGGGAAGACCGGCCAGGGAAGCATTGCAATAATCAAGGCGGGTGACAACGAGCGAGAGGAGGAGGGTGGTCATGGACGAAATGGAGAGGAAAGGGCGAACGGAACGAAGTTGACGCGGGGTAGAGAAGTAACGTTGGACGACAGAAGAAATATGAGCTTTGAAAGATAGTGAGGAATCAAGGGTAACGCCTAGATATCGTAGGGATGAGACAAGAGGGATAGGAGAAGAGGAAAGCACAGGGAGAAGAGGAGTAGGACTGCCAGCGGTGAACCATATAGCTGAGGTCTTGGTGAGGTTAACGTGCAAGAAGTTAGAAGAAAGCCAGGAAGCCACAGTGGAGAGACAGTTGTTGAGAGGCGAAATGTCAGGGGAGGCAGAGTTTGTATGATGGAGTAGGAAAATGTCATTGGCATAGTAATGTGCGGATATACCCTGTTGCTGTACTAAGAGAGCAAGAGGGGCTAGAAAGACATTGAACAAGAGGGGGGCAAGAACAGACCCCTGTGGGACACCACAAGGAAGGGGAGTGGATGGTGAGGAGAGGGGACCAGTGGACACACAAAAAGAACGACCCGAGAGAAAGGACTGAAACCAGCGGAGGACAGTGCCAGAAAGACCCGCATCAAGTAGGCGTGAAAGGAGGGTGCGGTGATCGACTAAGTCAAACGCAGCAGAGAGATCAAGTGAGACAGCAATAGTGAAAAGACCGCGGTCGTGGGCAGAGTGAAGCTCATTAAGGAGGGAAAGAAGAACAGTTTCAGTGCTATAGCCGGGGCGAAAACCAGATTGGAGAGGGTGCAGGGTAAGTGAAGCTTCGAGATGTGAGGATAGCTGGGAGAAGACAAGTTTTTCGAGGAGCTTGGAGGGGAAAGGAAGGTTGGAAATGGGACGCCAGTTAGAAGGGGAGGATGGGTCAAGGGAGCTCTTTTTCAGGACAGGGCGGATGATAGCGTGCTTCCAAGGAGTGGAGAAAATACCAGTGGATAGGCTATTATTGATGATGGAGAGAAGATAAGGGGAAAGAGCCAAAGAGGGATCTAGTAACCAACGGGAGGGAATGGGGTCAGAGGGATATGAGGTTTTGCGAACAGAGTGAAAGACCTTGGAAAGGATGGAGGCAGAAATGGACTCGAAGGAGGACCATCGATGGGAGAGAGGAGGGACACACTGAGAAGGGAGCAGAGTGGGAGAAGGAGGAGGAGTGGGCAAGGGGTTGAGTGGAGGAGGGGAAAGGGGAGGAGGACAGGAGGGGAAGGAGAGACGAAGGGAGAGTATCTTAGAGGAGAAGAAAGTAGCCAAGACAGCTGGGTCAGGGGAAACAGAAGGGGGGGGGGGAGGTGAGGAGAGGGTACGGGGAATAGACAAGGAGTGAAGGACAGAATATAGCTGGCGAGAGGAGTTGGCAGACGTTGAGATAAGGGTAGAAAAGTAGTCCCGTTTTGCTGCGTGGAGGAGGGTGCGATAGTGATGTCACGCCAAAACACCAGGACAATCCGAGCCTGATCTTCTGGCTCCGGGATCTCCCCCTCCTTAAACCCATCCTCCTCTAGGTTCGGCTTGATCTCCACATTGTTCCCCTCCGGTCACACCTCTAAGGGCCTGGCTTTCTTAACCGACACTGCACTTGGAGCATCCACCCTCCCTGCAGAACCTCTCTTCACACTGACCCCCGTCAAGCAGGGGTCACCTGCTGCGCCCTACTGGCAGAAAGCCTGATACAACAAGAGCACAAACTCTGGGGAGAACCCCCCCCCCCCGAGCCCCTGCGACCCCCAGCCCCTGGGACGTCGAGGGGCTGGGAACTGCCCCAGCGGAGAGGGAGGGGCCTCCAGTGAGGCCTGAGCCTCCTGCACCCACACAGATGCAGACTCCCACGCCTTGTCCTGCAGTGTCTGCTCCATCCTGGTAGCTTCTGCTGAACACCCACGGCACAAGCCTTCGTCTGAGACGGACCCTCGCCAGGTTCCGCAGACTAGGCACTGTGGGTGCGATGGCATGGGAGCATGCCTGCTACCCCCCCCCCCCCCGGTTGCTGAAGGGGAAGGCAAAGGGCCCACTAACCTACAGCATCCTGTAAAAAAAACAACCCAACAACCTGTCAGTGCTTAATTGTTTTCTTTTTTTCCTTTCTGCAACTAACAAAAAGCCAGAAATATGTGAGAGCAGGAAAAGAGACAAAAAACTCCCCAACAGGATCTGCCAAGCACCCCAAGCGGCAGGCCGGGCTGTTCCAACTAGCACAGAAAAGCACGGGAGAAACAGTGCAGCCCTGTGTTCCCCCACCGCAGCAGCTGCCAAAGCCCATGAGGCACTGGGCCTGAAGCCCTGCCAGGCCACTTCGTGCCAAAACTCATAGCGCTACAGGAATCCCACTCCAGTACCTGAAACAACGCTGGAAGAAGGGCCTCCTCCGACTGCACTGGACCTTGCCGTTATCACCGTTGGGCAGTCCTCTGCATATCTGCCGGCCTGAATACCCTCCTTGCACTCAGCCTGCACGCCAGGAAACAGGAAGTCCCCTTTGACCTCAGCACAGCAGCATTCTAAACATTAACACAGCTGTCGAAGGAAATAGACGTGCTTCACTTCGGCAGCAGTAGAGGTGAGTCAGGGCCTCTCCAGCTCCCTCTAAAGCATCTTAAACAACCGCGAGGCTCTTTGGGAAGGGAGGGGGGCTAGGACTGGAAATGGGCTGAGTGGGGGGGGGGGGGCTTGGAATGGAAATAGCTGATGGGGAGGGGGTCTGGAAATGGGCCGAGTGGAGGGAGCTAGGACTGGATATGGGCTGACGGAGGGGCTAGGATGAGACTGAAAATAGGCTGATGGGGGGCTAGGATAGGAAATGGTCTGAGTGGGGGGAGCTAGGACTGGAAATAGCTGATGGGGAGGGGGGCTTGGATTGTAAATGGGCTGAGTGGGGGGGCTGGAACTGGGCTGATGATGAGGCTAGGAAAGGACTGGAAATGGGCTGATGGGGGGCTAGGATTGGAAATGGGCTGATGGAGGAGCTAGGATAGGACTGGAAATGGATGGGGGAGCTAGGACTGGAAATGGGCTGGAGGGGCTAGGATTGGAAATGGACTGATGAAGGGCCAGGATGGGACTGAAAATGGATGGGGGTGCTAGGACTGGAAATGGGCTCATGGGGGCTTGGATTGGAAATGGGCTGAGTGTGGGGGGAGCTAGGACTGGAAATGGGCTGATGCGTGGACTAGAAGGGAGCAGATGCTGGGTGGGGCTGGAACTAGAAGGGAGCTGATGTTGGGGAGGCCTAGAATAGGATGGAGCTGGGAGAGTGAAATGGAGAGGGGAAAAAATATTGTGTGGGAGGGAAGAAAAATCTATGATTGGCCAGGTATTGAGAGAGTAAGTGGGGATTGAGGATGAAGGGGTAAAATATGAGTAGATGAAAAATGGATAAAGAAAGAGATGGAGGAAAGAGAAAAAGGGGAAAGATCAGTATGTTAAAGCAGATGTAGAGAGAGAATGGAAAAAAACTAGAAGAAAGGACAAATGGACAGCAAACAATGGAGAATTAGCAGAAGACAAGAAGAAACCAGAAGAAAGTTACTGGAGCAATTGCAACTGAAAAATAAAATGCACAAACAATAAAAGGTAGAAAAATACTTTTTATTTTGTATTTATTAACTGGAATATGTCAGCTCTGGGAAATGTGCGTCTTTAACGTCTGCATTTTGTTTAGGACAAGAGGAAATTAATTTATAGTTTTATGTCTGCAGTGTTGTTGTACATTCCAAGTTTGGCTTTTGGGGTTCTCAGTTTAATTATTGTCTTCTTATTTCTAAATTGTTATCCCTTGTTCTTTGTTTGGTGATGGTCTATGTTCTGATGATGTAATCGAGCTGAGGTATTCTATTTATGTAGTTTCTGTTTGACAGTGCCACTTGTTCTCTTTCCCCAGTAGATGTATTGGTATTCTCTGAAATGTATTGGTTTAATATTTGCAGTGTTGCCTTTTGCTAGGTAGGATTTGGTGCTTTATGAGTCCTAGTAGTACTGTTATGATATGGTGGGTTTGTTATGGGTTCTAAATGGGCAGTATTTGTAGTACTTCCTAATGTGCTTGGCGGTTGGCACTGGAATATCGCAATGTAGAAATCTGGTAGTCTTTCTTGATCCATACACTAATTAAGAGGCATGTTTTCTAAAAGTTAGTGCATGTTAATGTTGGGCATCATTTGCATAAATATTTGCATCTTATGCAACTGAGGCCCCACACAAGAGTCTCCGCACATGGCCCTGTGCCCCCCTTGGGCCGCCCCTGATCCTCACTGTACATGCAAATAGTTTTCAGACACTCATTAAGAAGTATGTTTACTAAAGGTTAATGTGCTTTCACAAATTTGAATGTGTGCTAAATGCAGCAACACCCATTTATGTCTATGAGTACAATGGCACTTAACACACATTAATGTTTCGTAAACATGCCCCTAAATCATTCTTAGGACAAAAAAATAGCTTGTGAAGGACTCCTTTGAAAGCCACTTAAAATTTTAGATGGGCAGCATATACATTTTAAAATACAATAAATTATATTTAAGCAAATGAGGTCCAGTGCATATGCAAATGAAACTCGCAATTAGTCTCCGCACATAGCTCTGCAACACCTTTGGGCCGCCCCTGCAACAAAATTTAGTAATCCATATGTACAGTATGTATTTATTTAGTTTAAAATTTAGCTCAGCCTTTTCAGTAGTAGTATAATAAGTTCTTCCATTCAGTTTTCAGGCGAGATGTATCAGTTAGAAAGGCACATCCATAGCACTTTCTGTCCATGGTGCTGCAAAGACGCTTTCATCAAACATTTCCTCACTGAGGACAGAAGCGTGAAACTGGTTACTTCACGTTGCTTGAGTAGCGGAAAGCTGCTGTAAATGAATGAAAAAAAGTGTTTTGTAGAAATCAACAACTCGCGACTGTTTCAACATCGATTTGCTACCCTCTCAAGTCTCAATTCGCCCAAAGTGGTCTCTTACCAATCAGGAGATTCAGAGCAGAAGCAGCAGCCGGAAAGGAGCATGCATACGTTAGTCACCGTGAAAACCGGAAGCAGGCAAACTGCAAGGGTTCTGCGTTAGCGCATGCGCGGAGGAGTTCTGAGCTCGTCCCTCTTTACGAGGTAACCGCGGGAGTTGAGTGTGACAGCAGGACAGGAGGAAAAATAAATAAATCTCTCCTGTAACTGTAAGAAGCGACGCTGTTTGGTGGAAAAGCTGTCGGTTGGTAACATTGCTTCGGGACGGCATTAACGGCCAGTGAGCGCGCTCCGGGATTCCCGCTCCACCGCAGCGCGAGACATGGCCTTCAGCTTTGGGGCAACGAGCGGAGCAGGCGCCAATCCAGGAACTGGTGAGTGAGTCCGAGATGTTATGTTGTGTGCGTACCCCATGAGACCCATATTGTATATAATACACAGCATGAAATTGTTTTGTATTACATACATATAGATTATGGGAAAGTCTTCATACATGTGAGTGTATGTTTACATACATATTGCACGCACTCTGTGGGTCCTTTTTACTAAACTATCCTGCTGTTACTATTTGCTGATTGCAAAACTCAGTGTTAACTTTCGGGAACAGTCCTAGCAGTTTCCCATCCAGTTGATGCTGGGAAACCTTTTTTTTTTGTAACATACATTATCTGCCATGGAATTAAAGTAATAGGCTTAGTTACTTTCTTTGAGGAGGTGCTAACACTGTTGGATTATCTACCACATTAACAGTTAATGTGTGGTCAGAGCCGTCCCAACCGCAAGGTGAACTAGACATCTGCCTAGGATGGCACAATTCCAGGGGCAGCATTGATGCAGCAGTCAGTGGCACAGTGCATCTGCTGTTTCAGTAGTCCTCACCTCTCACTTGGTCATTCATTCCCTGCAGGTTATTTATGAGCTGTGGTTTCATGCATGTCAGCAGTCCATTGCCCAGTCAAAGCTCAGTGTTAATGGGGTTTTGAAGGAATTGCATGTTTCTTATAAGACTCCCCCATGGTTTGTCTGCCATGGCGCAGGGCTTGTCATGCATGGAGCTCTGGATACAGCTTGTTGTCTAGGTTGAATACAGCATTAAATTGTTAGGACTAAGATTTACCAGGTTCATCTGCAATCCAGCCTGTATGGCTGCGATCAGCACCATGGGAGCAGTTGCAGTCTCCTCAGGTTAGGTCTTATCTTCAGATGAGCTAGTTCCTCTGTTGCCTGCCTGTTTTTGGAAGCAGCAGATTAAGAGCAGAAAACGAGACAGTATAAGTAAATGCACTCTAAGTAAGTGGCTGCTTCCTGGTCCACTTTATGGAGGCTCAGGAAAATGGCTCTGAACCTTCACCGTAAGCTTGGGGAGCATGCTGAAAGGGAGACAGTAAAGTTTTAAGACAAAACAGCAATATAGCCTGAGAGCTGCAGCCAAGACATCCCCTCATTTTGATATCATCTTAGCCCCTCTTTGCATAATCTTTATAAAATTACCCCTCACAAGTGTAAATCTGCATTTTTTCAGGGAGTATGCCTTGCTGAACCTTCCACAGTACCTCTGATGGAGATGGCTGAGCTCCTACCCGCCAGGTGTCTTTTGCTGCTGTTCTAGACTCTGCAATTGGCCACACAATGGGGAATTGAGTAACAGCAGTACCAGTTCATGCTGCACTAGGCTGCTGTAGTCATCTATTCAGGGCAGTGCTTGTTTTGTGAGTGGAGGCTTTCTTTCCCTTCACCTTTATTGAAGATCCAGTGGATGCCATGCAGCACTGCAGGCTTCAGTGTTGTGGACTTTGCCAACAGCCAATAGGCATCTCACAACATTCACAAAATGCACTAACTTATGGGTAGAAGCAGAAAGCTGGCTCTGAAATTGCACGCCATTAACTCTGTATGTCTCTATGTAGCATACCTTTATGCCGATGATATTATGCTGTACACACAACTTGACACTGACAACCCGGACTACAGCTCACTCGAAACATGTCTTGGCGAGATGCAAAACTGGTTACAACAAAGCAGCATGACAATCAACCACAAGAAAACTGAGGTGATGTATATCTCAAGGAAAGCAAATTTTGACCCACCTACATTAATAACCCTGTGCAACAACACTTATCAAACAAAGAAAGAAATAAAATATCTAAGAGTTACATTTGACTGCGACCTAAAAATGGAAACTCACCTGCGCAAAACCAACAGGGCAGTCTTCTACAAACTGAGAGCTCTACAACCCATACGGAATATTATTGATCCCAATGACTTCAGATCCGTTGCTCAAGCACTCATCATGCCACATTTCGACTATTGCAACGCCATTCTTCAAGGACTTCCTAAGAAAACCCTGAACATCCTTCAAATGGCACAAAATGTAGCTGCCAGGATCATCATGAAGAAAAGTCTTACTGAACACATTACACCAGTACTAATTGAGCTACACTGGCTCCCCATAGCAGCCCGCACAAAATACTGACGACCACCTTCAAACTCATCCACAGCATAGCACCATCCTTCCTCGACACCCTAATCAGATTGCAACCATCCAACAGAAACAGGAGAACCATCAATTCCAATACCCTCCACACTCCAACAGATACCAGATCAGTCAAAAAAATCACTAGTAACAGGGCTTTCTCATACACAGCACCGACACTATGGAACCAACTCCCACCCGACCTACGAGCCAGCATTAATCTAGCCGACTTTAGAAAGAAACTAAAAACCCACCTATTTCAAAGTCATTTCAACCTGTACTAAATTCGCATGAGGGGCAACTCCCCCACAGCTCCCCAGAAACCTGTAATGTATAAATGTACATATGTAAATTATTATCCCCTTAGCTTAGAAGTAGATAATTTTCTGCGTGACGTGCTAACCTTTCGAATCTTTATGCACAAATCAAAATTATTCTGTCTTGATTCGACAGCTTTATCCATGTAATCTTCCCCGCTTCTGATCACTGGAAGGAGCGGTACACAAATGCTTGCTAAATAAATAAAATAAATAAAATAAATAAATACCTATAGCGTGGAACTTCAGTGCTGACATGCAGAAAGGGGCCCATATGCCAATTAGCGATACTTAAATGGTGGCACAAATGGCACTGTTAAACTGGGAGAGCAAGCCAAACACATGCACACAGAGGTCGTCGCAAGTCTGCGTGGCTAATTTGCATATGCACCCCAACAGTATTTTGATGGTAACGGGGGCCAGGGGCGGCCCAAGGGGGGTGTGGGGCCGTGTGTGGAGACTTGGTGCGGGGCCTCATTTGCATAAATATTTGCATGATGTTAACATGCACTAACTTTTAGTAAACATACCTCTTAATGAGTGTATGGATAAAGAAAGACTAACAGATTTCTACATTACTATACTCCAATGCCAACCGCCAGGCACACTAGGAAGTACTACAAACACTGCCCATTTAGAATCCATAGCAAACCCACCATATCATAACAGTACTACCAGGACTCATAAGGCACCAAACCCTACCTATCAAAAGTCAACACTGCAAATATTAAACCAATACATCTCCTACTGGGGAAAGAGAACTAGTGGCACTGTCAAATAGAAACAACATAAATAGAATACCTCAGCATGGTTACACCATCGGAAAATAGACCACCACCAAGCAAAGAACAAGGGATCACAATTTAGAAATAGGAAGACAATAATTAAACTGGTAACCCCAAAAGCCAAACTTGGAATGTACAACAACACTACAGAAATAAAACTATAAATTAATTTCCTCTTCTACTAAACAAAATACAAACGTTGAAGACGCACATTTCCCAGAGCTGGCATATTCCAGTTAATAAATTAAAAATAAAAAAATATTTTTCTACCTTTTTGTTGTTTGTGCATTTTATTTTACAGTTGCACTTGCTCCAGTCACTTTCTTCTGGTTTCTTCTTGTCTTCTGCTAACTCTCCATTGTCTGCTGTCCATTTGTCCTTTCTTCTAGTTTTTTTTTCCATTCTCTCTCTACATCTGTTTTAACATACTGCTATTTCCCCTTTTGCTCTTTCCTGCATCTTTCTTTATTCCTTTTTCATCCACTCAAATTTTACCCCTCCCTCCTCAATCCCCACTTACTCTCCCAATACCTGGCCAATCGTAGATTTTTCTTCCCCTCCACACAAAATATTTTTCCCCTCTGATAAGAACATAAGATATGCCATACTGGGTCAGACCAAGGTCCATCAAGCCCAGTATCCTGTTTCCAGCAGTGGGCAATCTAGATCATACGTACCTAACAGTTTCCCCAAAAGACACAGGTTCCACAATGCTTGTATTGGGTCAAGCATTGATATTCTGGGTCCCTTTTTAATAATGGTTTATGGACCTTTCCTCTAGGAACTTGTCCAAACCTTTTTTAAACCCAGCTACACTAACAGCTTTTACTACATCCTCCGGTAACAAATTCTAGAGTTTGATTACACTTTGAGTGAAAAAATATTTTCTCTTATTAGTCTTAAATAGTTTACACTATAGCTTCATTGCATGTCTCCTAGTCTTTCTATATTCTGATAACGTATGCAATCGATCTACGTTTACCCGTTCCACTCCATTCATTAATTTATAGACTTCTATCATATCTCCCCTCAGCCGTCTCTTTTCCAGGTTAAAGAGCCCTAACCTTTTTAGCCTTTCTTCATAGGGATATCCTTCCACCCCCTTTACCATTTTGGTGGCTCTTCTCTGAACCTTTTCTAATAATTCTATATCCTTTTTAAGATATGGCGACCAGAATTGCACACAATATTCAAGGTGCAGTCACACCATGGAACGATACAGAGGCATTATAATATCCTTTTGTTTCCTTATCGGTGCTCCAGTTCAGTCCTCCACCTCTGGGTTGTATACCTTCTCCTGCAGCTTGGTGACTGGGCATGTCAAATTCATGACATCGCTGGATGTAGTCTGCTGGTCTCTCCCATCAGCCTCGGTGTATTCAGTTTCCATGCAGCTGGAGGACGTAGTGAGCCTAAGGCTGGGCTCACTTGAGAGCAGATAAGGAGCTGTTAGAGTAGCTTAGCGTTAGTTGAATTTGATTTAATTGGGTTTAATTTTACTGATTCCTTTTACAGCAATTTCAATTTGAGTCCTGTTTCTTTAAAAAAATAAGAAAATTAATAAGGTATTTCTGTATTGCACTGGCCCCTCTCTGCCTCCTTATGTGCTGTTCCTGTGAAGTACAGACTGTCCGATCTCTCCTCCTTGCCTGTACGGAGGAGAGCTCAACAGCTGACAATCTCCCGTTGCGGTCTATCTCTAATGAGCAGGTCCACTAGGGCAGAGGGCAGATAGCTCGCCGGCGGCTCCCAGCTCGATTATCAGTAGAGCAGGGCCGCGCAGGCTGAAGGCTCCCGATCTTCGCGGCAGAAGGCTGAGCGGCGCTGCTTTGCTGGGGGAAAGCAGGTAAAACAGCATAGCAGCTTCGGAAAGGGGAGAGGACCGGCACCAGGTACACTTCCTATCGTCTGGGAGTGTCAGCGGGATTTGGCGCCATTTCGTGAGGGCACTGAAGGCGGCCATCTTGGGACCGCATGTGCACGGTGTGGCCAGCGCTCGCGTTTAAGGGCGCGGGGATTCAGGTACCTTGGGTCCTGGGCCCGAAGAAGCTCACATTTATGGTTTGAAGCTGTTTTAATTTGTTGTATTTGGCTTAATGTGTTTTTCCTATTCGTCTCTCCGGGCCAGGCCAGGACAAATGGGTGATCAATCTGCTCCAGCACCTGGGGACTGAATACTGACAGGTTTTTCTGACAGCCTACCCAGCTCCCCCTGGTGTCAGAAGGTCAGTCTTTCAGTCCTCAGCAGCTGGATAAGACGTCTGATTGCTCAGCTCCCCTGCAATTAGAATTGGGTGTTGTTGGTTGTAAAAAAAAGAAAATAAATGAATTCAAAGATTTCTATATATATGATTCTGAAGGAGGAGACTGGAAACGAAGGCTAGGAGTGGGGCCGGGTTTGAAATTTGGCCTTCGGGGTATTTTCTGTCCTAGCAGGGCAGTTTTTCCCCCTAATGAAAGTACACAAAAGAGGAAATCTAAATCGCGCAAAGCTTCCTCAGCCTCGGGGGAGACTAAGGAGTTGCAACCGCAGTCTTCTCCTGCCTTGCAACAGGCTTTGGGCTCCTTCTTCTCTCCGGATTTCATCTTGGCTATGCACAAAGCGTATCTTTTAAAAAGCTCTCAGCTGGTTCTGGGCTCAGCTTCCGAGGGGGCCCAGGGGTTGCTGCCCTCAGTAGATAATCCTGGGGAAGACCCTTCCTCCGGGGAACAGGGTTTGGATCCGGGTGTTGGGGCCACTGCGGGGCATAGTGCTCTATCCCAGGTTGCTGAGGAGGGAGAGCTTCTCTCGGACACCGGCTTGGATTCCTGGCCTAGTGAGTTGGAAGAGGGGGAGTTGGGGCCAGGGGAGGATCCCAATGTCTTCCGCATGTTTCGTAGAGAAGAACTAGGGGCTCTTATTGCTCAGTCGCTGGGGGCTCTTAATTTGGTGCTGCTGGCGGTGCAGCAGGAGCCTCTGGAGGATCCCCTGTTGCAGGGTTTTTGCTCCGAGCAATGCTATTTCCCGGTTCATAGGGTAATTAAGCAAATGATAGAGTCCGAATGGGAATGCCCGGAGGCTTCTTTAAGGGGGGGGGGCACGCTATGGCTAGGTTGTACCCCGTGCCCCAGGACGATAAGGAGTTGTGGCGTATGCCCAAGGTGGATGCTTTAGTTTCTGCGGTCACCAAGAAAACCACTATTCCCGTGGAGGGGGGTTCCGCGCTTAAAGACCTGCAGGACCGTCGGTTGGAGGCGCTTCTGAAACAGGTGTTTGAGTCCACTGCCTTAGCGCTTCAGGCCTCCGTTTGCGGAGCCTATGTGTCCAGGGCCTCTATCCGCTGGCTCCAAGGAGAGCAGCCACTGGATAAGGGGGGCAATGAGGCTGCAGATGGGGCTAAGCTCGAGTCTGCGGCGGCTTATCTTGCGGATCTCTGCTATGATTTAGTGCGCATTTCCGTGAAATCTATGGCTTCTTTAGTAGCGGCTAGACGTTTCCTCTGGCTCTGGAATTGGTCGGCTGATGCGTCGTCCAAGGCACGGCTCAGCAAGCTTCCTTACAAGGGCAGGTTACTCTTTGGGGAAGCGTTGGAGAAGATAGTGAAAAATTTAGGGGACTCCAAAGGGGGTCGTCTGCCTGAGGACCGTCCTAGGGGTTCGAAGCTGGGTTCGGTGCAGAGAGGTCACGGCAGGGATTTTTGCAGATTCAGGGGGTCTCGTTTCTCTCCCTATCAGAGGGGACGTTTTGTGGCCAGGGGGCAGTCCTTTCGAGGAGCTCGACCGTTCAATAGGGGTTTCTTTAGCGCTCAGCAGAACGCCGGTAAGAAGCCTCAATGAAGGTTCGCCGGTCCAGGTGGAGATTCCGGTAGGAGGATGGTTGCAGCAGTTCCTCTCCGCCTGGACCAGCATAACGACGGACCAATGGGTCCTAGAGATTGTAAGAGAGGGGTATGCGCTAGAGTTCGCGCAACCTTTGCCGGACGCCTTTGTTCTGTCACCCTGCGGTCCACTGGCGAAGCAAAAGGTGGTCTCAGAAACTCTGTCAAAGTTGGTGCGTCTGCAGGCCGTGGTACCGGTGCCAGTAGACCAATACGGCTTAGGTCGGTACTCGATTTATTTTGTGGTGCCCAAGAAGGAAGGTTCTTTTCGGCCCATTCTGGATCTCAAACACGTGAATCGGGCGTTGCGTGTCCCTCATTTCCAGATGGAAACCTTGCGGTCCGTTATCAGTTTGGTAAACCGGGGCGAGGTGCTTACTTCCATAGATCTGTCGGAGGCCTATTTGCACATCCCGATTCGGCGGGACCATCAGAGGTTCCTGCGATTTGCGGTTCCCATGGGACACTTTCAATTCCGGGCGTTACCGTTTGGGCTGGCTACGGCGCCGCGGACGTTTACCAAAGTGATGATTGTGGCGGCGGCGGCGGCGCTGAGAAAGGAGGGGATTCAGGTCCATCCCTATCTTGACGACTGGCTTATCCGTGCGGGGTCTTGAGAGGAGTCGTTGGTGGCTACCGCTCGAGTGGTGGAGTTTCTCGAGCAGTTAGGTTGGGTTATCAACCGGGGGAAGAGCTGTTTGCAACCGACCATGCGGTTAACCTATCTCGGGGCTTTATTCGACACGGCGATAGGTTCGGTTTTTCTTCCGCAGGAGCGCAGTTGCAAGCTTGTGGCTCAGGTGGCGGCGTTACTGCGCTTGAAAGCTCCGACCGCCTGGAGATACCTGCAGGTGTTGGGGTCGATGGCAGCGGCTCTGGATCTGGTTCCGTGGGCCAGGTCGCATATGCGTCCTCTGCAGCAAGCGTTATTGTCTCGTTGGTTGCCGCAACGTCATCCTCTGTCGCGCCGGCTGCCGTGTCCAGCGGAGGTCCAGAGCAGTCTTCATTGGTGGTTGGGTCCTGCTCACTTGTACGCCGGTGTTCCCCTGGCTGTTCCAGAGTGGGTCTTGCTCATGACGGATGCGAGTCTCTCCGACTGGGGAGCTCATTGTCTGACGCGGTTAGCGCAAGGGACGTGGTCGGCGGAGCAGAGCCTTTGGTCGATCAGTCGCCTGGAACTCCGGGCGGTGCACTTGGCGCTGTTGGCCTTTGTCGACGTGCGCGTCTTCTCCGACAATCAAGTGACGGTGTCTTATATAAACAGGCAAGGGGGCACTGGCAGCGCGGTGCTGCTGGCGGAGAGTCAGCTATTGTTTCACTGGGCCGAGCTCCATCTGGTAGCGCTTTCCGCGGCGCATGTGGTTGGAAAGGACAACGTTCAAGCAGATTACCTCAGTCGCCATTTCCTGGATCCGGGGGAATGGGAGTTGCACGAGGACGTTTTTCGCGAGATTGTGCGGCGTTGGGGTCAGCCTGTCATGGATCTCATGGCAACCCTGTCCAATGGCAAGGCGCTGCGGTTTTTCAGCAGGCGCAGGGAGCACATGTTGGAAGGCCTCGACGGTCTGGTACAGCCCTGGCCGGAAGATCGTCTTCTTTACGTGTTCCCCCCGTGGATTTTGTCTTTCTTCGGGGAGTTTTTAATTTATCTACTTTTGTTTCGTTTTATTAAAAAAAAAAAAAAAGCAAGTCCACAAGCCCCTGTGGGGGAGCTAACCCCATACGTGGAGAAGCGGTCTGATCTATGGCATCGCGTCCACAGTGTGTGGTCTGCGGCACCCGCAGAGGTACAGTCGCGGACTCCGGGATCTGCCGGGGTTGCGCTTCAGTATCTACCAGCAGGGAACAACAGATGGAGGTCAAAGTAGCGCAAGAGCCCCTGGATTCCTGAGGTAGAGGCTTTGAGGGCCACAGCGCCAGGAGGTGGCTGCAGGCCCGTCCGGTGCGCTATCGGTCTTGTGGTCGGACTCTCAGCTCAGAGATTTCTGTCCAGACTTTGTTTTAATTATGCATCAGGCGTTTTGCCTGCGGCATCAAGAGAAAATAACGGAGCCCGGGCCGCTAACTAGCCAGGGGCAGCTGTCCGGGGTAGGTAACCCTGATGGGATTCCCCAGAAAGCACCTAAGAGGCCCAGTACGACTGAGCTTTTGGTCGCAGATGATGAGTGGCCAGAGGCAGATGAGGTTGAAATGGAGCACGAAGCAGGCACAGATGAGTTGGAAGAAGGAGAAATACCAGAACCGGAGGATTAGGCGAAAATCATCAGGGTATTCTGCAAGGACGAGCTGACGGCGCTTATCACGGAATCCCTGCAAACACTTAGGGGTATGTTTACTAAAACCCCGGTAATGTGTGCGGCGCGCTAGTGTGCGGATGCCATATAAGGAGTGGGCGTTTCAGGCTGAAAAAAGCAAAACCGGGATTAATCATGCGCTAATGTGCGCTGCGCTCATGTGCGCCCCGCACATTAGCGCATGAGAAAGCTGCGCGGGAAGCATAAGTGGCGCGCTGATGTGCAAGCACAGGAACAGAGCCACAGTACAATGGTTAAGACACTGACCAATGATGCAGAGATCAGGGGTTCAATCCCCCACTGTGCCCAATGAAGAAGCCTGGCTGAGGCATTACCTATTATGGGGAAGATTGCTTTAGGAGGCATTTTTTTATTTTAATTATCACTACTAGCAAACACACTCTCAAAGCGTGTTAACATAAGGCGCCCCATAAGGCACATTTTAAAGTGCACTGTCCGCCAAGGCACCCTAGAATGTTGCTTATAGGGCGCTTTATAGCGTGCCGTATGAGTTACCGCAAGGTCACAGCACTGTTTTTGATGGCAGCACTGTGCAGTTTAAGGAATGAAAATCATAAGTAGGTGCGCTGACATGCAAGGAGGAGCAGCAGTGGAGCACAATGGTTAAGACACTGACCAATGATGCAGGAGTCATGGGTTCAATCCCCCACTGTGCCTAATGAAGAAGGCTGGCTGAGGCATTACCTGTTATAGGTAATAATGCTGTAGGGGGCATTTTATTTTTATTTTAATTAGTGCTGCCAGCAAACACACCCTCAAAGTATTGTAACATAAGGTGCTGCATAAGGCGCCTCATAGGGTACCCCAGAGGGCACATTTTAACGTGCACTGTCCGCCACGGCACCCTACAATGTTGCTGAAAGGGCGGCCTATAGGGCGCCATATATTGTGCTACACTGCTGCTCCTCCTTGCATGTCAGCGCACCTACTTAAGATTTGGCCCTATAGGCCGCCCTATGAGGCACAGCAAGGTCATAGCACTGTGTTTGATGGCAGCACTGTGCATTTAAACGCATGGAAATCTTAAGTAGGTGCGCTGACATGCAAGGAGGAGCAGCAGTGTAGCACAATGGTTAAGGCACTGACTGCTGATACAGGGGTCATGAGTTTGCTCCCCAGTGTGCCTAATACGTAAGGCTGGCTGAGGCATCAGCTTTGCAATGTATGTATTGTTTCCTGCAGCACTTCATTTGTATTTTATTAATTGCTGCCAGCAAACACGCCCTCACGTGCCGTAATTGAAGGTGCCGCATAAGGCACCCTATAAGGCAGTCCATAGGGCACATTATAAAGTGCACTGTCCGCCACGGCACCCTAAAATGTCCCCTATAGGGCACCCTATAAGTTGCTCCACAGGATAACGTATAGTGCACCTTATATGGACGGTAACCATAAGGTGATCTATAGGGCGCCCTATAAAGCGCCCTCTGAGGCACCTTATGGGTACAGTACGATGAGGGTGTTTTTGCTGGCAGCAATAATGTACATTAAAAATAGATAATGCTTTGGGCAGCCCTATCAAATAACCCCACTGTGGGTTTGACCCCACGACCTCTGGCTCCACAGGCAGTGAAGTAACCATTGTGCTACAGCTCTATAGCTGCTAGCAAGCCCCTGGCTGGCTGCAGAGGGAGTGCACGTCAGCACACAGACAGTCTGCTGTGGTCACCAGGATAGGGTTAGCACACCCGTACCCATGATGCACTGCACATGCAAATCAGCTGTCCACAGATAAACACAAGATGGGGTATGCACCCCCACAGCACCTCGGCCTGGTAGGGGGTACTGACCGTGTGTTTTACTGGCACAGAGTAGCTACACACCGTCACATTGTGCGGGTACTGTGCTCACCCTGAGGGTGCGGTGAGGCGCCAAGCACCAGGTCCACAGCACCTTCCATGGCAGAAATAAGCCATGCTGGAGGTCCAAAGCAGTGTTAATGTGTGAGATAGGTAGTTTCTGCAGAAACACCTTGGATATATATGTCTGTCTCAATTAGGTGTAGCCCCTATGGACCCCTAGGAGGGTTATGTACCACCACCCTCCTCCTCCAGGGCTGAGGGTGGCAAACAGGGTCTCCCATCAACAAATCCACATCCTACCACCCTGCAATGGTGGCAGTAGAGGGGACCATCAGCCCCGGTCCTGCTGGGGAACAGACACCCTACAGGGCAGTCAATGCAGCTCTGTACACATCCATAACGCAATAGCAGACAGACATTAGGCCTGGATATGCTAAGCTGCACCCCACCACTATCTGATATTCTCCTGCAGCAAGCCTTCAGCCGCTACACCCTACAAGGCGCTCCATCAAGACACATACCAGCTGCAAACAGTCTGCTAGCTAGTCCATAGTGCATGTTCCTGGTGGAAATGCGTGCACCCAGAACTGGGATGTCAGCATACACAACAAGCAGATAAATCAGTGACTGGGCCCCAAAAGGAAACCCATAAATATCACATGACAGAAATACTATATAGCACTATGGGGGTGCCTAGCCATGCTGTCGTCACTGCACAGTCAGGGTGAAAGTGATCTCCCAGCAGGACATACTGAGGTCACCCTGTCTGTGTAGGTGGTGGCTGGGCACTAAAATGACCCAGCCAGTGCCCTATGCCCTGTGCAGATACATCCTGGCCAGGCCACCCTGTCTGGGCTATACCCATGGTACCTTGCTCCTCATTATGCACATTGGCAGGCCAATACTGGCAACAGTGCTGGCAGTGTGGGCTGTGGAAGGTGTTTGCAGCCACCACACACTGTATAGACAGACACACACTCCCACACCTATGCCAGCATTGTGCTACTATAGAGGAGTTTAGCAGCCCTGCCCACCACACCAGTCCTGGGCACAGTACAGGCATGGATATGGTACGCAGTACTGTTGGGGGTCACTCCCCAGGGTGGTAAACACTGTGAGAGACCAGACCTGAAGCACACACCGCAGACATCAGAAAGATTGTTATGATGGAGCTCAATCAGCAAACTGTGCTTAACGTAGGACTTGCTATCTGCCAGTAATCATAGGAAACGTTTGATAGCTGTGTACTGTATACCCAGGTGTAGGGTGGCATTGCTAAGGTATGCAAGTGCTAGTATTGGGAGATGCACGCAGGGCCCCATGTCCTGCCTCTCTAGGAGGCATTGGCCAATGGGGCCTGTGGGTGTGGGTGTGTCTGCCCCTGTTGGCTGCTGCTTTACGGCAGAGGTTCACAACTCCAGTCCTGGTGTGCCAAACACTGTTCGGGTTTTCATGCTGTTCCTCATGAATATGGATGAGCTACATCTGCATACCATGGGGGTGGTGCATAGATATGCAGCACAGGCATCTTTATTAGAGGCAGCATGGAACCTGAATAGTATGGGGCCCTCCAGGATTGCATTTGGGAGACTCTGCTCTAGGTAATGCGCCTGTTTATGGTGTCTGTGCTCAGGAGGTAAAATATAGGCGTATTAACCATGCGTATGTTCTCAGCAATAAAGGTTTGTCCTTACTATCACGGTTTAGTTGTGGGAAAAATATGTGGACTGGATTGGCAGTAGCCCCAGCTGGGCTTTGAACCTATGACCTTCTGTTCTTGCACACACTGTCTGTGTGCACTGCACCACTGTGTTGCCACAGATATGCTGCATTCCCTGGGGAGTCCATGACTGTACATCCGACAGGGCCTGTTTGTTGCAGTGCACGGCACCCATCTGGACAGGGTTAGGCCATGGTCTGCTGTGGCCACCAGCTGCTGCCACCTCCACCACCTCCACCACCAGTACCGCTCCATCCTTAGATTGGAGACAGCATAAACCCTGAAGGATTTGTGGCCCTCCAGGACTGCATTTGGGGTAATCTGCTCTAGGTAATGTGCATGTTTCTGGTGTCTGTGCTTTGTAGGGTAAAATAGAGGTGTTTGGGCCATGCTTATGTTCTCTGCAATAAAGGTTCGTCTTTACTATCACAATATAGTTGTGGGTAAAATATGGGGACTGGATTGGCAGGAGCCCCAGCTGGGGCTTGAACCTGTGACCTGTCTCCAAACACACTGGTTGTGTGCACTGCACCACCGTGTTGCCACAGAAACAGTGCATTCCCTGATGATACCATGACTGTTTGTCCGGCAGGGCCTGTCTGTTGCAGTGCATTGCACCCACCTACACAGGGCTAGGCCATGGTCTGCTCTGGGCAGCTGCCACTGCCCCCCTCCACCTCCAGTACCCCTGTGCCATCATGCTGACATGCCCTTCTGCTGGTGGTGCTGGTGGTACGCAGTCTCAGGCCATCCTGTGTGCGGGTAGGCGGCTGCCTATGGTGCAGGTTCTGGGGTAGGGGTGCCTGCATATCTGTCCACACGTCCCCCAATCACCGCCTGCCAATGTTCCGTGCCCTTGGGGGTACCTGGTGGGAACTATACCCTGTGACACTGTGATAGACACTCTCGTGCCCATGTTGGGCCCTCATCAGTTGCTGTCTAGCTGCTGTTCAGTTTCAGCATTCCTAGGTGCCATCTAGGCATCTACCTAGTCCGCACTGTGCCCCAGCTGCACCACAGCATGTGCCGCTTGCAGCCCTCTGTATCCCCTTTCCCAGCATCTGTCCAATTGCCCATTCCGACCTGCCCGCCCTGCTGTTGTGGAAATGTGCATGCCATAAGTAACCTGTCCAATGGAGAGGGAAACCCTGATCAGTGCTATTTCACTGTGGGATCATTCACCTTGTATGGGGACGGAACGTAGACCCTTCTAAAATTCATATTTATTTTTGGGGCTTTTTTGGGAGTGTTTTTTGATGTTTCCCATTACTATCACTATTGCCCAGCTTGATTATAATTTTATTATATTTTGTTGGGGTCATTTTTAATGTTTATTTGCCCTTTTGTTCCGTGCACATGTATCACACTGGTCACTTTTTGTAGGTTTCCCTGGTTTTGCTGTACATTGCTGACAGAAATGGTTTCTCTTCCCTTTAAATCGGCTCTACCGTGAGGTTTTCACTCGCGGTATTTTTTTACTCGAAATTCAGCCCCGCTCCTGTGCGGGGAGCCTCTCCCCTCCCACTCTCCACCCATTGACCCCGTCTCTCCGCCCCTGGGGAGCCTTCCTCTGCCCTCCGGGAGCCTTTCCACGCCTCTATCGCACATCAGCGCGCCGCGCACATGAGCGGGCCTGTTAGTGTGGCGCGCATGTGTGCGGGGCACAAAAATGCATCATTAGCGTGCGCTAAGGTACCTTAGCGCATGCTATTGTGCGCCACGCACTTGTGCGCCATTTAGTAAACATACCCCTTAATCTAGCCTGGGGACGAAGAGGAAGATGTGGAGGATCCTATCATTCAGGCTGTGAGGCAAGCACAGGTAGTGTTCCCTGTTCACCGTGTGGTGGACCGGATGATCCAGGAGGAGTGGGATCAACCGGCAGCAGGCCTGAGAGGAATCAGGACTATGAACAGGCTCTACCCCTTGGCGGATAAGGACAAAGAGAAATTCAAATCTCCATGGGTTGACGCAGCAGTAGCAGCGGTCACAAAAAAGACCACTATACCCGTTGAAGGAAGCACGGCTTTAAAGGATGCGCAGGATAGGAAGGTAGATGATTTATTGAAGCAATCTTTTGAGGCTGATGCTCTGTCCTTACAGGCTTCCATTTGTGGAGCCTGGGTGGCGAGAGTGTGTGTCAGATGGTCTCAGCGCTTACGACAGTCCACGCGTCTCGAGCAGGAAGAGGTAAGAGAGCTGGATCGTCTAGAGTCGGGATTGGCCTATTTGGCAGATGTGCATTATGACTTAATTAGAGCACTAGTCAATAGTATAGCTTCATTGGTGGTACCCCGAAGATCTTTGTGGTTGAGTAATTGGGCGGCCGATGGTTCGTCCAAGTCACGTCTCAGTAAGCTCCCGTTGAAAGGAAAGTTGTTGTTTGGAGAAGATTTGGATAAGTTGGTTAAAGATCTTGGGGAGTCCAAAGGTGGGAGGCTCCCGGAGGATAAGCCAAAGCAAGGGAAGTCTTTCCAGGCTAGTTTCGGAACTTCAGGAGGTTCCATACTTCTCGATTGGGAGGTTTCCAAAGAGGAAGATTTGCTTCTAGGGCCCAGAGGTTTCGTGGCTTTCGCGGAGCGAATAGAGGCTTCGCAGCCGCTTCCACAGCGCCAGTTCGAAAGCCACAATGAAATGAGGCGGGGGTCCTGGTGGGAAGCCAACCGCTAGGCGGGCGACTTCGGGAATTTCTTCCTGCTTGGACCCAAATAGCATCCAATCAATGGGTGTTGGAGATAATTTGCGATGGTTACGCACTGGAGTTCACAAGGCTGGTTCGGGATTCATTCGTGATGTCCCCCTGCAGAGGCCAGCAGAAAGCTCTGGAGGTTCGCGGTACATTAGATCGGCTGTTACTATTGGGAGCAGTTGTTCCATTGCTGTTAGCAGATTACGGCGTGGGTCGCTTTTCCATTTATTTTCTGGTACCAAAGAAAGATGGAGCTCTGCGCCCTATATTAGACCTAAAAGGGATGAATCGGTGTCTTTGGGTACCCCATTTCAGGATGCAAACGTTGAGGTCGGTCATTGTGGCGGTACAACAGGGAGAATACTTGACTTCCCTCGATCTTACGGAGGCCTATCTGCACATTCCCATCAGAGCGGCTCATCAAAGGTTCCTGTGGTTCGCTCTGCCCTGGGGACATTATCAGTTCCAAGCATTGCCTTTCGGTCTGGCGACAGCAGCACAGACTTTCACCAAAATTATGGTGGTGGTAGCGGCGCCGTTACGAAACGAAGGAATTCTGGTCTATCCATATCTCGACGATTGGCTAATTCGGACCAAGTCAGAGACAGAGAGCGTTCAGGTGACGGGCAAAGTAGTGACGTTTTTGCAAAGTCTCGGCTGGATGGTCAATCCGGCCAAAAGCCGCTTAACACCTTCCCAGGATCTCGAGTATCTGGGGATGCGTTTCAACACTTGGGAAGGAGCGGTGTTTCTCCCAGACCGTCGGGTTCGAGCCCTTCGGCAACTGGTGCGCAAGTTCAGATCCGCTCTGGCTCCCTCGGCATGGAATTATCTTCGGGTGCTGGGGACAATGGTGGCGTCCCTGGAAGCGGTGCCTTGGGCCAGATTTCATATGCGACCGTTACAGAGGGTGCTGCTTCGCCAATGGTCGCATCAGTCCGACTCGTTGAACAAACGGCTTCCCTGCCCGCTCAAAGTCCGGCAGTCTCTTCGGTGGTGGCTGCTCCCGGGGTCATTGAAAGTAGGAATGCCTCTGGAGCAGCCAGGGTGGCTCCCATTGTTGACGGACGCGAGTCTCACGGGATGGGGAGCACATTGCAGAGCTCGGTTCGCGCAAGGCACTTGGTCTATTCCAGAGAGCGCGTGGTCAATAAACCGGCTAGAGCTGAGAGCAGTCGTCTTAGCGCTGCAGAGGTTCGAGGCTACGGTGGCGGGTCGAGCGGTCTGCGTGCTGTCTGACAACTCTGCAACAGTGGCATATATCAATCGGCAGGGCGGCACAGGACGTGCAGCCATGGAAGAGGAAGCGGAGGCACTATTCTCTTGGGTGGAACGTCGTCTGCCCTCAATCTCGGCAGCACACATTGCAGGGAAGGACAATGTGATGGCGGATTTTCTCAGCAGGGTTCGAGTGGATGCCGGGGAGTGGGAGTTGTATCCGGACGTGTTTGTACAAATAGTCCACAGATGGGGACCTCCAGTGATGGACCTAATGGTGACCTTTCAGTCAGCAAAAGCCAGTCGTTTCTTCAGCAGAAGGCGAGAAAGAATGTCAGAAGGGATCGACGACCTGATGCTGCACTGGCCGTCGGTAGGCCTCCTATATGTCTTTCCCCCGTGGGCATTCATAGGCCGGGTGGTTCAGCGTATCGAAGCTCACCAGGGGAGAGTGCTGTTGGTGGCCCCAGACTGGCTGAGAAGGCTGTGGTACGTTGATCTTATTCGCCTACTCGACGGGGATCCATGGAGGTTACTGGTGTCAGACGATCTGTTACTACAAGGGCCGCTTCACGTGCCTCAGGTGGATCGGTTCTTGCTTACGGCTTGGCCATTGAAAGGGCGAGGCTAAAGAAAAAAGGTTATTCCGGAGCAGTTATTGCGACATTGCTTAGTGCAAGGAAACAGTCCACGTCTCTTGCATATGTCTGTATATGGCGTATTTTTGGAGACTGGTGCTCACGGCGGCAAGTTAGGGTGACTATGGTGTCTGTGCCCTTGATTTTGAGCTTCCTACAGGATGGGTTTGATAAGGGGCTGGCAGCCAGTTCCTTGAAAGTTCAGTTGGCAGCTTTTTCCTGCTATAGAGGCAAGGTACAAGGAGTTGCTCTAGACGCTCATACTGATGTGTTGCGTTTCCTTAAGGTAGTTACTAGACTGCGGCCTTCGCGTAGAATTATGGTTCCCCTGTGGGATTTCAACTTGGTCTTAGGGGCGTTAACCAAAGCACCGTTTGAGCCGTTACACCAGTCGTCGATTAAGGACTTGATGTTAAAGACTGTGTTTTTGGTAGCCATTTGTTCGGCGAGGCGAATTTCGGAGTTACAAGCGTTGTCCTGTAGAGAGCCGTTCTTGTCTTTTTCCAGAGAGAAGGTAGTGTTACGTCCAGTGCCGTCTTTTTTGCCTAAAGTGGTATCTCCTTTTCTCCTGAATCAAACGGTTTCTCTTCCAGTGCTAGGTGCGCTAGAGGGGAGCGCTTCGGATCGTACTTTGTAACGTTTGTACGTCAGACGGGTTCTGCGACAATATTTGAAGGTTTCGGGAACCTTTCGCAAGTCGGACAGTCTATTAGTGTTGTTCGGAAGTATCCGCAAAGGAGAAGCGGCGGCGGCGGCTTCCATTTCTAGGTGGATTAGAGAGGCGATTGCATCCACTTATCTACTGCAGGGCGTATGGTTCCAACGGGACTAAGAGTGCATTCTACCAGAGCGCAAGCGACTTCCTGGGCGGAACACAGTTTGGTTCCGCCAGGGGAAATCTGTAGAGCGGCCACCTGGTCGTTTCTTCATACTTCCAGCAAGCACTACCACCTGGATGTTTCGGCGACGAATGATGCTTGTTTCGGTTCGGCGGTTTTACATGCCGGCTGGAAAGGTCCCTTCCAATGATTACTGCTCTGTTACATCCCAGAGGTGGAGGACTGAACTGGAGGACCGATAAGGAAATGGAAATTACACTTACCTGGTAATTGTGGTTCCTAGAGGGACTCCAGTTCAGTCCTCATTCCTGCCCGGGGTGGTGTCGTTGGCAGTGGATGGTCAGTTGGGAGAAGGGTAGGACTACTGGTAGGTATGATTTATTAAAGGGCTCTACGTGACTCTGATACTTTGCTTTCTGTTTCTTCTTACCTGGTATTCTTTCTACTTCGGAATGAGGCAAAAGGGTGAGGTGCAAGAAGAGGTCCTTTTCTATGGGAAAAAAACAAAAAAAACCCCAAAATGTTATTTGTATATAGTTAATTGTGCGTTTAGGTTTAAGTACAGAGTTGGGATTTAGATGGTAGCTACTTATTTGTTGCTCCTTAGAGTGTGCTTTGTCAATAGTTTACTGGGGCTGATGGGAGAGACCAGCAGTCTACATCCAGTGATGTCATGAATTTGACATGCCCAGTCTCCAAGCTGCAGGAGGAGGTACACAACCAGAGGTGGAGGACTGAACTGAAGTCCCTCCAGGAACCACAATTACCAGGTAAGTGTAATTTTCACTTTATTTTCCATTCCTTTCCTTATGATACCTAGCATTCTATTTGCTCTCTTGGCTGCCATTGCACTCTGGGCGGAGGGTTTTAACATGCTATCCACAATGACGCCTAAATCTTTTTCCTGGGTGGTGGTTCCTAATGTGGAACCTTGCATCCTGTAACCATATTTTGGGTTGTTCTTCCCTAGGTGCATAACTTTGCACTTGTCCACATTAAATTTTGGGGTATGTTTACTAAACTGCGGTAACATTACAGACTGCGCGTTAGGTAACGTTACCGCACGGTAATGTTACAACCCATGCGGAAGCGTTCCATGGTGCGGTGTACACCGCAGAGGGAGGAGAGAGGGCGGAGAGCAGGGGTCAATGAGCGGGGAGAGGCTCCCTGTACACTAACGTGCTGAACTGAAGGGCTGAATCCTACCACGAATGAAAACCTGCTGTTAGATGCACATTTGCAGGAGAGAGAAACCTTTTCAGTGTCATCAATGTACAGCCTAGACAGGGAGCCCGAGAAAGGTGATAGTAGTGCTCTATCTGCAGCAACAGTATAGTGGCCAAGTATGAAAGGCCACTATGGTGATGGTGCAAATGGGGCATAGGGGGACTGCAGGCGGGACATGCAGTTGGGGTAGCTGGGGCACAGGGTGAACTAGGCCGTTGCCCTGGTGGCACATAGGAACATAGAAACTGGAAATCAGCAGGACAGCAGCTGACCATGGCCAAACATGCCCAGTAGTCCGTGTTCCACAGTGTCCCATCCAGGGGACATTACCCAGCAAGTATCCCAAAAGTCACACAGGTACCACTATGCCTATAATAGGGCAATCGGTGCACATCTGGGGACCACATTAACAAGGGTCCATAGACCACACCCAGGATGGGTCCCAAACAGTTCGTAGACCCAGCTAACTGAACACACTTTACGGCAGCCCCTAGTAAGGCATTGCAGGGTGTGTCCATACGTTATCTGAAGCATATATATACACCCAGTAGGCCAAACTGGGTACACCGTACCTGAGGTGCATACCCTAGCCTGTCCACAGTCGGCAGTAACAACACACTCCACCTATATCTACCCGGTCCACCCTAGCCAATAGTTGCTAGAGCACCAGCCTGACATCCCCCCAGCCATTACTCCCCCATGTGGAAGGGACATAACATTGGTAGGCAGTGATGGGGGGATGTGTGGATGTCCATGTATGCCTTGCCATCCCAGACCCTGCACCCTAGGCACCCGCCTACCTGCACAGTGGATGGCCCGGGACCACGCATGACCAGCACCGATAGCATATGGTCATGTCGGCATGGCAGGGGGGGGGGTGTTTGTGCTGGAGGGAGCAGTGCCACCTGCCTGAAGTGGACCTAGGCCATGCCCTGTACGTGGTGTGCAGTGCAACAGAAAAGGTCTGCCTGAGGAAAGTAAAGGTAGCCCCAGGGACCACTACTCCTCTTTGGCAATAGTGTGGTGCAGTACACACAGCCAGTGTGTCCAGATGCAGAAGGTCACAGGTTCAAGTCCCAGCTGTGGATCCTACAGAACATCCCCCCACATTTTACTCTACAAATCAGATACAACATCAACATGTGCAAACCCCAAAGCCGCGTCAAAAAAGGGGTCAAAACATCCACTCACACAGGCTCCACTATCCAAAGCTTCATGGAGAGTCAGGCTGTTGGCCCCAGCATGGAGCTGCAGTTATCAGCAGAGCACTACTACTACCCCCTGCACAGTTTAGCAATGTCGGCACTGTGATCAGGACCAGTGTGGCAAGCAGGATTGCCAACCACCCCTATCACTGCACAATGCTGCAATAGGGGTGTGTGTGTGTGTGTGTGTATGTCTATCAGTTGTTTTGTGGCTGCCTACACCACTCTGGGCCCACAATGTCACACTGTTACCAGCGATAGCCTGCAAATGTGCATAATGAGGAGCAAGGTATTGTGGGAATGGCCCGGACAGGGCGGGTTGGCAGGATGCATCTGCACAAGTTTTAGGGCAATAGCTGGGACACTGTAGTGCCCGACCACCACCTGCATGGACAGGGTGGCCACAGCATGGCATGCTGTGAGGTCACTCTCACCCTGACCAAGCAGTGACCTTGACATATCTATGCTCCCACATAGTGCTCCACACTATTTGTCTTCAGTTATACCTGTGTGTTCCCAGTTCTGGGCTCAATCACTAAGATGCCTGCTTGGTGTCTGTGCTGTACATCCCATCTCTGGTTGCACAGGGTTCCTCTGTGAGCATGCACTATGGGCTGGCTATGGACTGTCTGCAGTTAGTCTGTGCATGGTTGGAACACATTGTAGGGTGCTGCAGGTGCAGTCTGACTGTCCCATCTGCTGGTGAGTGGCAGACCGTGGTGTGGGGCAGTTGAGGTTTTCCCAGCTTATCCCAAGCATTACTGCTGGTCTGCCACTGCCACAGTCATAGGTATGGCTCTGGCCCACCAGCCCTGGAGGGCTGTCCTCTGCCAGCAGGACTGCGGTTGCTTGTCCTACAGCCAGGGCTCAGGCACCTGTCCCTCCACTCCCTCACCTACAAAATGGGTGATTGTGGGTCCTTTGGGGTATATAGTGTATACCACTTTGACCCGTAGAGACAGTGCTACATCCACCTCATGCGAGTCTAGACACCCCTCTGCCCTGATAACAGGTGCCCATGGCAACCAGACCCTAACACTGGGTATGCACTAATCTGGGTGGTGTCTGGCCCCACAGGGCCACATGTGACTGCGGAACACAGATGGACACAGACATACTTTTGGTTGCAGTGCTAGGAACACCTGGCACACACTGGCAGTGCTGGGCATGTGCAGCAGGAACTCTGTCTAGCACCACATGTACTGCGGACCTAGTGCTTGGCGCCCATCCTAACCCTCAGGGTGAACACAGAACCTGCACAATGGCATGGTCTGTAGCTACTCTGTGCCAATATCACACACTGTCAGTCCGTCTTACCACGCTGCACTACCGGAGAGGTGCAGACCCCATCTGGTGATCAGCTGTAGACCGCTGTTCTGCATGTGCATTGCATCATGGGTGCTGGTGGGGTTACCCTATCCTGATACACAGAGCAGACCATTTGTGCAGTGAACTGCAGTCCTTCTGTACCCAGCCATTGCTATGCAACAAGCCATAGAGGTATAGCCTACTGGTTAGTACAATGATGTTCTAAACAGTGGTCATGGGTTTGATTCCTTGTTGTTCCCTTTTTTCATGCCTGTCCAACTCGGATATTTTGCATGCCTGTAACAGTCATATCTTTGCTGATCCATGCTGCCAGCCCATATTACCCTCACCACTGTTGCCAACAATCCTTCGGTCCATCTTTCTGCGTCTGTCAGCTGTGTAGAGTCCTTTCTCCCTGTGCAGGCTGCCACCCCATGTCCTGCGCTGGTACTCTTTTCTGCATTGCGCCTCTTCATGCTTGCCTTGCCTGTGCCTGATCTGCATGGCACCACCACTCCTCTGACTACCCATCATTGTAGCTATCCTGCCACCTCCGCATCCACTGGGGGACACGTATTCCCATCGTCTGTCACCAACTGTCTTTCCGGTACTTTACATTGCCAACACCCTGTGCTGTGGAACAGTTGCCCCTACCATGTTTGTCAACAGTACTGGCAGCCGCATGGGATGCCCGCAGATATGGCAGGTCCAGCAGCTCCCATCTCTCCCTCCTTCACTCACCTGTTCATTGCCTTTCCTTCTATCTAGTGTTAGGGCTACATCTGTCTCTGTGCCTCACAGGTCATGCATGTCGTCCTGAAGCACCTTGCAGCCCTTAGGGCACACTAACCTAGGCCACCTTAACCTATGGTTCCATAGCCCAGGGTGTCTTCTACGGTGCCTTGTCCAGGGGTGCCCAATACGGCGCTTAGTCTAAAGAGCTCTATAGGGCGCCTTACGAGGCACCTAACAAGGTACCTTACTTATAAGGCGCCTTGTAGGGTGCCTTATAAGGCGCCTTGTAACGCACGTTAGCCTAAGGCGTCTTGTAATGTGCGTTAGCTGATACGGCTTGCTGTAACGATGCACCGCCCATGCCTTTATATGGGCATCTGTATCTTTACCGCGGAACCTAACGCGGGTGACATTACCGCAGTTTAGTAAACATGCCCCTAAATTTAATCTGCCATTTTGATGCCCAGTCTTCCAATTTATCAAGATCCTCTTGCAATTTTCCACAATCCTCATGGGTTTTAACAACTTTAAATAGTTTTGTGTCATCTGCAAATTTGATAACCTCACTCGTTATTCCCTTTTCCAGGTCATTTATGAATATGTCAAAAAGCAGCGGACCCAGCACAGATCCCTGGGGTACACCACTATTCACCTTTCTCCATTGGGAAAATTGGCCATTTAGCCCTACCCTCTGCTTTCTATCTTTTAACCAGTTCCTGATCCACATTAGTACACTGCCTCCTATCCCATGACTCTTTAGTTTTGCCAAAAGTCAAAGGCTTTCTGAAAGTCCAAATACACTATTTCAACCAACTCACCTTTTTCTACCTGTTCATTCACACCTTCAAAAAAACATAACAGATTAGTAAGACATGATCTTCTTTGTCTAAAGTCATGTTGGCTGTCTCCCATTAAGCCATGACTATCTACATGTTCAGCAATTTTGTTCTTTATGATGGTTTCTACCATTTTTCCCGGTACTGACGTTAGGCTCACCAGTCTATAGTTTCCCAGATCACCCCTGGAACCCTTTTAAATTGGTGTTACATTCGCCATCCTCCAATCTTCAGGTATTACGGATGATTTTAATAATAGTTCACAGATTACTAATATTATTATTATTATTAATAAAGACTTATAAAGCGCCACAACATACGAAGCGCTGTACAAACATAGAAGAGAGACAGTCCCTGCTCATCAGAGCTCACAATCTAATAAGATAGAAAACAAAATAAGTTACATAATACAAATAACAAAAATTTACAGGACAAAGTAAGCAAATGTTGATAGAGAGATCAAAATAGGGTAAGACAGGAATGGAAAGCAATAGTGAGGAGGTGGCCAGGGAGGAGGCCTGGCGCACAGAGATAGGAAGACTATTCCAAGCAAAGGATGCGAAGTCTGGAATTGGCAGTACGAGTAAAGGGCACAGATAAACGAAGACTGTTAGAAGAGTGAAGCAACCGAGAGGAGGTGTAAGGAGAGATGAGAGATGAAAGGTACTGGGGGGGCAGAAGAGTGAATACATTTATAGGTCAGGAGGAGAAGTTTAAATTGGATACGGAGACGGATGGGAAGCCAATGAAGCGACATGAGGAGAGGAGTGATGTGGGAAAAACGAGACTGGCGGAAAATGAGTTGAGCAGCTGAGTGTTGAATTGACTGAAGAGGAAAGAGGTGGCTTGCAGGTCTGCTTTCTCATATTTCAGTTCTTTCAACACCCTTGGATGTATATCATCCGGTCCCGGTGATTTGCTACTCTTCAGTTTATCAAATAGTTGTAATATATCTTCCCATTGTGTCGATATTTCCTTCAATTCTTCCGCACCTTTAAATACCACTTCAGTCATGGGTAACATCTCTACATCTTCCTCATTAAAGATCAAAGCAAAGAATTCACTCAGTGTCTCCGCTATCGCCTTGTCGCCTCTTAGTGCCCTTTTACCACCTCTATCATCTAATGGACCAACTGACTCTCTCACAGTTTTTTTTGCTATGAATGCACTTGAAAAAGTCTTTATTAAAAGAGGGCTGTTACACAGTACCCTGTCCTGTGCTTTTATAAGGTAAGCTGTGACCAACTTCCTGGGTGATTAAGTCCCTGCTTGGATAGAAGGAGTCTTTCAAAATGGCTTTTTGACCTGCCACCTGGCTTTAACACCTATTTAAAATGTTTCACAGGTCTCTTGCTCCCTAGATAGAAGGCCTCTTTGTAAAGGTCTCTGGAAGACTTTATTTATTGCTTTATTTTTTGCCTTTTATGCTAAGTTATAGTCTGATTTGATTTAAAATAAAGCTCTTTGCTGCTGCTAGGCTCTGACTTAGGATAAAATTTAAACTAGAAGCTCCCTGCTGGCTTCTAAATTTAACCAGAAAGCTCTCTTCTGTGTTTTAAATTTAAACTTAAACTGCTGCTACTAGGCCCTGACTGATTTAACAAATACACTGGGTTCACAGATTAATCAGCTTTAATCCAAAGAATTCCATTCAGAAAAATTCACAGAAGTATATACTCACTATTGCAGATCTCTCTCCAGAAGTAGCAGTCCCCTCTTGTAGTCTTTCAAGACTCTCCATTCTAGTCCTCCCCAACATCAGCTCCCTTCTAGTTCCAGCCCCACACAGCATCTGCTCCCTTCTAGTCCCCGCATCAGCCCATTTCCAATCCTAGCCCCCCATCAGCCCATTTCCAGTCCTATTCTAGCCCCTCCATCAGCCCATATTCAGTCCTAGCTCCCCCCCCACTCAGTCCATTTCCAGTCCAAGACCCCCCTCATCAGCTATTTCCAGTTGAACCCCCCCCCCAACTCAGCACATTTCCAGTCCAAGCTCCCCTCCCCATCAGTGTCCCCTGTGTTGGGGATCCTCCTCAGGGTGTGAAGCTCCTAGAGTCCAGGTTGTCTTCCCTGGAATTCCTTTTTTTCTTCGGCAAGCCTGGTCATTAGTGCAGAAGCTCAAACCCTGCAGCCTTTGGCTTCCCTTTAGCTCAGTCATGTGAGGGATGATCAGAGTATAGAAGCACAGCTTGATTGCCTCCTTCTAAGCAAATCGGATGGAGGTTGCCTTCTTGAGATGTGGGTTGACTGGGGTGTGTCCGAGACCTGGACTTGGTCCTGGCATCTCGGCTGAGGAGTCTGATGCAAAAAATATAAAAAGGAAGAGTGTTTTCTCTGTCGGAGGTTCATGTGGAGACTGACATTTTCTGCCTGTCCTGGAAGGGAGATTTGGCGGCTTTGATTGCTCGAGTTTTCCTCCGCCTGGTATGCTGCTAATGCTCCAGCAATGGAGCAAGGAACCACAGGTTCTCTACTTCTCAGAGTCTTCTTGCCTTCCAGAGGATAGACCAAAAGAGCTTGGGAAACAAGCAGGCTCCTTCTCTCCTTGGCCTCTGCACCTCCAGTGCAGACACTCTGGACTGATTTCCTGGGGTCTTGAGATTCCTGGTGTTTCATCCTAGGAAGCCCCCTTCTTTGCTTCTGGATTGCAGTTCCACAATTAGTCCTTTCAATAGGGCTTGTGGGCCTGGAGGCTCGGTTCCCTCCGGGGGGGGGGGGGGGGTTCATGTCGTTCTTCACTATGTCGATTTTGGGGCCCATTCCCAAGTGTCACCAAGAATAGAAGGTATTAGACACTATTTAGAGTGACTATGTCCTGGACTGTGAGCAGCCCATCCCAGAGGCGTTATCTCTCCATGTGGGACATGAGAGCCACTGCATGGGCCACGTTAGATAAGTTATTGCGCCTACAGGCAGTGGTGCAAGGACCCTGGCTGAGCAGGGCAAGGATATTTGGGATGCCAAACAAGGATGGCTCCTTCCGATCCATCATCTCTAGGTGGTCAGTGCTCCTTTGTGCATGTTGCTCTTCCAAATGGCAGTTCTGAGATCAGTGATTTTGGTGCTGCTCTGAAGGGAGTTTCTAGCTCCTGAGACATGATGGCTTATCTACAAGTTTCATAATTTATAGTTTATTTACTTGATATACTGCCTATAGCAGGTAGCAACTAGGCAATTAAGGAAGTTACATTCAGGTACTGTATGCATTTCCTTGTCTCCAAAGGACTCATAATCTAAAATTGTACCTGAGGCAATGGAGGGTTAAGTGGCTTGCCCAAGGCCACAAAGAGCGTCAGTGGGACTGAAACCCCAGTCCCTCCAGTCCAAGGCTGCCGTTACTCAGTGGGACTTGAGCCCAGGTCCCGTCGGACCGAGGCTACTGCCCCAACCACTAGGCTGCTACTCCCTCCTTTTAACTCAAAGATCTGTGGTTCAAGACCAGACTCTGACTTTTTTTTTTTCTAACAGTTTCTGGCTTCTCTGGTTTTGGCTGAATCCTGTGTTTATATCTCGATCTGCATTTTGCCATGTTTGGTTCATGCCTTCAGTTCGCCACCCAACCTTCAGCTTCTCCCCTGCCCCGAGGATACTCTCAAGGGTCATGATGGTGGTGATGGTGGCTGCTGCGCTATGGCACTAAGGACTATGCATACACACATTAATGGATGTCGGGCTCATCTGAGCCCATTCTCTGTCAGAGGCCTCTCAGGTTTCAGCCTGAGTACTGCCCTTCTGGAAATTCTCAGCTGGGTGGTCAATTGGGGAAAGTGTTTGTTGGCGTCTCCCCAATACCTGGACTCCTGGGAGCACGGTTCGATGCTCGAGCGGGCAGAGTCCTTCTGGAGGAGAGAGTGCAGAGATGATTGGAACAACTTGCATTGTGCAGTTCTCGACAGGCTCCCGTGGTTTGGGATTATCCCCAGCTTCTCAGCTTGATGGTGGTGGCAATCAACTGTTGTGATGGCCATGCTCATATGAGGCTGCTCCAGCAGCCCTTTCTGTCCGCAGCTCAGGCTCTTGCTCGGGCTGGGAGTGAGAGCCAACTTGAGGTGGTGGGTATGCCCATATTATCTGATGGAGGGCATGCCGCTGGATATCACTTGTTGATTTTTCTGGAGTCAGGTGCCTGTCTGTACAAGGGCTTCCCCACCCATAAGACTGAGCAGCCCAGGGTTGTTGGAGCTGCAGGAAGGTGGTGTGATCCATCAACTATCTAGAAGCAAGGGCTATCTGACTGGCCGTCTTGTGTTTTCCCACCCTTGGTCAAGGGCAGAATAGTGTGAGTATTCAAGGGCAATGCCATGTCAGTGGCATCTATCAATTGCCCAAGGTGGCACAATCTGTACAGGAGTGGCCTGGGGATGACTCTGTTTGGCTTAGGTGGAGCTGAGGTTGGCTCCGCACATTGCTGGGGTGGTCAATGTGGAAGTGGTCTTCTTTCGTCATCACTCTCTCAATCCCAGAGAGTGGGCATTGAGTCAGAAGGCGTTTCAGATGCTTCTCTGCCATTGGAGTCGCCCCGGGATGGAATTGAAGGTGTCCCTCTCCAATCTCAAGTGTGCCGTTGCTTCACTCATCACATGGCAGCTGGATCCAAGGATTTGTCGCCTTGGTTCAGTTCTGGCCACTGCAATGCCTGCTGTATGTGCTTCCTCCATGATTGCTATTGGGGCATGTGTTTTAGCGCATGAAGCGCCATCAGGGCTGGATTGTACTGTGGTGCTGGATTGGACTAAGAGAGTGTGGTTTAGGGACTTGATGCAGTTCCTCCTCTTTATCTGGGCCAGTTGCATCAGAGGCCATTTGTCCTGATGATCCAGCTTCTTCTCCCATATGGCTTGGCTCTTAAAGGGAGTCAGCTGTCACTTAAGCGCTATTCTCCTGCAGTAGTTTCCGCTTTGCTCAAAGCCCGGATGGGTTCTTCCAGCCTGGCCTGCATGCAGGCCTGGTACTCCTTGGAGCATAGATGCGGCGCACGATTGCTTTTTCCTGTCTGTCAAGGTGCCGGCTCTGTTGGTTTTCTGCAGGACGGTCTTTGGGGGGGGGGGGGGTCCCTTCCTGAAAGTCCAGGAGGCAGTCTTGTCCTGTTTCAGTGGTCCAGTGGCTGGAAAATCTTCAGCCTTGTACCTGGATGTTTCATGTTTTTTTCAAGGGGTTCAGTGTCTGCGTCCTCCCATTTAACCATTTGTCCCTTCTTGGGATTTTTGTCTGGTGCTTGGTGTCCTGGTGCCAGCACTCTTTGAGCCTCTAAAGCATGCTGCTTTAAGGGGTGTGACTTCAGGACTATTATCTTAGTTCAGATTTGTCTGGTGAGGCGAATTCACGAGCAGCAGGTGCTGTCTTGCCAGGATGCATATTTGTAGAGGAGGCCATTTCCATTTGGCTTGTGCTTTCCTTTTTGCCCAGGGTAATATCTCCTTTTCATGTGAACCAGGTGATTTGCTTGCCCTCCTTTTCTGAGGAGCATTGTAGAGGGAAAGATAAGGAACTTCACCATGTGGATGTCCAAAGGGTGCGTCTCTGGGACTTGAAGGTTACAGCTTCCTTTCGTAAATCTGTTCATCTTTTTTGTTGTTTGCTGGCCTGCTTGAGGGTGTTGTGACAACCGGGTTTATCTTGGGACACTGGAGGGCATTTACCTCGAGGTATCTGCTACGGAACTGGCTGTTCCGGAGGGTTTGCACGTTCATTCTTCTCAGGCGCCAGCATCCTTGGGGGCAGAACATAGCTCTGTAACCCCTTCAAACATTATCGGGTGGCACTCTTTCCACTTTTTGTCAAGCATTACAGCTTGGATGTCCATGCTCAGGCGAACACAGCCTTTTGCTCCAAGGTTTTGCGAGCTGTAGTGTCTTCTTCCCACCCAGTGAAGGCGTAGCTTTGTTACTTCCCACTTGTCTGGACTGGTCTAGCAGGGAGATATGGAAGGTAACATTTTACTTACCAGATAATGTCCTTTCCTTGAGTCCTGCTAGACCAGTTCAGGTCCCACCCCTTGAACTGTTTGTTCTGTTATTCTGCAGCAGTACCTTCATCCGCTAGGATTTTTCTGTTTGGTTTTGCAGATTCATTTCTTTCTGACAGCCTTTTGGTCAATTTCATATATACATAGTTTTCTACATGGTTTCTCGACTGTTTGATTCATCATTGTTTCCCGTGTTGAGGTTTTGTGAGGTTTGGCATGCTTTTCCGTGTGCTTTGGGATGAATCCTGAAGTGCCCTCTATTGGCTCAGGCTGATGGGCATGAGGATGATGTCATTGAAACCTGGGCATTTCATTGGCTTCTATTTCCACCAATCTGCTGGTAGAGGAACACAACCCACTTCTCTGGACTGGTCTAGCAGGACTCAACGAAGAGACATTATCTGGTAAGTAAAATGTAACCATACACCAGAGACATAGTGATTACAGATAATTCCCTAGCTGTGATGGACTAAATTTTACATTATTGACGTGGATATATTTCATTTTCTTTGCTGTTTTCTACTTTGAAAGCTACTGACCAAATTATACTGCTTTCCTATTGGTTGCTATGCATACTGCCTGCTAGCTTTTGTTGCCAAGGTCGAGGCTAAATTAAAACACAAGATAAGAACAGCTCAAAGTTTAGGGGGCCACTGTCAGATGTGCTCGGCACTTGGGAGATTAGGATTCAGTATTATTTGGCTTTTTTCATTATTTTACAGATTTTTACATTTTATGTCTGAAAGCTTGAAGGAAGGTTAACCTGTCTGGATATTTTCCAGAGTTGAAACCTCTATCTGCAGTTCCCTAAACCTCCCATTGTGTCTGTGAGCCTGCCCTGTCTGCTTCCAATGTAACTAGCAACAGATCTTCTGGATAAGATCCAGCCAATAGGCGGAGCACTGGAATGCCGCTCTAGTCACAGGAAGGAAGGAGGTGAGCTGGAGGAAGTTCCTATGCTACACATGTTTAGTTTCTAGGCATGGTGGAAGATGGAATAGAAGTGAAGTCCCCCATCCCCTCAAAAATGCCTCCATGATTTCTGTAGGAAAACTAGTTCCAACAGATGCAGGCAGTATACTAACGCTGATACTTAGTAACATAGCAGTTACACAGTTGTACCTGTCAAACAGTCCCGCTTGTTTCATCTCCTCTGCCAATAAGACAGAGAACAAACATGGATCTAAATAAACACATACACATACATGCAAGCATTCACACACATATGCAAGAATGCACAGACATATGTTCAAACACACATGGAGTGACGCACAAACACATTTATATTCATACAAATACACTGACATACCAGCCCACAAAGATACATATACATACATACACACCCACACACAAACAAACAAAATAGAAATATAAAACCCCCCAGATAAACATACAAAACAGATATGCATACACACAAATACCACATAGAAAAGACATGCGCGTGCACAAACACACACATACGAGTACAGTTAGAGGAACACACATGCACCGAAGGGTTGGAAAGAATTCCATGAGCCATGCTCTGCGTGATTGTCTCACTTGTTTTTCTTTTGTTTTTATTTATTAACCCTCAAAACAAGATACTTTTAGGAACTGAGAGTTTTAGTCAAAATATAACTCCCCAGCAAGTGTCTGATCATTTTTTATTGACTTCATAGTATACTATCACATACAGCTTTGGGAAATGAATGATTTTATTTATTTATTATTTATTTTTTATATTTAACTTTTTATTCACAACAGTTAAGAACAAGTACAACTCTTGCAGGCATACATACAATGAGTTGGGCCTTAATTCTACTAACCCCCACCAGCATAGTCCACGACCCTCAGCAAGCATCCAGCCCCCCGCTTCCCTGCATTTCCAAAGCAAGGTTGTGTTGGAGTTTTTATAAGACCAACCCAAAGGCCTAGTAAGGGCCACACCCCTACCACCCCCCCCTTCTCACCCTCCCCCCCTTCCCCGCCCCTCCCCCCCTTGACCCCCTATATCTACCCTTCCCCCCCCCTCCGTCCCTCTCCTCCCCCCCTCCCCCCCTTCCTTTCCCCAGCCCCCTCCCCTGTATATCCCCCACTAGTACTGGGTGTCTTTGCGAAGATAGTTCAGTACCTTTTCCCACCTCTGTTCAAAGGTATCCACCCGTTGTCGTCGTGCTGCGGTCAACTTTTCCATCAGATACACCTGTCGCAAGCGCTCTATACATTGCCCCACCTGCGGCGCATCCCTCTGCCACCAGCAGTAGGCCAGCGCACAGCGGGCCGCGCTCAGGCACACCTGAATCTGCCGCTGGTCCCGTACAGGCCCCCCCACACTCCACCACCCCATTAGAAACCCACTCGGGTCCAGCGACACCTCTCGTCCCACCACCTCTGCAATCCACCCCCGAATCTTCCCCCAATAGGGCTGTATCCGCGGGCACGTCCACCAAATATGGTAAAACGTGCCCACTTCCCCACACTCCCTCCAGCATAGATTGGACACCCCAGGGTACATCCGATGCAAGCGGTCAGGGGTGTAGTACCACCTCATAACCACCTTGCACCAATTTTCCCGAATGGCTATCGATAGGGGTAGCAACCGCAACTGGTCAAACACCTGCTTCCACTGTCCCTCGTCGAGCACCAGTTCCAAGTCCCTTTCCCACTCCCGCTGGTACCGATGCTTCCCCCTCAAGGGCCCCTGGATCGCCCGATAGAGTGCCGAAGTGAGCCCCGGGGACGTCCGCTTCCCATACCAAACCACCTCCAAGGGGGTATAATCCTGAGCCATCCCATCCTTCCCTAGTTTCTTCCGGAGGAAGGAAACTACTTGCCCGTAGTATAGGCGGTCCCCCTCTCTCAGCCCATATTGCTCTTGCAAAGCCTCAAACGATACCCACTCACCCCCATCAAGGAACTGGTAGAAGCACCGCAGCCCCCCCTTCGCCCACCGCCGGTACCCTCCCCCTCCCGCCCTGGTCGGAATTCCGCCGTTTGGCACAATTCCCTCATCAACGAAAACCCCCCTCCCCCTCCCTCCCCTGCCCCCTTTCTAACCTTGTCCCACTCCCCAAGCAAATGACGCACATACGGACTCGCCCCCACCCCCAGCTCCTGCCAGGGACCCTCCCCCTCCACTATGCTGCTCTAACGCTACATAGGTCTTTCCCTCCCCCCCACCCCGCCAATCCATCACATGGCGCGCCTGAGTGGCCCAATAATAAGCCTGTAGATTGGGGACTCCCAACCCCCCTTCCTCCCGCCTCCGGTACATTACCGCACACGCCACCCGGGGTGGGCGCCTCCGCCAAATATATTGGTTCACCTGTCGCTGCAGGCGCCGCATATGCGCTCCCGGGATGGCCACCGGCAGAGCCTGGAAATAATATAAGACTCGTGGAAGTATATTCATTTTTACTGAGGCTATCCTGCCCAGCCAGGAGACCTCATAGCCTACCCACTGCTGTAGATCCCGCTCTATCTCCTTCCATAATTTGCCATAGTTAGCCACATACAGCCCACCAGGCTTAGGGGTAATATTGACCCCCAGGTATCGGATAGCCCCCTCTTTTCACCGAAACCGGTAGTCCCACTGTAACCCTGCTAACCGGGTCGAGGGCAGATTAAGATTCAGGGCCTCCGTCTTGTCGGGATTCATTTTGAACCCAGACACCTCCCCATAATGTCCCAGCAGTTCAAGGATCACTGGCAAGGACTCCTCCGGCTGCGTCACTGCCAGAAGGACATCGTCCGCGAATAGCGAGATTTTGTGGTGGCCGTTCCCCTTCTGTAGCCCCTGCACCCTCCCATTGTCCCGGATGGCACAGGCCAGGAGTTCAATGGCGATAGCAAAGAGGAGAGGAGACATCGGGCAGCCCTGACGGGTCCCCCTTTCCAGCTCCAGGTCCTCCGTGTACCGCCCCTTAACTTTAACCCTAGCCTTGGGACCCCTGTATAAGGCTTGCACCCATCTCATAAACTTGGGGCCTATACCCATCCGCTGCATCGTTAGAAAGAGGAAACCCCAGTCCACCCTATCGAACGCTTTCTCGGCATCGATGGACAGCAACATGGCCTCTGTCCCCTGGTCTTGTACCCCCCAGACAACTTCCAACGCTCTCTTGATGTTATCTGAAGCTTGTCGCCCCTGGATAAAACTAGTTTGATCCAGCCCGATCAACTCGGGCATCCTTGGCGCCAGCCAATTGGCCAGTACTTTGGCTATGATTTTGACGTCTACATTCAGTAGGGAGATAGGCCTATACGACTCGCAGTATAGCGGGTCTCTGCCCGCCTTTGGCAGCACCGTGATCCCTGCTGTAAGCATATCTACCGACAAGTACCCGCCTGCCCGCTGCACCCCATTCGCCACCCGAACCAGCCGGTCCAAAAGTTCCTCCCGGAAGACTTTATAAAAGGCCCCCGTCAGCCCATCCAACCCCGGGGCTTTCCCCGCCGGCAGCCCCTTCAGGGCCTGTGCCACCTCCTCTCTGGTGATGTCCTGCTCTAGGGCTTGAGTCTCCCCCTCCTCCAAACACCGCAGCTCTACCCCATCGAGATAGGCCTCCCTGGCCCCTACCCTCTCCCCCTCCGGTTTTTTGTATAAAGCCCTATAGAATTGGCAAAAGCGCTCCCCGATCTGCTTCTCCGTCTTCAGCAGCTCTCCCGCCTCCCCAACCAGCCCCCCTATCGAGGTCTGGGCCTCCTGCTTCCGTAATTTGTTAGCCAATAATCTACCTGCTCTATCCCCCCATTCGTAGTATCGCTGCCTTAACCTCGTCATCTGAAACCCGATCTCGTCCACCTGCAGTTTGTTCAGCTCCATCCTCAGCTGGTTAAGGCGCTGAAGGTCCCGCTTATTCCCCCGCCCTTGATATAGCTCGGTCACCCGTTTAATCTCGGCTTGGAGCGCCTCCTCCTTCGCCATCCTCTGTTTTTTAAGACGAGAGGACCACATCACTAACCTTCCTCTCACTACCGCTTTCATCCCCTCCCACAAACCCACCTCTCCCACATCCCCCGTGTCGTTTAGCTCCCAGTACTCCCGCAGACAGCCCTTAATGTCCTGCACTACCTCCGCTTTCCTCAGTAAACTCTCATTAAGTCTCCAAAAATGGACACCCCCCCTTCCCTAGAGCCTCCCACACTCACCCAGGTCGGAGCATGGTCCGACCACGTAATATTCCCTATTTGCGCGTCTTGGACCCGGGGCCTCCACCCTTCCGGTAGCAAGACATAGTCGATCCTACTATAGCTGTCATGGGGGGCAGAGTAAAAAGTATACTCCCTGCTCCCTTCATGTAGTTGCCTCCACACATCACTGAGGCGGTGCGTTGCCAAGATGCGCTTGAGGATATTCCGGGCCTTCCCCTTCCCATCCCCCCCCCCCACCTGCCTATCCCACTTAGGGTGTAAGGCCAGATTAAAATCCCCCCCCATAATTAACCTCCCTTGGACATGCCTAGTTAAGAAAGCCTGCACCTCTCCCCAAAATTCCGCTTGCTGCACGTTAGGGGCATAAATATTAACCAGGGTAACCTGTTCACCCTGCCATTCCCCCCCCAGTAAGAGCACCCGACCAGCTTCATCCCTCTCCACCTTACCCACCCGGAACGTACTATCCCGTCTAAGCAGTACCGCTACCCCCCCTTTTTGCTCGCAGTCGCCCCCCTCAGGCTCCCAAAATACTGAAGTGGGTATTGGGCATTTTTCATCAGCCTCTCGTGTTTCCTGCGCAGGTGAGTTTCCTGTATCAACACTACCTCCCATTCAAGCCGTGCGGCCTCCCTATAAAGTTGCCGCCGCTTCTGGGGATTATTGAGCCCTTTGACATTGATGGATCCTATCCTCCCCATACTAAACTATCCTGCGCCCCCCGTCTTCCCCACCCAGTACCTACTGCCCTCAACTGCCTATCCCCGTCCCCTTCCCCCTCTCCCTCCCTCCCGCCCTCCCCTCCCCCTTCCCCCTCTCCCGCCCTGCATACCAACTCCCGCTGGAGTATCCCCAACCCCCCCAGCGACCGTCCCGGGCGCTGCCACATCCCCCGTACCCCTTGTCCGCCCCCTCCTCCCCCACCCCCCTTACCCCCACCCTCGCTATCTCCCCTCTCCCCATATGCATCAGGGTATCCCACAATAGATATCTGCATTTGTTAATATACATCGAACCATAAAACAGCCTATACAACAACGTAGCCAACACACAACATTCCCCCCCCCCCCACGCCCCACCAAGCCTCCCTGTATTTCCCCTTGCATAACTAGCTTAGTGTTGGAAAGTCACTGCCCCCCGTAAGCCTACCCAGCACTGTAGGGCTGGGCGATTTATGAAAGCTTAGGTCCCTCGGGCCATAGTCCAGGATATGGCAGCTTGCCGAGTCTTAGGCCCGCCTGGAGTCCCCCCCCGGCCAGCGCTCCCTCCATCTCGGGGGGGAAGTTGTAAGAGAGGCCTGGCAGAACAATATCCAACTGCAGTGCTGTCAGGGGAGTCACCTCCAACCTGATAATGGTCGCAAGGCCCTGAGGTGGATGGGTCCCTAATTCAGGGCCCCCGAAGCCAGCCCACACCCGGGCTCTCCGCCCGGCCAGCCTTATAAATCAACAGCTGGTACCCTGGCCAAGTCCCAAATAGAGCTGGAGTAGCTTCCAGGGTTTTGTTCAGACCCCTTTATCTTCCCCCATCGAGGATCGCTCTCTGCCTCCAGATAACCTGGTTAGCCTCCGGCTCTTGCTCTTGCTATCCACTCTCTGCCATTTCGTCGTCGCGGGCCGCTCCTGTGGACGTTGGCCCTTTGGCGGGCTCTGCAGCTGCGCCTCCGGGAGGTTTTCCACCCCCATATCTCGCAAGGTCTGCCAGGCTCCTTCCACACTCTGGATGCGTCGGGTGCTCCCCTTGACTGTCACTAGGAGACCAAAAGGATATAGCCATCTGTACCGCCACCCTTCGCGGCGCAGCACTGATGTCCCTTCTCGGAGTTCCCACCGCCGTTGCAGTGAGCCAGCCGATAGATCTTGGTAGAGTTCTATTTTGGCCCCCTCCCATTGGTAAGGACCCAGCTTCCGCGCCGCCGTTAATAGCTTCTCCTTCATCTTGTAGGAGCTCAGGCAGGCAATCACATCCCGGGGTTTGTTGTCTCTCGGGGGGCCTAGGCTCCGATGAGCCCTGTCCATAAGCGGTGGGCCACCCGCCCCCTCCCCCTCAGGTTCTACCTCCTGTAAGATGGCGGAAAACAGCCGCAACAGTGTCCCTTCACAATCTTGGAAGCGCTGCTCCTCCGGTAGGCCCCGCACGCGCACATTGCTCCGGCGTGATCAATCCTCGAGGTCCTCCGTCTTTGCCCGGAGTGCCTCCTGGGCTTGCCGCAGCTCCTCCCAGCCGCTCCGCAAATCATTCACCGTCTCCTCTTGTTGCTCTAGGCGCTTCTCCGCCGCCTCCACTCGGGCCCCGATCTCCTGCATATCCTGCTTAAGCGCGATCAGCGTCTCCCTCAGATCTTTCTTGAAGGAGCCCATTTCCGCCTTCAACTCATCCTTGAAAGCGGTGAGCCATTCTTTCAGGCTCCCCATTGAGTCGGGGCCGCCGTCTGAGTCACCATCTGAGTCGGGCCTCTCCTCCTCCTCCTCGCCCGCCATGCGGTCAATGGGGCCTTTCTCCACCTTCTCTCCCAGCGTGTCGTAAGAGGATCGAAATTCGGACAGCCGCTTTTTCACCGACATCCTCTCCTTGGTCGGGGGTATTAAACTCTGTCTGCGGACTCTGCAGAAAGGGTAAGGGTCGCTCTAATTTTTAGCGAGTTTCACCAGCGCCCCGGAGCTCCCTCAGAGAGCAGCCACCATGCTCCCTGACATCACCGGAAGTCTATTTATTTATTATTTAACAGGTTTTTTTTATATCGCTTTATCAAAGCGGTTTACATTGTAACTTAAACTTAGATATTGATAACTTGGATTCTTTTGCAGCAATGGAGGGTTAAGTGACTTGCCCAAGGGTGTAGTGGGAATGGAATCCTGGTCTCTTGGTTCCTAAGCCAGCGCTCTAACCATTAGGCTGCTACTCTCCTCTGGAGTTTTTAAAAAAATGTCACAGTACAGAAGAGCTAAAACTTTAGAACAGAGTCTTGTTTGTGTGTAACTTTATTTGTAATTAAGACAGATTAGTACAGATTAATTAAAAAAAAATGATACAGAAAGAGACTATGCCAGAGTGTTGGAACTTGTTATCTACTGCTACATGAGGAAATCCAGATAATTTTTAAAAAGTGGCAATTTTTTTATATGATTTTGAAAACCTAAATCCTTAGTTAAAGGATGTATATTCTCTTTTCTTTGCATTTTGTGCTTTGTTGTTTGCAGTATACCTGGAAGTAATTACTGGGATTGCTATAACTTTTTAGTATTTGCAGAGCAGTGTTGCTAAGAGAATGCATTGTTGTTGTTAAGTGCCGTCGAGTCGGAGTCCACTCATGGCGACCCTCTGGATAGCTATCCTAAATTGTGTTCGGTCTTCAGTCAGGCGGCTCATTGACAGACTGGTACCCATAGCAGCTGTTCCTTATCGTTCCTCCAGTGCAGTCCTCTACGTCTGGTTTGTCAATCTCCTCCTGCAGCTTGGAGACTGGTATGTCAAAACTGATGACATCACTGGATATAGCCTGCTGTACTCCGCCTTCCATCCCAGTGTGTTACCAGTCTCCACGCAGCAGGAGGACTTGACGAGCCTTGTAGCAGGGCTCTCTGGAAGAATGGATAAGGAGCTGTTGGTATAGTGTAGCTAGGGTTAAAATCATTATTAACATTATTATTATTTGGGTACTATCTCTTTAAAAAAAAAAGTCAAACAGGGAAAGCACCTCTGCTTAGTCCGGCTCTTTTGCTCCTTGCCTTGGCATAAGAAGTCTTTTGGGGGTTCGGGCTCAGGAATTTCGAGTTCCCCCCCCCCTTGGAGCAAGGAGGTCTCTCCCCCAGGACTTTCGGGGGAGCGCCTCTTTTGACCTCGGCGGCATTGTTTCTGTTTGTTGGCATTGCCGCGGCTCCCCTATCAGCGCTGCAGCCGTCGGGGAACTTTCAGGCCGGTGCGGTAAGTTTCATGCAGGTCTGGTTTTGTCCGGGCAGCTGCGGAGAGCGCCGGTAAGCCTTTTGTCGGCTTCGGCCTGTTTGGCTGCGGGGGAAAGTCTTCCATTCAGGGAGGCTTCACGCGGTGTGTTTGGCGCCCTTTTCTTGCTGGCACAGCGTCTCTCGGCGGCCATTTTCTGAGCCGCGGGAGAGACCGCGTGTAGGAGAGCCGCCGGCCGTGCAGCTGCGGGTAGCAGGACAGTCAGCTTCGGGGGTCCATTTTCCTTTGTTTTTCTTTACTTGCTTTTTGTTGCTTTTATTTTGGGGTTGCTTAATTTTAGTTTTAGGGGTCTCCTTCATTGTTGTCTCCTCTTCCTTCAGTTTCCCACAAGAAGGGGGGGGGGGGGAGCAGCTGGCTGACAGGAATTTTTTCTCCTGGTGCTGATAGTCTGTTTAAAAAAAAAAAAAAAAAAAAAAAATATATATATATATATATATATATATAAGGTACATAGCAGAGGTCCCTCTTCAAGTAATCTGTTATATATAAAAAAAAAAAAAAAGAAGGCAGTTGGGCCCTGCGGCCTGGGCTAGTTGGCCTTATGGCGGCCAGACCCCAGTGTCTTGTGTGTGGCACCAGAAGAGGGACGGTGGCGGATACTGGCGTTTGTCGGGGTTGTACAACGCTATCATCTGCCGTGGAACAGCAGATGGATCTGCAGGAGTCCACTGAGACGCGGGGAGCGCCTGCTGATGGCCGGGCTGTGTCCCCACGCTCTGTGTCACAGGAGGCCCCGGTAGAGGAGTTGCCAGGGCCTTCTGGAATCTCCCTACCCATACCGTCGCCGGCCCTCGGTGAATTTAGTCCGGAGTTTGTGCTACTCATGCATCAGGCCTTTTGCCTAAAGCGACAGGGGGCAGCAGGGGGCCCTGCGTCGCTAGCGTCGCCCCTTCCGCAGCTAGAGGCCGCAGAAGATTTGGGTGAGGGTCCTTCGGTGACTAAGCGGGCGAGAACCAGGGACCCTGCGCTGCCTGAGGTATCTTGGCCTGAGGTTTCCGTCCCGGACTGGGATCCGGAAGAGGGTACCCAAGATCTCGAAGAAGGGGAGATTCCTGAACCTGAAGATCAAGCTACGATAGTTAGGGTCTTTCGTAGAGAGGAGTTGGCTACCTTGATCTCGGAAACGTTGCAGATGTTGCATCTCGCACTGCAGGTAGCGGTGGAGGAGGAGCTGGAGGACCGGTTATCCAGGCAGTCCGACAGACTCAGGTGGTGTTTCCAGTACACAAAGTGGTGGACAAAGTGATTCAAGATGAGTGGGACAAGCCGGAAGCGGGCCTGAGGGGCTTGCGGACCTTGAAGAGATTATATCCCCTTGCCGATAAGGATAAGGAGCAGTTCCGGTCTCCGTGGGTGGATGCGGTGGTTTCGGCGGTTACAAAGAAGACCACCATTCTGGTGGAAGGCAGTGCGGCCTTGAGGGATAATCAGGACCGTAAGGTGGACGGTTTGCTCAAGCAGGTTTTTGAGGCGGATTCTATGTCGCTGCAGGCGTCCATCTGTGGGGCCTGGGTAGCCAGAGCTGCTCTACGTTGGGCTCAGCGGTTACATCAGTCTCCTCATTTAGATCTCGAGGAGCTGAAAGAATTGGATCGCCTGGAGTCAGGGACAGCTTACTTGGCTGATGTTCATTACGATTTGATCAGGGCACTGGCTAATAGTACTGCGTCCGCAGTAGCTGCCCGGCGTTTACTGTGGTTGAGGAATTGGGCGGCGGATGGCCCGTCGAAGTCCCGTCTTAGCAAGCTACCCTTTAGGGGAGGTTTGCTCTTTGGTGACGACTTGGATAAGTTGGTGAAAGATCTGGGAGAGTCCAAGGCGGGTCGTCTTCCGGAGGATAGACCGAAGCAGGCCAAGTCTGGCCAAGGCTATCGTGGTCAGTTTCGAGATTTCCGGAGGTTTCGTTCCCTTCGTTTCGGAAGTTTCCAGAGGGGAAGGTTTCCATCTCGGGCCCAGGGCTTTCGCGGGTTTTGCGGAGCGAACAGAGGTTTTGCTTCTGTCCCTGCGACCGCTGCCCGTAAGTCTCAATGAAACGCGGCGGGTCCCGGCGGTGGATACTCCCATAGGCGGACGCCTTTGGGAGTTTCTTCCCGCTTGGACCCTCATCACTTCCGACCAGTGGGTACTCGAGATCGTGCAGCATGGCTATGCCCTGGAATTTTCGAAACCCGTGCTGGATTCGTTTGTCCTGTCGCCGTGCCGAGGTCCACAGAAAACAGCAGCGATTCGCGGAACCCTGGCGCATCTCCTTCAGCTGGGGGCCGTGGTAGACGTGCCCAAAGCCGAGTACGGTTCGGGTCGATACTCGATTTATTTCGTCGTGCCAAAGAAAGGTGGCACTTGGCGTCCTATCCTAGATCTGAAGGCCGTGAACCGTTGCCTGCGCGTCCCACATTTCCGGATGGAGACTCTCCGGTCGGTTATTGTGGCGGTGCGTCAAGGAGAGTTCTTGACGTCTCTGGACCTTACGGAGGCCTATTTGCACGTTACCATCCGTTTCGAACATCAGAAGTTTCTGCGGTTCGCCTTTCCTTGGGGGCACTATCAGTTCCAGGCATTGCCTTTCGGGTTGGCCACTGCGCCGCGGACGTTCACCAAGATCATGGTGGTGGTGGCGGCGGCGGCGTTGCGCAAGGAAGGCATTCTCGTTCACCCGTATCTCGACGATTGGTTGATCAGGGCCAAGTCCGAGGAAGAGAGTATTCGGGTTACCGACAGGGTAGTGACCTTTTTGCAGAGCCTCTGTTGGGTGGTCAACCCGGCAAAGAGTCAGTTGAAACCAACCCAGGTCCTCGAATACCTCGGGGTTCGCTTCGACACCAAGAGAGGGCAAGTGTTTCTGCCACACAAACGGGCCGAAGGGTTGCGACACTTAGTCCAACAGTTTCGGTCGGTGGCTGCGCCGTCAGCGTGGGACTATCTCCGAGTCCTAGGCACAATGGCGGCCACGTTGGAGGCGGTGCCCTGGGCCACGATCCATATGCGGCCTCTGCAACGAGCTCTGCTTCGTCGGTGGTCACATCAGTCCGATTCCTTGAGCAAGCGGCTCCCTTGTCCGCTCGCAGCCCGGCGCTCCCTTCGGTGGTGGTTGCTCAGGTCGTCACTAGCAGCGGGCATGCCACTGGAGCTGCCGGTATGGGTACCGTTGTTGACGGATGCCAGTCTAGCGGGCTGGGGTGCTCATTGCGAAAGTCAGTTTGCGCAGGGGCTTTGGTCTCCGCTGGAAGTATCATGGTCGATCAACCGTCTGGAGCTGAGAGCGGTGTTCCTGGCACTGCAGATGTTCGAAGTCCTACTCCGCGGCAGGCCCGTAAGGGTGCTATCCGACAACTCAGCGACAGTGGTGTACATCAACCGACAGGGCGGCACGGGAAGTGCCGCCCTGGAGGCGGAGGCAGACGAGTTGTTCGCTTGGGTAGAACTTCGGTTGCCAGTGATCTCGGCAGCGCACATAGCCGGAAAGGACAATGTCACCGCGGACTTTCTCAGCAGGGTGCAAGTGGATGCAGGGGAATGGGAGCTGCATCCCGACGTCTTCGTGCAAATAGTCGAGCGTTGGGGTCCACCGGTGATGGATCTCATGGCAACCTTTCGGTCAGCAAAAGTCGCCCGGTTCTTCAGCAGGAGGCGCGAGCGGATGTCCGAGGGCATAGACGCGTTGTTGCACTCGTGGCCGCTGGGCCTTCTGTATGTCTTTCCCCCATGGGCGTTGATCGGCAGAGTGGTACAAAAGATTGGAGCGCACCAGGGGACAGTTCTGTTGGTAGCGCCCGACTGGCCGAGACGGCCTTGGTATGCGGATCTGGTGCGCCTGTTGGAGGGCGTACCCTGGAGGCTACCGCAGCGGGCGGATCTGTTACGACAGGAACCGCTGTTCATGCCGCAGGTGGATCGATTCTCGCTTACGGTATGGCCCTTGAGAGGGCTAAACTGAAAAAGAAAGGCTATACGTCAGCGGTTGTGGCAACCTTTGCTTAGGGCGCAGAAGCATTCGACATCCTTGGCATATGTGCGCGTGTGGCGTATCTTTGAAGATTGGTGTTCTCGTCGTCGTGTCCGAGCTCTCACTGTGTCCATTCCGGTGGTATTGGAGTTTTTGCAGGATGGTTTTGATAAGGGTCTGGCCGCTAGTTCCTTGCACGTCCAGTTGGCGGCTCTGGCCTGCTATAGGGGTAAGGTCAATGGGGTGCCTTTAGGGACGCATCCTGATGTAGTTCGTTTCTTGAAGGCGGTCACTAGGTTGCGGCCAGCGCGTAGGGTGTACATTCCGCCGTGGGACCTCAATCTCGTCCTCGTGGCTTTGGTTAAGTCACCCTTTGAGCCTTTGCGCCGGGCATCCCTTAAAGATTTGACATTGAAGACGATGTTTCTCGTGGCCATTTGTTCGGCTAGAAGGATTTCCGAGTTGCAGGCGTTATCGTGCCGGGAGCCTTTCTTATCTTTTTCACGGGAGAAGGTGATTCTCCGCCCAGTGCCCTCCTTTTTACCGAAGGTGGTTTCCCCTTTTCATCTGAATCAGGCGGTTTGTTTGCCCGTTCTTGGCACGCTGGAGAGCGGCGGTTCGGATCGCAATCTTCATCTTTTGGATGTTCGGAGGGTCTTACGTCAATGTTTGCGGATTACTGAGTCCTTCCGTAAGTCGGATCGGTTGTTTGTACTGTTCGGCGGAGCACGCAAAGGGGAGGCAGCGGCGAAGGCTTCCATCGCTCGGTGGGTGAAGGAAGCGATTGCCTCCGCTTATTTGCTTCAGGGTCGAGTGGTTCCTGTCGGCTTACGGGCCCATTCCACAAGAGCGCAGGCGTGTTCCTGGGCGGAACACGGTTTGGTTCCGCCGGGTGACATTTGTAGAGCAGCGACATGGTCATCGTTACATACTTTCAGCAAGCATTACAGACTTGACGTCGCGGCGGTAGCCGATGCTCGTTTTGGGTCGGCAGTTTTGTCTGCTGGCTGGAAGGGTCCCTCCCACTAATCACTGCTCTGGTACATCCCAGACGTAGAGGACTGCACTGGAGGAACGATAAGGAAATCATAATTACACTTACCTGGTAATTGTAGTTCCTTGAGTGACGACAGTGCAGTCCTCCTTCCCGCCCGGTGATTTCTAGAAGGTTCCAGCCAGGATAAGGGACAGGAGACAGTTACAGGTGAGATCTGTTTTTTCCTTTCTCTTGTTTTGAAGTATTCACTTTCTCTATGGCAAGGCAAAGAGTACGAAAGCATGCTCGGAGGGGGTGGTGGTTTAGGTGGTTAGTTATTGTGGTTTCACATATTTGCATTGCTTTGTAGTTGGCTACTTATTTGTTGCTCCTGTGAGTCTGCTTTGTTAATAGTTTCACACTGGGATGGAAGGCGGAGTACAGCAGGCTATATCCAGTGATGTCATCAGTTTTGACATACCAGTCTCCAAGCTGCAGGAGGAGATTGACAACCCAGACGTAGAGGACTGCACTGTCGTCACTCAAGGAACTACAATTACCAGGTAAGTGTAATTATGATTTCCTTTGCGTCCCTCTAGTCCAGTCCCGGAACCATAGAGTTTAGAATCTCCTCCAGCAGCCTTGGAGACTGAAAGACATCATCGCTTTGCTGGCACCAGTATAAATAGGCAGGGACCGCCCCCTTCCACCAGTACTTTCAGTCTCCAAGCAGCTGAGGAGATTCTGAGCCCGAGACTGGGCTCAGGGAGCAGCAGCAGAGTTACAAATAAGCAGGGCTAGGTCTCCTTTAAATTTGGGGCATACTTAGGTTAAGTTAAGGGGGGATCCTTTCTGTAGCTTTGTCTGCAGACCTTCTTAGTCTTGTTTTTTTGTTTTGCAGGAGGAGTGCTGTGCTGCAGAGGGTTTCAGCTCCTTGCTCTGGCTCCATCCTCCTTCCCTTTCCCTCCCTCTCCCTCCCTCCCCCCCCGCGGAATTTCCCCATCGAGTTAACGAGCATTTGGGGTGAGAGAGAATTTGGGTTAGCCTCCCTGCTCCCGAACCCGCGATTAGGGGTGAGGAGCAGGTGGTAGGCTTAGACACAGCACCAAGAGGGCAGGATGAGCCTCGGCCTGTCTTTGCAGCAACGGAGCTGAAGCCACGTGAAGGCTGACCTCCGACGCGGGTGTCTCTTTGTTCCTCACCGGCAGGCAGGAAACGGTGAGTAGGGGGCTGCATTTGCACGTCGTTTGCATTTGCCTTTGAAAGGGGGGCCTGCCAAGGGCATTGAGAATCAGCGGAGCGCAGATAGTTTTGCTTCAGCGTTTTTTGACGGATGCTTGTAGCCGCGCGGGAAAAGTGGCGGCCATTTTAAAGCCCCGTTTAGATTCCCAGGGCTTCTGGGCTGGCTGGATGGTGCTAGAAGCTTCGTTTTTAGGGCAAACTTTTTGCCTAGCCTGCTGAGGCTAGTAGTATCTTAGTGTGTAGAAAAAAAAAAAACAGCTAGGCTGAGGAACCTCAGTGTCAGTGAGCTTCTGGCATTCCTTGGTGAGGGGTGTGTTGCAGGATCGCTGCAGGTACCCTAGTATGCCTGCGAAGCCTCTGTGTTTGGTGTGTGGAACGCGGCGAGGCACAGTACAGGACTCAGGGGTATATAAGCCGTACACTCTTGAGGCTGTAGCGATGGACAAGGAGTCAGAGCAGTTCTTGGCAGGTCTGGAGGGGGTTCCTCCGGTAGGGGAGGCTCTCCTACCTCCATCCCTGGGCCCGGCGGAGCCGTTAGCAGGACCTTCCTCGGGGGAGGGGCCCTCTACATCGCTGGGATGCAGCCCGGGGGGATCCGCTCCGCTGATACCACCAAATTTCTTTTCCCTCATGCAGCAGGCGTTCGCCTTGCTACAACCGGCCATGTCTGCTCCTCCTCAGGGGTCGCAAGGGCAGAAGCGGCCGGGGTCCTTGGGCAATACTGCGGAGAGCGCTCCCGCGACTAAGAGATCCAGGGGTGCCAGGGAGGAGAGTCCGGCGTCTCGGCTCAGGGAGGACCTGGGAGAGGTGGACGCTCCTTTGGAGGAGGTCTCGGAAGGCGAGTTGGAAGAAGGTGAGTTGCCTGGCGCGGAAGAACAGAGCAGAGTTGTCAGGGTCTTTCGCCACGAGGAGCTGCTGGCCTTGATTACGGAGACTCTCAAGACGCTGAACATGCCCTCAGGAGGGACGGCAGCGGAGGAAGCCTTGGAGGATCCCCTCTTGCAGGCGGTTCGAACGTCCCAAAGGGTTTTTCCTGTGCATAGGGTTTTCAGGAGTATGATCCAGGAAGAATGGGACTTGCCGGAGGTGGCCCTGAAGGGTTCCCGGGCCTTGACTCGCCTGTATCCGCTAGCTGACCAGGATAGAGAACTGTTTCGCTCCCCAAAGGTAGATGCGGCAGTCTCAGCGGTCACTAAGAAAACGACTATTCCGGTGGAGGGGGCAGCTGCGTTGAAGGATGTGCAGGATAGAAAGTTAGATACCCTGTTGAAACAGGTCTTTGATGTTAGCGCCCTCTCAATGCAGACCTCAATAGCGGGGGCGTGGGTGGCGATAGCCTGTTTGAGGTGGTCCCAGAGGTTACAAGGGGATCTCTTAGAAAGTCAGTTGGAGAATGTAGCGCGGATGGAGTCCGGGACAGCGTATTTGGCGGACATTCATTATGATCTCATCTGCGGCTTGGCTAAGAGTATGGCCTCGGTGGTGGCAGCTCGCCGATATCTCTGGTTGCGTAATTGGTCGGCGGACGGGTCGTCAAAGGCTCGCCTTAGCAAGCTGCCTTTTAGGGGTAAGCTTTTATTTGGAGAGGATTTGGAGAAGTTGGTTAAAGATCTCAGAGAGTCGAAGGGCGGTAGACTTCTGGAGGATAAGCCGAAGCAAGGCCGGAGTACGGCCGGGTCTCGGGGGACCTCTAGAGAGTTCTGTTCCTCTCGCTTTGGCCAATTGCAGCGGGCGAGGTTCCCCACGAGAGGTCAAGGGTTCCGGGGCTTCCAGGGAGCAGGCAGGGGGTTTGCTCCATTCCAGTCCTCGGCCCTTAAAAAGCTGCAATGAGATAACGCGGGCTCAGGTGGGGGTAGTTCCCGTGGGGGGTCGTTTGCGGGAGTTTTACCCTGCTGGGTCCAAATTACGTCGGACCAGTGGGTCCTGGAAGTCATTCGAGAGGGTTATGCTCTAGAACTCCATCGTCCTGTGTTCTTTGTCTGGTCTCCTTGCAAAGCGCCGCTGAAGTTGCGGGCGGTCGCGAAAACTCTCCAGCGGCTGCTGCAGCTCAGGGAGGTGGTGCCCGTCCCACCGGATCAGTACGGCTGCGGTCGATACTTCATCTATTTCGTGGTGCCAAAGAAAGAAGGCATGTTTTGGCCGATTCTGGACTTAAAAAGGGTGAATCATTGTCTCCGGGTCACCCATTTCCACATGGAGACGCTTCGGTCCGTGATTGCGGTGGTCAGAGCGGGAGAGTTTTTGACATCATTAGATCTTATGGAAGCTTATCTTCATATCCCGGTGCGGCCGGAGCATCAGAAGTTCCTGCGCTTTGCGGTGCCTATGTGGCACTTTCAGTTTCAGGCGTTGCCCTTCGGACTGGCTACAGCTCCTCGGACGTTCACCAAGATCATGGTGGTAGTGGCAGCAGCGCTCCGCAAGGAGGGAGTGCTGGTGCATCCGTATTTGGATGATTGGCTAATCCGAGCAAAATCCAGGGAGGAGAGTACCACGACCACCGCCAGGGTGGTGCAGATGTTGGAAAGCCTTGGTTGGGTGGTCAACTTTACAAAGAGCAGCTTGGTTCCCTCGCAGTCCCTGGAGTATTTAGGGGTGCGATTCGAGATGCAGAAGGCGGCGGTGTTCCTCCTGGTCCATCGAGCACAGGGGCTACGGCAGCTAGTGACTCGGTTTTTGTCCAGAACAGCTCCGACGGCGTGGCAGTGTTTGCAATTGCTCGGAACGATGGCGGCAACAATCAAGGTGGTGCCGTGGGCCAGGGCGCACATGCGACTGTTGCAGAGTGCGCTGCTCCGGCGTTGGTCTCATCAGCAGGATGCGTTGTCTCAGCGCCTAGTTTGTCCTCCGAAGGTACGTCTCAAACTTCTCTGGTGGTTGAGGCCGGGAAGTTTAGAGGCGGGCATGCCGCTTGAGCCTCCCTCGTGGAGACTGCTAACGACGGATGCGAGTCTCTTGGGCTGGGGAGCGCATTTTGGGGGAAGATTTGCCCAGGGGCATTGGTCCCAAGAGGAAAAGGAATGGTCCATCAACAGATTGGAGATGAGAGTGGTGTTTTTGGTGCTTCAGAAGTTTCAGGGGAGCTTTGCTCAGCAAGCGGTACGGGTTCTGTCCGACAATGTGACGACAGTAGCCTACATCAATCGGCAAGGCGGCACCGGCAGTGCGACGCTAGAAACAGAGGCGGCTCAGTTGTTAAGTTGGGCCGAGTGGCATCTACAGGCTCTTTCGGCACAGCAGGTGGCCGGAGTGGACAGTGTCAAGGCGGATTTACTCAGTCGCCGCAGGGTGGACCCGGGGGAGTGGGTACTTCACCCGGACGTGTTTGCGTTGTTGGTACGGCTTTGGGGGATTCCGCAGATGGATCTAATGGCGAGCTTCGAGTCCGCAAAGGTGGCGAGATTCTTCAGCAGACAGTGAGAGCGGATGTCAGAAGTGCTCGATGTGTTGGCACAGAAGTGGCCGGAAGGGGGTCTTCTCTATGTGTTTCCGCCGTGGGCCCTCATAGAACGTGTAGTGCAGCGCATAGAGTGCCATCGCGGCCTGGTGGTCCTGGTAGCGCCCGACTGACCCAGAAGACCTTGGTATGCAGATTTGGTGCGGTTGCTGGCGGACAGTCCGTGGAGGCTGCCACAGCGGGAGGATCTCTTACGTCAGGTCCTCTTCGCATGCCCCAGGTGAATCGATTCTCGCTTACGGCATGGCTCTTGAAAGGGCTCGGATGACGGCTAAGGGTTATTCGGCAGCGGTCATTGCTACATTGCTCAGGGCGCGTAGGTGTTCCACTTCGCTGGCGTACATCCGGGTTTGGTGTATTTTTGAGGCTTGGTGTGCGGAGCGGAGTCTGCGGCCTTTGGGGGCCTCGGTGTCTCAGATCCTTTCTTTTCTGCAGGATGGCGTGGACAAGGGGCTGGCGGCTAGTTCCTTGCTCGTGCAGTTGGCGGCCATCTCCTGTTACCGCGGTAAGATTAACGGTCAGTTGCTGGGTGCTCACGGTGACATTCGTCGGTTTTTGCGAGCGGTGTTGCTCATGTGTCCCCCAAGGCGGTGTTTGGTGCCGGTGTGGGATCTGAATCTCGTTTTGGAGGCCTTGCTCAGAGCGCCGTTTGAGCCTTTGAGCGGGGCTTCGCTGAAAGATCTGACATTGAAGACAGTGTTTCTGGTGGCGATTTGCTCCGCGAGGAGGATTTCGGAGTTGCAGGCGTTGTCCTGTAAGGAGCCGTATTTGTCCTTTTTCAATCATAAGGTCGTTCTGCGTACGGTTCCTGTGTTCCTGCCGAAGGTGGTTTCTGCTTTTCATGTTAACCAGGTAGTGTCGCTGCCGGTATTCTCGGAGCGCCAGAAGGAGAAGTCAGAGGGGAGTTTGCCCCTGTTAGACGTTCGTCGCGTACTTAGGAATTACCTCCGTCGGACGGCGTCCTTCTGGAGGTCCGACAGGTTGTGGCCTTCGGGGGTCTGCGGAAAGGGGAGGCGGAGGCGGTCGTCCATTTCCCGTTGGTTGAAAGAAGCTATTGCGTCGGCGTACCTGTTGAAGGGTAAGGCAGTGCCGGCGGGCCTTTGAGCGCACTCGACTAGGGTGCAAGCGTCGTCGTCGTGGGCAGAGTTCAGCTTGGTGCCAGTAGAGGACATTTGTAGGGCGGCGACTTGGTCGTCGTTGCACTCTTTTGCAAAGCACTATAGGCTAGATGTGCAGCCAGCGGGGGATGGTCGTTTTGGCTCAGCGGTACTTCAGGCTGGGCTTGCTGGTCCCTCCCGTTGATATTTACTGCTCTGTTACATCCTCTCTGGTTCCGGGACTGGACTAGAGGGACGCAAAGGAAGAGGAAATTAGACTTACCTGCTAATTGTTGTTCCTTAAGGAACTCTAGTCTAGTCCTGGATCCCACCCTAGGTTTTGGGGGTTGTTCAGCCTGAAGTGCGTGTGAAACAGTAACTGCCATATGGTTGTTGATGGGGTTCTCGGAGGTCGCAGAGTGGAGCCATTGTGGGAGCCCCTCCACAGCACTGTTTGTGTATAGAATTTTTCTTGTTTTAAGAGAGAATACGGTTAAGAAGAAAAAAAAAAGTTTTAAGTCAGAGAACAGTAGAGATACTGTGGTTATGTTTTATGATATTAGCTATTTTATCTGCTTATTTGTTGCTCTGCTAAGTTTGCTTTGTCAATAGGTACTGGTGGAAGGGGGCTGTCCCTGCCTATTTATACTAGTGCCAGCAAAGCGATGATGTCTTTCAGTCTCCAAGGCTGCTGGAGAAGATTCTAAACTCTATGGTTCCAGGACTGGACTAGAGTTCCTTAAGGAACAACAATTAGCAGGTAAGTCTAATTTCCTCTTATTTTATCGATCCATCTCATTGCTAGCCTTCCTCTTTTGCGTTGACCTTCTATCTTGCCAAGCATGATGTCTTTCTCTAATGATCTCTCTCTTTGCATGATGTGTCCAAAGTATGAAAGTCGAAGTCTTGTCATCTGGGCTTCTAAAGAAAGCTTAGGTTTGATCTCCTCTAGTACCGACTGGTTTGTTCTTCGGGCAGTCTATGGTATACACAGTATTCGCCGCCAGCACCATATTTCAAAGGCATCAATTTTTTTCCTGTCTGTCTTTTTCACTGTCCAGCTTTCACATCCATATGATGTTATTGAAAATACCATGGCTTGAACAAGTCAAATCTTTGTATGGAGAGAGACATCTCTGCTCTTGAGAATCTTATCTAGGTCCTTCATAGCCATTCTGCCAAGAACAATGCGTCGTCTGATTTCTTGACTGCTTGTTGCTTCTTTATTGATAGTTGATCCAAGTAGGTTAAAGTTGTTCACAATTTCAATTTCTTCTCCTTCAACGATGAACCTGTTGATTATGCCAGTTGTCATGATCTTTGTCTTCTTTACATCAAGGTGCAGGCCCATTTTGAGACTATGTTCTTTGATTGTGAGAAGCAAATGTTTCAGATCATCTTCATTAGCCTGCTGAATTTCATGGAATTATTTTATGATGACTTGCATAATTTCTTGAGTGGTAATATTTAATTCTCAGCCTCGTGGTATGTGGTTTTATCACATAATCCAACTAAGAAGAGTAGATCATTTGGTAGCAATACGTTCTCTATTAAACCATAGCCATGTTAAACTGGTCCTAATTTAAAAAAAAAAAAGGTTAAGCTCTGATGACAATTCATAAGAAAGCAATCAGTATTTTTTGTTTTATTTTGTTTTTTTTAGTTGGCCCAACTGGGTTCTCACAGAGCACTTTTGCTGCCAAAACCACTGCTTCAACTGGCTTCGGATTTGGCACCACAACGACAGCTGCGCCTTCAGCTTTTGGAGGTAATCTGTTTCCTTTTCCAGCATTGTTAGATAATTTATCAGAATTTCTTGTTAGAGCCCAAATGTTGACTTGATCCTATAACACTGTTTTTTCATGGTTTAGCGTAAATTTAATCAGATTGTCTACAGCACAAAGACACATATTTAATTGTTGACAATGTCAATTGAAATTTCAAAGACCCTGGGCTCTTATGTACCCTTTTTTTTAGTAGTTAACCTGCCATGTTTTGTCCCTCTAGTTGTTCGTTAAGGCAGAATTTGGTGGCATCCTTGCTTGAAGTTGAGTGTTAATTTCGGTGTTTTACTATTCCAATCTTTGACTCTCATTAAAGAAATGAAAAAGAATAAGTAGTTCACATCAACAGTGTTTCTTCCTCTTCATCAAATGTGGGTGCAAAATATAAAATCGGATGAATTCCAATGGTAGGATTAAACTACCATGAGACATAAAAATCATATATCATTTAGCAGAGGTAATATCATATAGCAGAGGTGGGCAATTCCGGCCCTCGTGCATCACAATCCAGCCTGGTTTTCATGATGTCCCTAATGAATATTCATGGACCTATTTCCATACAATGGAAGGCAGTGGATGCAAATGGGTCTCATGAATATTCATTAGGGACATCATGAAAACCAGGCTGGATTGTGGTGCACGAGGGCCGGAATTGCCCACCTCTGTCATATAGGTATTTCAACATAAATCAGGACTCCACAAATCCTAGGTGCCAGGTCGCCATGGTAACCAGAAATTTGCACCTGGAATTTTCTTGACCTCCCTTTAAAAAGTGGAGGAGTGGCCTAGTGGTTGGGGCAAGGTACTTCAGGCCGGAAGGTCGGGGTTTCAAATCCCACTAGAGGACAGCAACCTTGGGCCAGAAGGACTGGGGTTTCTAGTCCCAGAGGTGCTCCTTGTGGTCTTGGGCAAGCCACTTTAACCCTCCATAGCCCATGTTCCCTGTAAAATAGTTATCTCCAAGTTATAATGCCCTGTTCAATGTAATTTCAGTTTGTTCAATGTAAACCGCACTGATGCAGAATAGCGCGGTATATAAGAGAATGTATGTAAATAAATAAATAAATAAATAAATAAAAACAAGCAATAATGGGCAGAAGACAGTCATGATCGTGGCAAATACCCTTCTGTCTGCCCATAGGGATCTCATCTCCCACAGGCAGAATTGATTATGGCCTGGAAGGCACTAAGCTGTCTTTAAAGATCCCATCCCCCGCAGGCTGAAGAGGACAGCAAGATTGGGACCTGCAAAAAAAAGTTAGATGGGAGGGGGGAATGATGCGGCAAAAATTTATAGGAGCAGTGGGTTAAAAAAAAAAAGGAAGAAGGATGGGGGGAATGGAGGTTGGGGGGAGGGAGAAGGGGAGAGCATCTGGAAGGCAAACAGTGAGGAGAGAAGAGTGCAAGGTGTTGGAGGTTAAAGGGATAAATGTATGGGGACAAAAGAGCACAATGTGTATATTCCAAAAAATATATCCCCCACCCCCCTGGAACACACACTCAAGCATCTACACACACGCATCCCGCCTCCTCACAGCAGACACATACTTGCACATGTCTTGACCAGATTGTAAGCTCTGATGAGCAGGGACTGTCTTTTACATGTGTCTGTACAGCGCTGCGTACACCTTGTAGCACTATAAAAATGATCAGTAATAGTAGTAGTAGACAAAATTTGTCAAGGTCTGATATATTATGAAAGTGAACCAAAAGTTTTGACTAAAATAGAAACATATTTTTGAAGGAATGTTTTTTAGAAAAATGTTAGAGTTCATTTGATACTAAAATATTTTGTGGAGGGAGGGGAAAACTATTAGATTCTGCTATTACTGCAGCGGAATATTTGCTTTTATAATCATTGCTAACCCATTTCTTTACAAAAATGAAAAATTATTAAGTTCTGGTGAACATGTAAGCAAAATTATTTCAATTTTATAATTTTTTCATAGCTATATCTTAAAAATCTCCCATATATCATTTTAAATCTTACTTCTGGAAGTCACTTCATTTTGTCTAAATGAATGACAGCAAGTTCTGAGTAATATTACAGTAGCAATTCTGAGATTTAGCTATATTTAATTGCACAAATTGTTAATGGCTTTTGCAGCATAAATGGACATGGAAAGCATTTTGAAAGCCCAAAGTCATCCAGGAGACTAAAGTTTTAAATTTTGATATTTCCAGAATAAGAAGGGTACTTAGATGTGTTTGATCCCAGCTGTGGTCTAAGTTTGTCAACTTGGCTGCTTTGGGGATCAGTCTTGCATATCGTCTGCTTCTGTTAGATGCTATAAAAATGCGCATAAATGTTGTACATCTTTCTATTTAATTAGGCTTACATGAATTTTGAATTTAAATAGTTTAACTGTCCATTTCTCCCCTTCTGCTCCATCTTTTCCCACTTTCCACTTTTCCTTCCCCTAAAAACGTTTTGTATAAAGGAAAAGATAATTTGACTTTCCTTATCATCCTGGTATACCAGTCAAGACTAGTGGGTTATGCTCTCCAACCAGCAGATGGAGGCAGAGAGAACTCCAAGCTTCAGTGATACCATCACCAGTATAACTAGTGGTGCAGCTCTGGAACTTGCCGATATTCTCTGCTTGCAGCAGAAGGTTGTGGTATGGACTAGGTCAGCAGTTTCTTTACTTGCTTCATTCTGAGGCCTGACATGCTTGGGCACAGTCAATAGACTGTGGCTCTCGGGCTGGCCAGTAAAAGCTCTTGGGCAGGGCTGGCCCAAGAGTATCTGGTGCCCTAGATGAACCATGAGCCATGTGCTTCTACCCTAGACCGCTCTCCACCCCCCCCCCCCCAAGGTGTCCAACATCTCTCCTTACCTACTCTCTCCTCCTTCCCCCTAGGTATCCAGCATATTTCCTCTTCTCCCTTCCAGGTATACAGCACGTACCCCCTATTTCCTTACCTTCACTGTGCCCATTATCTCTCCCCCTTCCCTTCCCTTCCCTCTATCACCATTGCTGCCATCCCCCCAACCTGCCTCCATGGGAAGTAGAAAAAAATATCAGGCTTCAGGTGGAGGGATGGCAGTGCAGTGCTGTTACAGCCAGCAGACAGCGCCGAGTAAGCTTTTTAAAGCTGCAGTCAGCAGCAGACCATTGATTATGTGTGCATGTGCACACTCGAGGTGTTGTGCTTCGTCCTCTCCAACGTGGGGACGGAATGTGGAAACTAATGAGCATGAGTACCTGCACTCACAGATACTCACATGTCTTCCGCTGACAGCTGTAATGGGCTTCCCCAGTGCTGCCTATTGGCTGTATCGGCACGGCCCCCTCCCTCCTCTCCAGAAACCTGCCGCCATAGGCAGCCATCTAATCCAGCTAGTGGTTAGGGCTGGCCCTGTTCTCAGGAATTGATCTACAGACCTTTCCTCTGATGGAGCCCATGAATTGGCATTTGCCCTAAAGCCCCGACCCCATGTGTCTTAGCATGGTTAGAGGTTCCTGCTTCAGGTCCCTTGTGCTGTCCCAGGAGGGGTGAGTAGCCACTATAGGTGCCCTCCCTTATTGTCTACCCCCCCCCCCCCTTTTGACTTGACTTTTCTTTTGCCTGTGTGTATTAGGGGTCTTTTCCCCTGCTAATTTTTCTTTCCAGATCATCCTGCTAGACCAGTCTAGACAAGTGGGTTGTGTCTCTCTGCCAGCAGAGGTGGAAACGGAGAAAGAAGTAGAAATATCCAGTGGCATGTTCATGTAGCAATAATTGGTGCAGCTAGGGGCATACTTAAATATTTCTCTGTCTCCAGCAGATGGTGGATGCCATGGATATGTGCAAGAGTGCATATGTCTCTGTGAATAAAAGAGCTCCTCAACATCGGGATTTGGAGCAGGAGAAGATGTTGTCATGGTCTCGACTGTGTCCTTGCATAATCCCAAACTCCCCCCCTCCTCCCCTCCGCTGTGAGACAGGAAAGAAGGCCGAGAAACAGTTGTCAGCAGGTGGGGGAGTTGGCAATGCCTTGGTGCCTCCCGATTCAAGGTCCTTTTTTTGCCAGAAGTTTCCTTTTTTCAGCAAGCATGGTTCTTCTACCTGGGCAGTAGAAGTCTGATTTGAGATGCTCCCTGGTTGTCAGTACAACTGGGGTCATTCTCAGCGAAGAGTGGTCGGATCCCTGCCCCAACTGCACCATGGAAATATCCTTGTCAGCAGGAGGCATTGGGTGACTTATATCTCTCCTTCACTCAGAGACTCAATTCGGACTCTAGCTCAGGGGAGGCGTCCAGGCTTGAGGCGGCAAGATCTTTCCACCAGAAGACGAGCAGGAAGATTCCCTTATTGTCTGCCTAGTCAGGAGGGATGAATTGGTGTCTTCCTTCTTGCAGTATGCCTTGAAGTGCTAACACTATACAAATGATAAGTAGTAGTCTGATGCTCACACTGAAGGTGAGGAACTGCAGAGACATCCCATCTTGCAGGGGTTCCATAAGCTACCAAGGCCTTTTCAGTTCTCTTGATTTCCTGTTGAAGGGCATCAGGATTATGAGCAAGCTGTGCACCCTTCCATAGCATGATTTGGATAAGTGGCTCTGTTTCTCTACAGTGGACTCGCGTGTAAGTGCTGCCACCAGATGTACTACCATTCCACTAGAGGGTGGATCAGTTCTCAGGGAACAACAGGATCACAAGGTGGAGGCACTTCTCAAGGCGCATTTCTTGACCTCGTCCCATATCCTCCAGGCAGCAATTTGTGAAGGCTTGACGGCATGGGTCTTTCTCCACTGGTTGCAGTTGCTCTCAGAGGACAACGCTTCGGTTTGGATGAAGTCAGTGGCAGCCTTTTTGATTGATACCATATATGATCTTGTCCATTTAGCAGTAAAAGAACATTGTGGTTGCCACAGTAGAGTGGTGCTGGTTTTGGCATTAGCATTGGGCAGCAGACACAGCTTGTAAGTCCAAGCTCTACATCATACACCATGCTGGAGGGCTCTGATATCTATGATTTTCACAGTGTGGTAATTGATATGACCCCTGAAGCAAGCTGTACTGCTGAAACATCTGTGTCAGACACCTACTAAGACCATACAGAATGGACTTATGATGGTTGTGCTTTAAAAGATTTTTCCTTGGAGTGAGAATGTGATGCTGATTTTGGCTAAAAAGATAGATTTTGTCATTATCTTGTGCACTAGCTACAGAAAAGTGTGATAAGTTTGAGTGGGAACTTTTGTGTGGTTATAAAAAGAAAAGTTTGACTTAAAAAAAAATCCATTTTTGCCTAGGAGACAAGTGAAGTTTCTGTGAATGCTATGGGTCTGTTAGTATATGATTTTTTTGTGGTTTCTGGCTGATTTTTAAATCATTATTTCTGCATCATCCTGCTAGACCAGTCCAGACGAGTGGATTATATCCTCCCTACTAGTAGGTGGAGGCAGACTTGAGCAACCCTCAGTGATGTTATCACCTGGTATTATCCTCTGATACAGCACTGAGAGAAGCCAGTATTTTCTGCCTCCAGCAGGTGACAAGTTGTGTGGACTGGTACAGTAGTGAAGATGGGCCTGACTCTCCTCACTCTCACGTCGGTGCAGAGGCCTTTGGATTGAGTTAGACTCTCCTTGGCTGCAGCACAGTGTGGGGCCTTGGACTGAGTCCTGAAAGGCCCAACTGCTTGGAGCGCAGGTGTGCCCATGTCTCCTGGAGCAGACAGCTGCCCCGTGTGCAAGCTGTTTTCTTTGGGTTACTAGCACTGGTGGGCTGGAAGAGGAGCAGGAGGACCCCACGGGGACCCTGAGGAAGGTCATTAAGTTGGGCCCAACCACCTTTACTGCTTGCTGTCCTTACCTGATAGTCACCCTTTTTGTGCGATTTTCTAATTTTTTTTCTAAGTCCCTTTTTTGTCCATTGATTTCAGTGAGGAAATTTTCCCATTGATTTCAGTGGGAGTGCATTTGGCTCTTAGCTGTTTGAGTAAAGTGACTTTAGTTAAAAAAAAAAAAAACCTTGTGCTGCAGCTCCTGAATCAACCTTTAGTCAGAATTCAGTTGGCTAGTTGCTTTTTAGACCCCTGCGGGGAGGAGGGGGCATTTGGAGCCCAAGTGTATCCTCTGGGGACCTGGAGCCCCTAAGTGCTATTCTCATGGGCAGCTAGAGAGGCCACTGCTTCGCCCTTGCACTCCTTTGTTTCTCTGAGAGTCCAGCTTTCCTCTGCGAGGGTTGTCTGAAAGTTTTGAGTGCCATTCCAGCTGCTGCAATGTACATCTGAAGAGGACAGAGTGGTGGTTATCCATCTTTCCTTTGTCATGCCCTATTTAGGCTTGAAGGGATGATATGGCAGCTCCATAGATTTCGGAGCTTGCTTTTGGGTGGGGGTAGCAGACTAGTTTTCCTTTGTCTCCTACGGACCCATGGCTTTGCGATGTTCCCCTTTTCCAGTTCCTTAGCAGTGACGTATGGGCTTTTCAGGGGGCAAAACCTCGAGCTGGGTCCCTGGGGTACTCGAGGTCCTGTCTCTGCTGCTCCCTCGACCAGTGGTAAATTGGACCACCCCAGTGGGCCCCTGGAATGAACAATTCTCAGCTCTGATGAAGTACTTGACTATTCTGGGAGTGGAGGTTGCTGCATGTATGTAATCTCTGTCGGAAGGTTTGGAGATCGGGAGGCCTTGACAGTAGCCACCTTCATCTTTCAGGCGGTAATGTGGGCATTCCTGCAGCATAGTCCTCAGAGGACTACTGTATGCTCTGCTGGTAGTCAAATGGCTGTGGCCATAAAGGTTATGGCCCTTTTGCTCCCAAGGTTGCAGGTTGTACTTCAGAATGCCTGGCTTGGGTTGGGACAACTGGTTGGTGAGCCCGGTCTCCTTCTGGAGACTAGGAGGCTTGCGGTGGTCGCTGATAGTTTTTCCCAGCTCTATTGCAGTGTTAGTGGCCAGTTAGTAATTCTGGGAACCAAACTCGCCCTATCCCTAACAAATCCTTGAGCTGCAGGGGGTCAGTATACACATATTGGACGCCCTGCAGCCTGAACAAACATTTGGAAAACGCAAAATGAATGAAGTTCCCAATGCTAGCACGCTGGATATAAGCTGAAGGAAACCTTTATGTCTTAATTGAGTAACCCTGGCAACATCCGGAAAAACAAATACCTTTTGTCCACAAAAGGGACTTAACTTATTCTTAAAGTACAATTTCGTAACCAAAGATTTATCTATATTGGCAACAAATGAAGCTACCAAGGTAGCTCTACCAGGAATTTCATCCATCGATTTGCTCCAAAAACGGAGACAAATCGATAGAAACTTGAGGAGGCTCAGCGGCACCAATTGTCTGTGACCTCCCTGGTAAGTAATACATGTTTGTAATCTGTATTCCATTTGCATTATCCAATTTCAAAATCGCCTTAAAGTATTTTCTCAACAATATCAATGGAGAAAGATAATGGGTTCTGGGAAAGTTCAAAAATTGCAAATTCTTACTACATGCAGAGCTCTTCAAACTCTCAAGCTGTAGAGCAACAGGCTATCATGTATACCTGCTGTTCCTGCAGCTTGGAGATTGGAGAGCCGATGCTCCACTTTAGTTATCCCAGCTCCCAATTGCAATAAGGCAGAGTCTTGCTGCTCGAGCTTAGCTACTACCTCATTAGAAAAGGAGGCAATCTGATCGATTTACAGATTTTACATACATGTTCATTTGCACGATCATTTTCCAAATATCTAGTAATGTAACAGATTCAGGTGTTAACTCCATCGACGGCTGAGGCGCTACAGCAGATAGAGGAAACTGCAAACATTTCGGTATTGGAACAGAAGAATTAATCGGGAAGGGCTGCACAGACGGATCCAATGCAGAAACACCAAATTCCGGGGACTGCTCTCCCTCACACAGCAGTGCTGGAGAAGTTATCAGTTGAGGTGGACGAGTTTGCACAATGGGACAAAGTGGCCCCAAACTGAGGAGGATGATACTATAGGTGTACTGGCTAGAGTCATAACTGGAAGAGACGTGTCATGCCTGTCCATAAGATCAACCATAGTACTCACAGTTGTTGAACTTCCCACAACATCTTGTCCTTGTACTTTATTTTTCTGCTTATGGGGCATATTACCACCATTCTTCCAAGGGCACCGAGTTGGACACAAAGGGGGCATGCCCCTTTATTCCATGGCCTTTAGTTCAGTGCTCGTGGATGCAAATCTGTGGCAGCACAGAAGAGCTCTGGCGTTTTTATGGAGGAGTCACTCTGGTGACCTGGCAGTGTGGGTGGAGCCGAACCCCCAATCAGCTCACCATGCTCCAAAACACCCGGGGTTCCACACACTGCTGGCTCCAATATTCCTTCTGGCTCCAGGCAAGTACCTCTGCTCCCCAGCAATACTTGATGGGCAGTTTGATTGTGTGTTATTGTATTCTGGAAAAGGTTGTATTCTCCCAATTGTCTTCCCACCTTGAATCTATTCACTCTCTTCAGCCTCATCAGTCTGGTTTCTGGCCTGGCCACAGTGTGGAAACAGTTCTTCTCGGATTTCTCAATGAACTTCATGTAGCGCATGAGCACAGTGACTGCTCGGTGGCGGTGTCATTGGACCTTTCTGCTGCCTTTGATCTCTTTGACCACTCCCTTCTCTTGGCCCGTTTACGTAAGGTGGGCCTCTGCAGCACGGTGTTTCACTGGTTCCACTCCTTCCTTTCCTCCGGGTCCTGTTCTGTTCTCTCTCTATCCACCCCAGCGTCATCATCTGATCCTTTCCCCCTCCCCTGCGGTGTTCCTCAAGGTTCAGTACTGGCCCCACTCCTCTTTAATATTTTTCTCTCACCACTTGCTTTACTGGTGCAACAACATGGGATTTCTGCTTTCTACTATGCCGACGATCTGGTTGTATTACATCACACCTCTCCGCTCCTTCCTGATCTTTCCCCTCTAAACTCCTGCCTCTCTGCAGTAGCCGACTGGCTCACTACCCACTGCCTTCACTTTAACCTAACTAAAACTCTTGCCATCTGGTTTACCCACGGAAGCCCCCCCCCTTCTGGTTGCTCCCTCCCTTTCTGGTTTGCCAGTTCCTCTGGTAGCTTCCTTTCGTTACCTGGGTGTTTTCTTTGACTCTAATCTATCTTTTCAGGATCACATTTCTCCTGTTTCCAAAACATCATTTTACTTCCTCCGCCAAATTCGCTCTATACGGCCCTTTCTCACCTCTCAAGCACTCACTACCCTTCTCTGGTCCCTGGTCATGTCCCGCATCGATTTCTGTAACTGCGTTCTGGTTGGGCTCTCTTCCTCACAACTTTATCGCTTACAACGTATCCAGAACACTGCTGCTAGGCTCATTTCTCATTCTTCTCCTCGCGACCATGTTACACATGTTCATGTTCATTTATTTGATTGACCGCTCTTCATTAGTAGGCAGAGCGGTTCACAATAAAAATATAAACAGAGTGGCACAAGGCCGGAAACTGGAAAGGAAATTACAATTCAAATAGAGAAAGCGATAGAGACAAGAGCAGGTAGGGCAGAGGGAGGGAAAGAGGGACAGGGCTAGGGAGGGGGAAGATCAAAGGCGAGGGAGAACAGGTAAGTTTTAAGGGAGCGTTTGAAGGTAGGGTAGTGGGGCTCAAGGCGGAGAGGGGGGGGGGAGGGAGTTCCATAGTGCAGGGCCTGCAAAGAAGAAGGCTGAGGAGCGTGTGGACTGGAGATGAGCATGTGAAGGGGATGGTAGTGCAAGTCTGTTAAGGTGGAATGAATGAGGAGTGTGGCGTGGAGTGTGAAAATGGAGTAAGTCGGCCAGGTATTGAGGGGTAGAAGTATGCAGTGCTTTGTGGGCTAGTATGAGAAGCTTGAATTGAATACGAAAGAAGACGGGGAGCCAGTGAAGTCGGAGAAGAAGGGGGTGACGTGGTCCCTAGAGGAGGAGTGGGTAACCAGACGGGCGGCGGTGTTTTGAATGCGTTGTAGTCGTGAGAGCTGCAATTTAGAAATGCCAGAGAGGATGGAATTGGAGAAGTCAACACGAGAAATAACAAGGGTGAGGAGTAGAGTGGTTAAAGCAGAGGGAGAGAGGAAGGGGCGAATGGCACGGATCTGACGAAGGTGGAAGAAAGAAAGTTTAGAGACATGGGAGACATGTGCATAAAAGGAGAGATCTGAGTAAAAAAAACCCCCGAGATAACGAAAAGTGGTAACCAATGGGACAGGTGCATTAGAAAAGGATGGGGCCAGGGGCGGGGGCTGATGACCGTAGGAGAACCAGATGGCTATGGTTTTTGAAAGGTTAAGATGTGAACAATTTTGTGTTAACCAGTCGGAGACAGCAGCTAAGCAGGCATTCAACGGGGCTAAGTCGGGGGAGACAGAGGAGGTGTGGAGAAGAAGGAGAATGTCGTCGGCGTAGTAAAAGGCTGTAATTCCAAACTGTTGAATAAGTAGTGTGAGTGGAGTGAGAAAGATGTTGAAAAGGAGAGGAGCCAACACAGAACCTTGAGGAACCCCACAGACTAGTGAAAAAGACTCAGAGGGGGAGTGGGCCGAAGAGGAAGAGGTAACAGCAGCAGAACGAGAGTAAAGAAAAGAGTGAAACCAACGTAACACAGTACTGCGAAGGCCGATATCATGCAAGCGAGACAGTAAAAGGGAGTGGTCGACCAGGTCAAAGGCAGCAGACACCTCTTCTTATTCACCTTCACTGGCTTCCTATTAAATTCCGCATTCATTTTAAAATCCTTTCACTTGTCCACCAGGTTCTTTATACCCACTCTCCCCAATATCTGGCCAATCTTATACACTTTCACATCCCTACTCGCACCTTTGGATCACGGCATCTTAACCGCCTATATCTTCCCTTCCCTCCACATGCCCATCTTCAGTCCACTCGCTCTTTTGCCTTCTTTTTCATCGTTCCCGCCCTTTGGAATTCTCTACCCTCCTCTATCTGGCTCGAACAACAGCACACCACCTTTAAAAGCAGTCTGAAAACCCACCTCTTTACCATTGCCTTTGACCTCCCCGCCCCATCCATGTAACCCTATTCTCTCGATTCCCCTTCTTCTTCCTCTCCTCTCCTGTCTTGTTGTGTGACTCTACTATTTTGCTTTCCTTTCCATTATTGTAATTTCCTTTTCACCTTCTGCCACTGGCTCTCTGTATTTTTGATTTGTGTAAACTGCTATGATGTTGTTGTTTAGCGTTACATAAAATAAATAAACATAAGCATATGCCTGAATTTGTTATTATCTGGGTGTGGGAATGAGCATGTTAAAGTTAGTTTGATTTTAGGGCTCTTGGGCATTTGTACATTATCTCTCCCCTAGACGTGGTCTAATGGCAATTTGTAATTAGATAAGTTGTTTCTTGCTGATAGATGTATTTACATCTGATACGCTCTTTGCTTTCTTTCTTTTTCTGTTGTATATAAAATGGAAATTTTTAATTTAAAAAAAATAAATAAATAACGTCATGGGTCTGATTGCAGCCATTGCCACCACTGCCTGTCCCGAGAGGGGTAACAGTAGGGTAATAGTGTTTTTCAACCTTTTTTGTGCAAAGGCACACTTTTTTCATGAAAAAAATCACGAGGCACACCACCATTAGAAAATGTTAAAAAAATTTACCTCTGTGCCTATATTGACTATATATAAAGTAATTCTCTTGAATAGGAATCAAACACTCACACCAACCCCCCTCCCCTGCTGGTTCACTCACACCACCCCCCCCCTCCACTGCTGGTTCACTCACCCACCCCCCTGTCACTTACTCACCCCTCCTGCTGGGTCACTCACTCACTTACCCCCCCCCCCCTTGCTGGTTCACTAATACCATCGCCGCCCCCCCCCCCCTTGCTGGTTCACTCACACCACCCCCCCCTCCCCTTCTTGTTCACTCACACTCCCCCCCCCTTGCTGGTTCACTCACACTCCCCCCCTCCTTGCTGGTTCACTCACACACACACCCCCCCCTCTGCCCAAGCCGCTGCTTCTGCTTTGTACAGAGCAGCGGCTGCACTACACTTACATTGAAAAGTAAAGAGAAACTGTGTCAGGAGCCCTCCGGTCATCGCAGAGCCCGAGGAAGTGATGTCATGGGGGCGGGCTCCTCACAGGCTGTCTTTCCTTTTCAAATTAACTTTATTGCAGCTAAAGTTAATTTGAAAAGGAAAGACAGCCTGTGAGGAGCCCGCCCCCATGACCACTTCCTCGGGCTCTGCATGATCGGAGGGCTCCTGACACAGTTTCTCTTTACTTTTCAATGTAAGTGTAGTGCAGCCGCTGCTCTGTACAAAGCAGAACCAGCGGCTGCACTGCTATAGGGAATCGCGTTCGCGCCGCGGACTTCGGCACAAAAGCCGGTTTTTTGCTCTGGCCACTCCCGATCTTGCGGCCAGAGCAAAAAAACGGCTTTTCAATGGCAGGTTTTACAACTGTGCCGGCAGCCGGCCTGGCCATGGAAAAACCGGCCAGGCCGACTGAAAACCGGCCGGTTGGCAACCCTAATTTGTGAGCCGAGGCCACATGTTACGGATGAAATTGGAATTTTTCCCACGGCACACCAGACAATATCTCACGGCACACTAGTGTGCCGCGGCACAGTGGTTGAAAAACGCTGGGGTAATAGATGCTCCTGGAGAGCCAGGCTCCAGGCAACTGCCTAGTTTGCCTAATGATAGCGCTGGCCCTGTCCATGAGGTGATTTATTAGAATCTGCATGCCGATTGTATGTTCTTAGAGCGAAAAGAGGATGGATCTCAAAGAAATAGAAATAGATTATACATATATCAAATCTGATTGAGTTCTTTGACTGGGTGATCAGAGAAATAGATCAAGGGTATCTACTTAGATTTCAGCAAAGCCTTTGAATACGTTTCCTCATAGGAGGCTTATTAATAAATTCAACAGTTTGGGGATGGGTCAGAGATGGTGAACTGGATCAGAAATTGGTTGACTGACAGATGACAGAAGCTGACGGTAAATGGAACTCACTCAGATGAAAGGAAGGTGATTAGTGGTATGCCCTAGGGTTCGGTCCTGGGACCGGTACTGTTCAGTATATTCGTGAGTGATATGACTGAATGGAAAAGTCTGTCTTTTTGCAGATGACACCAAAATTTGCAACAGAGTGGACTCCCCTGAGGGAGTGGAGAACACGAGGAAAGATCTACAACAGCTGGAAGAATGGTCTAATGCTTGACAGTTAAGATTTAATATGAAGAAGTTCAGTCTCGTGCACTTGGGAAGCAGAAATCCAAGGGAATTGTATGCGATAGGGGGCGAGAGATTGGTGTGCATGGACCAGCAGAAGGACCTCGGAGTGATTGTTTCTGATGATCTCAAGGTGGCGAAACAGTGTGACAGGACAGTGGCAAAAGCCATAAGGATGCTGGGTTGCATACAGAGAGGAATTACAAGCAAAAAAGGAAGAGGTACTAATGCCACTGTACAAGTCGCTGGTGAGGCCTCACTTGGAATATTGTGTTCAGTTTTGGAGACCGTATCTCGCAAAGGATATAAAAAGGCTGGAAGCGGTTCAGAGGAAGGCGACCAAAATGATTTGGAGCCTGCGTCAGAAGGCTTATGAGGAGAGACTTGAAGACCTGAATATGTACACTTTGGAGGAGAGAAGGGACAGGGGAGATATGATTCAGACCTTTAAATACTTAAGAGTATTAATGGACAAACAAACCTCTTCCAAAGACAGGGAAGCTGTAAAACTAGAGCATAACATGAAGCTGGAAGGGAGTAAATTGAAAGGCAATGTCAGGAAATACTTTTTCACTGAAAAGATGGTGGATGCTTGGAATGCCCTCCCGATGGAAGTGGTGGGGGTAGACACAGTGACATAATTCAAATGGCATGGGACAGACACAGTGGATCCCTTCATAGCAACAGGATAAAATCAAAATAAACATAACTATCTCTTATATCTGAACAAATAGGGGTGATCTACGCGGAGCGGTGGGTGCACCCCTAAACAAAGACATGGGGAGGGGTGACCTGCACGGAGCAGCAAGTGCACATACTCTTGCCGCCTTGCTGGGCAGACTAGATGGACCATACTGGTCTTTATCTGCCATCATATACTATGTTACTATATAGAACTACTGTCAGAAATCTATATACCTACTTCACTGCACCAGCAGACTCAAATTCACAGAACGTGTTAAGTATGAAAGTAAATACCCAGAATCCAGCTCCATCATTAAGCTTGGACAAGAATTCCAATGTGCAGAAGGAATGAGTCAGAATCAACCAATACACATAGGAAAGGAAGAAACAGAATTTGCAGGTCAAGAGAAAAAGCTTTTTAAAGAATTAGATCAGCAAGCAAGGAAAAACAAGTTGAAAACTCTATACTGGCAGTGTGACACAATGGCACATTTCTACTGTTTCCAGAATTGGGCATTTGAGGCTTCATATATTTGTCTCATAGGAAATGTGGGGGATAGCGCATGCTTGTGTGGGTGTGACCAAGGTCTTTAAGCACCGACCAGATGTATCCCATGCTTTAAGAAAAGTTGAAAGAAGGCCAAAAAACTGCCAGCATGGTTTAAAGGTGAGATCAGAGAGGTGTTGTAGCCAAAAAAGCATCTTTCAGGAAATGGAAAAAGAAGCCAAATGACAAAAACGGGAAACAACATAAGCACTGGCAAGATACCGTAGATGCGAGGCATTGGTAAGGCAGCCAAAAAGACTGTGAAAAAAAAAGTTTGCCATGGAAGCAAAAACACATAGTAAACTTTCTCAAGTACATTCATTGCAAAAAACCTGTGAGAGTCAGTTGGACCATGAGATGATAGAGAGGAAAAAGGGGCTCTAAGGGAGGGCAAGGCCATAGCGGAGAAACAGAATGAATTCTTTGCTGTGGTCTTTACTGAAGATGATGTAGGGAAGTTACCCTCAAAAGAATTGAAAGAAATATCAATAACCCAGGAAGATGTATTAGAACTATTTGATAAGCAAAAGAGTAGCAAATCATCTGGACCGAGTGGTATACATCTGAGGAAAGAACTTTAAATATGAGATTGCAGACCTACTATTAGTTCACAGATTACTATCATTAAAATCATCTATACCACCTGAAGATTGGAGAATGGCCAAATGTAACGCCAATTTTTAAAATGGGTTCCAGGGGTGATCGGGGAAACTACAGACGTCAGTACCGGGCAAAATGGTAGAAACCATTAATAAATAATACAATTACTGATCATGTAGAAAGTCATGGTTTAATGGGAGAAAGCCAACATGGCTTTAGCCAAGAAAAGTCTTGTCTTAATAATCTGTTGGTTTTTTTTTTGAAGGTGTGAATATACAGGTAGACAAAGGTGAGCCAGTCAATATAGTGTATCTGGATTTTCAGAAAGCCTTTGACAAGGTCCCTCATGAGAGACTCTTGGTGAAATTTAAAAAATTATATTATAGGAGGCAGTGTACTATTGTGGATCAGGAACTGGTTAAAAGCTAGAAAGCAGAGAAGTAGGGCTAAATGGCCAATTTTCTGAATGGAGAAAAGTGAATAGTGGAGTACCCCAGGGATCTGTGTTGGGCCCGCTGCTTTTTAACATATTCATAAATGACCTGGAAATGGGAATAACGAGTGAGGTAATCAAATTTGCTGATACAAAATTATGGCGTCCAAATGGCAGGTGAAATTTAATGTGAGAAGTGCAAAGTTATGCATCTAGGAAAGAACAACCCAAATTACAGTTACATGATGCAAGGTTCCACATTAGGAACCACCACCCAGGAAAATGATTTAGGCGTCTTCGTGGATGATATGCTGAAACCCTCTGCCCAGTGTGCAGCGATGGCCAAGAAAGCAAATAGAATGCTAGGAATCATAAGGAAAGAAATGGAGAATAAAACCAAGGATATTATAATGCCTTTGTATCCTTCCATGGTGCAACCGCACCTTGAATATTGTGTGCAATTCTGGTTACCATCTTTTAAAAAGGATAAAGCAGAATTAGAAAAGGTACAGAGAAGAGCCATCAAAATGGTAAAGAGGATGGAAAGATACCTCTATGAGGAAAGGCTTAAAAGGTTAGGGCTCTTCAACTTGGAAAAGAGACGTCTGATTGAAGATATGATAGAGGTCTATAAATTAATGAATGGAGTGGAATGGGTAAACGTAGATTGGTTGTTTACACCATCAAAAAGTAGAAAGACTAGGGAGCACTCAATGAAGCTACAGTGTAACCCATTAAGATCTAATAAGAGAAAATATTTTTTCATTCAACGCGTAATCAAACTCTGGAATTCGTTACCGGAGGATGTAGTAAAAGTGTAGCTGGGTTTAAAAAAGGTTTGGACTAGTTCCTGGAGGAAAGGTCCAGGAATCCATTTTAAAGAGCACCTGGGAAGTCCACTGCTTACCCCAGGACAAGCATTGTTGAACCTGTGTATATTTTTGGGAACCTGACAGGTACTTGTGACCTGGATTGCCTGCTGTTTAAAACAGGATACTGGGCTCGATGGACCTTGGTCTGATCCAGTATGGCATTTCTTATATTCTTATTTTCTTATTTTATAGCTTTGTTATTCAAAAGCAGCATAATCTTCAAAAGTATAGCAGTATGCACTACGCTTCGTGACACAATTTGCGGTCTGATTTTTTTGACTTTTAGTTACAAATGTTTGGTCCCTGTGTTAATCATTTTATTGTAACTTTCTGGCTGTAATCCTGATGACTGACAATAATTTGTTACAGGGTTTCATAGAAGGTGCTATTTACATATACATTATCCGTTTACCAGGGTTAGATTTCTTACCTTCAGATAGTATTGTCGTCTTTTCTGTATGCACACAGACTTTATACACAGTTATCAAGATTAGATGTTGTAAGTTATGAAAATATTTTTGATCTTATTGAAACAGTGAAACAGAAAATGACAGCAAGGACCATACAGCCTTTCCCAGTCTTGCCTACCCATGAAAACTATGATGTTCTGCAATCCCTTCCTCTCCCTCAGAAATGCTTTGTATTTGTTCCATGCTTTCTTGAATTCAGATACATTTCTTGTCTCCACTATCTTCACTGGGAAGCTGTTCTACGCATCTACCACCCTTTTTGTAAAGAAATATTTCCTCGGATTACTCATGAATAAATTGCCTTTAGCCTTCATCCTGTGACCCTTTGTTCCAGAGCTTCCTTTCAGCTGGAAGAGGGTCACCTCCTGTACATTTATATCCTCCTGGAGATATTTCAATATCTCTATCATATCATCCCTCTCCCTCCTTTCCCTGAAAGTATACATCTAGAGATCTTTGTTTATCCCCATATGTCTTATGATGAAGACCATTGACCATTTTAGTAGCCGCCCTCTGGGCCAATTCCATCCTTTTGAAGGTATGGTCTCCAGAATTGTACACATTAATAAGTGAGGTCTCACTAGAGATTAATACAAAAACACTTTTGCCAAAGAGCAGCTTGCCTTTAAAGGGAGCTTAGAGAGGTGCACCTTGGAGGATGCATCAGCCAACCACTGACTAAGCTAGAGCCATCGACGAGCCACCGTCACTGTGGCCACTGAACGTGCCGAGAGACGAAGCAGATCATAATAGGCATCTGCCAAAAAGGCTGTAACCGAGTCCAAGCATGCCAATGCAGGATATTTGGGTAAGCACTGAATCCAGCGTAGGAGGGATTGGGTTGTCAGTCCTCCACAAACTGAGATTTGGTGCTCCAGAGTGGACATGGAAAAGGCCATCTCAAGGAGACCTTCACCTTCCTGTCCTGTTAATCCCGGAGTGCTGCATCACCTTCTACCGGAATAGTGGTGTGCTTAGTGACACCCACCACCAGAGCATCCACCTTCGGATATGTGAGCCATTTGTCCAGATCCACTGGGGACCAAAGATAGTGTTGACCCAGATGGCGAGCTGTGCATGGAGGCATCGGGCAACTCCCACTCCCAAGACACCATTTGTTCGAACTCTGGTGGGAAGGAGAAGGCTCTGGAGCGCTTAGAAATGCTCTGCAGGATGGGATCGGCCTGAGAGTGCGCCTGGGGTTGATCCTATTCTGGAGGATAAGCTAGGCATAAGACGTTCACTACCTGAGCAATTGGCGCAGGAAGCTCGTCCTTGCAGAACAGGTGGTTATTTTGTGTGCCATCTTGCTCTTCTACCGAGGCCTCGAAGGGGAACTATTCGCCATCCTCTCAGTTGGAGGCATCCCGGCTGTTCTGTGCTGACAAGGCTTTTTCATTTGGGAGAACCGGTGTCCAGTTGCCCAAAGCCCAAGATACTTCCTTTGGGAGGATGGCCCTTGTCCTTAGGAGGCAACTCCTCCCGAGAGCACTTTTGGGGACCTCTTTGAAGAGTTTAGCGAGGTTTTGTGGGTGGAGTGGGACTCTGAACTAGAGATGGCAGGGTCTGAGCGCCAGAGGGTCCAAGCCTGTCTGAAGAGTGCTAGGAATTGCTTTGAGTCTTGTTCCTGAACTGGATCTTGAGGCAGCGTCTGAACAGCAGGTCGTGTGGGCTGGGGCAGAAGAAGTGGCGAGGCAAGAGCATTTTCAGTTGGAGAATTGACCCTGGTGTTGCGGGGGCTGACATTGCAGAGGGGCCACCCACAGCCACCTGACTAATTGTGCTGGAGGACTCCCCTGGGTGAACGGAGCAAGCTGTGCCATTCTATCCTGAAAATCCTTGCACTTGCGGCTGCAGACAGTGCATCTCTGGATGGAGGAGTGCATTATGAGCAAATGTCCCGACGAGTGTTGCCAGTGTCGAAAAACAAATCAGCAGACCCAAAACACGTTGAAATGCCCCAAGAAAAAAACGCCACGGCTCTAGCAGGTCGCTCAGCTGGATTTCCTGCCCAAAAATGGCTGCCGCGGCAGTGCTTGCCACGTGGCTGTGAAGATTAAAAATGGCCATCGCACCTTCCGTTGGTGAGGAAATGGCCACCACACACGCCAGGTGTCAGGAATAGAGGCGGAAGCTGAGTAATAAGGCTGCAACAGCTTTCAGAGCAGAGAAACCCCGGAACCTCTGTGCTAGCGGGAGTACGACAAAACGATCAGACGGCAGGCCGGGGGGGGGGGGGGTGACTCACTGTGTCCTCTTCACAGAAGCAGGGGAGCCAAGACACAAGTACTATCCTGTAGTATACTTTAGACTTAGCTTAGCTTTCTTATTTTACTAAGCAGTATAAGTAAGAGAAATGAAGGCTCTCCCTGCTGCCGGCCTGCAATGTCCCTCGTGACCAGGAGCCGGCCCCCCCTTTAAGGAAAGCTGAACTCGTCCTCTTGACCAGGAGGTCAGCCTTACCACACTGGAGCTATGCTGGGAACTCTAGAGGAGCACTCCCTATGCGCCCTGGAGGCGTCCAGCCAAAAATACTTTACCAAACTAAAAAAGAAAAGACCTTCAAGAGAAGAACTGGCAAAAAGCCACCATCATCAGTTGGGTTTACACTATCATCTCCTTTTTCATGCTTGCCATTCCTCTACCAGTTTATCTAAGCATCCTTCTGGCTTTTGCTTTCACCTTTTCCACCTGTTTGGCCACTAAGATTATCTAATACGATCATCCCCCAGGTCCCACTCTTCTTTCATGCATTTAAGTACTTCACCCTTAAACTGTATCGCTTCTTTGGGTTTTTGCAGCTCAAATGCAGAACCTTTTGTTAAGCTTCGCTAGATCCCTCCTCATGTTATCCATACCTTACAGTGTGTCTATCCTTTTGAAGATTTTGATATCATCCACCAAGTCATACCTTTCCTAATAAACAACCTCTAGTATCACTTGCAAAAAATGTTAAAAAGAAAAGGATCAGGGGCCGATCCCTGTGGCACCCAGTGTTGTTACATTGCTGACTATTTTGTATTTTATAGAGGGTCTGTGGAGAGATTGTTTACAGTGGAGCTAGAAGGCATACATTTGGCTTTTCCATCCGTGTCTTCTCTGCCACCGTTGATTGTCATTTCACTGCTTCAAACCCAAATCTTTGGTGTGGCCTTTTGTCTCTCTTCTCCTTGATTTGCTCCCACTTTGTTCCTAAAACTATTCAAGGCACAGGCAGTCTTCACAAATTCTAACCATTTTTTTTTGTTTCATCCGATTAAATACAGCACCACTTCTTTCAGTCTTCAAGGAACATATTATTTTCAACCCTAGTCCTTTTTTCACCCACCATATTTCCAGACCTTTTGTCTGTTATCAGTTATACAACTGTGCAAGATCAGACAGCCACTCCTTACCTGCCATTTCATCATCCAAAAACTCAGTCTGCAATGCCAGCAGTCTGCAATCTCATATTTCAGGAACATTCTGGGGAAAGGAGGGGCTCTTCCGAAGGGATGGGCTTCACCTTAACCGGGATGGAACCAGGCTGCTGGCATTAACCTTTAAAAAGGAGATAGAGCAGCTTTTAAACTAGATATTAGGGGAAAGCCGACAGTCGCCCAAGAGCGGATGGTTCGGAAGAATGTATCCTTGAAGGATACTACCAAAAGCAGAGAGGTTCCACAAAAGAGTAAAGTAGCCCAAATGCCCTCAAGTATGGAGCAGACAGAGCTTAAAGATCCCAATTTACCCATGTCTAACAATAGCCAAATTAACATGAATAAAATACATTCTCTAAAATGCTTGTATGCAAATGCTTGAAGGAGTGAATAAACAGGTGGACAAAGGTGAGTCGGTTGATATTGTGTATCTGGACTTTCAGAAAGCCTTTGACAAGGTCCCTCATCAGAGACTTTTGGCAAAACTAAAGAGTCATGGGATAGGAGGCAATGTACTATTGTGGATCAGGAACTGGTTAAAAGATAGAAAGCAGAGGGTAGGGCTAAATGGCCAATTTTCCCAATGGAGAAAGGTGAATAGTGGTGTACCCCAGGGATCTGTGCTGGGTCCGCTGCTTTTTGACATATTCATAAATGACCTGGAAAGTGGAATAACAAGTGAAGTTATCAAATTTACAGATGACACAAAACTATTTCAAGTTGTTAAAACCCAAGAGGATTGTGAAAAATTGCAAGAGGATCTTGATAAATTGGAAGACTGGGCATCAAAATGGCAGATGAAATTTAATGTGGACAAGTGCAAGGTTATGCACCTAGGGAAGAACAACCCAAACTGTGGTTACACGATGCAAGGTTCCACATTAGGAACCACCACCCAGGAAAAAGATTTAGGCGTCATTGTGGATACCATGTTAAAACCCTCGACCCAGTGTGCAGCGGCGGCCAAGAGAGCAAATAGAATGCTAGGTATGATAAGGAAAGGAATGGAAAATAAAACAAAAGATATTATAATGCCTCTATATCGTTCCATGGTGAGACCGCACCTTGAATATTGTGTGCAATTCTGGTCGCCGTATCTTAAAAAGGATATAGCGATTTTGGAAAAGGTACAGAGAAGAGCCACCAAAATGGTAAAGGGGATGGAAGGATACTCCTATGAAGAAAGGCTAAAAAGGTTAGGGCTCTTTAACCTGGAAAAGAGACGGCTGAGGGGAGATATGATAGAAGTCTATAAATTAATGAACGGAGTGGAACGGGTAAACGTAGATCGATTGTTTACCTTATCAGAATATAGAAAGACTAGGGGACATGCAATGAAGCTACAGGGTAAACTATTTAAGACTAATAAAAGTAAATATTTTTTCACTCAACGTGTAATCAAACTCTGGAATTTGTTACCGGAGGATGTAGTAAAGGCTGTTAGTGTAGCTGGGTTTAAAAAAGGTTTGGACAAGTTCCTGGAGGAAAGGTCCATAAACCATTATTAAGAAGGGACCGAAGATATCAATGCTTGACCCAGTACAAGTATTGTGGAACTTGTGTCTCTTGGGGAAACTGCTAGGTACATATGACCTAGATTGGCCACTGTTGGAAACAGAATACTGGGCTTGATGGACCTGGGTCTGACCCAGTATGGCATATCTTATGTTCTTATGTTCAGTCTCTAAAGGGAATGAAGGTACAGTTGTAGTCAACATTATTGGCGACTTTGTATTTTAGGTATATTGTGTACAATATCTTGAGAAATAATTGGAAATATTCCAACTGTATGTCATCATAATATTTTAACGATATGTTCAAAGGTATACAACAACAAAAAAAAGATGTTTGTGCAACTTAGACGTAGTAATTTCCAAGAAAAAAAAACAAAATATGACCTGGACAGGATTAATGGCACCCTTCACTAATATTTGGTTGCACACCCTTGGGCAGTAATGAGAGCCTCCAAATGTTTCTTGTAGCCATCTATAAGTTTCGTACACCTGTCTGCTGGTAGTTTTTCACATTTTTCAACTGTGATTTGTTCCAGCTCATGAATGTTTCCAGGATTCCTTTTACCAATGGCAGATTTCAACTCTTTTGAAAGGTTCTCGATTGGCTTGAGATTAGGACTCGTTACTGGCAAGTTCAAAACAATCCATTTGTTCCTTTTTAACCATTCTTTTGTACTTTTGGACATATGTTTTGGGTCTTTGTCCTGCTAAAGGCTCCAGACAGCTTTCTGACATTAGGTAGCACATTTTGCTCCAAAATACCTTGGTAGTCCTCTGACTTCATGATTCTTTTAATAAATTCCAGGCCTCCAGTTCTCAAGGCAGCAAAACAGCCCCACAACATTATGGAACCTCCCCCATATTTAACTGTAGGAAGGATTTTTTTCCTTATAAGCTTCATTTGTTTGTCTGTAAATGTATCGCTGGTCTGCATTGCCAAAGAGCTCAAGTTTGTTTTCATCTGTCCACAGAACACTTTCCCAGAAGAATTGTGGTTTCTCAAGGTGGGTTTTGGCAAAGATCAGGCCTTTTTATGCCTGTCTTTGAGCAGTGGGTCCTCCTTGGTCATCGCCCATGAAGTCCTTTGTTTAGTGTGTGGCTTATGGTGTGTATTGAAACCACCACTCCAAGTTGCTCTAGGTCAGCCTTAAGCTCTTTTAATGTTGTATGTAGTGTTGTTTTTTGGGGGGGGGGGTTGTAATTTCAATTTTTATTATTAACTGTTGTACATGTAACATTGGAACTTTAGAACTCTACATACCAAAAATACTTGTGTACCAAAAATAAAATTTCATCACACACAAACAGTTCAATTTTCCTTTATAATTTCTCTTATGTTCTCCCTCCCCATTTCCATGCCCTCTTCCCTCCCCTCCCCTTCCTCCTCTTCCCTCCTTCTTGTGTCGAATCCACACTCATCACTTTTCTTTCCTCTTATTGCCTTTTTTAACTTGGCTGTGTGCGCCACTCTTTATATCATCTCCAAGTTTGGTCAAGCTGACTTTTGTTATGATTTTTATATGCTGTAATCTCACACATACACCACATTTTCTCTAACCTCCCCTGTACTTCTCCTTGAGTAGGTATTCTGAGATCTTTCCACCTTGCTAATAATTCCATTCAGCCTGCATTTGCGCAGTATCCCAGGAATCTGTACAAATATTTTTCCCTTCTGTTATTTCTGTTAATATTGACACATTGTTGTCTACCTTCACACGCACCTGAGTAATTTCTTGAAAGAAGTCTTCCATCTCCTTCCATATTAACTTCACTTTTGGGTATCCCCACAGTAGATGTTTTAGATCTCCTGGCAATCCACATCCTTGCCAGCATACATTACTCTACTGTAGTTTCAGGGCCTGTAGCTTACTGGTGTCCAGTAGATTTGTAACTTCACCTTTTATACTGCTTTCCAGGTAAGCTGTTGCTGGAGCTAATTTTTTAGCTTTCTCCTCAATTGCTTGCCACCTCTTTCTGCCCCATGGACCTGGTAGTTCCTCTTCCAATTTTTGTTGGCTTCCTATCTCTTCCCCATCCTGCCTTAATAACTCCTTATACAGCCTAGAAATTAACCTTTTTGGTACCATCTCCATCTCCATTATCCATTCAATATTTGAGATAGGCATCTTTAAATCTTTGTTCACTTTTGGTGTTTGTAAGAAATGATGTATTTGAACATATGCATACTAATCTTTGTGCTCTAAATTGTATCGTTCGCACAGTGTTTCAAAGGTTAGCATAGTGCCATCCTCTTTTATTAACTGGCCTATTCTCTGCAAACCTTCCCCATTCCTGAAAGCCCCCCTCCCCCTTTAATCCTGATGGGAAATCTAGCAGCCCAACTATAAAGGACCTCCTTGAATATTTCTTATTCCCCAGGAGCCTATTTTTTCTCCCAACCACATGTCCCTCGTCAATGCCTTAAAAGGAGTCCTCATTCCCCCCCCCCCCCCCGCTTACTTAGAAGCATGGATGTGGGCACCCCACGTTTTCCTGCCCCTCTTGCTCCATATGTACCCACTATGGTACCACCACCAAAGCCTTTAGTTGTGCTACCTTATAGAACTATCCAACATTAGGCACTCCAAGTCCCCCCTCCTCCCTTCTCATAAATATTATTTTTCTAGATACTTTAGGCATTTTTCCCGCCCAAATAAAATCTAATATCTGGTTCTGTATCCATTTTAACATAACCTTTGGGACCTTGCATGGCAGGGAGGCAAACGGGAACAGAATTCTGGAGAGTACGTTCATTTTAACAACAGCTATGCGGCCCAGCCACGATAAGCTGAGCCCTTTCTATTTCTGTAAGTCCTGACATATAGCCCGGATCATAGGTGTATGGTTTCATTCTACTAGATGCCCAATCTCCTTTCCTACTTGTATGCCTAAATATCTAAAGTTTTTATGGACCCATTTAAAAGGAAACCATTTCTGCAACCTCTGTTCCAACTGCTCAGGTAAATTAAAGCCTAGTATTTCAGTTTTACGTATATTGATTTTGTACCCCAATGCCCCACTATACTAACGTATCTCTTGCATTAGAACTGGCATTGATGTCAGTGGATCCCCCACAGTGAAAATAACATCATCTGCAAACAGTGCCAACTTGGATTACATATCTCCCGTCTGTATCCCCTTAATATCTCATTGCTTATGAATCGTTTCCGCCAAAGGTTCTATCACCAATGCAAAAAATAAGGGTGACAAGGGGCATCCATGTCTAGTACCCCTTTTTAAAGCAAAAGGGTCGGAGTAACTCCCATTAACTCTAATATGGGCTTTTGTGTGTGCACATAATGCTTTAATACAATCTCTAAAGTTTTTGCCTATCCTCGTGTTTTCTGACACTTGAAACATAAAGGGCCACTCCACCCTATCAAATGCTTTTTCAGCATCAACAGTGACAAAAACTGCTGTTTGTCCTGTTTCTTGTACTTGCCAAGTACGATTTAAAATTTTCCGAATATTAGCTCCTCCCAACCTACCCTTCGCAAACCTGGTCTGGTCTTTATGTATTAATTTAGGAATCACCTCCTGCAACCTATTTGCCAGGATCTTTGCCAATATCTTTGCATCTAGGTTTATTAACAAAATCAGCCTATACCAACCGCATACCATGGGGTCTTTACCAGGTTTGGGCAATATAGTTACTCCTGCCTCTTCCATAGAACCTGGTACCTTTTTAGTAACCAATATATCATTAAGTATTATTATTATTATTAAAGACTTATAAAATGCCGCAACATACGAAGCGCTGTACAAACATAGAAGAGAGACAGTCCCTGCTCATCAGAGCTCACAATCTAATAAGACAGAAAACAAAATAAGTTACATAACACAAATAACAAAAATTTACAGGACAAAGTAAGCAAATGTTGATAGAGAGATCAAGATAGGGTAAGACAGGAACCAAAAGCAATAGTGAAGAGATGGGATTTTAGTCTGGACTTGAAAATGGCCTGGGAGGACGCCTGGCGCACAGAGATAGGAAAACTATTCCAAGCAAAGGGTGCTGCCAATTGGAAGGAGCGAAGTCTGGAATTGGCAGTACGAGTAAAGGGCACAGATAAACGAAGACTATTAGAAGAGCGAAGCAACCGAGAGGATGTGTAAGGAGAGATGAGAGATGAAAAGTACTGGGGGGCAGAAGAGTGAATACATTTATAGGTCAGGAGGAGAAGTTTAAATTGGATACGGAGATGGATGGGACGCCAATGAAGTGACATGAGGAGAGGAGTTAAAAACGAGACTGGCGGAAAATGAGTCGAGCAGCGGAATATTGAATTGACTGAAAAGGAAAGAGGTGGCTTGCAGGGAGGCTGGCAAGGAGAACGTTACAATAATCAAGACGGGAGGTGATTAAGGAGTGGACTATCAATTTAGTGGTGACAACAGAGAGGAAGGGGCGAATTTTGGAAATATTGTATAGAAAGAAACGACAAGTTTTAGCAATGAGCTGGATATGTGAAGAGAAAGAGAGGAATCGAAGATAACACCAAGGTTACGTGCTGAAGAAACCGGGAGGAGTACAGAGTTATCAACAGAGAGAGAGAAAGGGGAAAGAGGAGGGAAAGCATTCGGGGGAAAGATAAGAAGCTCAGTTTTGGCCATGTTCAGTTTTAAGCAGCGGTGGGACATCCAGGCAGCAATGTCGGAGAGGCAGAGTGAGATCTTAGACTGGATATCAGGAGAGATAACAGGTGCAGAAAGATAGATTTGAGAGTCGTCAGCATAGAGATGATAGTGAAAGCCATGGGAAGAGATAAGGGTGCCAAGGGATTGGGTATAGAGGGAGAAAGAGGAGTGGACCTAAGACGGAACCCTGAGGAACTCCCTCAGGTAGTGGGGTAGAAAAGGAGGAGGAGCCATCAAAGCATACACTGAAAGAGCGATGGATAGATAGGAAGAGAACCAAGATAGTACAGAGTCTTTGAATCCAAGTGAGGATAGGGTGATAAGAAGAAGGTTATGGTCAACAGTGTCGAAGGCAGCAGAGAGATCAAGAAGAATGAGAACAGAGTAAAAGCCTTTGGACTTTGCCAAGAACAAATCATTTGAGACCTTAGTGAGAGCAGTTTCAGTGGAGTGTAGGGGACGGAAGCCGGATTGTAAAGGATCCAAGAGGGTATGAGAGGAGAGGAAATCAAGAAAATGGTGATAGACTGCACGCTCAAGTAGTTTAGAGATGAAAGGAAAGAGAGAGATGGGACATAGAAACATAGAAGCATGATGACAGAAAAAGACCACATGGCCTATCTAGTCTGTCTTTCCATATCAACAACTACAACAGTCCACTTTTTACCTTTAGAGATCCTCTGTGTTGGTCCCATGCTTTTTTGAATTCAGTTACTGTCCTCATCTCTACCACCTCCACTGGGAGACTATTCCACGGATTCACTACTCTTTCCGTAAAGAAATATTTCCGCATATCACTCCTGAATCTATCTCCCTTCACCCTCATCCCATGTCCCCTTGTAGCAGAACTTGCTTTCAATTGAAAGAGGCTCTCTCCCTGAACATTTATGCCACGGAGGTATTTAAACATCTCAATCATATCACCTCTATCCCGCCTTTCCTCTAAGGTGTACATATTAAGATTCTTAAGTCTGTCCTCATATGCTTTATAATGAAGCCCACTAATCATTTTAGTAGCCACCCTCTGCACCGACTCCATCCTGTTCACATCCTTTTGAAGGTGCGGTCTCCAGAATTGCACACTATACTCCAAATGAGGTCGCACCAAAGACTCATACAGAGGCATTATCACCTCCTCTTATCTGCTAGCCATTCCTCTCCGTATGCACCCAAGCATCCTTCTAGCTTTTGCCGTCACCTTTTCTACCTGTTTAGCTACTTTAAGATCATCAGATACAACCACGCCTAGGTCCCGCTCTTCTTTAGTGGACAAAAGTACTTCACCTCCTATACTGTATTGCTCCCTTGGATTGCTGCAGCCCAAATGCATGACCTTACATTTTTTAACATTAAATCCCAGCTGCCAAATTCTAGACCATTCTTCAAGCTTAGCTAGATCCCTCCTCATGTTATCTACACCTTCCTGGGTGTCTACTCTATTGCAGATTTTGGTATCATCTGCAAAGAGGCAAACCTTACCCGACAGCCCTTCCGCTATATCACTAACAAAGATGTTAAAATGAATCGGACCAAGGACAGATCCCTGGGGCACACCACTGGTAACATCCTTCTCCTCAGAGTGAGCTCCATTTACTTGTACTCTTTGTCGCCTCCCACCCAACCAATTTCTAACCCAAGCAGTAACTTTAGGGTCCATCCCTAGGGTGCTCAGTTTGTTTATAAGTCGCCTGTGAGGAACAGTGTCAAAGGCTTTACTGAATTCTAAATACACCACATCTAGAGCTCTCCCTCGGTCCAACTCCCTGGTCACCCAATCAATCAGATTTGTCTGACAAGACCTGCCTCTGGTGAATCCATGCTGCCTCGGATCCTGTAATACGCTGGACTCCAGAAACCTCACTATTTTCTCTTTCAGCAGCGTTTCCAATAATTTACTCACCACCGAAGTTAAACTAACCGGCCTGTAGTTTTCAACCACATCCTTACTTCCGCTTTTGTGTAAAGGCACCACATGAGCCTCTCTCCAGTCCTTTGGCACCACTCACGACTCCAACGAGGCATTGAAAAGGTCAGTCAGTGGAGTTGCTAGAACGTCCCCAAGTTCCCTCAGTATTCTAGGGTGTATCCCATCTGGTCCCATCGCTTTGTCTACTTTAAGTTGAGCTAGTTTCTCAAGAACACAGTCTTCTGAAAATTGTTCAAGATGTCCCTCGCTTCTGTTCCTATTTGTGGGTGTTTTCTGAGGTCCTGCTCCTGGTTCTTCATCTGTGAACACAGAACAAAAATATTTGTTAAACAATTCCGCTTTATCCTTATCAGCTTCTACATATCCCCCCCCCCCACCCTTGAGTCTGACAATACCACTTTTGCCCTTCCTCTTCTCACTAATATATCTGAAAAATGTCTTATCCCCCCCATTTTATTGCATTGGCTATTTCCTCCTCCTTTTGAATCTTTGCCCTCTTGACTACTTTGCTAGCTTCTCTAAGTTTTTCTAAATACAGATGCCTGTCTTCCTCTCTCTGTGATCTCTTGTTTTCTACTTCCTTAGAAAACCATAGCGATCTCCTTTTCCTTTTGCCTTTATTTACCATTTTAACAAAAATGTTGGTTGCCCTTAAAATATCCCCTTTCAGTTTTGCCCACTGTTTTTCTACATCCCCCAGCTGTTCCCATCCCACTAATGACTCCCTGAGGTATTGGCCCATCTTCGCAAAGTTAGTCTTCCTAAAGTCTAAGATCCTCACCTTGGAATGGATTCTAACAGCCCTAGTCCTAATACTGAACCACACCATCTGGTGATCACTGGATGCAAAATGATCTCCCACTACAACATCAGAAACACTTTCACCATTGGTAAGCACCAAGTCCAGTATGGTCCCTTCATGTGTGGGGTCTGTTACCAATTGCCTGAATAGTTCCCCCTGTAGAGAATCCAGGATCTCCTTACTTCTAGATGATACTGCAGCAGGAATGTGCCAATCAACATCTGGCATATTGAAATCTCCTATCAGTAGCACTTCCCCTTTCCTAGCAATGCTGCGTATGTCTTCAATTAACTCTCTGTCCACCTCTTCCTCTTGTGAGGGAGGTCTGTATATCACACCAATGCAAATAGATTTCTCTTTCCCTCTTTCTAGTTTAACCCACAATGCCTCCTCTCTCCCTTTTAAGCTCTGTAATTCCAAAGCTTTAATAGTAGTTTTTACATATAGTGCCACTCCTCCTCCCCTTCTTCCTACCCTGTCCTTTCTGAATAAAGTATAGCCAGGTATAGTTACATCCCAGTCATGGTTTTCTGTGAACCATGTTTCTGTAACTGCCACTAAATCCAAGTCAGCCACTCCCACCAAAGCTTCAACATCAGGGATCTTATTTCCCATGCTACGGGCATTTATACACACTGCTTTCCATATGTTACCCCTGTTACCCATTTCCATAAAGGTATTTAATGTATCACCTACCTGGGGGCTTTCACTTACCTGGGGTCTTTCTTCACCTATCCCCAATGAATCTAGTTTAAAGCCCTCTTCAGTAGATTAGCCTGTCTACTACCGAAGATGCGTTGACCTTTCTTGGACAGATGGATGCCATCTCTGCTGTGCAACCCTTGGAACAGCATCCCATGGTCTAGGAAACCAAAACGCTCTCAATGACACCATCCACGCAGCCATGCATTCATCTCCAGGATGCAAGCCTCTCTGCCTTGGCCTTTACCCTCAACAGGGAGGATTGAAGAGAACACCACCTGTGCACCTAACTGCTTCACCCTCTGTCCCAGAGCCATGAAGTCACTTTTGATATGTTCCGAGGTATACCTGGCAGTATCATTTGTTCCAACATGGATTAGCAAGATTGGGTAATAGTCAGTGGGCTCGGCAGACTCTCCGTAACGTCTTGGATTTTGGCACCAGGCAGACAGCATACCTCTCTGGACATCAAGTCTGGTCGGCAGATGGATGCCTCAGTACCCCTCAGAAGAGAGTCTCCAACCACCACTACCCTTCGTTTCCTTTTGGTCACTGATTCTGCAACTTTGGGGTACTTTAACTCTGGTTCTTCCCTTTCCAGGGATACTTTCATCTCCTCCACTTCCAGGGCTGCATAATGGTTCTTCAATTCAAGGGCTGGAGAAGTTGGATTGGTGATTTTGCAGGCCCTGGTGACTTGTGTCCAACCATCGACATTCTGTTGGCACCCATCTTCTCCTGTGCTGGAGAGCTTGGTTGCTGCAAGAAGCATCTCATCAATGTACTTCTCACTGTCTTGAATGCTCCTCAGCCTCGCCACCTCCTCTCTGAGTTCCTCCACTTGTTTCCTCAGAGCTTCAGCATGCAGGCACCCTGCACATGGAACTGGTCCTTCAACTGGCATTAGGACTTCTGTCTGGACCGAGGCAGAAGCTGTAACGGGGGCAACAGCTTTAGCAATACGATTTTTCCCAGCCATTGTTCTGTTCGTGGAGCTTAGGTATCTGTTAAAGCAAAAGAGAGAGATCTACCAAGTACCAGCCGGTTTCGCAGCTGTCCTTTCAGAGAAAAAGCAGTTAAATCTCTTTATTTATATTCAAAATGTGCTGGTCCAATTCTCTGTGATTTGTTAAAGGGGGAGGTGCCCTATAAAGCAAGACTGCTCACTAGGGGTGGGTGGGAGTCGGGGTGGGTAGGGAGGGAACTAACACTTGATTAGGTGTTAGCAGTTTCTAAACCTGAGGAGGTTACTAGAGTTCAGCAAAAGGTCCCCTAAAGCACCAAAAAGAAAGTAACCTTGCTTTAAAAAATATACAAAAAACCCTTTTAAGAGCTCCCAGTCAGAGAGCTAGCAATGTAATATAATAAAAACAAACAAACAAACCCTCAAATCCTTACTGTTTATTGATCTGTAGAGCCCTGGTAAGGAAAGCCTCAACAGGGCAAGGCACTGGAGCCTTTTATGCAGGCCTCAGCTGCACTCAGGAAATCAAGCCCACTAACTCCTGATTAGGTGTTAGCAGTTTCTAAACCTGAGGACGATAGTTAGAAGGACAAGTGGGATCAAGTGAAGGTTTTTTGAGGAGGGGTGTAACCATAGCATGCTTAAAAACAGAAGGGAAGGTTGCAGTGGAGAGAGAGAGGTTAAGAATATGAGAAATAGAAGGGACGAGAGATGAAAAGATGGAGCTAAGGAGGTGGGTGGGGAAGGGGTCAGAAGAGCAGGTAGTAGGTTTGGAGGAAGAGAGAAGGAGCGACGTTTCCTCGTCAGAGACCATAGGGAAGGAAGAAAGGGTAGCAGAAGTTTGGGGAGGGGAGAAATGGGAAATGGGGGAGGAGGGGAACTGGAGGGTGATTGTGTGGATTTTGTCATGGAAGTAGTTAGCCAAGGTTTGGGCAGAAAGGGAGGGAGGAATCGGATGGAGGCACACTGAGGAGAGAATTGAGTGTGCTAAAGAGACGACGAGGATTAGAGTAAAGAGAGTTAGATTGAGGAAGTAAATTTGTTTGAAAAGCGCAATGGCTGATTGGAAGGAGGAGAGCATGAATTTAAAGTGGAGAAAGTCAGGATAAGAGGATACCACGAGGAGTTGTAGCTGTACCTGGAAGACCTTGTAGAATTTAGCTGTCAACCCGTCCAACCCCAGGGCTTTCCCAACCTTTAGCTCCTTAATGGCTGCTAGAACTTCCCCCTCACTAATTGCTCTATCCATCCTTTCAGCCTCTTCCATCGTCACCATTCTGAGGGCACATTCCTTTAAGTATTGCACATTTTTCACTTCTCCTTCTTGTATCTCACTACTGTACAAATTCTTGTAATATTCCCCAAATACTTATCTTATTAGCACTATACACCAGCTCTCCTGTTGTGTTTCTTATGCAGCTTACCACACCCTGTTGTTCCGGGCTTTGAGCCTACTTGCCAGTATCTTGCCAGCCTTATTTCCTTCTTCCATATACTTCTGCTTCAGCACATTCATTTTATGGGCTATTGCACTAGCCCAAAGTCTGCCACGTTCCACCCTCAATGCAGACAAGGCATCCAACACCTTCGGGTTATGATCACCCTGGTGCCTCTTCCAACCTTTTTATGCTAGCCATTAGTTCTTTCTCAGCCTTTTCCCTCTCTTTTTTTTTTTTGCTTTAACCGCCAGCCAATCAAATGCCCCCACACTTCGGCTTTGAACCCATCCCAGACCATTCTACTGCCACCTCCCCATTGCTGTTAAAATGTATGCACTCCTGCATAGTCCTCCCGATGCTAGTCACATTTTCCATATTTTCCAGTAATGAGTCATTGAGTCTCCAAAATTTCAATTCTTCATTTCGGGTCCCTAGACTAAAGGTTACCTATACCGGGGCATGATCAGTCCAAGCAATGGACCCATGTTCTTTCTCCTTCACCTTTGTAATCCATCCCCCACTTACCCACACCATATCTGTTCTGCTATATGAATTATGAGGTTTTGAAAAGAAAGTGTATCCTCTCTTCCCCGGATTCCGACATCTCCACACATCAATGAACCCTACCCATTCGTTCATACGCATAAGACTCTCCCTTGCTGTCCTCTCCCCAACCCCCCCCCCCCCTCATTGGAATCCAAACGTGGATTGGTAGCTAGATTGTAATCCCCTCCCAAAATTATAGGAACATTCCCCTATTTCTCCAGTTATAGCATTACATTGTCATAGAATACTTTTTGATCTTCACTGGGGCCATATAAGCTTATCACCCATACCTCCTCTTTCCCCACCTTCAATCGTACCCCCATCCATCGCCCTGTCTTGTCTCTGTATTCTCCTCCCACCTGGTCTTTACCCTTTTCACTCAGCATTATACTTACCCCCCCCCCCCCCCTTTGTGCGATTCCGCTCTTTTGCTTGCTAGTATCACATACGGATACTTTTGGGATTGTCATAATTTCTCTTGTCCTACTTTTTAGGTGTGTCTCCTGTATACACAAGATGCCAGTTGTCTTATACCTTCCCTTTCTAGTAGCCGCCTCTTTTGCCAAGTTCGTAGGCCTTTCACATTTATCGTTGTGATTTTCAACACTTTTTCTTCCCCTTGCTGTTTTACTCTCCCCGGACTCTGTCCTGCTCCCTTCCCCCCTTTCCCACCCCTCCCTCCTCCCCCCCACTTCTGGGGTGTTTTCTGGAGTAGTGATCATCCTCCCAAATGGTTCCCGGGGCCTCCCCCCCTCCTCCCTCCTCTTCACTCCTAATTCCTCTTCCCCTCCCTCCATTTCTCCCTACCTCTTCCCCACTTACCAATCCCATTTATTTCCATTATTCTATCTATCTGTTTTTCCTTATAGCTCTTAAGTACAATATAACAACCTTTCATATGTTGTTTTACTCTTGTTTACTCATATACCTTTACCTTCTCCTCAATATTGCATTATTTATTTATAACATTAACATTTATAACCATTGGTGCTTCCTCCTATCTCTCTTTTATTTTTGGAGCTGGAGCTGTACTCCAAACATTTTCTTTCCTTCTTGGCTATCCCTTTTTATCTCTAAGATTTTCCATGGCATTGCCACCTTTTTACAGTCTTTGAAGTCAGGATCGTCTGGTTTCAAAGACTGTAAAAAGGTGGCAAAGGCAGTATGCATCAAAGCATTGAGGCAAGGTGGAGACCCAAATATCCGGGAAAGCATTTCACTGGACTTTGGGCCCTGTGGTAAAGAACAGACCAAGAAACATTGTAATATGTGTAACAGACTATGGAATAAAAGAGAGAATTGCTGGAAGGATGAGATGCCTAGGATATTTCGAGTGGCAGAGATATAAAGTAATCCAACTATAACAAAACCTGCTGAAAACCTTACAAGGTACAAAATTCACAACACACTAATACCAAAAAATCTTGTAATATTTATAACCAGGCAAAAAATGACCTCAGATGTCACAACTCCACACTTAGGGGCTTGTTTACAAAGCCGCGGTAGCGGTTTGCGATCGTAATCGGAGCATGGGGCCGCGGCTGCGATCGCGATCGCGAACCACTACCGCGGCTTTGTAAACAAGCCCCTTAGTGATAAATCACTATATGGTGTTGGTAGACGCTTACATCACCGGTCAAAGCCTCCCTACCATCCTAAAAACTTTTTAATTCAATTCACAATAAATATAGTACACCATAATTACCACTGGGAAAACATCTCAAGAATATCAACCAAGCTAGAGAATTACCTAAAAACTAACTTATACACTCACACTCAATTATTATTATTATTTATTATTTATTACAATTTCTTATATACCGCACTATTGTCAGCGCGGTTTACATACAACCAAATGACCATAACAAACTGTTTGGCTTCACATAGAACAGGAGAAAACAACTTGGATAACATGTTTATGCTTTACATAGAACAGGAGTAATAACTTGGATAAACGGGGAATGCAAACTAAACTACTTACATATGTACAATGAGACCGAGTATTGGGAATTCAGTGTGAACATGTGTACAATGGAGTTGATATATTAACTTGAGGGGGTGAGGGAGAGGCACTTATGTAGTGGTAGGGTTAATCTGGTAGTATTGAGTAAATAAATGGGATTTGAGAGCCTTTCTGAATTTTGATAGGTCAGTAATTGCAATTATCATTCAATACCACATACATACAACCGCTTTCACACTGGAAACAGCGTCATGTATTATATACTTGCAAGGCTAAATGTAGCCTAATACAGTCCAAGAGCGATACCTAAAAGCAAAATGAAAATTACTGCAGAATCTAAAAGCATTACTACAAGCAATAAATGCAAATAACTTAGCTTATAATGACGAATTTTCATCCAGCAAAGTACTAGCTCTTCAACATGCGCTGTTAACCAATTCCAACACCAACAGAAGAACCGGAGAGAGGAATACGCAGCTTAAAGCTCAAAAGTTGACCAGAGCTCTACAAAAGCTTTTGTTTCGCCATAACTAGGCTTCTTCAGGAGCAACGTCAAACAGCAAATCTCTCTTCAACAATGGCTTCTCACCGGCTTCGACTGATCCACTTCGGCGTGTGACGTACTTAATCACACAGCCAACCAATCAGACAACTACTAACCTATAACGTCATCTTAAAAGTACAACTACACCACAATAGTAAAAACCAATATTGGAGCGGCACAGTGATAACACAGCATTCTAAATATCTCCAAATAACAATGCCAAAAATATTAAATCAAAAAAGATGTCAGTAGATGTCAATCAAAAAAATAATGACCATTCAAGACGGTCATTCAAGCCGCCGGGCTGTACAGTTCGTAAATTAAAAATCCATCGTTGTTCTTTTTGCAAAAGCAATTTCTTCCGATCACCTCTCCGTATATCTGGAGGTACCCACTCTAAAACTGTGCAACGAAGATCTTCAAAAGCATGACCAAAGTCAATGCAATGTTGTATCAATGGAGTATCAATCCGAACTTTTTAAGGCTATATTTATGTTCAGCTAGCCTAGTTCTTAAAGGCCTAGTAGTTTTTCCAATGTAGAGCAACTGACATCCACACCAAATGCCATATACTACATATGCAGTATTACATGTAGTCGCCACAGACAAAGATTTTACTTGGTGATTATACTTCGTGCAAATAGAGGCACTCATAATGTCACAATAAGAACAGTGTTGGCAAGCTAAATGACCTTGCACAGGCAATGGTGAGTCAGGTACACGTCAGAGGACCGCTGGACATAAACGATCTTTAAAATTTCGTCCTCGACTATAAGCCATCCGAAGTTCACAAGTAGCAAGTCTCGGGTGCCGATTGATAAGATTCCAATGTTTACGAATCATAGAAGAAATGCGATGTGACAGGCTAGAAAATGGTAATACACATGTAACAATGGGTGCTGAAGCCTCCAAAGAAGATGAGTTGTTGGAAAAAAGTAACCAATCACGATGATTGTATTTAGCCCTTTTATAGGCCTTAGTCAAGACCGACATCGGATAACCTCTATCAAAAAATTTTTTAATCATAAATTTAGCCTGCTGTTGGAATTCCGAATCTGTAGAACAAATACGCCGGCATCTCAAGAGCTGCGAATATGGAAGGCTACGCTTAAGATGTGGAGGATGAAAACTTGAAAAATGCAGCAGTGTATTATGATCTGTAGGCTTCGAATATAAAGTAGTAACAAATTTATTTCGTTGTTTCAATACTCGCACATCCAAAAAATGAATCTCATCTACTTGAATGTTAATCTCAAATTGTATAGCGGCATGGTAGGCATTTAAATAGACATAAAACTCTTCCAGCTGATCCCGAGAGCCTCTCCATAAAAGAAAAATGTCGTCTATATATCGATACCATTCTATAATGTACTTATTATATGAGGAAGTATATATATAACGATCTTCATAATCACTCATAAATAAATTAGCTAATGAAGGCGCAAAAGTAGCGCCCATCGCTGTACCTGATATTTGTTGTACATACGTATCCTGATAGACAAAGTAATTTTCTTTAAGTGCTATAGTAGCCAATGTTACTAGTAATGAGGTAGGTACTCGTTGTGGCATTATCCGCGCTTCCCATATTTTCTGCATAACAGTTAAAGCTTCTTCTTGAGGGATAGAGGTGTAAAGAGCTGCCACGTCTAAACAAACCATAAAGGTTATTTGTTCTACCAAACTTTCACCTTCTAGCAATCTCAAAAAATGAGTAGTATCTTTTACATATGAACGGATTTTTGGAACCTCATATTTCAAAAACGAGTCTAAAAAAATTCCCACTCTTTCCAATAGTGATTCATTACTAGATAAAATTGGCCGACCTGGTGGAGAAATCATACTTTTATGGATCTTAGGTAAAAGATAAAAGGCCGGTATCTTTGGATAAGGAGGATTCAACAATAATTTCTCTTTATGAGTTAAATACCCCAAATCAAAAGCTTCAGAGGTAACAGTTTGAATTCTCAACTGAAGAGCTTCAGTAGGATCAGCATCAAGAATTCTATAATGACTGAGATTCTTCAATTGCTGCCAAACTTCATTCTCATAATCAGTAACATTCAAGAGGACGACGGCTCCTCCCTTGTCAGCACGTTTAATAACTACATTAGTCATATTCGACAATTCTTGTAAAGCTGCAAAATCAACAGATGATAAATTCTTAGGATAATTGTGATATTTATTTTCCAACTGCTCCAAATCAGCTAGTACTATTTGCCGAAAAGTATAAAGAAACGGGTCTAAAGGACCAGGTGGAATCCAAGAAGATTTTGATTGTACAACAGAGGAGTCCGTTGTTAAAGGAGCATCATGAAAAAATAATTTCAATTGCAGAGAGCGAATCAAACGTTCAACCGCTACTCTACTAGTAAAGCTATCATAGCTTGGACCATACACAAAAGACAGACCTCTAGATATAAAGTAGCCATATATGCAGACTTGGCAGCAGGAACTCTTTGTCCAGATCCTCAATTTTGTATAAAATTGTTCTTTCCACGGGTCTAGCTCTTTTATTTGGCACTCTAAAGCTTCTTGTTTTTCCTGCAGCTGGATAGATGCTTGTTCTTGCACTTCCACGTGCTGTGCCAATTTGCCCACCTTCTTTCTTGACGCCCCAAGGATGCTTCCCACTTCTGTCTTTACTGCCAGTATTTCTGTCTTTAGATCCGCAAACCATTCTTTCAACTCGCCCCGAGTTATTTGTTGAATTCTGATATCGCTTTTTTCATTCCCCGCAACTTTTCCTGCCTTTCTTGTCTCTCTTCGGATGTTCTGCTCCCGCAGCCGCCATCTTTTTCTCTCCTTCCTCCACCACTGCAGCTCCCGTATAGGCCAACTCTCGCAAATCTGCCACTTTTCGCCACGTCATCATTCTCCCCTGCTTCCTTGTCTTTTGCGATCTTCCTCTGCTCCTGTTTACTACCATTGTGCTTCCTTCAGGAGGTATTTTTGCTAGTTTTTATCGGAGTAGGCAACGGAGCCCAAAACGTAGGTAGCCATTAAGGAAGATGATGTCACTTCCTCTCATATATAGTGTTTTTCCAACAGTTTTCACTAACTTTTGGAGACTTCATGGATTAATTTTCCTCTTCCCACCATGTCCTGTGAAGTTCTTGACAGTTCCATGAGCAGAAATATTCTTAATAACATTGCAAACTGTAGATACAGGAATCCGAAGTTCTTTGGAGATGGCCTTGTACCCCTTTGAAGTTTGATGTTTGGTGATAATAGCTTTTCTTTTTCTTTCTTTTTTTTTCAAATTTCAATTTTTTATTAGCATTGAACTTTGGCAACATGACTACATAACCACCCAAAACATTTCAACACTAAGAAAAATTTTACAATAGAGGTACCCACCCTCCCTAACACTCAGGCCAATCAGTTCTTCAAATAGTCCAACAGTAGTTGCCAACGGCTGTTAAATTGGTCAAGTCTCTTTGGGGCCGTCGTCAGCCACTCCATCAATACGATGCGGCGCAGTTGCGTTTTTCCAGTCTTCAGTGCCTGGGGCTACCGGATTCTTCCAATGCCAAGTGCATGCCCATATAGGGTGGGTCCATCTAGTTGGTTGTACATTGGGCCATTTGCCCAGCAGATAGAAGCCAGGGTCCAGTCCCACTCAACATCAAAAATATCCTTAATGAGCCCCTGAATGCTATCCAAATATTAGGATACCACCGGTCAGGCCCACCATATATGGTAAATGGACCCTTGAGCTCTGCAGCTACGCCAGCATTTATCCGATGTTTGAGGGAACATAGCATGCAAGCGATCTGGAGTATACCATCACATCAGCAATTTGTAAGATGTCTCCCTGATCGACACCAACATGGCCTGTTTGCCCACCCCCATGCACACATTCTCCCATTCTTTGCTTTAAGAACTGGATGCCTTGCAAATTGGTATATAACAATCTTATCAGACCCTGGCTCTTGAAATAGCCCACCCAAAGAGCCTCCAAATCATTAAACCCCTTGGCAAAAGTCACCCAATGTGTTCAATGACGAAGAAAGTGGACCACTTGCATATGTGCAAAAAAGCCTCTTGAGGGTAAGTTGAACTGTTCTTTGAGTTTATCAACTGGAATGGGCTCCCCTTGGTTAAGTAATTTCACAAAAGTGTCTTAAGCCCAGCCGCTTCGAGCATTGGAGGACCCCTTCCCTCCTGGGGGCAAAGGCAGGAACGCCTCCTATTGGTACTGAGGCTGTGAAAACAGTCTTGGGAGCCAGCTTTCTCCACCCATACACCACTGACCACACAGGTGTGCTAAATATGGGTTTGCCTTCCACCGCACCATGGGAGTCCCCCGCAACAACCAAGGAATATGTACTAGTTTCACTCCCCCTGCCCATGATTGTTCTAGCGCCCAGAACCTCTTATCTCCCCCCTCCCACCAATCCATAACTTGACGCATTTGAGAGGCCAGATAGTAGAGACTAAAGTCGGACCCCCAAGCCTCCCCGTGTCGCGCACTATAAAGAACCCGACGCGGGGGCTGGAGCCAACCACCGAGCAGAATGGCTGCCTAAGAGTTTAGCTCCCATGGTCATATAGCGAATCCTGCCCTCTTCCCCAGTCTTTTTTCAGGATAAACGACGTAGTCAAACTTTACGATGTTGGTGCTGAAATCTGTGCGACTAGAATTCCCTCAGATGACAGCTATCGCTGCTAAGAGGTCACAGCAAGAAGCAGTATCTCCACACAAAATGGCAACAGAGAAGGATACCAGTGAAGGTCTCCGTGAGATTCTGGCAGAATTAAGACAAGTGAAAGAACTTGTAACCTCTAATGCTACCACACTTGGACAAATGCAAGGAGATCTAAACGAAGTCAAAGACAAACTTGCTGATATCACAACACAGACTCTGAGTCGCAAGTGTAGTGGCATGACAATCTTCTTAGGCAAATAGGACCGCTGTCTAAATGCCTCACTTAAATGGAAAATCAGATGGAAGACCAGAATAACTGAGCACGAAGGAACAACATTAGAATTTTAGGGGTCCCTGAAGGGGCTGAGGGCTCTGATCTGATTGACTATCTGAAAAAAATGTTGCCAGAACTACTGCAAATAACCTTTTAACGACCGTTTTGAGTTGGAACGGGCCCATCGGGTCCCCTCTCATAAAGCCAACTTTATTAGGTATCCGTGTCCCATTGTGCTGAAAGTACTTCAATATCCTCAGGCGATACAGATTTTGCAAGCAGCAAGACAATGTACAACACTGCAGATTCAGGACCATAAAGTTACACTCTTCCCAGATCTGTGTAAGAGAACAATGGAACAGTGGAAACAACTACTAGCCTGTCTGCCGTTGATGCAGAGACTCCAGGCGCGATACAGATTGTACTACCCGACAAGAATGCAAGTCACAATACATAACACTACGTGCACATTCGAGGATTCCTCAGCTTTGCTTACCTTCCTAGTGGAATATGATCACATTGAACCTGAGCATATGAACTGACTGAGTCTACCTATACAAACAGTGTCTTCTATCTTATCTAGTGATTCGAGAACATTAACTGCTTAAATGAGTAGACAACTACAGTAGAAACAATTTACATCTGGTCTGTTTTCTAAAGTAAAGGATTATCTTGAAGACAGCAGGAGCGGACAGTGAGAAAATAGATGGTGATAATGTTTCATATGAATGTTTCTAGTAATATAAGTAAGATTATCAGTGTAAATGTTGATAAATAGAAATAACATGAGGAACATAAGAACATAAGATATGCCATACTGGGTCAGACCAAGGTCCATCAAGCCCAGTATCCTGTTTCCAACAGTGGCCAATCTTGGTCATACGTACCTAGCAGTTTCCCCAAAAGACACAGGTTCCACAATGCTTGTACTGGGTCAAGCATTGATATCCTGGGTCCCTTCTTAATAATGGTTTATGGACTTTTCCTCCAGGAACTTGTCCAAACCTTTTTTAAACCCAGCTACACTAACAGCCTTTACTACATACTCCGGTAACAAATTCCAGAGTTTGATTACACGTTGAGTGAAAAAATATTTTCTTTTATTAGTCTTAAATAGTTTACCCTGCAGCTTCATTGCATGTCCCCTAGTCTGTCTATATTCTGATAACGTAAACAATCGATCTACGTTTACCCGTTCCACTCCGTTCATTAATTTATAGACTTCTATCATATCTCCCCTCAGCCGTCTCTTTTCCAGGTTAAAGAGCCCTAACCTTTTTAGCCTTTCTTCATAGGAGTATCCTTCCATCCCCTTTACCATTTTGGTGGCTCTTCTCTGAACCTTTTCTAATAACGCTATATCCTTTTTAAGATACGGCGACCAGAATTGCACACAATATTCAAGGTGCGGTCTCACCATGGAACGATATAGAGGCATTATAATATCTTTTGTTTTATTTTCCATTCCTTTCCTTATTATATCTAGCATTCTATTTGCTCTCTTGGCTGCCGCTGCACACTGGGCCGAGGAACGTAGACTATTAGGGAGGGGGGCGAGAGGGGATATAGTTTACATTTTTTAAGCTAATGGGGGCACCTACGGGCATAATTCTGCTCATCGCAAGTGACTGACTTGCAAGTGACTGTTGATATTGTTAAAATAATGTTCTAGTATTCCTCAACCCCATACATGCCATGTGGAAAAAAACACGGTAGGCCATCAGAAAGTGAACAAACTAGCACATAGGACAATGAGCACAATCACAAATGGCTAACCCAGCTTTAAAAATACTGTTACTAAATGTCAAAGGAATAGCAAATTCCATAAAACGTAAAACAATTCTAATCTGTCAGCGGGAAGGCACTGATATAAGATACCTTCAAGAAACGCGTCTCAGCAATAGAATCATGGAAGGTGGATTCGGGTGTTTTTCAATATATAATCTCAGCTGTAGCAGTAAAAAAAAAAAAAAAAAAGGGGGGGGGGAGGGATATCAGTATTAGTCAGAAAGATGCTGGCGCCTTTAGTTAAGGAAACTAGAACGGACCCCAAAGGACGTTGGGCCAAAGTAGTGCTGCAAATAGGTCTACAAAGTTATACCCTAATGACCATATAAGCATCCAACCAAGAGGACCCGTCCTTTTTCTCGCAACTAGCTCTGGAGTTAACTGATACTGCCTCAACCACTATACTCCTAGGAGGTGATTTCAACCTAATACAAGATCCTCTCATAGATCGGACCCCTTATAGATCCCAACTCAAGGCAGATCATATACAATACTACAGACTGCGATGGAGTCCTTAGGGTTGGTTGATCATTGGAGACTTCAGCACCCGAATGCCAGGGAATACTCCTACTACTCTTTGCCACATAAATCTCAAACCCGAATTGATTTCTTCTTAATATAAAAAACTCTACTTCCCCAATTGCTCACCTCAAATATGTGGAGCATGACTGTATCTGATTATGCTGCGATCACTCTCACCTTGGAAATAGGACCCTCCTGACTGATTCAGGCTGCATGGAAGTTTGATAAAGCCCTGTTATCTGATGATGTCTTTCTCTCTTTTATTTGGAAAGAAATACAAAATTACTTCAGTACAAATTTACCTTCTGAAAGAATGCTATGGGCCAGATGGGAAGCTTTTAAAGCCAACACCCTTTAGAAACGCCAACCTACCCCAATCATAAATTTCTATAATAAATAAGCACAACTTTCACATATTCATATAAGGTATATATGACCTCAGGGTATCCTTTTCCCTACATGTGGCAAAATGAATCACCATAGGGTTAGGTAGCAAACCTCACATCATGGGGTCATAACCTTCTTATTTTTAATTCAAATTTACAAAAAATTAGTCCAAATATATAAAATTTCCTACACCCAAAAAGTACTTTTTAGGGATTCTCAAAATGCGTTTTTAAAGATTTAAATTTTATCTTAATTTATTTCCAAGTTTCACACTGTCGCGCTTTAGCAGAGAGTCAAAGCCCACAAATTTCCCATTCAAATCCTACAAAGAAAAAGTAAAATCCTCTTCAATTTAATAGTACACAATATCATACTAGTAACAAAGATTCACTTATCTGGACGTTGTAAAGACTTCAATCTGCACCACAGCAGGACGCCATCACTTTCATTGTAATTTTCAAATACCGAAGGAACAGCGAATTGTTTCTACTATCATGAAGAATTTCCTGTTATATACTTTGAACACCCTACTGAAATTGCCCGACAAAAGCTTCTGTTTCGCCTATTCGGCTTCGTCAGGGATTCAACATCAAATTCTCAGGAAAGCAATCAAACTATCTTTGCCACAATATTAAGAAATAAGTAACCTCAGTCACGGACATCTATAATGTCTCCCGTCGCTTGTATCGACACCGTCTAACATCATCGTCATTTAAAGAGGAATCTAGCGAGCCCATACGCTCACCATTGCTGACGTAACATTTCAACAACAACTTTATGTTCATTCCACCCCTACCACATACATTCTCCACAAAACACTTCATCATATTACAAAACCCACAATACATTTCATCATATTACAAAACATAACAAACGAGGATATTTGAAAGGAACTTCATAGCTTAAATAGAAAAGTTAAATAAAGTCCATTCAATTTTATCATTCAATCCATTAGGAGTCAGAGTATTCAGATCGTAAATCCATTTTTGTTCTTTCTGAAGTAACAATTTTCCTCTATCACCTCGTCATATACTGGGAAGAACCTGTTCCAACACTGTACAGCGAAGCTCTTCAAAAGTATGGTTAAAAGACATACAATGCTGAACCAATGGAGTGTCAAGTCTGGCTTTAACAATACTGTATTTATGCTCCGCTAATCTTGTACGTAATGGGCGCGTGGTTTTACCAATGTATACCTTAAAGCAAGAACACCATAGGCACACACTACATATGAGGTGGTACAAGTAGTAGGCTGTTTTAGCCGAGGAAACTTCCGCAAGTGTTGTACACGTTGCTGGTCTTCCATCATATCACAGTATAGGCAATGCCCACATTTATTATGATGACATACTGAAGAAGAGCTGGTCTGTTTCGGAACTGCTGAACACAACTGATCCCTAAAATTCCTACCTCTACTGTACACCATACATAAAGTATTCCCAGATAAAATAGGATGGGATGCAAAAAGTTTAAATTTCCATCTTTTACGTATGAAGGCAGCTATCCGATTTGAAAGACTTGAATGTGGTAATACACACGTGATAGATTGTGGATCTGGAAGCTGAGCAGAAGTCACACCCTTAGGCATTAATAACCATTCACGATGATTAAATTTTGCACGTTTATAAGCCTTTCTTAAAACAGGATCGGGATATCCCCGCTTTTGGAATTTTAATATCATATCGTTAGCTTGAATCTCAAATTCATTATCAGATGAACAAATGCGACGACAATGGAGTAACTGTGAATACGGTAGACTATGCTTCAAATGGTTCAGATGGAAACTTGAATAGTGTAGCAAAGTATTTTTATCAGTAGGTTTAATATACACTGTTGTATCGAATTTATCTCCATTTTTCATAACTTGCACATCCAAAAAATGCACCATAGACCTTTGAATATTAATCTCAAATTTAATATTATTGCTACACTCATTAAGATAATCGAAAAACTCTTTCAGAATATCTAAATGTCCACTCCATAATAGAAAAATGTCATCTATATAGCGATGCCAACGTAAAATATAGGTAGCATATTTAGAACAGTAGATCCACTTCTTTTCAAAGGCGTGCATATACAAGTTTGCTAATGATGGCGCAAAAGTCGCCCCCATCGCAGTACCTGAGATCTGTTGAAAAAATTCCTGTTTATATATAAAATAATTCTTTTTTAATGCTAATTCTGCCAACGTTAGTAAAAATTCTGTTGGCATCTGATGTGGTCTAGGTCTAGCATTCCATGTACATGTTAACACTTGTAAAGCTTCATCTTGGGGAATAGACGTATATAATGCTGCCACATCCAGAGTTGCCATCCAAGTAACTTTTTCAGGAGAACCATACTCTTCTAGAATGGTCAAAAAATGCGTCATATCTTTAATATATGAGGGGATCAGAGGAACATCTTCTTTCAAGAACATATCAAGATACAGTCCAACTCTTTCTAAAAGGGAATCGTTACTTGATAAAATAGGATGCCCTGGTGGATTTATTAAACTCTTATGTACTTTAGGTAGAATATAGAACGCTGGAATTTTAGGATACACAGGATTTAAAAATGCTTTTTCTTTATCTGTTAAATATCCACATTTTACAGCACTAGTTGTTACCTCTAAAACGATCTGCAATTCATCCGTAGGATCCATTTTAAGACGAATGTAATTAGTAGCATTATCCAATTGTCGCAAAATTTCAGCATCATATTTTGAGTATCCAAAACCACAACTGCACCGCCTTTATCAGCACATTTTATAGTAATGTTTGTCATATTGAAAAGGTCACGCAACGCTGTAAATTCGACAGCTGATAAATTCTTTGGATAATTATTAATCGAGATTCCAACTTAGTTAAATCAGAAATAATTAGATGTTTAAACGTGTGGACCATAGGATCCAAAGGGCCAGGAGGTATCCAGTCCGATTTTAAACTGATCAAAGATGAATCTGTCATAGAAGGCTTGCCATGAAAAAAGATTTTTAGTTGTATAGATTGAATCAATCGTTCAGTGGCTATCCTGCTCTTAAAATCATCATAATGTGGTCCGTCAATAAACGATAAACCACGTGCCAAGACCATATTTTGTGCCGTGGTTAATGTTTTATGTGACAAATTAATCACTGTATCAGTTATTGAAAAGTTACTGTCTCTTTTTTGCACCGTGACTGTGTGGGAGGCCCGGGAAAAACTTTCTTGGGTCATATATTGATTACCCGACTGCTGCCCTCGATGGCCTTTTTTACCCTCAATGTTAACTACAGAGTCAGAATGCCCAAACTCCATACTAGAATCAGATGAATAGGTAGAAGTATCTTCATATTCACTTTTCTTATATTTATCTGTATTTTTAGCTTTGCGTGAGGACCAATTATAAATAGTACCTTCTTTCATTCGTCTTTCATCTTTAAACAATTTCTTAATTTTCAGGTTCTTCAAATCTGTCTTATAGCGTTCCAATTGCTTGAGTGCTTCCACATGACGCATTTCAAAATCGTCTGTTTCTTTTAATTTTCCCAAATCCTCGTTCAGTTCTTTAGACATTGCTACATTCTTTGTATGTACTGACTCAATTACTAACAACATTAAATCCAAAGAGCATTTATTCAAAATTTGATTCCAACGTGTCACAAAGACTTCATCTTCCAAAAACATCCCAGGAGCTTTCCAAATTCGCAATCCCTGAGGTATAGCTTCCTTCCTACAGTATTCAGCCAAAGTTAAGCTGTGAAGTTCCAAATGGATTTCCTCTTAGACCTATTAACAAAAGCATCCCAATCAGGACTACAACTAACTTTATCACCTAATAGTGACGGGAGGTTCAAAATCTCTTCTCGTCTCTCTGAACTAAAACTGAACGAATCCTTCCAGCTAATAGCCATCGCAGTATACAAGATAAATTCAATCTTCTTATTTTTAATTCAAATTTACAAAAAATTACAAGCAACGCTACCATCAACGGGAGACATTATAGATGTCAGTGACTGAGGTTACTTATTTCTTAATATTGTGGCGAAGATAGTTTGATTGTTTTCCTGAGAATTTGATGTTGAATCCCTGACGAAGCCGAATAGGCGAAACAGAAGCTTTTGTCGGACAATTTCAGTAGGGTGTTCAAAGTATATAACAGGAAATTCTTCATGATAGTAGAAACAATTCGCTGCTCCTTCGGTATTTGAAAATTACAATGAAAGTGATGGCGTCCCGCTGCGGTGCAGACTGAAGTCTTTTGTGATAGGGCTGAAGCCACTGAAAGCAAAAACTTAGCTGCTTTGTAAGAAACAGCGTTTTTTTTCTAACGTGCAGAAGATGCAGTTCCCTTGCAGAGCAGCTAGAGGGAGCAGGCATGAACCTACAGAGGCTGAGCTAACACACCCGGGCACTGATTGTGCAGGAGCTAATCAGCTCCACCTGAGGGGTAGCCCAGGAAACTCAAAAGTAAAAGGCCTTTATAAGCAGAGGGCCAACTCAGAAGAAAGGAGAGAGGAAGGAACCTCGGAAGGGAGCTCAGAGGGGAGCTCAGAAAGGAGCTCAGAGGAGAGCTCAGAAAGAGAGAGAGAAAGGAGCAGACCCAAAAGAGCCGGAGTGAGAGAGAGGCCTGGGAGAGACAGACCGGAAAGAGATCCGCTTGGAAGAAATCCCAAAGGCAGAGAGCTCAGAAGGAGAGAGCCCAGCTGGGAGAGAGGCCTCCACTCACCAGGAGGGTCTGAAACAGGATTAAAAAGTACTGGGAGAAAAAGTCCTGACAGGAGATTACATAGAAACATAGAAACATGACGATAGAAAAAGACCACAAGGCCCATCTAGTCTGTCCTTCCATAACAACAACTACAACAGTCCACTTTTTACCTTTAGAGATCCTCTGTGTTGGTCCCATGCTTTTTTGAATTCAGTTACTGTCCTCATCTCCACCACCTCCACTGGGAGACTATTCCACGGATCCACTACTCTTTCCGTAAAGAAATATTTCCGCATATCACTCCTGAATCTATCTCCCTTCACCCTCATCCCATGTCCCCTCGTAGCAGAAATTGCTTTCAATTGAAAGAGGCTCTCTCCCTGAACATTTATGCCACGGAGGTATTTAAACATCTCAATCATATCACCTCTATCCCGCCTTTCCTCTAAGGTGTACATATTAAGATCCTTAAGTCTGTCCTCATATGCTTTATAATGAAGCCCATTAATCATTTTAGTAGCAACCCTCTGCACCGACTCCATCCTGTTCACATCCTTTTGAAGGTGCGGTCTCCAGAATTGCACACCATACTCCAAATGAGGTCGCACCAAAGACTTATACAGAGGCATTATCACCTCCTTTTTTCTGCTAGCCATTCCTCTCCGTATGCACCCAAGCATCCTTCTAGCTTTTGCCGTCGCCTTTTCTACCTGTTTAGCTACTTTAAGATCATCAGACACAACCACGCCTAGGTCCCGCTCTTCTTTAGTGGACAAAAGTACTTCACCTCATATACTGTATTGCTCCCTTGGATTGCTGCAGCCCAAATGCATGACCTTACATTTTTTAACATTAAATCCCAGCTGCCAAATTCTGGACCATTCTTCAAGCTTAGCTAGATCCCTCCTCATGTTATCAATACCTTCCTGAGTGTCTACTCTATTGCAGATTTTGGTATCATCCGCAAAGAGGCAAACCTTACCCGACAGCCCTTCCGCTATATCACTAACAAAGATGTTAAAAAGAATCGGACTAAGGACAGATCCCTGGGGCACACCACTGGTAACATCCTTCTCCTCAGAGTGAGCTCCATTTACTTGTACTCTTTGTCGCCTCCCACCCAACCAATTTCTAACCCAAGCAGTAACTTTAGGGTCCATCCCTAGGGTGCTCAGTTTGTTTATAAGTCGCCTGTGAGGAACAGTGTCAAAGGCTTTACTGAAATCTAAATACACCACATCTAGAGCTCTCCCTCGGTCCAACTCCCTGGTCACCCAGTCAAAGAAATCAATCAGATTTGTCTGACAAGACCTGCCTCTGGTGAATCCATGCTGCCTCGGATCCTGTAATCCGCCGGACTCCAGAAACCTGGATTGACTTATACTGAGAAGCCAAGAAGCCTGGATTCTTTACAGGGTCTTCCCAAGCTGCAGAGAAGACAGACAGTATCCAGGGGGCTTCCAGAGAGAGTCTGCAAAGGAGACCGTGGCCAGAGAGCGGTGCCTGAGTGGGCAAGTAAGAGACGCCCTTACCTCACGAAGCCAAGGTACGGTGACTATTTTTTCCCAAAGAAAGGACCAGCTCCTAGAACGTCTTTAAAACCAGATAACCAGTCTAAGAGAAAAGGAAGCGGGCAGGAGTTCTTTAAGCCATCATGTAGGGGCATAGGGAAAAACCCTGCTATTTACCTGAAAGCCCTAGAACAGCCTAGCTGGAAGCTAGGGAGAAGAAGTATGGACTTTCAAACCACAGCAGCCAGGGAAAGATCAAGTACAGAGGGAGGCACAAATGAACCAGAGCCCATGCAGGTAGAGCCTGTAGACCCAGTTACGTTGTCCCAGGAAGAAGTAATGGACTGCTTGGTTTGTGTCGCAGGGAGTTTTGAGTCACTCCCCGAGCTGTAACTGATTTAGACAAGCTCTGATATTGTTTTTGTTCATGTTGAGCGAAAGAGAAAAAGCTCACTAATTTTACTTTGCTCCGAAGTTTGGAAAATCCCGTGTTGTTTTTGCAAGAAGCTGTGAAGCATGTAACAGTTCACTTGTTTAACTATGCTTTGGTAAAAAAACCCTGACAAAGAAGGAGAACCCTTTATTTTCTGTTACCTAGCAAACCTCAGTGCTTAAAAGGGGAAATAAAAGCCTTATTTACCCTCCATTCTGGTCTACACAACTTATTCCTATAAGGAGGAGGACTACAAATACCAGGGTGCACCTGGCCTCAAAGAGTCTTTTACCTCTATAAATAATAAATATGCTCAACCCGCCCTTGCAGCCACTGGCCACCAGGGAGGGTTGATGACACTTTACAACGTCCAGATGAGTGAATCTTTGTTACTAGTATTGTATTGTGTACTATTAAATTGAAGAGGATTTTACTTTTTCTTTGTAGGATTTGAATGGGCAATTTGTGGGCTTTGGCTCTCTAAAGTGCGACAGTGTGAAACTTGGAAATAAATTAAGATAAAATTTAAATCTTTAAAAACGCATTTTGAGAATCCCTAAAAAGTACTTTTTGGGTGTAGGAAATTTATATATTTGGACTAAATTTTTGTAAATTTGAATTAAAAATAAGAAGGTTATGACCCATGATGTGAGGTTTGCTACCTAACCCTATGGTGATTCATTTTGCCACATGTAGGGAAAAGGATACCCTGAGGTCATATATGCCTTATATGAATATGTGAAAGTTGTGCTTATTTATTATAGAAATGTGTGATTGGGGTAGGTCGGCGTTTCTAAAGGGTGTTGGTATTTAGTATATCTTTAGTTTACCCTTTGGCAGTCAGTTGGTTGAAGCTTTTAAAGCCACCATGCGCTCACATATAACCATATATTCCATACAGGACAATAAGACACACAGGGCAGAACTAAAAGCATTAGATGTCCAAATCCGTGCAGGAGAGCACCTCCTAAATAAAGGTAGAGATACCATGATATTAATACAGCTACAGAAACTACAATATCGGTATAACTCTATTCTCAGTACTGAAGCCCAAAAACAAATACTAGTTCAGCAAAGTCAATATTACCATGAAAATGATCAGACGGGCAAATTGCTTTCCAGAACACTAAAAGCTAGGGGCGCAGTGACTCGAATTGCAGCAATGTAAAATGCAACGGCTAAGTCACTAATCATGCACAAATCTTGGAGCGGTGTAGGGAGTTTTATACTAAACTATATCAATCCGAAATAGAATGGGATCCAAACGCTTTCACTGCGTTTGTCTCCACTTTGAGTAAAGCAAAGCTCACGGAGGTACAGATTTGTTCCTTAGAAGCAGACATTAGTGTAGCAGAATTACAGTTGGCAGTGAAACAACTGGCCCGAGGAAAGGCCACTGGCCCAGATGGAATCCCCTTGGGATTTTATAACATCTTTCAAGAGCAATTACTTCCCCCTCTACAGATATACTACAATGGGCTGTTAGCAGAAACCCCATCTGTGGGAGCTCTGTCGGAGGCAACTATAGTCATACATCATAAACCTGGACAAGACCTGCAGAGAGTGGAAAACTATCGAAACCATCTCCCTTTTAAATATATAGACTGTAAGATCTATGCTAAGATCTTAACCACTAGCCTGGGGAAGGTTTTGAAGACACTGGTTGATCCAGACCAATGTGGTGTTATGCCAGGAAGATCCACCACTGACAATGGGTGTCTTCTGTCTCATGTACTAGCACAAGCCCAAAATTTTAATGACTTATAATAGGTTTAGCCCTTGATGCAGAAAAGGCTTTTGATAGGCTAGAATGGCCCTTCCTTTTCTAAGTCCTACAATGGTTTGGGATGGGAGAAATGTTTATCAATAGAATCCATCTCCTACACACATATCCCACAGCATGTATCCTAGCCAACTCTTCACTCTCTACTCCTTTCATGCTACATAGGGGCACCAGGCAAGGATGCCCCCTTTCCCTGCTCCTTTTTAATTTGACATTAGAACCATTAACCCTAGCAATCTGACAGCATAATGATATAGAGGGAATAGAAATTGCAGGGCAACAATGCAAATTATCTGCATGCGTAGATGATCTACTTTTTTTGTGCCCTCACACTATAACAACAGTATTACAAATATTGGATAACTACTCGGCAACATCGGGATACAAAGTTAATCTGACCAAAATGATGATAGTTACCCATTAACTCTCATGTACCTTCATCACTTCTCCAAGAGTTTCTCTTTCAATATGCACAATCGTCCTTTAAATATTTAGGTGTTACTTACTGGCCCACATTACAGGAGACGATAAATCAGAACCTGAAGATATGTAAAAAATATTTTACAGGAACATACCAATAAGTGGACTTCCCTCTTTCTTACGTGGTGGGGTCGCTTAGAGACCATAAAGATGGTGCTGATCCCCAAGGTAAATTACATTTTAAGTATGATTCCTTTACTATTCCCATACCCCTTTTATAAGAAACTAGACAAGCTCCTACTAACATTCCTTTGGCAAGACAAAACCCCAAGAATAGCAGCATGGAAGTTTAAGTTGCCCAGAACCAGAGGAGGGGTGTACTTTCAAGACTTTTAGTGGTTCCATATTGCATCCTTGCTAAAACAAGGACTGCAGTGGACCCAAGAGATTTTATCAGAGGATACTCCCACGTGGGTACGATTAGAGCAAGCCATAATTGCTCCCACCCCAATGACTCTGCTCAGGAACAGGAAGTACACTGAAGCAATCCCGTATTAAGACTATCCAAGCAACACAACAGGCATTTCTAGTAGTGACGCGATACAGTAAGGGAGCTGAAGAATAAGCCCCTGGTACACCTATCTGGTCAAATACACACTTTAAAATCAACCTTTCTTTTGGCATAAATGGCAAGGGCATGGTATATGGACTCTGGGACAACTTGTACATAACAATGCCTTCAAGCCATTTAAAATGTTGCAACAAAAATTTGGATTACCTGAAAACTTTGTTTATCAATGGCATCAGTTGAGTCATTGTTTAAGTAAAACTGGAGTATCCCTTCTTCAACTTCAACCCAGATGGCCTCTTTTACAGAGGGTCAGAGAGATACAAAACTCTACATGGCCAATTTCAAAATTTACCGCCCTCCTTCATTCAGGGGTTACTAGAAGATGTAAAGGGGTTGAGAAAATATGGATGGATGAGGTCGATAAACCTGGTGTGGGATATCTTTTGGGAATCCCAAATTAGGATCACTCAAGCCATCTCTTACCCAAACTTTATACTTTCTTGCTCATCAAGTATTCTTGACTCCCCTAAAAATCGCAAAATGGAAACCCCAGTTTTAGGAAATGTCTGTTGGTCATGTATGACTTCCATAGGTACAATGTCTCATGATATACTACTGTTCAAATCTTAATGGGGTATGTTTACTAAACGGCGCACAAGTGCGCCGTGCACAATAGCGTGCGCTAAGGTACCTTAGCGCACGCTAATGATGCGTTTTTGTGCCCCGCACACGTGCGCGCCGCACTAAAGTGCCCGCTCATGTGCGCGGCGCGCTGATGTGCGATAGAGGCGTGGAAAGGCTCCCGGAGGGCGGAGGAAGGCTCATCAGGGGTGGAGAGACGGGGTCAATGGGTGGAGAGTGGGAGGGGAGAGGCTCCCCGCACAGGAGCGGGGCTGAATTTCGAGTAAGAAAATACCGCGAGTGAAAACCTCGCGGTAGAGCCGATTTAAAGGGAAGAGAAACCATTTCTGTCAGCAATGTACAGCAAAACCAGGGAAACCTACAAAAAGTGACCAGTGTGATACATGTGCACGGAACAAAAGGGCAAATAAACATTAAAAATGACCCCAACAAAATATAATAAAATTATAATCAAGCTGGGCAATAGTGATAGTAATGGGAAACATCAAAAAACACTCCCAAAAAAGCCCCAAAAAATAAATATGAATTTTAGAAGGGTCTACGCTCCGTCCCCATACAAGGTGAATGAATCCCACAGTGAAATAGCACAGATCAGGGTTTCCCTCTCCATTGGACAGGTTACCTATGGCATGCACATTTCCACAACAGCAGGGCAGGCAGGTCGGAATGGGCAATTGGACAGATGCTGGGAAAGGGGATACAGAGGGCTGCAGGCGGCACATGCTGTGGTGCAGCTGGGGCACAGTGCGGACTAGGCAGATGCCTAGATGGCACCTAGGAATGCTGAAACTGAACAGCAGCCAGACAGCAACTGATGAGGGCCCAACATGGGCACGAGACTGTCTATCACAGTGTCACAGGGGATAGTACCCAGCAGGTACCCCCAAGGGCACGGAACATTGGCAGGCGGTGATTGGGGGACGTGCGGACAGATATGCAGGCATCCCTACCCCAGAACCTGCACCATAGGCCAGCCGCCTACCCGCACACAGGATGGCCTGAGACTGCGTACCACCAGCACCACCAGCAGAAGGGCATGTCAGCATGGTGGCACAGGGGTACTGGAGGTGGAGGGGGGCAGTGGCAGCTGCCCAGAGCATACCATGGCCTAGCCCTGTGTAGGTGGGTGCAATGCACTGCAACAGACAGGCCCTGCCGGGCAAACAGTCATGGTATCATCAGGGAATGCACTGTCTCTGTGGCAACACGGTGGTGCAGTGCACACAACCAGTGTGTTTGGAGACAGAAGGTCACAGGTTCAAGCCCCAGCTGGGGCTCCTGCCAATCCAGTCCCCATATTTTACCCACAACTATATCGTGATAGTAAAGACGAACCTTTATTGCAGAGAACATAAGTATGGCTCAAACACCTCTATTTTACCCTACAGAGCACAGACACCAGAAACATGCACATTACCTAGAGCAGATTACCCCAAATGCAGTCCTGGAGGACCACAAATCCTTCAGGGTTTATGCTGTCTCCAATCTAAGGATGGAGCGGTACTGGTGGTGGAGGTGGCAGCAGCTGGTGGCCACAGCAGACCATGGCCTAACCCTGTCCAGGTGGGTGCTGTGCACTGTAACAAACAGGCCCTGTCGGATGTACAGTCATGGACTCCCCAGAGAATGCAGCATATCTGTGGCAACACGGTGGTGCAGTGCACACAGACAGTGTGTGCAAGAACAGAAGGTCACAGGTTCAAAGCCCAGCTGGGGCTACTGCCAATCCAGTCCACATATTTTTCCCACAACTAAACCGTGATAGTAAGGACAAACCTTTATTGCTGAGAACATACGCATGGTTAATACGCCTATATTTTACCCCACCGAGCACAGACACTATAAACAGGCGCATTACCTAGAGCAGAGTCTCCCAAATGCAGTCCTGGAGGGCCCCACACCATTCAGGTTCCATGCTGCCTCTAATAAAGATGCCTGTGCTGCATATCTATGCACCACCCCCAAGGTATGCAGATGTAGCTCATGCATATTCATGAGGGACAGCATGAAAACCCGAACAGTGTTTGGCACACCCGGACTGGAGTTGGGAACCTCTGCCGTAAAGCAGCAGCCAACAGGGGCAGACACACCCACACCCACACCCACACCCACAGGCCCCATTGGCCAATGCCTCCTGGAGAGGCAGGACATTGGGCCCTGCGTGCATCTCCCAATACTAGCACTTGCATACCTTAGCAATGCCACCCTACACCTGGGTATACGGTACACAGCTATCAAACGTTTCCTATGATTACTGGCAGATAGCAAGTCCTACGTTAAGCACAGTTTGCTGATTGAGCTCCATCATAACAATCTTTCTGATGTCTGCGGTGTGTGCTTCAGGTCTGGTCTCTGACAGTGTTTACCACCCTGGGGAGTGACCCCCAACAGTATTGCGTACCATATCCATGCCTGTACTGTGCCCAGGACTGGTGTGGTGGGCAGGGCTGCTAAACTCCTCTATAGTAGCACAATGCTGGCATAGGTGTGGGAGTGTGTGTCTGTCTATACAGTGTGTGGTGGCTGCAAACACCTTCCACAGCCCACACTGCCAGCACTGTTGCCAGTATTGGCCGGCCAATGTGCATAATGAGGAGCAAGGTACCATGGGTATAGCCCAGACAAGGTGGCCTGGCCAGGATGCATCTGCACAGGGCATAGGGCACTGGCTGGGTCATTTTAGTGCCCGGCCACCACCTACACAGACAGGGTGACCTCAGTATGTCCTGCTGGGAGATCACTCTCACCCTGACTGTGCAGTGACGACAGCATGGCTAGGCACCCCCATAGTGCTATATAGTATTTCTGTCAGGTGATATTTATGGGTTTCCTTTTGGGGCCCAGTCACTGATTTATCTGCTTGTTATGTATGCTGACATCCCAGTTCTGGATGCACGCATTTCCACCAGGAACATGCACTATGGACTAGCTATCAGACTCTTTGCAGCTGGTATGTGTCTTGATGGAGCGCCTTGCAGGGTGTAGCGGCTGAAGGCTTGCTGCAGGAGAATATCAGATAGTGGTGGGGTGCAGCTTAGCATATCCAGGCCTAATGTCTGTCTGCTATTGTGTTATGGATGTGTACAGAGCTGCATTGACTGCCCTGTAGGGTGTTTGTTCCCCAGCAGGACCGGGGTTGATGGTCCCCTCTACTGCCACCATTGCAGGGTGGTAGAATGTGGATCTGTTGATGGGAGACCCTGTTTGCCACCCTCAGCCCTGGAGGAGGAGGGTGGTGGTACATAACCCTCCTAGGGGTCCATAGGGGCTACACCTGACTGAGACAGACAGATATATCCAAGGTGTTTTTTTGCAGAAACTACCTATCTCACACATTAACACTGCTTTGGACCTCCAGCATGGCCTATTTCTGCCATGGAAGGTGCTGTGGACCTGGTGCTGGGCGCCTCACCGCACCCTCAGTGTGAGCACAGTACCCGAACAATGTGACGGTGTGTAGCTACTCTGTTCCAGTAAAACACACGGTCAGTACCCCCTACCAGGCCGAGGTGCTGTGGGGGTGCACATGGTCAGTTCCCCCTACCAGGCCGAGGTGCTGTGGGGGTGCATACCCCATCTTGTGTTTATCTGTGGACAGCTGATTTGCATGTGCAGTGCATCATGGGTACGGGTGTGCTAACCCTATCCTGGTGACCACAGCAGACTTCTGCAGCCAGCCAGGGGCTTGCTAGCAGCTATAGAGCTGTAGCACAATGGTTACTTCACTGCCTGTGGAGCCAGAGGTCGTGGGTTCAAACCCACAGTGGGGTTATTTGATAGGGCTGCCCAAAGCATTATTTATTTTTAATGTACATTATTGCTGTCAGCAAAAACACCCTCATCGTACTGTACCCATAAGGTGCCTCAGAGGGCGCTTTATAGGGCGCCCTATAGGTCACCTTATGGTTATCGTCCATATAAGGTGCACTATACGTTATCCTGTGGAGCAACTTATAAGGTGCCCTATAGGGGACATTTTAGGGTGCTGTGGCGGACAGTGCACTTTATAATGTGCCCTATGGAGTGCCTTATAGGGTGCCTTATGCGGCACCTTCAATTAAGGCACGTGAGGGCGTGTTTGCTGGCAGCAATTAATAAAATACAAATAAAGTGCTACAGGAAACAATACGTACATTGCAAAGCTGATGCCTCAGCCAGCCTTACGTATTAGACACACTGGGGAGCAAACTCATGACCCCTGTATCAGCAGTCAGTGCCTTAACCATTGTGCTACACTGCTGCTCCTCCTTGCATGTCAGCGCACCTACTTAAGATTTCCATGCGTTTAAATGCACAGTGCTGCCATCAAACACAGTGCTGCCATCAAACACAGTGCTATGACCTTGCTGTGCCTCATAGGGCACCCTATATGGCGCCCTATAGGCCGCCCTTTCGGCAACATTGTAGGGTGCCGTGGCGGACAGTGCACTTTAAAATGTGCCCTCTGGGGTACCCTATGAGGCGCCTTATGCAGCACCTTATGTTACAATACTTTGAGGGTGTGTTTGCTGGCAGCACTAATTAAAATAAAAATAAAATGCCCCCTACAGCAATATTACCTATAACAGGTAATGCCTCAGCCAGCCTTCTTCATTAGGCACAGTGGGGGATTGAACCCATGACTCCTGCATCATTGGTCAGTGTCTTAACCATTGTGCTCCACTGCTGCTCCTCCTTGCATGTCAGCGCACCTACTTATGATTTTCATTCCTTAAACTGCACAGTGCTGCCATCAAAAACAGTGCTGTGACCTTGCGGTAACTCGTACGGCACCCTATAAAGCGCACTATAAGCAACATTCTAGGGTGCCTTGGCGGATAGTGCACTTTAAAATGTGCCTTATGGGGCGAGTGAGGTTCCAAGATGGCGGAGGAGCAGGGACGCTGTTCGTAGGTGCGGACTGACTGGTTGGCAGACGCTGTCTCGATGGGGAAGAAGAGGAAGCAGTTGACACCTAAGCCCCCAGTAGCCTCAACGCCCCGAGGAGAGGCAGCACAAGCATCCATTGTACCTTTCTGCACCGTCCGTTCGGCGTCGATGGCTTCAGCAGATCCGCCTGGTGGTGTGGCGGATCTGAGCAGTGACGGTGTGGAGTTGAGTCCCGTCCAGCTGTTGCCGCCGCGACCCGGTAGAAGTCGGGAAGAGGAGATCGTAGCTGAAGTGTCTCCGGGTCGGGAGGTCAGCTCCGTGGGCGGGGGCGCCTCTTCTCTTCTGAATGGGAGTCCTGGTGAGCGTCCTGGTGGTGTTGAGGAGGTACATTCTGCCCAGGAGGGCTCAGGAGGAGCTCGGAGGAAGATTGGCTCGACGGAGGTTGTGGAGCCCCGGGTAATTTGCGGCTTAAAGAAACCAGCGAAAGTAACTTTAGATAGCTTATGGGAAGCTATCTCTTCCCTCCAGAGCTCCCTTGCTCCTGTTGTGGGGGCATTGTCTCAAGAGTTTCCGTTGGTGAAAGGGAGGTGTACTGCGGTGGAAACGAAGTGCGAGGCCCAGGCTGTAAAAATTGCCCAGCTGGAGTCCAGTGTTGGGGAATTACAAGTTTTGGGTGAGACTATTGCCAAGGACCGTTTAATTTCTTTGAGGCGGTTTGAATATATGGACAATTTATTGAGGAGGAATAATCTCCGCTTCTTGAATTTCCCCAGATCCCCTCTGTTGGACCCTTTAGTTTTGGTTCGTAGATATCTTATGGAAGTATTACTGATGCCTCAGGATAATTTACCCCCTATTGTTAAAGCTCAATATGTTGTAATTTCCTCTGAGTCTAAAGGTGAGGGGTCTGGGGTCCCTGTTGGGGACGGCCCGATGGGTTTATCTGATTTCTTAGAGAGTTCCCTAGAGGTTGTGACAAGCAGGGCAACTATGGTAGTAGGTTTTGCATTTGAATCCGACCGCAATGCTGTCCTTAGACTTTATTTCCGCAGGATTTCTTCTTCCCAGTTTTTGGGCTCTAAAATACTTGTATTTCCAGATTTATCTCGGGACACCCAGAAGAGGCGTAAGGGGTTTTTGGCTTTGCGCCAGAGAGCTGTCGCCTTGGGTGCTCAATTTAAATTGCGGTATCCTTGTAAATGTGATGTATTATATCAGTCTAAACATTTTCTTTTTTTTGAGCCCAAACAACTTATTGATTTTCTTCAGGTGAGGGAGGCTGGGGGGGCAGGGTAGCTCCTGTACTGGCAGCCATTAATATGATCTATGCTCATATGATAGTGGGGGTTTCCCACTTTTTCTTTGTTTAAATTTCTTAAGTTTGGAACCATTTTGAGGTTTGTTAAGTATGGGGTCTAACTAAATGGGGTGAATATGAATATGTTATTGGGATTATATGTGGTTTATTTTCTTGTGTATTTCGTATTTCCCCCCTTTTTTCTCTTTGTATTCTTTTTCAATTGTTGTATTGGAAACTTAAATATAAAATTAAAAAAAAAAAAAAAAAAAAAAAAATGTGCCTTATGGGGCGCCTTATGTTAACACGCTTTGAGAGTGCGTTTGCTAGTAGTGATAATTAAAATTAAAATAAAATGCCTCCTAAAGCAATCTTCCCCATAATAGGTAATGCCTCAGCCAGGCTTCTTCATTGGGCACAGTGGGGGATTGAACCCCTGATCCCTGCATCATTGGTCAGTGTCTTAACCATTGTACTGTGGCTCTGTTCCTGTGCTTGCACATCAGCGCGCCACTTATGCTTCCCGCGCAGCTTTCTCATGCGCTAATGTGCGGGGCGCACATGAGCGCAGCGCACATTAGCGCATGATTAATCCTTGTTTTGCTTTTTTCAGCCTGAAACGCCCACTCCTTATATGGCATCCGCACACTAGCGCGCCGCGCACATTACCGGGATTTTAGTAAACATACTCCTTAATGTCTTTTGGCAGCAAGTATGGTTACGTGTCTCTCAATATCTAGGGGTGAAAGAACCACTTACATTCCGTATAATTGTATATTTATTTATTTAACATTTTTTATGACCTAATGGGAGACAGCCAACATGGCTTTAGACAAGGAAGATCTTGTCTTACTAATCTGTTATGTTTTTTTGAAGGAGTGAATAATCAGGTGGACAAAGGTGAGTCGGTTGATATTGTGTATCTGGACTTTCAGAAAGCCTTTGACAAGGTCCCTCATGAGAGACTTTTGGCAAAACTAAAGAGTCATGGGATAGGAGGCAGTGTACTATTGTGGATCAGGAAGTGGTTAAAAGATAGAAAGCAGAGGGTAGGGCTAAATGGCCAGTTTTCCCAATGGAGAAAGGTGAATAGTGGTGTACCCCAGGGATCTGTGCTGGGTCCGCTGCTTTTTGACATATTCATAAATGACCTGGAAAGTGGAATAACGAGTGAGGTTATCAAATTTGCAGATGACACAAAACTATTTAAAGTTGTTAAAACCCAAGAGGATTGTGGAAAATTCTAAGAGGATCTTGATAAATTGGAAGACTGGGCATCAAAATGGCAGATGAAATTAAATGTGGACAAGTGCAAGGTTATGCACCTAGGGAAGAACAACCCAAACTATGGTTACACGATGCAAGGTTCCACATTAGGAACCACCACCCAGGAAAAAGATTTAGGCGTCATTGTGGATACCATGTTAAAACCCTCAGCCCAGTGTGCAGCGGCCAAGAGAGCAAATAGAATGCTAGGTATGATAAGGAAAGGAATGGAAAATAAAACAAAAGATATTATAATGCCTCTATATCGTTCCATGGTGAGACCGCACCTTGAATATTGTGTGCAATTCTGGTCGCCGTATCTTAAAAAGGATATAGCGATTTTAGAAAAGGTTCAGAGAAGAGCCACCAAAATGGTAAAGGGTATGGAAGGATACTCTTATGAAGAAAGGCTAAAAAGGTTAGGGCTCTTTAACCTGGAAAAGAGACGGCTGAGGGGAGATATGATAGAAGACTATAAATTAATGAACGGAGTGGAACGGGTAAACGTAGATCGATTGTTTACCTTATCAGAATATAGAAAGACTAGGGGACATGCAATGAAGCTACAGGGTAAACTATTTAAAACTAATAAAAGAAAATATTTTTTCACTCAACGTGTAATCAAACTCTGGAATTTGTTACCGGAGGATGTAGTAAAGGCTGTTAGTGTAGCTGGGTTTAAAAAAGGTTTGGACAAGTTCCTGGAGGAAAGGTCCATAAACCATTATTAAGAAGGGACCCAGGATATCAATGCTTGAACCAATACAAGCATTGTGGAACCTGTGTCCCTTGGGGAAACTGCTAGGTACATATGACCTAGATTGGCCACTGTTGGAAACAGAATACTGGGCTTGATGGACCTTGGTCTGACCCAGTATGGCATATCTTATGTTCTTATCTTCTTATGTATATACTTCCTTTCAGATTCTCAAGGCGGTTTACAGAGAACATAACTTTGTTTACATGGAACTTTTCCTCAGAACTATGTAGAATGTCAGTTATCAACAGTGTATACAGATAACAGAGAACATTTTAATTATTTGCACAGGAGCTTAAGCTCTAACAGAGGCTTAGGGTTTTACCAGTTATATTAATCTTTGGCGGCTATCCCCTCATTACAAAAAAAAAAGATTATAAATTGCCAGTCTTAATGATAAGCCTAGCATTGAAAGTAATTTTGATATACTGGAAAGACTCCTCACAATTGACAGTAGATCATTGGTGGAACTTGCTTTGTTTACGTCGTTCATATGAAGTGGCCTATGTGGCATAAAACCTCTATTGTCGTGATCTGCTCAAAAAAAGGAATACCTTGGAATCACAAGTGTCAGGTCTGACCTGAATTAATTAAAACAATACCTGGAGTCCCATGGATACAGTACTTAGGAAAAAACTAGTATGAACTTTCCAGCTAATAGGGCAAACATTATGCTGGATACCGGATGACGTTTATTACCTGTATAATGTGTATATATATATATATATATATATATATATATATATATATATAGTAATAGTGCGGTATATAAAAAATGTTAAATAAATAAAATACAAGCTACCATACACACAATAGAATCCGTCTCCCGCATCACTCAGATAACTACTACACATAACAACAATCCAGAACAAAGGATCAAAATGTGAATACACTATATTCTTATCAAATATCAAAACTTGATGTAACCTATTCAATGTATATATAATTATGTAGATAGTTATTCCCCAGTTAACTCCCAGTTTATCTTCCCTGTTATCTGTAAACCTAGATAAGTCATGGATTGACAGGTATGTTGATGTTCAATGTAAACCGCACTGATGATGAATAGTGCGGTATATAAAAAATGTTAAATAAATAAGTATGTTGTGCGTAGGGATACGGTGAAAACCAGATGTTATATGTTTGCGTTTATATTGTTTTGTTTGTTATAAAAACTCAATATAAAAAGAAATAAAAAAGAACCCGATGCAACACTCAGAAGGGTCGCCGCTTCAAAATAAAGTCAAAGATTCGTCTCTGAAGCCGCTGAAGCTCAAGAGGGGGGACCGATACCAATAGGACAGCATCTGTGGCAGCACATTCATTTTTATGGCCAACACCCGGCCAAGCCAAGAAAGCTCCCCAGAATGCTAATTAGCCAGATCCCTTTCTATCTCTCGTAATAAAGCTGGGTAGTTAGCTTGATATACACTCTCCGGGGACCGCATTATGCGGACTCCTATATATTGCAAGGAGTCCCAGGCTCAGATGACAAGACTTTGGCTTTCATACTTTGGACATATGCAAAGAGAGATCATTAGAGAAAGACATAATGCTTGGCAAGGTAGAGGGTCACCATAAAAGAGGAAGGCCAGCAATGAGATGGATCAATACATTAACAGCAGTTATGGATACCACGTTATCAACAATGACCTGCTTGGCTGAAGACTGAAGAAAGTTTAGGTCAATTATCCAGAGGGTCGCCAGGAGTCAACACAGACTCGATGGCACTTAACATAACCCAGGCCCAGCAGAAGGGATACGCTTGCCGAAGACGGAGCTGCTTCGAGCCCATAAGAGAGACATTGAACACTTCGGTTTTATACCAATTGATCCGAAAGCCTGATACGGCCCTAAACCGTTTAAGTTCAGACATGAGCACCGGCAAGGAAATCACAGGGCGGGTCAAGGCAAAAAGAAGGCCATTCGCAAAAAGTACTATCTTATGTTGGTCTTCTGCTACTGTCACTTGCGTGATATCTGTATTCGCCCGAATTGTACACGCTAGGGGCTCCATAACTAACGCAAACAGCAGGGGGGACAAGGAGCATCTTTGCCCAGTCCCTTGCTGTAGGCCAAAAAAGTGGAAATTCCCCCCCCACACACACCTTTAATCCTCACTAAAGCATGCGGGTCAGAATACAGTGTCCATAACCAGGCCATAAAATTCAGGCCTACCCCCATATGATCCAAAACCTCAAACAGGAATTCCTAATGCACCCTATCGAACACCTTTCCGACATTGATTGCTAACAGCAAGGTAGCCATCCTTTCCCTGCATAACTGCCAGATAAGTTGGAGGACCCACCTAATATTGTATATAAGTTAAATCTGTAAGATTCATGTAAATATATCTGATTGTTTGTACACCTGCATTTGTTATATTGTTAAAATGTTCAATGTATCCCAGTTGTTCATATGTAAACCGCTATGATTACCTGAAATGGCGGTATAAAAATCACACAAATAAATACATAAATAAATAATATTCCCTGTCTGGCGCCCGTGAACAAAGCCCGTCTAATCAGGGTGTACCAGCCCCGGGAGCAGTGGCCTGAGCCGATTAGCTAGCACCTTGGCTAATATTTTTGCATCAGTATTGAGCAGAGAGATGGGTCGGTAAGACCCACATACTATGGGGTCACGCCTCGGCTTGTGGATTACCGATATGGCCAAGTCACCAAAAGAACATGGTAAACCTCCCCCCCACAGCACTCTGTTAAAGACACGTAGAAGAACCGGCATGAGGTTTGGAGCCAACTGTTTGTAGAAAAGGCCAGTGAATCCATCTAAGCCTAGAGCCTTTCCTGCCAGGAGACCCTTAATAGCTAGGGCCAACTCCTCCGCTCTGATGTCCTGTGCAACCCTACCTGGTCATTCTCCCCCAAGCTGGGCAGGTCCCGCATACCCGTATGATATTCATGTATCTGGCCCTCCTCACGCCGATATAGCTGCTGGTAAAACTGAGCAAAATACTCCTGGATCTCCGGTCCTGATCATATTTTAATTTGGCCACCTGAGTCACCCATTCCCGCGCTAGCAACCGCCCCGATTTAGTATCGAATTCATAGTACAACTGGTTTACCCGCTGCAATTAAAGGAGACCCAATCTATTTGTTTGCCGTTAAGTTCTAGGCGCGTTGCCACTAGCTGCACTCGGGTGTGTCTATCACCCGATGCCTTATGCTGATATTCCAGCTGCTCAAGCCGGTGCTCAAATAGTTGAATCTGCTCCGTCCGTTTCTGTTTACCCCTGGCGCCTATCTGAATCAACTTACCTCGCACTACCGCTTTCAATCCATCCCACAATGGGTCCAGTCCTACCTCCCCCATGTCGTTAAACTCTAAATACTCCTTATTAGTATCTTCCAGGGCCCAGATTACTTGCGCTCGCTGTATTATGGCCTCATTAAGGTGTTGAAAGGCCGCTGGCCTCTCTCAGGTTCTCCCCCAAACACCGCCCAAACCGGCGCATGGTCTGAACAGGTAATAGATCCGATCCCAGCTCCCACCAGCTTGTCAACCCAATTCTGATCTCCCAGCAGATAGTCAATGTGACTATAGCTACCATGTACCGCTGAGTAAAAGGTATAATCTCGAGATGTGGGATGGGCCATGCGCCACAAATCTACTAACCCCCAGACCTTTGCCAATTTATTCAATCCTGGATCGCCCTGCCCAGGGACCCCTTCCCCTACCATACCCCATGACCTATCCTTCGTGTCCAAAACAGCGTTACAGTCTCCGGCCACTATCAGGTGGCCCCACACCTAGCCCTCGACCCATCCCCCTATGGCTGCCCAAAACTCCTGACTATCAACGTTGGGGCCATAGATATTTAACAATGTGAACTCTCCCCCACTTAATGCCCCACCAACTAGTAGGGCCTGCCATCCCTTCAACATTCCACTCTCCCCAGCTGGTAGGGGACATCCCTTCCTGATCAGCGTAGCACCCTCTCCCCTTTTTCCACCCGAATCAGTCACTGCGAAGTGCACATGGGGATAGGTGCCCAGGCATACCACTCTTATCTTTACTAAGTGCATCTCTTGCACAAATGCATTCTGCCAGCCCCAGCGCTTAAGATCATTATAAAGCAGCTTATGCTTTTGTGGCATATTCAGAGACCCTATCTGCAATCTCTGTAGCCCATCAACTGAAGGCAAACCATCCTTCCATACCACAACAGCTGAATGTAATCAGCTGTTTTTCCCCATACCCCCCTTCCTCCCCTCCCTGCTTTGCAGTGTAAACCTCCAGCATCAGACATGAGGAAGTGGCTCACCGGAGGCGTCCTTAAATTGGAAGACTTCCGTGAATCTCCCCCCACCTTGCTGCTCCCCCATATCACAGCCTATACATTCCATCATATCAGAGTCATCCCGTCATTTACTCATCATTCCTCCGCATTCCCAACAGCCCATTCAGTCAGATCATCTCTATGACCCTTGATCCACCCTGCGGCCTCCCAATCCCCCCAGCATTCCCCCAACACTCCCCCCCCCCAAACCTGGTACATGTTTGCCCAGCAACATCAAAATCACAATATCATTGCAAACCTGGAAAGCCAAAACAATGGCAGCTATCCAGTGAAACAGAGTAATCTGTCAATGTAGCAAGAAAACATTCAGTCCTCCACGTCCATCCAGTTCCCGCTATCAGTCATTGGGGTGGTTGCCGGGCCCTTCCCTTTTCGCTGCAAATGCTGGCCATTATTAGTGGCCCGCTCCCAGCGCAGGTGGGTTTGTGCTGGCTGTGACACCTCGCTCAATGAGTTCTTGGTTAAGCGGACCTTCTAGGAGCACCCATTGATCTCAAATTGGAGCGCAAAGGGGAAAAGCCAGTGGTATCTAATTTGTTCCTTAAGCAAATATTGGGTAACTCCCGCATGTCGGGGAGAGCCTGTGGGGCTGGAGTTGGAAGAAGGGAAGATTCCTCAGTGGGAGGATCGCAGTGTTTTCTAGGTTTTTCACAAAGCTGAGCTTCCAGCCTTGATTAGTCACTCGCTGTCTGCCTTAAATATTTATTTATTTATTTAGACACTTTTGTATACCACCTTATCCTTCAATCAAAGTGGTCACAACACAATTGGGGGATACATTTAACACGAGGGGATATGAGACACATACACTAATACTTACAGGGAACATGGGCAATGGAGGGTTAAGTGGCTTGCCCAAGACCACAAGGAGCACCTGTGGGACTAGAAACCCCAGTCCGTCCGGCCCAAGGTTGCTGTCCTCTAGTAGGATTTGAACCACCGATATTACTCCTATCCCGGCACTAGCTTAGGAACCCTTTGAGAATCCTCTATTACAGGGTTTTAAGGGTTCTCAAGCCTCCTTTTCAGTTCACAGGGTTATTAAAAAGATGATTGAAATGGAATAGGAGGTTCCTGAAGCCGGTCTAAGAGGGGGTAGGGCCTTGGGCCGTCTGTACCCCATCCCACAGGAAGAAAAGGAACTTCTCAAAATCCCTTAGGGGTATGTTTACTAATCAGCAGTAGTGGCTTCCGTGCGATATCGGTACTGCGGCCGCATTGACTTCAATGGGGCCGCGGCTCTGATATTGCACGGAAGCCGCTACCGCTGATTAGTAAACATATCCCTTAGTCTCTGCAGTGACTAAAAAGACCACCCTTCCTGTAGAAGGCAGTGTGGCGTTAAAGGATCTGCAAGATCGCAGAGTTGCTCCTGAAGCAAGTGTCAATACTAGTACCTTGACCCTGCAGGCTTCTGTGGAGCCTATGTGACAAGGGCGTCTATATGCTGGATTCAAAGATTGGCAGCAACGGACATGGATGCGCAATCTGCAGTGCCGGAGATAGCTAAGCTAGAGTCTGCCTTGGCTTACCTGGCAGATGCCTTTTATGATTTGGTACAGGCCTATTCTAAGACCATGACTTCTATTATTGTGGCTCAGCACTTTTTTTTTTGTTAAGAAACTGGTCTGCGGAAAAAGAGGTACAAGAGGAGAGAGATCCAAGATGGCCACGGACAGGCATGAGCTGCTGTGATGCTTCCTTGAATGGATAAGAGGAAAGCTGTTGGGCCCTAAGTCCTCAAAGGCCCCAGTGGTGTCCCCTTCATCTCCTCAGTTGGGTCCTTTAGACCCTTTCCTTATCCAGACACAGCAGCAAAGGGAATGCTGGCATTACAGAGCTCCATTAGCGTCTTGTCGGAGCAGGGTTGCTCGACGAGGAGTTTGGGGCTGGAGATCTTATTGCCGGAGTAGTGGCTTCCCCCGAAGGTTACTTTGCTGGAGCACAGAAGCCCTGAGAGCCATGCAATGGCGGTTATTTCCTGGTGTGCAAATGCACGATTAAACTTTAATCTATTTTTCCTTTTTTTTTTTTTTTTAACCGTCCCAACTGCTGGCATTTCTGAATGCTCATAGGACAGGTGTTGTTGAGGGTTTCCTCACTGCATGAATGTAGTTTTTGGTTGTTATGCCTGTTTATTTCTTGCATATATTGGGTTTTTGTTTGGTTTTCCTTTTGGGTTACCTTCTCCTTATTTTGTGGGGGGGTGGGGGGGGAGTAGCATTGGAGACCTGTTATGGTCTATTACCTTATTTGTGTTTTACTGACAAGTATGTTTTATATGCTTATATTTTGTCTAAAATGAGAAATATAAAATTAAAATAGTTAAAATGTTACCGGTTACTGTATACACTGTTGATAATGGACATTGTAAATAGTTCTGAAAAGTTCCATGTAAGCAAAGTTATATTCACTGAAAAGCTCCGTGTAAGCAAAATTATGTTCTCTGTAAACCGCCCTGAGAATCTGAAAGGCGGTATATAAAAAATGTTAAATAAATAAAAAAAAAAAGAAACTGGTCGGCGGATGTCTCATCAGACTAAGCCCAGCTAGCTTCCCTTTAAAGGCAAATTGCTGTTCGCAGAAGCACTGGACAAAGCTGGTCAAGGACCTCTGAGATTCCAGTGGTTCCTGCTTACCAGAGGACCGGCCTAAAGGACCAAAACGGGAATGCTCCTAGGGTCCAACCTAAGGACTTGAGAAGGTACAGAACGGCTTGCTTTGCCCCTTTCCAGTGAGGGCACTATTTTCTGAGGGGCAGTCCTTTCAAGGCTACAGGGGATCCAATAGGGGCTATTACTCTACGCCTGCGCTCCCTCCAAAAAGCCCCAATGAAGCCAGGAGGACCCAGGTGGAAGTGTTTCCAGTAGGAGGTTGGTTACATCATTTTTATTCCACTTGGGCAGTATCACTACTGACCAATAGATGTTAGAAATAATTCAAGAGGGGTGCGCACTAGAGTTTGCGTGATCTCTCTCTCAGACCTTTGTGCAGTCATTTTGCCAGGCCCTTTTAAAGGAGAGGGCAATTCAAGACACCCTTCAGCGGCTGCTGCACCTTGAGGCAGTGGTGCCAGTGCCAAAAGACCAATGCGGATTAGGTTAATAATCAATTTATTTTGTGGTCCCCAAGAAGGAAGGTTCCTTCTGGCCCATACTGTATCTCAAGCTCATAAATCGCTCATTGCGGGTGTCACACTTCTGCATGGAGACGTTGCACTCAGTTATCCTAGCAGTGAGGCAGGGCAAGTTCCTGAAAACGTGGATCTCACAAAGGCATACTTACATATCCCAATTCATCCAGACCATCAACAGTTCCTGCAATTTGCTGTACCTATGGGACATTTTCAATTCCGAGCTTTGCCATTTGGTCTGGCCATCTTTACCAAGATAATGGTACTGGTGGTGGCGGCTCTAAGACGAGAAGGTATTCTGGAACACCCGTACCTGGACGACTGCCTCATAAGAGTGAAGTCAGAGGCTGAGAGTGCAGCTGCCACTCATCGGGTGGTGGATTTCCTTCAGAGGCTAGGCTAGGTAGTCAGCATGGTCAAAGGTCAGTTCAAGCCAATCTAGAAGTGCACAGTTCGATACCAGAGCCGGGTTCATCTCTCTGCTGGCCGACAGAGTGCAAAAGATTCAACACCAAGTGTGGGACTTCCTGCCCATGAGATTGTCATCGGCATGGTACTACCTTCAGCTCCTGGGGACTATGGCGGTGATCTTGGACCTAGTACCTTGGACCCGGGCACACATGAGACCTCTACAACATACTGCTCTCTCGGTGGTCTCTGCATTACCATCCATTGTCAAAGAAGCTAGTCTGTCTGCTGGACACAAGAACATGACTCACCTGTTGGCTGCAGCCAAGGCATCTGGCAGCGGGAATGCTGCTAGTGCCACCAGACTGGGTTCTGACCAATGTGAGCCTCATAGGGTGGGGAGCACATTGTGAGTCGCAGGTCACACAGGGACAGTGGACTCAGGAGGAGAATACTTGGTCCATAAATTGTTTGGAAATGCAAGCAGTATTTCTGGCTCTCCAGTTCTTCCGTCTTCTGATTCCTCAGCGGGCAGTGAGTTTGCTCCAACAACGCAGCCACAGTAGCATGTATCAATCGGCAGAGGGGCACAGACAGCATAATATTAGTGAAAGAGATTTAGCCCCTGCTGCTATGGACAGAGGAGAACCTCGAGGCCCTCTCCGTGGTTCACGTAGCAGACATGGAGAACATTCAGATGGATTTTCTCAGTCATCACTGGTTGGATCCAGGTGATGGGAACTGAACGCTGTGCCAATCATTGTGGCCTCGCTGCCCCATGCTAATGTGAACAGGTTCTTCAGCAGGCGCATGGATCCTATGTCCAAAGGCTCGATGCCCTGGTGCAAAAGTGGCTAACGGAGGGTCTCCTGTATGTAGTCCCTCTGTGGGCCCTCATAGGTCTTCTACAATGCATAGAAGCCCACAGCGGTACAGTGATTCTTATTGCTCAGATTGGTCTCACAGGCCTTGGTATGCCATCCTGATCAGACTCTTGGTTGCCAGGCCGTGGCGCCTCCCGAGCAGAGTCAATCTGCTCTTGCAGGGGCCGATTCTCATGCCCCCAAGTAGATCAATTCTCGCTTATGGCTTGGCTCTTGAACGGACAGCTGAAGCATAAGGGCTTTCCGTGTTGGTGGTAGCCACTCTTTTGAAGGCCAGAAAATGCTCTGTCTCCTTAGCTTATATGAGGGTCTGGAGCGTATTTGAAGATTGGTGCACTGACAGGAGACTTCAACCTTTTTTGTCCTCTCTCCTGAATATTTTTGCTGTGGACGGGGCTGGATAAAGGGGTTAGCCTTGAACTACTTAAAAGTCCATGTGGAGGCCCTCTCCTGTTACAGGGTTCGTGTGCAGGGTTACGTTTTGGCTGCTCACCCGGATGTTGCTCAGTTTCCTTAGGGTGTGAGGCCCTGTTACTCACAAGAGACCGATTACTAATTATCACTAATTTCCTGTATAGTCCAGATCCAAAAGTCAGTACAGGTGCAATCAGAATCTCTGTTTATTAGATAACTGATGGACCAATACAGGCAAGGGAGAGGAGAATTTCTGTCAGTCATCAGACACCAGACACCTCCAGAATTCCTCCTCCCCCGAGTATAATAGTCATGTTACATATATACATTTTTTGCTTCCGTGTATTACTTCCGTATATGCATACAGTCTCCAAATCCATCCCTCTGTGAGGCCCCCTCTCCTCCCTCCTTCTGTTTCCTGTCATTGACCTTTCTGTCCCCTCTGTTCCTGTTTCAACATTCCCCAGGCCTCTGTCTTGCTTATACTCACCAACTGTCAAAAACCGTCTACTGTCTTCAGGACTAATGGCTCAACTTATACTTTTTTGCATGGTTTCCTGTGTACGTGCTCTCTGCACAAAGCCTCTGCATGTCTATGTCTGGACCCTTCAGTTCGGACATATGCATTGCTAAGGCCTGTGATATCCTTATGCTGGCCTGTTTTTTTTCCTTGTCTTGTCCACAATATAGTAGTTTGGTTGACATATTTTTATTAGAGCAGAACAGAATAAAGGCCATTGAGTGATTATGAACCAGGAACATATCCCTAAACCTTATAATCCCTACAATTCTCCCATTTTTTTTTTTTATTGTGGAGGAGATAAGACCAAGTCACAGAATTCAGAAGTGGGGACCAATGTTCCCTCTAATTTTCTGTAGGCTGTGTGCGCATAAAATATCAGCTGTGCAGCTTTTGAAGGAAGGTTAAATTTTTGTGTGCCACATAATGACACTCGGAGTTATATACTTTAAAATTTGACTACACATCAGAATACAATATGTACACCACATTGATAGAAAACATTGTAGAACTTGTGAAAATCGTAAATACATAACAACTTTTAAATTTTAAGACGTCTGTGTTGTTTTCTATCAGAATCAGAACCATAATTTTTGTGCGCTCTGTTGTAAAGTATGTGCGCTTGCTCGGCGAGGTGTGTGCGCGCACACATGCGCACAGCTTAGCGGGAACAGTGGTGGGGACCACAGCATAGGAAACATTCACCTGTGTATGGCATGTTAACCAATTACCTACATTCAGTCCTCCCTTAAAGTCATCAATATGTAAATCTGACAGGTGGCGTATTTTATCCATAGCATTAAGCACAAACACTGAATGATTCGCTATGACTGTACAACAAATAGTGGCATTAATAAAAGATCACAGGCCTCCTTCAGATGCAAGGAGCAAATCTAGCGCTTGTCTATTTTGTAGAGTCATTTGTGTATTTTGTTCTAGTGACTCTGATAACTTACTAATAGAATCAATAACTTTCATTTGTACATACAGTAAGCATTGCAGATGGCGTATAGCCATACCAAGTTCAGCAGTTATGGCAGGGGTCTGGAAAGGTACCAAGGAAGTCCAGCATCTAACCTACGTTTAATAGCAATGGAGAACACAAGGGTATCAAAAAGTTCAGCAGAATGTCCCGAGTTCAGTTCAAGGCAGGGGGTTGAAGTGAGAACTTCTTTGGAGATGTGGGTTGTATTGTGAACACGCAGAAGTAAAACTAATTGTCCATCAGGATGAAGGAAACAGATGGTGTCCCAAGGAGCAGGTTTGGCAGCAATCATCTTGGTACAGGAAGGAAGTAGAGCCACCCGATCAGCAATTTCTTGGAACGTGATCCGAAGCCAAGGCTCTGGTCGAACCTCTCTAATGTAATTAGCCAAATCAAATATACAATGTGGGAATCACTTATTCAAAAGTAGCCTTAAAGAGGTAAGCCTAAAGCATGGCTTAGAAAAAGAGCAGAAATAGAGCCTGATACACTAGCTTCCAGGCATAAAAAGGATTAAGTACAACAGCAGTGAAACCCTGATATTCCTGGATACATGATAGCATTTAAAACATAATGCAGCAGACACTTGCCACTCTCCAGAGAGAGAGCAGAAGGAGAGAACACACAATACTGTTTATACCATTATACCATTCTTCATAAATTGCAAACAAGCTTGAACCAGTTCAAAAGGTCACACAAAAGTCAGCATTATGTAGTTGCAGTAGGGGTCGCTGTTGTCCACAGGTGTGCTGCATCAGATCTGAAATAACTTCTTATCAGAATGCCTTTCACTCGCTCCACCAATTCAGTTGCCTAAAATTCTACAAGTACAAACAAAAGAATACTATTTCCCTCCCCCCTTCTTCTTGGATTGCGTTCTGGGATTGCTGCTCGCACACATCAGCTAATCCTGCTTCTAAACAATTGTTAAAAGTCAAACAAATGGGAGGCAGAAAATATAAATTTAGATTCTTAAACAGTGTCCCAGTCCCACTAACTTAATTGGTGTAGTTTTGAATGGATATATGTGCTCATTCTAAACAGCAACTAAAGACAGAACTCCTGGAACTGAAATTTAAAAGACTTCCAAAAAAAAAAGTACACTTTTGCTCTGGACACTAACACATAACTTTAAAACAGGTGAATTTATCCTAAAATCCAATATCGTAGCAAATAAAAACTGGGAAGATGAGTGAACGCCCATGGTGGCACTGACCTGTTCGTCAGTCATCAGTGCAGAGCTTAACATCACACACAGTAATTTACCTTGAATCTTACAGTTCGGGGAAGCAGACATTTAAAACTGATACTTTTTCATGAAAAGACTGGTGGACATCTGGAATGCAAACACTTCCCTTTGAAGTTATTTCAAAGCAAATCACTGAGAGTTACAGCCAACCTCGACCTCCACTCTGGTTGGGCTACCGGTGGGGGTATGTTTCAGTGAAATCCTTTCTCTGATGCTGCGGCTAGAGGGAGCTCATTTTTCAGTTCTGGGTCCCTGGTAGCCTGAAGCTGGGGAGTCCCATATGTGAGGACTGACTTCCTGCTTGGTCCTGGAGAAAGAGTAGTTCTCCAGGACCAAGCAGGAAGTCAGTCCTCACATATGGGTGACGTCGGCGCAGACGGAGCCCTCGCGGAGCAATTTTCCCCAGCTTTCAAAGAAAGCCTTTGGGAATTGCAGCGCGCATGCGCGGTCCCCTTCCCGCCCAAAGGTGCCATCTTGGCCAGTCTTCTTTTTTCCGCGGAGCCCTACAGACATTGTCTACTAGTCACCGCTGAAAAGTTGATTTTCTTTATTTTATTATTTTCTTCGGTTCGACGCCGGTCCCTTTTCCGTCCGGCCTCGCGACGCCGGTTGCGAGGCCTCCCCTTCTTTTCGGTTTTTTCTGTCCTTAGTGACAAATTCGCGCCCCCTCTTCACCGGGACTTACTCCTTCAAGAGTTGGCAAGTCTTCTTCGGGAACAGGCGGTGGAGCCGGTGCCCCACCACCTGAGAGGTCAAGGCTTCTATTCCAGGTACTTCCTGATACCGAAGCGTACTGGAGGCCTCAGACCCATCCTGGACTTGCGGAACCTCAACAAGTTCCTGGAAAGGGAAAAGTTCAAGATGCTTACCCTTGGAATCCTGCTGCCCTACCTCCAGCAGGGAGATTGGCTATGCTCCTTGGATCTAAAGGATGCCTATACTCACATCCTCATCCACCCAAGCCACCGACAATACCTAAGGTTTGTGGTGGCGGGCAATCATTACCAGTACAGAGTACTGCCCTTTGGCCTATCCTCCGCACCACGAGTCTTCACAAAATGTCTCGCAGTGGTGGCGGCTTATCTCCGGCTTCAAGGCCTCTTTGTCTTCCCTTACCTAGACGACTGGCTCATCCGAGCTCCGTCCTCCACGGAGGCCACTCACGCCACGCAACGTACCGTGACTCTGCTCCAGTACCTGGGCTTTGTCATAAACTTCGCAAAGTCCACTTTGCTCCCCTCTCAGGATCTCGAGTTCATCGGCGCCAGGTTAAACACGCTTCAAGCGCGCGCCTTTCTGCCGCTCGACAGGGCACAACGGCTCATGGCTCTGGCCAGCCGCTTCCGCAGCCATTCCCGGGTCTCGGCCAAGCACTTTCTGAAACTGCTCGGCCATATGGCTTCCACGGTCCATGTGACCCCCAATGCCCGCCTGAATATGCGGCCTGCTCAATGGTGCCTTCGCTCCCAATGGTGTCAGGCCTCGGGGAGACTGGCGGACTCCGTACGAATCTCCAGCCCGCTGGTCTCTTCTCTACGGTGGTGGCTTCATCTGCCCAACCTAGTGCTCGGAATGCCTTTTCAGTCTCCTCCGCCTGTTCAGGTACTGATGACCGACGCTTCTCTCCTGGGTTGGGGAGCACATTGCCAAGGGACATGTACTCAGGGTCTCTGGACCCCGTGGGAATCTGCCCAGCAGATCAACTTCCTGGAGCTCAGAGCGATCCGCCTGGCTCTCCGGGCCTTCTCCCACCTTACCGCTCGCCAGTCCGTCCTCGTCCAGACGGACAATCAAGTGGCCATGTTCTACGTGAACAAACAGGGGGGCACGGGCTCCTTCCTTCTCTGTCGGGAAGCACAAAAGCTCTGTGCTTGGGCCGTAAGCCGAGGAATCCTCCTCAAAGCTGTCTATCTCCCAGGTCAAGAAAACTACCTGGCAGACAAGCTGAGCAGAATCCTCCAACCACACGAGTGGAGATTGGACCCATTGGTGGTTCAAAGGATCTTTCTCCAATGGGGCCTCCCCACACTGGATCTCTTTGCCAGCCCTCTGAACAGGCAACTTCCTCGGTTCTGCTCTCGGGAACCGCATCCCCTCCGAGTAGCGGCGGATGCTTTTCTGCTGTCATGGTCCAAGGGCCTTCTCTATGCCTTTCCTCCCATGCTGCTGGTGTCTCGAACACTCTTAAAGGTTCTCCAGGACAAGGCTTCGCTGATCCTGATAGCTCCCCGGTGGCCCAGGCAACTGTGGTTCCCGCTTCTGATGCAACTGGCGGTAGATACTCCGTTGCCTCTGGGGTTTCAGCCTGATCTCCTGACCCAGGATCAGGGGTCTCTCCTACACCCCAACCTCAGATCTCTTCATCTGATGGCCTGGCTGCTGAAAGGGTAGTCCTTGCTCCCCTCCTGCTGCCTCCAGAGGTAGAAGAGGTTGTACTGGCTTCCAGGCGACCCTCTACCCGGAAATCCTACGCCCTTAAATGGCAGCGCTTCTCCACATGGTGTACTCAACAGTCTCAAGACCCCTTCTCCTGCTCGGTGTCGGTGGTCTTGCAGTACTTGCTTTCCCTCTCCAATCTTGGACTGAAGTCCAACTCGGTCAGGTTCACCTCAGTGCTATTTCTGCACATCATGTGCCGGTAGAAGGCAGGCCTCTTTCCGGCCACCCTCTTGTGGCACGGTTCTCCCGAGGTCTCCTTCTCCTTAAACCACCTTTGCACCCCCCAGCCCCAGACTGGGACCTTAACGTGGTTTTACAGCGGATCACCTGTCCGCCCTTTGAACCCATGGCTACCTGTCCTCTCCGTTTTCTTTCTTGGAAAACCTTATTCCTGGTAGCCCTCACTTCCGCTAGACGCGTTAGTGAACTGCAGGCCCTAGTGTCTGATCCCCCTTACACTAGGTTCTACAAGAATAGGGTAGTCCTGCGGACTCACCCTAAGTTTCTTCCAAAAGTGGTCTCCCCTTTTCACATCAATCAGGAGGTGGTGCTTCCGACCTTCTTTCCCAGGCCGCACTCCAGCCGAGCTGAGATGGTCTTGCATACCCTGGACTGTAGAAGGGCGCTGAACTTCTACCTTGATCGTACGCGGGAGCACCGTAAGACGGTTCAGCTCTTCCTGTCTTACGACCCTAATAAATTAGGGCTCCCTGTATCCAAGCGTACTCTGTCCATCTGGGTAGCCGACTGTATCGCTTGGACTTATGGGGCGGCAGGCCTCTCGTTGGAAAGTCGAGTCACGGCTCATCGGGTTAGGGCGAAGGCTGCGTCAGTGGCTTACCTCCGCTCTGTTCCATTGGCAGACATCTGCCGGGCCGCTACTTGGTCTTCGAGCCAGACTTTTGCAACCCATTACTGCCTCGAGAGGGAGTCCCGCAGGGACAGTGCTTTCGGATAGGCAGTCCTCCGTAATCTCTTCGAGGTTTAAGCAACTCCTACCCTCCATCCCGGATGTTGGGCTACCGGTTGGAGATTAGTCAGAGAAGATTCCTTCCTTCTGTGCTGCTGAGCTAGAGGGAGCTCAATTTTGTGCTTAGGGTCTCCGGTAGCCTTAAGCTTGGGAGTCCCATATGTGAGGACTGACTTCCTGCTTGGTCCTGGAGAAAGCGTAGTTACTCACCTGTAACAGGTGTTCTCCAGGAGCAGCAGGAATCAGTCCTCACAACCCTCCCTCCTCCACGTGGAGTTGCAGTCATCTGATTTAGTTTTTTGCAAATTTTTTGCTGTCTTTTCGCTATGTCATCAGACTGGCCAAGATGGCACCTTTGGGCGGGAAGGGGACCGCGCATGCACGCTGCAATTCCCAAAGGCTTTCTTTGAAAGCTGGGGAAAATTGCTCCGCGAGGGCTCCGTCGGCGCCGACGTCACCCATATGTGAGGACTGATTCCTGCTGCTCCTGGAGAACACCTGTTACAGGTGAGTAAAGCGTAGTTACTCACCTGAAACAGTTGTTCTCCAGGAGCAGCAGGAAACAGCCCTCACAACCCTCCCTCCTCCCCTGGGAGTTGCAGTTGTACATAGCTAAAAGACAGCACAAAAAAATGTAAAAATGAACTATGTCATCAGACTGAGCAAGATGGCACCTTTAGGCGGGAAGGGGACTGCGCATGCATGCAGTATTCCCAAAGGCTTTCTTAGAAAGCTGGGGAAATGCTCCGCACGGGGGCTCCATCGATGTTGATGTCACCCATATGTGAGACTGATTCCTGCTGCTCCTGGAGAACACCTGTTACAGGTGAGTAACTACTCTTTTTAAATGTGTTCCTCGCATCTCCTTTATCCCCTTTTTCTTCCATAGTATACATATTTAGATCTTTAAGTCTGTCCCCATATGCTTTATGATGAAGACTTCCAATCATTTTAGTAGCTACCCTCTGGACCAACTCAATCCTGTTTATATCCTTTTGAAGGTTCGGTCTCCAGCACACTGCACTCCAAATGAGACTTTTATAGAAGCACTCTCACTTTCTTTCTACTGGCCTTGCCTCTCCTGATGCATCCTAATTTCCTTCTGGCTTTGCTTTTTCTGCCTGTTTATAGCCACCTTAAGATCATGAGATAGGAGCATCACCAGATCTCAGTGTTTTCATGCACAGAATTTCATCCCTATACTGTACTGCTCTCTTGGGATTTTGCAGCCCAAATGTATGCCACAGCATGTTTTAGTATGAAATCCTAGCTGCTGTGTTATAGACCATTCCTCTAACTTCCACTCTTTCCAGGATTTTCACTCTTTTGAAAGTTTTAGTATCATCCTCAAAAAGGTAAGCTTTTCCCAGTAACATGTCCTCAATCTCGCTTACAAAAAATGTTGAAAAGAATTGTACCAAGGACCAGTCCCTGCAGTACACCACTGGTAACTCCCCTTTTCCATAGAGGGAATTCAATTTAATGCTTCCTTTGTCATTTATTTCAAAGTTGTTTTTATTGTTTCCCAAACAAATGTAAGAATATACAGTCCACAGCAGACAAATCCAATAACAGTAGGCACTCGCCAGTCATATACAGAGAAAGATACACAGTTAGAAGTCATAAGGCTGCTGCAGAAACAACAACAAGTCAGATCTCCACCCGTTCCTCAGCGAGAGTCTGTCCAAACAGGAGACCAACAGGTGATGATAGCAGGCCTTTCTAAAGCTCGCCCCCCCGCCCCCCAGCATCCATCCCAGGAATAGGTCTGCATAACAACAGTAGACTAGAAAGAACAACAGTCTATAAGGAATAACAAACTATCCAAAGCATTGCACCTCCCCCCTACCCACCCTCCCCCCACCCCTCAAACAACCCCTAGTGCCCGGGACCTGGAGAACCCCACATTGCCATTCCTAATCCTAGGGGAGAAATTCAACCACATCCAGCTCTACACACATGTACTCTGCAAACGTCCGCATCCAGGGAAGTCATCTAGACATTCAACACTGCGCTACGCTCCTGAGAGGATAAGGTGTTTATGAGCGGTAGCCAAAGCTCAAGAAACCGCTCCCACTGTTTCCCCCCTAACTGCTTCGCCGTGAGCTTTTCCATATACATCAGGTTTATCATTGATTTTTCCCAACCCACAAGCTGTGGGGGGGAGCCCTCCAGCCAGCTACCCAATAGGACTTTCTTTACTAGAAGGAGACCTCTGTCAAGTAAAACTCTGTGGTAGGATGGAGTCGTAGGCAGAGCCCCCTCCCAGCAATGAAACAGACACACCTCCCACTGCTTGGGGACCCCCAACCCCAGCCAATCCCCCATCCTATCGGTAATCTGCTGCCATAGGCACTGAACCCTGGGGCACAACCAAAATTTGTGAAAGTGTCCCCTCGCCCTGCTGGCACCAACCACACACAGAGGTGTCTCGCAAGCCTACTTTATACGCCCATTGATCACTGGTGTATGCTCTCCAGAGAAATTTGTACTGCATCTCCTGCATGTACATCCACACTGCACCCTTGGGGATCCGCTCAAAAGCAGACCGCAAGATCTCCACTGTCAGACCTTGCAGGCCATCCCTAGCCCAGCGCTGGACCAGGGTCATGAGATAAGCAGAGTCTACCAGCGGGCAGAGCAGCTGCTTCCTCTCGTCCCAGTCAAGCAGGTCTTTCTCCACCCATCCCCCAATCAATTTCTTCGGGTCCTTTGTGATCAAGAGATTTGGGACCCTCCTCCGCAACTGGTCCACATAGTGTCGTAGTTGGAGGTATCCGTAAAAGTCCCTGGCTGGCAATCTATAAGTATTGCTCAGGTTCTGATAACTCTCCAAGACCCCTCCCTCTGCTCTGCCCAAATCCCCCAAACACACTATCCCCTTCTACTGCCAAGCATGGAAAAGCGTAAAGTCATCATAGCCCGGCGAGAAATCCGGGTTTCCCACCAATGGCAACAGAAGAGAGCAGGTCGAATCCCATCCGACCCTCCCACATACCTCCCGCCAAGCCACCCGTAGTGTTCTCAGATAAGCACTATCCCCCCTACCCCCCAAGCTGCGCTTACGCACAGTGTGGAGCAAGTACAGACTGTGACAGGGAGAGGAAATTTCCCGCAATTGCTGGACTGGAGCACACCCACCTTCTGCAACTAATAAACCCCAAATATGTCGAACCAAGTATCTAAGATTATAATTCCTCAACGAAGGGAGTTCTAGCCCCCCTTCCTCCTTCCTCCGTCTCAAGGCCCTGAGCGGGATTTGGGGACGACGACCCCTCCAGAGGAACCCAGTCAAATATCTATCGAACATTCTCCAGTCCCTCGCAAGAATCCAAATCGGCAATAGCCGCAACATATATAACCACCGGGGAAGCTCCACCATAGAAAATAAAGCAATTCTGCCTCTCAGAGACAACGGGAATGCTCGCCAGTGCTGAAACGTTAGCCGTGCCCTTTCTAGCATGCCCTCCACATTCGCATGATACAACCTGTCCGGGCATGCTGGCAACTGTATGCCCAGGTACCTGATAGAACCATCCGCCCACGCAAGGGGAAAATCTCCACGCCAGACAGGCTGCACTCTCCCTCCGACATCCAAGGCCATAGACTTGGACATGTTAATCTTTAGCCCAGAAAAACTGCCATAGTCCTGAATGAGTAGCAGGTTTAGTCAGACAGAGAAGCATGTCATCAGCAAAAGCACTAAGTTTCATCTCCTCTTCCCCCATCCTAATCCCCACCACTTGGACTTCCTGTTGAATAGCCCGTAATAGCGGTTCCAATGCTAGAACAAATAGAAGCGGAGAAAGTGGGCAGCCCTGCCGCGTTCCCCTTTCCAAAGTAAAGGACTCTGAGAAGACCCCATTCACTCCTACCCTCGCCGCGGGGAGGTGATATAGGACCCGGACCCACTGGGCAAACTCCCCTTGAGTCCCAAAACTACCCAGAGCATCCCACAGATAGGCCCAGGCAACCCTATCAAACGCTTTCTCAGCGTCCAGACTGACCAATAATAATGGCGAATCCTTCGCAAGGCAATGCTCCATTCCCAAAAGTAACTTAGCAATATTCTTAGTTGCATCCCTCCCCACAACAAAACCTACTTGCCTATCATCTATCAAAGATGGTAAAATGGGATTCAGCCGCTTTGCTAATATTAAGGCCAAGATCTTAACATCACTGTTGATAAGCGAGATAGGTCGATACGATGCAGAATCTAGTGGGTTTTTTCCCGGCTTCGGGATTACAGTAATGTTTGCACAACGCATGTCTCTGGGGAAGCCGCCCATCTGCAGAGCCTCAGCATACATAGCTAACATACTAGGGGCCAATCTAGTTGACAGTATCTTATAGTACTCTGCTCCGAAACCGTCGGGGCCCGGAGCCTTATGCGGTTTCCCTTTCTTGATGGCATCCTGAATTTCCTTCCCTGTCAAAGGGGCATTGAGCTTCTGCAGCTCCCCCCTCAGTTAGCTGAGGCAATGCCACCCTATCCATGAACGCTCTACTTTTAGTATTATCGCGTTCCTCCTCCGTATACAGACGGGCATAAAAGCTCCTAAAAATTTCTGCAATGTGCTGCGGTTGGTGCTGCAATTTCCCCTCCTCATCTTTAAGAACAGGCACAAAACGTGCTCCGCCCGGGTCTCGGACCAACTTTGCTAAAAGCCTCCCGGACCGATTACCATATCTATACAATTTATGTTGATAGTATTGCAAAGACATCTTAGCTCTTCTCTGAAGAAGCTCATTAAGGGCCAACTGGGCCTTAACATAATCCTGCTGAAGTATCCTAGCCCCCTGTCCACTAAGTTTACTAAATTTATGCTGCAAGGCCTGAAGATTACGCTCCAAAACCAAGATGCTATGATCCAAAAGTCTGCGCCTTTTAGCAGTGTATGCAATAATCACCCCCCTCATAACTGCTTTACTAGCTTCCCGGAATACTAGGGGTGCACAGTCGGGAGTGTCATTGAAAAGGACATATTCATCCCAGTGCTTCTCCAAGAAACTGCGAAAGTCCTTATCTTCCCATAAGTAGGCCGGGAAACGCCAGCCCGCCCTACCTACCCCTTGGCATTCCCAGGTCACCCAAACCATACCATGATCAGATATTGCTATGGGTTCTATACCCGTCTGATCCACCCTGGAGATCCACTGCTCACTCACCAGGATATAGTCCAGCCGTGACCAGGTAAGGTGGGCTCTCGACTGATGGGTGTAAACACGTTCTCCCGGATGCAGGGTACGCCACACATCCAGCAGGCCTCCCATTCTACACAGGTATCCTACCCCTCTTTTGGACCAGGCCCCACCCCCGCTCGCCGCCGATTTATCCAGATGGGGGTCGTGGGGGCAGTTAAAGTCCCCGGCCAATACCAATTTTCCTTCCCCCACTTTCTTCACAAAGCCCAAAAGGAGTTTAAAGAAGGCATGATCGTAGACATTGGGGGCATAGATATTACCTATCCATATCTCATCATTATACAATTTTAGCCTGAAGAAAGACATAGCGCCCCTTCGGGTCAGATTCAATCGTCTTCACTTCAAATGGGATACCCCTTTTCACCAACACCACCACTCCCGCCGTTTTCCCCCCAGAGGAAGCCCCATACATGCTCGCCACCCAGTCCTTCACCAGCTTTTTATGTTCCTGATCGCTAAGATGGGTCTCCTGTAGCAATGCTATATGTGCCCCTTTCCTTTTTAACGCTTGCAAAACTTTAGTGCGCTTGACAGGGGAGCTTATTCCGCCTACGTTCCAGGAGATTAGCTTAACATTCTGAGTACTTTATTCTTAGGGCTATGGCCTTTCACTGCAAGACTACAATTATTTACTCCAGGAACCGCCCAGCCTTGGCCCCAGAGAAGGACTCTCCCCACTTCGCTATATAACCATGAGGTCCACAATTTCCCGGGCGCCTTTCCCTTGTCTATTCCCAACCCCTCCCCACCCCCCTTCCCCGCGCCCTCCCCTCCCCTTCCCCTCCGCTCCCCAGCATCAGTATCACACAAACCTAAGAAACATACAACACCCCAAACAACTCTCAACATCCAACACATTCAACATCCAACACTCTCCCCTCCCCACCACCCCCTGGATATCCCGCACAACTACTTTGTCCTGCCGAAGCAAGACGCTCCAAACAGGAGCTAGATCACTGTCCACACCTCCGGGCCACTCAACGCCGTATTAATGGAGGCTATTACTCAGACAGCTAATCCTTTGTGCCAGTCCCACATGTCCCTAGCTCCGGCAGTCCAGTTCCTTTGTCATTTATTGGCATTGTCTGTCTTGATTAGATTGTAAGCTCTGATGAGCAGGGATAGTCTTTTATATGTGTCTGTGCAGTGTTGCATATGCCTGGTAGCGCTATATAAATGATTAATAGAAGTAGTAGACTTCAGCTCAACCAGTTTGTAACCCAGTCAGTCAGTTTAGGCTCCATACCTGGGGCTCTAAAACCTGTCAGTAATTATTACTCCTCCATATTCGTTTTTGTATTACTGTCATGTAGTCAAAATGATTTATAAAATGCTAATCATAAAGAGTATTATTTATTTATTTAACGTCTCTTCTATACTGCGCTATTCATCATCAGTGCGGTGTACATTTAACTGAACCTTATACAATGCAGATGGGGCTGCATTGTATTTACAATAAACAGGAACTATAACTTGGACATAACTGGGGTAACTTTCTACAAATTATTTACACTAATAACTGTACTGTACACACTGAGATTTTTTAAAACACTCTTTGTGGAAGAGGAAAGGTACTGAAACAGCCTGCCCTTGAAGGCTGTTAATACATCTTTCCAGAAATATCTGTCGACCATATTTTAACATTTATAGACATCCAAGAATATGACGGTCTGAGGTGACATGCAGTCTGATTTTGTATTTTTTCAGTGGGGAAAAAAAAGGAAAAATGTTACATACCTTGAATCCTGCTAGACCAATCTAGATGAATTCTCCCTTTCCAGCAAGTAGCGGCAGACTTGAACAACTTTCAATGATGTTATCACTTGGTATATCCTCTGGTGTAGCACTGAGAGAAGCCAGTATGAAACTTCCCAAGCAAAACTGAAAAACTCAGAGATGCATAGCATTATTAATCAACAGAATAACTTTGCAACAAATAACTCGAGAAAGTATTTGGCTCTCTTACCGCAAATAAATCTGCGTCAGATCACATTACTAATTAGGCAGTCTATGGCAATGGACTCCCAAAATCTGCAAAAGGTGTTTTACAGGGCAGGTCCTGGACTGGTCTAGCAGGATTAAAAGAGAGAAAATTAGCAGGTATGCAAAACTTTTCCTTCCTTATCATCCTGCTAGACCAGTCCAGATGAGTCTGACATACCCATACAGTCAGGATTCGGGGTAAGAGGAAGATGATGCTCAGAAATTACTATCTTGCCTAAGGTGTCATCTACACCAACCCCCACAAACTTGTAGTGCTTCTCAAAGGTACTTAAAAGCTAGGTAACCTCCTTACAGATGTCCTTTGGAGACATCAAAGCAGACTGCGCCCAGGAGGAGGCCTGCGTCCAGTGGAGTGAACTCTGACATGCCCTGGCACATGCTTACCAGCCAGAAAGTATACTGAGGTGCAGCCTAGTGGTTAGAGCACTAGCTTGGGAACCAAGAAACTAGGGTTCAGTTCACACTAGCACTCCTTGTGGCCTTGGGCAAGCCACTTAACCCTCCATTGCCTCTGAAAAATCCAAGTTATCAATGTCCCTCTTTAATATACATTACCAAGTTTAAGTTTCAATATAAACTCCTTTGACTAAAATGATAAAGCGGTATAAAAAAAACCCCTGATAAAAAATAGAGGATTTTGTCACTGCCTGTCCTGTGCTTGGACTGTCGAGGAAGACAAAATAATGAACTGACTACTGGAAGGAATTAGCAGTTGCTATTTATCTGATCAACACCCTCCAAACATTCCACAAATGCAGCAAGGGGTCCTTCAGATTATCCAATTTGAGAAGGAAGACAGAAGAGTAATCTGGTCAAGGTGAAAAAGGGAGACATCACCTTTGAGAAAGAGAATGGCATAGTCCACTAGAAGACAGAAGCCACTGAGGTATCCAGGAAAGGTTTCCTGCAAGACCAAGCTTGTGGCGCGGGCATCTACCTGGAGTATGCTATAGTGCAGAGCTTGACAAATCCCAGGAACCAGTTCGCTATAGTGACCAGAAATGTGCGCCTGGGATTTTCTTGCTTCATTTTTTTTTGGCATGTTTCAGACTGCAACTGTCTGCCCGTGGGGATCCCTTCTACTACAGGCAGAAAAATATAACTGCAATTGCGGCAAAGACCCCTTCTGTCTGTCTGCAGGGATCCCATCTCCTGTGGGCAGAACATGAGGGGAAGGCCACCTTCATGGCAGCTTGACTGCCTGCAGGGGGCCCCATCTTCCACTGGCAGAAGAAGAAAGGATGGCCACAATCACAGCCGGCAGCAACTAAAAGGTTATGTGAGCGAGGAGGGTAGTTGAGAGATGTAGAAAAGTTGAGGAAAATTTGAAAAGGGCGCTGGGCTTAAAATAAAAGGAAGAGGATTGAGGGGAAATGGAGGGCACTGAATGGAATGTTAGGGGGAGGACGAAGGGGAGAGAGTCTGGAAGAGGAACAGAGAGTGTTGGAAGTTAAAGTGATGAATGCCTGGGGACAAAAGGGCACAATGTGTATTTGCCAAAAGGTGCATTCCCTTCCTCCGGAACACAGACACACTATCTACACATGACACACACAAATGCACACACCCCAGCTCCATATGAGAGGCGTACCCACATAAGCACCTCACCACACATTTGCACTCACACACAGACACAGGTACCACACACACACAACTCTCACTCCAGCCACTGAAGGACACGCCCAGACAAGCATACCATTGTTGCACCACACGCACACAGACGGACAATTGCTATCTGAAGCTATAACTGAACATGCATGAGTTTGCAAATGGAGGAAGGGGAAGTGTGCTGTTTTGTCATACTATACATGTGCACTTTTCAGTTTGTTTTTTGTTTCCTGTGCCACACTGCCACTAACCAGGCAGGGGGTTTGTTCTCTCTGCACTGTGTGGCCCTCTGCAAGTCTGAGCTGTGTGGTGTAGGAACTCTGGTGCTGGTCTTGTGAGACTTAAGAGCATGAGACCAGCCCAAGAGACAATAGGGTGCGGGATGCTGGGACGTGTCAGCCACTTGCTCCTAAGATTTTGGCCTGGCTCCTAAATCCAAACAAAATTTGTCAAGGTATTCTATAGCCCCCAGGAAAACCACCTCAAGGGACAAACTTCCAAAGAAAGACCTTACGAATGTACCCAAGTAGTGACCTTGTTGGTTCCTTCATCCTCCAAGAAATATTCCATTAAGACAAAACAAGGCACACAGGCATATGGAACTGTTTCACTATCCTGAGGCAATGGGAGACATTGGGTGCACTGCCAATGAAATCCCTTGGATGTGACTCCTTTAGCATTGCGGGACCGCCACCTGAAATTTGAGAGTTCAGGGCCAAGTTCTGGTCCAGGATAGACTGTTAAGTTAAGGACATAGAGGCTTTCTGGCTCGTAAACAGAGCATCTACTACTGCTCTAGAGTAGCCCTAGGTGTGGTTGACTCGTCCTACTTGTCCTAGAAGAAACATTTCATCACTGGGTGTGGTGTGCTGATGTTGGAATATCTGCATAGAGAAAGGGACAATAAAAAGAAGCATGCCTCATTCACTGAAAACTGTATAGCACACTAACATCATACCAGAAAAATACTGGGATCATGATCTTGACAGAACTGCAAAGAGCAAAGAAGCTGTGCTCACCTGGGACTTTCCTAATTCCACCAGTAAAAAGCTAAAAAGTAAGAAATTAGACATAGTGGTGTAAAGGAGGGGGGAAAAAAAGCACAAGAACAAAACAGCATGGCTACCAGAAGCATCAGGGGCAAGTGACTGTTTTGCACTACATGTGAAGAAAGATCGTCAAATACCAAAAGATAAAAATAGGAGACCAAGAAAATATGGCAGAAAACACTAAACTGTCCCAGTTGCATTGGGAGACACCAGCCTGCTTAAAAAGAACACCAAGAGTACTTTGATATGTTGCCTATACATATAGCAGCTCCAGGAGGCAACTTATTTTTTAACAATGCCAAGTGCCAAGACAAGCATTAAACATTTTTTAATTTATGACAAGTTTCATTTCGGTCATAGCTTGTGCAAAGCAAACTTATTTGGAGAAACTGCCACCATGAGGAACCCTTTTAGAAAGGGAGCAGTAGATTAAACCTCATCCTCATTCTTCTGTCTGGCCCATGTTAATATCAGCACCCTGATAAAGAGTTCCATAACAAAATCAGTAAAATTCATTTTAAAAATTGTTAACCTAACTTGAAACAAAGATAAATGGAGGAAGGACAGCAGGGAAATCCACTATACTACCTTTTAACTTTCAAAAGTGAGAGTATGATAAAATTAGGAAAATAGTTAAGAAAAAAACTAAAAGGAGCAGTTGCAAAAGTTAAAGATTACATCAAGCATGGGTGTTGTTTAAAAATACTATCTTGGAAGCCCAGACCATGTTTTAAGAAAAGTGGAAGGAAGTCCAAAAAACTGCCAGCATGTTTACAGGTGAGATCAGAGAGGCTGCTGTTGCCAAAAAAAACATCTTTCAGGAAATGGAAAAGGAGCCAAATGAGGAAAACTAGAAACAACATAAGCACTGGCAAGGTAGATGCAAGGCTTTGATAAGGCAGACAAAGAGAGAATTTGAGAAGAAGCTTGCTGTGGAAGCAAAAACGCGTGATAAAGACTTTTTTCAAGTACATTTGTAGCAAAAAACCTGTGAGAGAGTCAGTTGGACCATTAGATAATGGGTAAAAGGGGCACTAAGAGGGGACAGGGCCACAGTGGAGAGCCTGAATGAATTCTTTGCTTCAGTCTTTACTGAGGAAGCTGTAGGGATGCTACCCATGATTGAATGGTATTTAAAGATGATGCCACAGAAGAATTGAAAGAAATGTTGATAAATGGAAAGATCTAATGCAACTATTTGATAAACTGAAGAGTAGCAAATCACCTGGACCGAATGGTATACATTCAAGGGCATTGAAATACTGAAATATGAGATTGCAGACCTACTATTAAAATCATCTGTAATACCTGAAGATTGGAAGATGGCCAATGTAATGCCAATTTTTAAACAGAGTTTCATAGGTGACCCGGGAAACTACAGATCGAAGACCCTAACGTCAGTACCGGGAAAAATGGTAGAAACCATTATAAAGAACAAAATTACTGAACATGTCAATAGTCAAGGCTTAATTGGAGACAGCCAGCATGGCTTTAGTCAAGGAAGGTCTTATCTTACAAATCTGTTAAGTTTTTTTGAAGGTGTGAATAAACAGGTTGACAAAAGTGAGTCGGTTGATATAGTGTATCTGGATTTTCAGAAAGCCTTTGACAAGGTCCCTCATGAGAGACTCTTGGCAAAATTAAAAAGTCATGGGATAGGAGGCAGTATACTATTGTGGATCAGGAGCTGGTTAAAAGATAGAAAGCAGAGGGTAGGGCTAAATGGTCAATTTTCCCAATGGAGAAAGGTGAATAGTGGAGTACCCCAGAGATCTGTGCTGGGTCTGCTGCTTTTAACATATTCGTAAATGACCTTGAATTAGGAATAATGAGTGAGGTAATAAAATTTGCAGATGACACAAAATTATTCAAAGTGGTTAAAACCCAAGAGAATTGTGAAAAATTGCAAGAGGACCTTGATAAATTGGAAGACTGGACGTTCAAATGGCAGATGAAATTTAATGTGGACAAGTGCAAAGTTATGCATCTAGGAAAGAACAACCCAAACTATGGTTACACGATGCAAGGTTCCACATTAGGAACTACCACCCAGGAAAAAGATTTAGGCGTCATCGTGGATAATACATTGTAGTCCTCCACCCAGTGTGCAGCGGCAGCCAAGAAAACAAATAGAATGCTAGGAATAATAAGGAAAGGAATGAAGAATAAAGCAAAGGATATTATAATGCCTCTGTATCATTCCATGGTGCAACTGCACCTTGAATATTGTTTGCAATTCTGGTCACCGTATCTTAAAAAGGATATAGCGTTATTAGAAAAGGTACAGAGAAGAGCCACCAAAATGGTAAAGGGGATGGGAGGGTACCCGTATGAGGAGAGGCTAAAAAGGTTAGGGCTCTTCAACCTGGAAAAGAGACGGCTGAGGGGAGGTATGATAGAGGTCTATAAATTAATGAATGGAGTGGAAGGGGTATATTGTAGATCGATTGTTTGTTTACGCCATCAAAATATAGAAAGACTATGGGACATGCAATGAAGCTGCAGTGTAATCCATTTAAGACTAATAAGAGAAAATATTTTTTTCAAACAACATGTAATCATACTCTGGAATTCGTTACCGGAAGATGTAGTAAAAGCTGTTAGTGTAGCTGGGTTTAAAAAAGGTTTGGACAAGTTCCTGAAGAAAGGTCCATAAACCATTATTAAAGGGGATCAGGGAAATCCTCTGCTTGCCCCAATACAAGCATTGTAGAACCTGTGTGTCTTTTGGGAAAACGGCTAGGCACTTGTGACCTAGATTGTCCACTGTTGGAAAGAGGATACTGGGCTTGATGGACGTTGGTCTGACCCAGTATGGCATATCTTATGTTCCTAACCCTTCTTGGAGAACCTGTGCCCCTCAAGGGCCAGGCCTTATGTGAAAAAGGACCTAGGTTTTCCATTACCAGGAGCCCCCCTCTGTAGGAGGGGGCCATGTCCAGTGGATCCAGAAATCTGTCAGGCTCATATCGGTCTGAAACCTGTGCCAAAAATGGCTCACCAATGCTAGGGAGGGAAACACATAGCACCTCTTCCCAAGCCTGTTTGTGAGGTAGAACATTCAAGCTGCCTTCTGTGGGTCTTTCCCATGGCTGAGAGAGCATTCTCCTGAGTGGCAGTCAAGTGGAACACTGGAAGGCCCCGTCTTAGTAATATGATATTGCATGTTTGAAGGCTGAATCCTCACGTTCCCAGATCCTTGAAGTTCGCAGTCAGGAAGTTGGCCTAGATGTTGTCAAAAGTCACGATGTGCTGCCAACAGGAAAATCAGATGTTCCTCTGACCAACAGCACAGCTCTGTAACCTCAAGATTCACTCCAGCACTGAGAGTTCCTTCTCATATGTCAACATATGCTACTGTCATGGCATTGTCTCTGAACACCCAGATCACTTTGCCCACTAGAAAAAGCTTAAACCCACCTAAGGTCAGGCAGATTGCCCTTGCCTCCTGGTTGAATATGCCCAGGAGACCTTCAGAAGGGGTCTAGATTCTCTGGGCCAACTGGTCTAGGCACTGAGTCACTGAGTACCCCAGCCCTTTAGGCTAGCATCTGAGGTGATAATTGCTGAATATGGTGCTTCCATCAGTACCCCGGCCCTTAAATCGTGGAATTGTAAACACCACCTCAACTGCTCCTTAATTTCTCAGGGAGAGGAAGGGCCTGGTCGAACAACCGGGGATGGGGAAACAAAAAAATTAGCAGGTGTTTCTGCAGCTTGTGTGTATGTACCCTGGTCCTAGGAACTGGCTCCAAGCTAATTGCCAGGGACCAGAGGACCTGAGGTAGTCTATGGCCTGTTGAGCTGATTGAACACCATACACCCTGAATTGGCTCTGAAGCGTGAGGGACGTCTCCTTTAAAAGGAATACCAGCCCTTGAGAATATGGAAGCCAATTCCCAGGTACCGCCAAGTCCTGGGAGAGAGTCAGACCGTTCAAAGGAAAGTTGATCACCAACCGCAGCCTTTCCAGCCAGGAAAGAGTAGTTATTCACATGTAACAGGTGTTCTCCAGGAGCAGCAGGAATCAGCCCTCACATATGGGTGACATCGACGTCGATGGAGCCCTTGCGGAGCATTTCCCCAGCTTTCCATGAAAGCCTTTGGGAATGCAGGCATGCATGCACGGTTCCCTTCCCGCCTAAAGGTGCCATCTTGCCTCAGTCAAATGACATATCTAAGAACAGCACACAAAAATGTAAAATAAACTATGTACAACTGCAACTCCAAGGGGAGGAGGGAGAGTTGTGAGGACTGATTCCTGCTGCTCCTGGAGAACACCTATTACAGGTGAGTAACTACTCTTTCTCCAGGACCAAGCAGGAAGTCAGTCCTCACATATGGGTGACTCCCAAGCTCTGGGCTACCAAGGAACCCAGGCTGAACAAGAGAACTCCCTCTAGTCCCAGCATCAAAGAAAGGCTTTTCACTGACCGAACCTCCACCGGTAGCCCAACAGAGGGCAGGAGGGCAGGAGTTGCCTAAACCTCAAAGAGATTCCGGAGTACTGCCTGGCCAAAAGCACTGTCCCTACGGGACTCCCTCTCCAGACAGTAATGGTCGCAAAAGTCTGACTTGAAGACCAAGTTACAGCCTGCAGATGTCTACCAATGGTACAGAGCTGCCACTGAGGTAGCCATTGCCCTGACACGATGGGCCGTGACCCGACCCTGCAAAGGAAGGTCAGCCGCCCTGTAAGCCCAGGTGATACAGTCAGCTACCCAGGTGGACAAGGTACGCTTGGACACAGCTAACCCCAAATTATTAGGGTCAAAAGAGATGAAGAGCTGAGTAGCCCTTCTATGTCCCAGCGTACGGTCAAGGTAGAAGGATAAGGCCCTCGTACAGTCCAGGGTATGCAGAACTGCTTCATCCTGGCTTGCATGAGGCCTAGGGAAGAATGTTGGAAGAACCACCTCCTGGTTGAGGTAGAAAGAGGAGACTACCTTGGGGAGGAACTTTGGATGAGTCCTGAGGACTACCCTGTTCCTATAAAATCTGGTGTAAGGCCTGTCACAGACCAGGGCCTGAAGCTCACTAACTCGAGGTAAGGGCCACCAGGAAGAGTGTCTTCCAGGACAGGAAGCGTAGTGGACAAGTAGCCATCGGCTCAAAAGGTGGGCCAGTCAGTTGCTGCAAGACCACATTCAGCTCCCACTCAGGAGCAGGAGGACGGATTGGAGGCTTGAGCAAAAGCAAGCCTCTGAGAAACCGGGACACCAATGGGTGAACCGACAAAGAATGCCCTTCCACCAGTGAGTGGTGAGCTGCTAGAGCTGAGAGGTGGACCCGAACAGAATTGGACTTAAGTCCCTGATTTGATAAGTGCAGTAAGTACTGAAGCACTACTGGTACAGTACAGGAGAAAGGATCTTCTGTACGTAGCTGACACCACACAGAAAACCTTTTCCACTTTAGAGCATAGGTTTTCCTGGTGGATTGTTTCCTAGAGGCTAGGACAACCTCCTTAACTTCCTGAGGTAGGCCCCAGGGAGCCAAAACTACCCTTGCAGCTTCCAGGCCATCAAATTGAGAGCTTTGAGATTGGGGTGCAGAAGGGAACCCTGATCCTGAGAGAGAAGGTCGGGTTGCAACCCCAGAGGCAGGGGGGGGGGGGTCCACTGCCAACTGAAGCAGAAGTGGGAACCAAGGCTGTCTGGGCCACCTGGGAGCCACCAGCAGAACTGAGGCCTTGTCCCGAAGAATCTTGAACAGAGTTCGGGCCACCAAGGGCGTGGGAAGAAACGCATACAGGAGGCCCTGAGACCAAGGAATCAGAAAAGCATCTGCTGCTGTCCGCAGAGGATGCGGTTGCCTGGAGCAGAACTTTGGCAGCTGTTTGTTCAGAGGACTGGCAAAGAGGTCTATGGATGGAAGTCCCCATTTCAGGAAAATCTTCTGAACTACCAAAGGATGGAGCTGCCATTCGTGGGGCTGCAGAATTCTGCTCAACCTGTCCGCCAGGTAGTTCTCCTGGCCAGGTAGATACACTGCCTTGAGGAGCATGTGGTGTCTGAGAGCAAACAAGCAAAGGTCCTGTGCCTCCTGGCAAAGGAGCCTGGATCCAGTTCCGCCCTGCTTGTTCACATAAAACATGGCTACCTGGTTGTCTGTTTGAACTAGGACAGACTGATGAGTCAGGCCTTGAGAAAAATGTTTTGAGGGCTAACCGAATAGCCCTGTGTTCCAGGAGATTGATTTGCTGTGCGGCTTCCCAGGGAGACCACAGACCCTGGGTGCATTTGCCTAGACAATGAGCCCCCCAGCCTTGCAGGGAGGCATCTGTGGTCAACACCACTGTGAACCCAGGACTCTGAAAAGGTACCCCTTGTAGCAGATTGGGTGGGTGCAGCCACCAGCTGAGGGAGTTCAGAAAATGTCTGGACACCCTTATCCTGTCTCTGAGACTGCCTGTGGCCAGTGACCACTGAGTCCGAAGGCACCACTGTGCAGGCCTCATATGTAGCCTGGCATTGGGGGTCACATGTACTGTCGAAGCCATGTGGCGTAGAAGCCTCAGGCAGAGTCTGGCGGAGACCAGTGACCTGCTGAGAAACTGGTTTGCTAAGTTGATCAGTCTTTGGGCTCTGTCTTCTGGCAAGAATGCCTTTGCTACAGAGTGTCCAACCTTGCCCCTATGAACTCCAAGTTCTGGGAGGGGAGCAAAGTGGACTTTGCGAAGTTTATTACAAACCCCAAGCTTTGAAGAAGAGCAATAGTTCTGAGAGTAGCTTGTCGGGCCTCCTGGCACGTCTGAATCCTTATGAGCCAGTCGTCCAGATATGGGAAGACAAAGACTCCCTGATTTCGCAGGTAGGCCGCCACCACTGCCAGGCACTTGGTAAAGACCCTGGGAGCGGAGGTGAGGCCAAAAGGCAGTACTCTCTACTGATAATGGTTTCCTCCCACAATGAACCTGAGGTACTTTCTGTGGTCTGGATGAATGAGGATGTGAGTATACGCATCCTTTAGATCTAAGGAGCATAGCCAATCTCCCTGCTGGAGGTAGGGCAGAAGAGTTCTAAGAGTAAGCATCTTGAATTTTTCCTTCTCCAGGAACTTGTTGAGGTTTCGGAGATCTAGAATAGGTCGAAGGCCACCGGTTCTTTTGGGTACCAGGAAATACCTGGAGTAGAACCCTCGACCGTGTAAGTGGGGAAGCACAGGCTCCACCGCCCTGTCCACCAACAGACCCTGTAGCTCCTGAAGGAGAAGATCTGTGTGCAGGGGAGGCCTTGGAGGCTTCCCTGGGAAGTATGAAGGAGGCAGTTGTTGGAAGTGTAGTGCATAGCCCCTGTGGACTACTTTTAACACCCAAATGTCTCCAGTGATAAGTGACCAATGGTGGGCAAACAGGGCGAGGCGACGACCTGTGCAGGGTTGGGAGAGCAGAGATGGAGAGGCTATGCCTAAGGAGTCAAAAGCCCCCACCCTGCTGAGTGGGAGCAGGGGCCAGAGGCTTGGGGGTCCTCTGCCTACAGGGCCCATTACCCTGACCCTTGGCTTGCTGATCCGGAGGGGCAGCTTGGGCAGCCTGATATTGTGGGTACTGTTTGTAGGCAGTGCCCTTCCTCGGGTAAAAGGACTTTTTACCCGAACCCTTCTTCTTGTGAGAAGGGGCAGAAGTCTTTCTAGACAGCCTCGTCCTCGTGAGGTGCTCGGTTTCGAGCTGTGCGGCCTTCTCGGTCATGGGCTTGCCAAAAAGTTTCTCACCTTGGCAAGGGACATCGACCAACTTGTCCTGAACCCATGGCTCGAGGTCCGATGATTGCAGCCATGCCTGGCGTCGAGCCGCGATGCCGGCTGCCGCAACATGGGCCGAAGCCTCGAAGCCATTGTAGGCAGCGCGGGACATAAACTTGGAGCATTCCCGGATCCCCGAGGACAAGGACTTAAACCTCTGCAAGGGTTCCCCGGAGAGACCAGCAGAGAACCCGGCCAGCTCCTTGGCCAGGTCTCGCAAGTACTTGCCCATGTACATCTGGTAAGACTGGACACGGAAAGCAAGCATCGAGCCCTGGAAGCACTTTCTACCAAAACCCTCGAGGTTTCGGGCCTCCCTGCCAGGGGGCACCGTGGAGTGCATCTTCTGACTTTTCAGGCGATGCATGGTCGATTCCACCACCATGGAATGGTGTGGTAGCTGAGCCTTTTGAAAGCCAGGACTCTTCCGGAGTCGATAGATCGAATCGACCCGCTTGCTTAAAACCGGCGCCGAGGCCGGTGCCTCCCACATCCGGAAGAGGAGCCGTTCCAGCATCGGAGGAACCGGAACAGTAAAGGCCTCCTTCGGAGGAGAGTCGTACTGCAGGGCCTCGAGCTCCTTGGCTCGAGGCTCCTCCTCGGGGTCCGCAGGGATAGCCAGCACAGTGGCCATATCCCGAACGAACTCCGAGAACCGGGTATCCTCCGGAGGGGATCTACTCCGGGGCTCAGACTGCGGTGAGTCCGATGGGACGCACCGAGTCCTGAAGGTGTGGGGGACTCCTCGTCCTTCGTTTCCCAGGCGGACTCGTCTGATGAGGAATCGGGGTCCGACCTCGCGGGGCTGTGAGCACCCGCCCTGATGCCAAAGGCACCGGCGTCGATGCCCTCAGTCCCAAACGGGAGGTCGAGGGAGACCGCGACCGAGGTCGACCTCGAGCCTTTCATGGTCTCGAGTATCGGCTCGGTGTCCGGGGTCGACTTCGATGTCGTGTCCCGGTGGTCGGGGCAGATGCGCCAGACAGGCTGGCCATCAGTGCCCGCTGCTGTTCCATGAAGGCAGACAGTCTCCTCTCCAAGGCTGTCAACCTGAGACCCAGCTCAGGAGACTCAGCAGCCCCCGACTTGGGCCCCGGCGGCGGCTCTCTGGGAGGAGAATCCACGTGGACTACAGGACTTACGTGTCCAGCAGACTCTGGCTCCACTCGAGGAACTTTGGAAGGCTTCTCCTGTTCCACGGGCCCGGGGCAACGGTCGGGTGTCTGAGACCTAGCCCTCGAGGAGCCAGGGACCTCTTCCGATGACGCCCTCTCTGCTTCTTCTTCCTCTTGCGTTCCCGGTTGGGGGACCCCCTGTCCGAGGAGCCACGACCGTGCTTGGGATCCGAGATGTCGAGGCCTCAGATGAGGTCCGGGCCCGGTCGGAGGCCGAGTCTGAAAAAAGCCTTTTCTTTTGGTGCTGACGACTTCGCAGTGCCTTGGAAGACATTTTCCTACATGGTCCACACGTCTTAGGATCGTGATCAGGACCGAGGCACCGAAGGCAGCAGTCGTGTGTGTCGGTGAGAGACATCAGCTTCTTGCACTGATCACACTTTTTAAAACCACTGGAAGCCATCGGGGAAGAAAGAGTCCCCGCGAGGTCAAAGGACCGGCCTTCCAGGGAAAAAGAAAAAAAGGGTGCGAACGCCAGCCACGAAGGGCAAAAACCGAAAAAAGAAGATCGTTCTCGATACCGGTGTACCGAACCCGGCGGGAGGGGAACCGGTGTCGAACCGGAGAAGAAAAAATAGAGAAGGATTGCCAAAAATCAAACTATTTCCCGGGATGACTAGGACACACGTCCGGTGGGCTTCACGGAAAAAGAGAGACTGAGGCAAGATGGCACCTTTAGGCAGGAAGGGAACCGCGCATGCGTGCCTGCATTCCCAAAGGCTTTCATGGAAAGCTGGGGAAATGCTCCGCAAGGGCTCCATCGACATCGATGTCACCGATATGTGAGGACTGACTTCCTGCTTGGTCCTGGAGAAATCATCAGTCCTGTGTCATTTCTGAACCTTTCCAGGGAAACTGATTGGAGCAGCCAGACATTCAGGTATTCAGAAATTCCCTGGTTACAAAGAAGTGTCACTGTTGCTACCACCACCACTACCTTGAAAAGGTATTGAGAGTCACAACTAGGCCAAAGAGCAGGGCCCAGAACTGGAAAAAGTGGTTCGGAAGTGGAGAAACTAATGAGGTGGCCCCCATATGGAAAAGAAATGATTATGCCTTGGCAAAGTCTAGGAAAGTGAGCGAATCCCCCTGTCTGACCAATGCAAAGGTGGACCCAAAGGTCCTCATATGGAATTGAGACACTTAGGGGTATGTTTATTAATCGACGGTAGCGGCTTCTGTGCGATATTGGAGCTGCGGCCCATTGACTTCAATGGGGCCGTGGCTCTGATATTGCATGGAAGCCGCTACCACTGATTAGTAAACATACCCCTTAGAGTTCAAAAATAGCCATCTTTAGGTCCAGGTTATGCTAGAAGGAACTTCCCTTCCTGGGCAGTTCTATATAAATGATATGACCTTTGGCCCTGCTGTGGAGGGCGCAAGAAAATGAAACTATAGTTGCAAGAGACGCTAAAGTGTTTTCTCGAACATTACTAGCATGAGTGGAGATTGGCAGGGGAACTCTACCATGTCCTTTGTTATGGGGTCTATACTGTAGAGTGTTACCTGTCCCTCTCCAAAGGGATTATCAACAAGCCCCTTTAAGAGAACCTGCAGCCCGGAGTTCAAGGCTAGAAGGGCATAGCTGACAAGGAGAGGTTAAAAACCTAGCAGGCTGCAGAAAAGAGGCCTGTGGAGCCAGGAGTCCTTTCAAGGCATGCCGTTCAAAGGTAGGAACTTTAAGTGGACTGGAGGAAGGGTCAGGAGATCAGCTTTGTGAAGGAGTAACAAACTGGGTCTAAATAAAAACAAGTTTTGTTTTCCTTGAACTGCTGTCTGTTTGGTGTTTGAACAGAAATCCCCTTCCCACTGCACACTACACTATCACATATGGTGGCAGCTTGGGGATTTTCTCTACCTCATGACAAGAGGGCAGATCCACATTCCTCCAGGTCTGGGCCTCTACAACAGGTCAGAGGCTTTTTGTTTGTTTTGTGTGGGCTAAGAGGGCTAGGCTCGCTCTAGATAGGGAGCTTTCAGAAGGTTTAGTCGGTGACGGACAGGCAGGCTTTGTTTTGGCCACTAGAGGCCACTGCAAATTTTTTGGGACTACAGTAGTGCAGGGTAAACTCAGATACAGAAGGGGAAGCTATGGTGGTATTGCAAGTGAGGATAGAGCATCTCCTCCAAATTCTGGCAGAAGGTTAGCAACAACAGTACCAGCAGTAACAGGAGTAGTTTGAACACGCTCTGCTGGAAGGGCAGCAACAACAGTGGCATCAGATACAGGATCTTATTCAAGAGCAGGGGGAGCTACAGAAGAGTTCCCTAGCTCAGTTGACCCAGGCCCTGCAGAGGCTGCAACTCCACCCTCCAGTGCAGGAGCTTCTTAAAATGGTGGTAGAAGATGAACTGGAACATTTTTCCAGGAACAAGCAGGAAGTCAGTCCTCACTTATGGGTGACGTCGGCACCGATGGAGCCCGCTCGGAGCAATTCCCCAGCTTTCAAAGAAAGTCTTTGGGATTGCTGCCACCAATGTGTGGTCCTCTTCCTGCCCAAGGGTGCTATCTTGCTCAGTCTCCCTTTTTCCATGGAGCCCTTTGGACGCACGTCCTAGTCCCTCGGAAAAAGTGTTTGTTTTTCGGCCTCTGGCCTGTGTTTTTTCTGGTAGCAACGGTCCTCTCCTGTCCTTCCCTTGCTCTCCTTTTCTTTTGAGCGAGGGGACGTCCTTTTGTTAAAATTTTTTCTTTTGCGGGCTTTTCCTCAACCACATAAATGGGATTTGTCCACCTTTTGTTAAAAAAAAAAAAAAAGTCACATCACGGAGATTCTAGCCCTCCCCCAGGGGAACCATTTCGTCCTCCTGAAACTTTCTGACAAAAAAAAGTTCTCGAGTCCTTCGGCCAACCCCATGAAGGGGATAAGGTGAGCAGAGAAACAGATGAGCGCAAGGGCGAATCAGAGGCTGTGACCCCACAAACTGTCCAAAACAAAGGTACTCGTGGGCCCTGGGTCCCCTGAAGGAGAGTCCCAGATCTCAGACCCCAACAAAGGGCGCTGTAATTAGTTAGCAAGACTGAAAATAGTCCATGAGCTGTTTCAGGAGCTGCAGCATGAGCTGTTTGGAAAGAAGGGCCCTAGAGGGGCCCCAGGGAAAAATGGGCTTGTGGTTAAGACCACCTCACTAGACTCCACCTCCCCTGGGCCCAAGCCACCATCTGAAATGGCTGTGGTGCTCACTAGCAGGGGAAAACCATATGAAAGGAGCAGCGGGAACCAAAACAATGGCATAGGATCCCTATATGGCCCCCCTTCCCCCCAAAGGTGTCCAGGCATTTGCAGCCATAGTGGGGACAAAAAGAAGCAGCCATGGAAAAAAAGGCTGGAGAGCATAGTCTGCCTCGCGCTGCATGGCTGAACACTGCAGCGGCAAAGATTAAAAAAGTCCGCTGAAAAAGAAGCAGGGTTGTGACATAAAGGGAGTCCTGAAAAGTGTATCCCAGCAACTGTCAGGCTCACCAGGGAAACCCGAGTAGAGAAGCCCCAGATGCCCATGTAGGCCTGGAAGGCACCACTGCCGAACAAAGGCCAGCTTTTTATTTTTTTATTTTTATTTAGGGCTACTTTATTGAAAGCAGCAGAGCGCCAAATACTGTCCATTGAAACAAGTAGGCGCAAAAGGAAAACATTAGAAAAATAATCAGAAAAAATACAAAGCAATCGGATAAGGATAGCAAGAGGGAAGGGGGGGGGGGGGCCTAGGCCTAGGCCTAACTTACTGACTCCTCTCTGGAACCCTATGGGTTTTTTCTGCTCCTCTTCAGGCCCACCAAGTGCAGGGACCTGTGGATAACAGCGCTGGATACATGTCAGCTGTCAGCTCCAGGAGACAAAGAATGTACCCAGCTCTGAGCAACATTGGGCTCTACCATACGTAATCACAGTGACTACAGCATTGTAGTGTGCACTGCTGCACTAGTCCACACACTTTCCACCTGCTGGAGGCAGAAAATACTAGAGGATAAACCAAGTGATGATGACATTGAAAGTTGTTCAAGTCTCCATCAACCTGCTGGCAAGGGAGCATAAACCACTCATTGAACTGGTCTAGCGTGATAAGTAAGCCATTTTTGAAAGAATGTCATATAAAATTTTAGGATTTTGTTCACTTTTCATTGTTAATTGAAGAAAATTGAACTGTGCCCATACAGATATTTGGGTGACTACTCTCAGCTGGAGATACAGCTGTGCTCTGAAGATCCCTTTCTATTATCATCGGATCTAACTACTGGAAAAATTACAATAGGAAATTTTGAGCATTTATTAACTGCTCATACTAATTGAGTTGCCAAAAACATCTAAATACAATGAAAAAAAAACAGCACCCTCTAGCTATAAAAATCCAGGAGGTTGCTATTAAGCAGCATTTTTCCATGACCTGCAACAGATTTGCCTTTTTGTTTATCCATCACCTATCCATCATCACAGAGTGATGGAGAGTAGCCTAGTGATTACTGGCTTGGTAATCAGGAAACCAGGGTTCGATTCTCACTAGCATTCCTTGTGGCCTTGGGCAAGTCACTTAACCCTCCATTGCCTCAGAAGGAAAGGCCTAGCAAGCTATTTCTGGTCATGCTGCCAAGAAAACCTAGGAGTCAGCATTGACTTAAAAGCAATCATTGCATTATTTTTTTTGCTGTAAGTGATGGGAGTAGAGATGTTGAGGAACAGCAGAGAATACAATGTCTTTTTTAGCTATTGAGTACTTATGACTATATTTGTTAGTACTGTGCTATACTCGTGGTTATGTGGAACAGTTCAAGGCTTTTATAACTGAAAGTACAACAGAACAAAAAAAACATTATAACATCACTACATGCTATGTAATACTGTTTGAATGTACGCTTAACGAGGGTAATTTTATAAACCACCTCTGTGCTTAAAACAGCACTTCACATGTGTAAAAGGGTTCTTCTGAAATTAGGTCACACCTAAAAGTACGTGTGGTGCACAAGGACGAGGTTTGGGCAGAGCATGGGCAAAGTCATGATTTACGCATTTATTTTATAAAATTCATACTAACATTTACACCTGCTTTTGAGCAGGCGTAATGTCTGTGCCTTGAATGTAGACACTATTACTGCTGGGCGCTAATATTTTATAAAGTCACATAGGCTCCTGTGTGCCTTTATGCTATAATGCCAAAATAGGTGCCTTCCTGCTCACTCAACCTTGGTGCCCTGTTATAAAATTTCCCCCAAATATGATATATTGGTAAAAAAAAATTTCTTTAAAGAAAAAAATTGAAATAGCCTTAAAAATGCATAAAACACTGTGTGAAGAATACCCAACTTATTTCTGTTTTCGGTTGTACACTTGCACCAGTGTCTTCACGTACATACTGTTAGCTGGGAGAGCAGTGAGGGCAACTGAGCAGACCCTAACATATTATGAGACCATGCATAATATGCTTGAAAAAGTCATACATTTTTCTTGAAGCCCTTCTTTTCTGTTGTGTGGAATGGAAATGGCAAGCCTTTGATTTCAGGACCTATACGGATTTCTGTTTGTGTGCCATAATATGCCTTTTTATTTAGTTTTAATTTAAGAAAAATAGTTACCCCTAACAATTCAGCCAGCCTGCATGTGCAAAAGTTTAAGACCACTGTTTTCCTTCTCGAATGTATTGGTGATATTTTATGTCTGTACTGAGACAAGTGAATTGACCCATGTTCTCTTCCAAATACTGGTATAAAAGATTATTTTTTCTTTGGGCATAGACAAAAACATATTGTATAGTTCACTTGATTAATTTTTGAATGAGGCACATGTCCAATGGCCTACCTAGACTGATCACTGTAGGGTTATTTTATAAGCTTTACTGCACATAAAACTGCATTTTATGTGCAAAAATAGGCACTTAGAAAATTGCCTGGAGGTATCCCATGCTTAAAAATATGCACTTCCGATGTATAACACACATTTCTCCAGGACCAAGCAGGAGGTCAGTCCTCACATAAGGGTTACATCGACGCCGATGAAGCCCTTGCGGAGCATTTCCCCAGCTTTCCAAGAAAGCCTTTGGGAATGTAGGCATGCATACGCGGTTCCCTTCCCGCCTAAAGGTGCCATCTTGCTCAGTCTCTCTTTTTCAGTGAAGCCCACCGGACGTGTGTCCTAGTCCTCCCGGAAAATTGTTTGATTTTTTTCTCCGGTTCGACGCCGGTTCCCCTCCCGCCGGGTTCGGTACACCGGTATCGAGCCCGATCTTCTTTTTTCGTTTTTTGCCCTTCATGACTGGCGTTCACGCCCTTTTTTTCTTTTTCCCTGGAAGGCTGGTCCTTTGACCTCGCGGGGACTCTTTTTTTTCCCCGATGGCTTCCAGTGGGTTTAAAAAGTGTGATCGGTGCAAGAAGTTAATGTCTCTCACCGACACACACGACTGCTGCCTTCGGTGCCTCGTTCCTGACCACGATACTAAGACTTGTGGACCATGTGGAAAAATGTCTTCCAAGGCACTTTGAAGTCGTCAGCTCCAAAAGGAAAGGCTTTTCTCTGACTCGGCCTCCGGCCGGGCCTGGACCTCGTCTAAGGCCTTGACATCCCGGGAATCGAATCCCGAGCACCGACGGGGCTCCTCGGACAGGGGGTCCCCCCACCGGGAACGAAAGAGGAAGAAGCGGCTCGCGAGGGCGTCGTCGGAGGAGGTCCCTGGCTCCTCGAGAGCTAGGTCTCAGACTCCCGACCGTCGGCCCGGGTCCGTGGAACAGGAGAAGCCTCCCAAAGTACCTCGAGTGGAGCCGGAGTCTGCTGGACACGTAAGTCCTGTAGTCCTCATGGACTCGCCTCCCAGAGAGCCGACGTCGGGCCCGGCGCCGCCGGGGCCCGAATCGGGGGCTGCTGAGTCTCCTGAGCTGGGTCTCAGGCTGACAGCCTTGAAGAGCAGACTGTCTGCCTTCATGGAACAAGCGCGGGCACTGATGGCCAGCCTGTCTGGCGCATCTGCCCTGACCACCGGGACATCGACATCGAAGTCGACCCCAGAGACCGAGCTGATACTCGAGACCATGAAGGCTCAAGGTCGACCTTGGTCGCGGTCTCCCTCGACCTCCCGTTCGGGACCGAGGGCGTCGATGCCGGTGCCTTTGGCATCGGGGCGGGTGCTCACAGGCCCCGCGCGGTCGGACCCCGATTCCTCATCGGACGAGTTCGCCTAGAAGGCGGAGGACGAGTCGTCCCCCGACACCTTCTGGACTCGGTGCGTCCCGTCGGACTCACCGCAGTCTGAGCCCCGGAGTAGATCCCCCCCCCCCCCGGAGCATACCCGGTTCTCGGAGTTCGATCGGGATATGGCCACCGCGTTGGCTATCCCTGCGGACCCCGAGGAGGAGCCTTGAGCCGAGGAGCTCAAGGCCCTACAGTACGACTCTAGTCCGAAGGAGGCCTTTACTGTTCCAGTTCCTCCGATGCTGGAACGGCTCCTCTTCCGGATGTGGGAGGCACCGGCCTCGGCGCCGTTTTTAATTAAGCGGGTCGATTCCATCTATCGACTGCGAAAGAGCCGTGGTTTTCAGAAGGCGCAGCTACCACACCATTCCATGGTGGTGGAATCGACCATGCATTGCCTGAAAAGTCAGAAGATGCACTCCGCGGTGCCCCCTGGCAGGGAGGCCCGGAACCTCGATGGTTTTGGTAGAAAGTGCTTCCAGGGCTCGATGCTTGCTTGCCGTGTCCAGTCGTACCAGCTGTACATGGGCATGTACTTGCGAGACTTGGCCAAGGAGCTGGCCGGGTTCTCTGCTGGTCTCTTCGGGGAACCCTTGCAGAGGTTCAAGTCCTTGTCCTCGGGGATCCGGGAATGCTCCAAGTTTATGTCCTGCGCTGCCTACGATGGCTTGGAGGCTTCGGCCTGTGTTGCGGCAGCTGGCATCGCGGCTTGACGCCAGGCATGGCTGCACTCATCGGACCTTGAGCCATGGGTTCAGGACAAGTTGGTCGATGTCCCTTGCCGAGGTGAGAACCTTTTTGGAAAGCCCATGACCGAGAAGGCCGCACAGCTCGAAACCGAGCACCTCACGAGGACAAGGCTGTCTAGGAAGACTTCTGCCCCTTCTCACAAAAAGAAGGGCTCGGGTAAAAAGCCCTTTTACCCGAGGAAGGGCACTGCCTACAAACAGTACCCACAGTACCAGGCTGCCCAAGCTGCCCCTCAGGGTCAGCAAGCCAAGGGGCAGGGTAATGGGCCCCGTAGGCAGAGGACCGCCAAGCCTCCGGCCCCTGCTCCCACTCAGCAGGGTGGGGGGTTTTGACTACTTAGGCATAGTCTCTCCGTCCCTGCTCTCCCAACCCTGCACAGGAGGTCGCCTCGCCCTGTTTGCCCACCAGTGGCCACTCATCACTGGAGACAGTTGGGTGTTAAGCATAGTCCACCAGGGCTATCTGCTACACTTCCAGCAACTGCCTCCTCCATACTTTCCAGGGGAGCTTCAAGGCCTCCCCTGCACACAGATCTTCTCCTTCAGGAGCTCCAAGGTCTGTTGGTGGACAGGGCGGTGGAGCCTGTGCCTTCCCTCTTGCAAGGTCAAGGGTTCGACTCCAGGTATTTCCTGGTACCCAAAAGAACCGGTGGCCTTCAGCCTATTCTAGACCTCAGAAACCTCAACAAATTCCTAGAGAAGGAAAAGTTCAAGATGCTTACTCTTGGAACACTTCTGCCTTACCACCAGCAGGGAGATTTGCTATGCTCTTTAGATCTAAAGGATGCGTACATTTACATCCTCATTCATCCAGACCACAGAAAGTACCTCAGGTTCATTGTGGGAGGAAACCATTATCAGTAGAGAGTACTGCCTTTTGGCCTCACCTCCGCCCCCAGGGTCTTTACCAAATGCCTGGCAGTGGTGGCGGCCTACCTAAGAAATCAGGGAATATTTGTCTTCCCTATCTGGACGACTGGCTCATAAAGGGGTCAGACGTGCCAGGAGGCCCGACAGGCCACCCTCAGAACTATTGCTCTTCTTCAAAGTTTGGGGTTTGTAATAAACTTCGCAAAGTCCACTTTGCTCCCCTCCCAGAACTTGGAGTTCATAGGGGCGAGGTTAGACTCTCTGCTGGCAAAGGCATTCTTGCCAGAAGACAGAGCCCAAAGGCTGATAAACCTAGCAAACCAGTTTCTCAGCAGGTCACTGGTCTCCGCCAGACTCTGCCTGAGGCTTCTTGGCCACATGGCTTCGACAGTACATGTGACCCCCAATGCCAGGCTCTATATGAGGCCTGCACAGTGGTGTCTTCGGACTCAGTGGTCACAGGCCACAGGCAGCCTCAGAGACAGGATAAGAGTGTCCAGACAATTTCTGAACTCCCTCAGTTGGTGGCTGCACCCACCCAATCTGCTGCAAGGGGTACCTTTTCAGATTCCTGGGTTCACAGTGGTGTTGATCACGGATGCCTCCCTGCAGGGCCGGGGAGCTCATTGTCTAGGCAAATGCACCCAGGGCCTGTGGTCTCCCTGGGAAGCCGCACAGCAAATCAATCTGCTGGAACTCAGGGCTATTCAGCTAGCCCTCAAGACTTTCTCTCAAACCCTGGCTCATCAGTCTGTCCTAGTTCAAACAGCCAACCAGGTAGCCATGTTTTATGTGAACAAGCAGGGCGGAACTGGGTCCAGGTTCCTTTGTCAGGAAGCACAGGACCTTTGCTTGTTTGCCCTCTAGCACCACATGCTCCTCAAGGCTGTGTATCTCCCTGGCCAGGAAAACTACCTGGCCGACAGGTTGAGCAGGATTCTGCAGCCCCACGAGTGGCAGCTCCATCCTTTCATGGTTCAGAAGATTTTCCTGAAATGGGGACTTCCATCCATAGATCTGTTTGCCAGTTCACTGAACAAACAGCTGCCAAAGTTCTGCTCCAGAAAAAATTAAATATATCCAATCCCGGTGAAAAAATCAAAAACATAACCCGAGATTCAAAATAAACCATAAATGTGAAGCTATCAATCTATTTTTGTCGGATCAGCTACCACAGTGAGGGGAAAGGGAACTACCCCAAACCACTGTAGCCACTCCTTTTTAATCGAATGTTATCATAAAAATGCTTTATGCAAGTGCTTAAAAATACACTTATCTGAAGTTGTCGGCGGTGTCCAACACCCGCATCAAAAATGCTGGCTGACTAGTCTTCACGGCCTGTTTCTCTATATTGCATTTTTGATGCGGGTGTTGGACACCGCCGACAACTTCAGATAAGTGTATTTTTAGGCACTTGCATAAAGCATTTTTATGATAACATTTGATTAAAAAGGAGTGGCTACAGTGGTTTGGGGTAGTTCCCTTTCCCCTCACTGTGGTAGCTGCTCCGACAAAAATAGATTGATATCTTCACATTTATGGTTTATTTTGAATCTCGGGTTATGTTTTTGTGAAAGTTCTGCTCCAGGCAACCACATCCTCTGCGGGTAGCAGCAGATGCTTTTCTGATTCCCTGGTCTCAGGGCCTCCTGTATGCGTTTCCTCCCACGCCCTTGGTGGCCCGAACTCTGTTCAAGATTCTTCAGGACAAGGCCTCAGTCCTGCTGGTAGCTCCCAGGTGGCCGAGACAGCCCTGGTTTCCCCTTCTGCTTCAGTTGGCAGTGGACCCCACCCCCCTGCCTCTGGGGTTGCAACCCGACCTTCTCTCTCAGGATCAGGGTTCCCTTCTGCACCCCAATCTCATAGCTCTCAATTTGATGGCCTGGAGGCTGCAAGGGTAGTGTTGGCTCCCTGGGGCCTACCTCAGGAAGTTGAGGAGGTTGTCCTAGCCTCTAGGAAACAATCCACTAGGAAAACCTATGCTCTCAAATGGAAGAGGTTTTCTGTGTGGTGTCAGCTACGTACAGAGGATCCTTTCTCCTGTACTGTACCAGTAGTGCTTCAATACTTACTGTACTATCAAATCAGGGACTTAAGTCCAATTCTGTTCGGGTCCACCTCTCAGCTCTAGCAGCTCACCACTCACTGGTGGAAGGACATCCTCTTTCGGTTCACCCCTTGGTGTCCCGGTTACTCAGAGGCCTTTGCTCAAGCCTCCAATCCGTCCTCCTGCTCCTGAGTGGGAGTTGAATGTGGTCTTGCAGCAACTGACTCGCCCACCTTTTGAACCGATGGATACTTGTCCTCTACGCTTCCTGTCCTGGAAGACACTCTTCTTGATAGCCCTAACCTCGGCCAGGCGAGTGAGTGAGCTTCAGGCCCTGGTCTGTGACAGGCCTTACACCCGCTTCTATAGGAACAGGGTAGTCCTTAGGACTCATCCAAAGTTCCTCCCAAAAGTTGTCTCCTCCTTCCACCTTAACCAAGAGGTGGTTCTTCCAACATTCTTCCCTAGGCCTCATGCAAGCCAGGCTGAAGCAGTTCTGCATAACCTGGATTGTAGGAGGGCCTTATCCTTCTACCTTGACTGTACGCAAGGGCATAGAAGGGCTACTCAGCTCTTCATATCTTTTGACCCTAATAATTTGGGGTTAGCTGTGTTCAAGCGTACATTGTCCACCTGGGTAGCTGACTGTATCACCTGGGCTTACAGGGCGGCTGACCTTCCTTTGCAGGGTCGGGTCACGGCCCATCGTGTCAGGGCAATGGCTGCCTCAGTGGCTCACCTCCGCTCTGTACCGTTGGTGGACATCTGCAGGGCTGCAACTTGGTCTTCAAGCCAGACTTTTGCGGCCCATTACCCTCTGGAGAGGGAGTCCCGTAGGGACAGTGCTTTTGGCCAGGCAGTACTCCGGAATCTCTTTGAGGTTTAGGCAACTCCTGCCCTCCAGCCCTCCGTTGGGCTACCGGTGGAGGCTCTGTCAGTGAAAAGCCTTTCTTTGATGCTGGGACTAGAGGGAGTTCTCTTGTTCAGCCTGGGTTCCTTGGTAGACCAGAGCTAGGGAGTCACCCATATGTGAGGACTGACCTCCTGCTTAGTCCTGGAGAAAGAGTAGTTACTCCCCTGTAACAGGTGTTCTCCAGGAGCAGCAGGAATCAGTCCTCACAACCCTCCCTCCTCCCCTGGGAGTTGCAGTTGTACATAGCTAAAAACAGCACACAAAAATGTAAAAATAAACTGTTATTTGACTGAGCAAGATGGCACCTTTAGGCGGGAAGGGAACCGTGCATGCGTGCCTGCATTCCCATAGGCTTTCTTGGAAAGCTGGGGAAATGCTCCGCAAGGGCTTCATCGGCGTCGATGTAACCCATATGTGAGGACTGATTCCTGCTGCTCCTGGAAAACACCTGTTACAGGTGAATAACTACTCTTCACATGATATATACATAGGTGTTCCCAAGGATGGTTGGAGCTGAGGCCAAATTGGTACATATGCTCAAATAATATAAATCACCAAGCATATCTTCACAGACTTATGTAGAGCATTTGCATCTGCCACAGAGCAAATGTAAATGTCTGTGCCGCCTTTCTGGAGGGGTAATTTTATAAAGACACAAATGTGCATACACTGTCTTTAGAAAAAGATGCAACATACACACCATTCAGCTAGGCCTTCTGTTACAAAATTACCCTCCACATGTGGCCATGTTTGTTAGAAAAGTACAGTAAGATTTTAGAAACTGGAAATTGCAGTTGGATGACCTATAATTTATGGACAGCAAAAAATATTCTGGCTGGATGCAACTTTTAGGAGCCCTTTAAAATGCAGTAAAGTTATGCACTTAACTGCATGGTTAGTGCCAAGCCTGCATGTTGATTAGGGGGAGGGGGGTATTTCCAGCACGTTCCCATACAGTTACTGCATAGAAAGATTCTTTGCCTTGCAGTAAGTGCACTCACAGTGCAAATGCACTTACCATTGTTGCACTAGTAACAACTTGCCATTCCTTATTGTTCCTACAGTTCAGTCCTCCACCTCTGGGTTGTGCACCTCCTCCTGAAGCTTGGAGACTGGACATGTCAAAATCATGACCTCACTGGATGTAGTCTGCTGCACTCTCCCATCAGCCTCAGTGTGTCCAGTCTCCATGCAGCAGGAGGACGTAGTGAGCCTAGGTGCTGGGCTCACTTGAGGAACACATAAGGAGCATTAGGATAGTTAGCATAGATCTAAGTCTCTGATTTGGACTTTTAAATTTCCTTTAACTTTCCTTAAAATTTATTTTAAGTTGCTTGTAAATTTAGCCTTTACTGTATTTAAAAAAAAAAGGGGGGGGGGATATTGCCTCTGGGTTATTTCCCTAGCCTAGGCTTGCTTGAATTTCTTTTCTTAAAAAAAAATAAAAAATAAAACACAAGGGACTCCCTATAGGGCGTGGGTGCCTAGTGGATGGCGTCCCGGACTCAGTGCGTGCTCTGATTCGGGGGTCTGCAGAGCTTGTGCTACGGGGTCTGCGAGCATTGAGCGGCAGATGGAAGCCAAAGCTTACCAGGAGCCTCAGCTGGCGGCGGCAGGACAGGAAGCGGAGGTAGCTTTAGCCGTTGCCTCGGGGGGGTCTCAGGAGCTTAATGTTGGGCTGCCAGCGACCTCGTCGCTCCTGGAGGCCAGTCCCATTTTTGGGAATTTTTGCCCCGACTTTGTCTTGCTCATGCATCAGGCGTTTTGCAGGCAGCGTCAGGGGATAGTGCCAGAAGCCTTGTCCCAGCCCTCGGCTACTCAGCAGCCACAGGTGTCTGGCAAGAGTGGAATTTCTCCAAGACCGTTGAAGAGATCGCGGCCTCGCAAGCGTTCCCCTTCGGACATGGAAGGGAAGGACACGGATGAGGTCGACCTAGATTTGGAGGCAGAGATGGAAGACTTAGGAGGGTGAGATTCAGGAACCGGAGGTTCAGGCAAAGATCATGCAAGTGTTCTGAAAGGAAGAGCTGACAGCTCTTATTACGGAATCCCTCCAGATGTTCCACCGGCTGAGGAAGAGGGTTTGGAGGACCCTATCATTCAGGCGGTGAGGCAAATGCAGGCGTTGTTTCCTGTCCACCGGGTGGTGGACAAGATGATTCAGGACGAGTGGGACCAGCCGGAGGCTGGTCTCAGAGGCATCAGAACGATGAACAGGCTCTATCCTTTAGTGGATAAGGACAAGGAGCGCTTCAGGTCCCCACGAATTGATGCGGCGGTGTCGGCAGTCACCAAGAAAACCACAATCCTGGTGGAAGGTAGCGTGGCATTGAAGGATGCGCAGGATAGAAAGGTGGATGGATTGTTGAGGCAGTCTTTTGAGGCAGACGCCTTGTCGTTGCAGGCTTCTATTTGTGGAGCTTGGGTGGCAAGAGCTTGTCTCTGGTGTTCTCAATGGTTACGGCAGTCTGTGCAGCTGGATCAAGAAGGTTGGAGTCAGGAACCGCGTATTTGGCAGATGTGCATTATGATTTGATCAGAGTGCTAGCTAATAGCATGGCTTCTTTGGTTGCCACGCGCCGATCCTTGTGGTTAAGGAATTGGGCGGCGGATGGATCCTCTAAATCGCGTCTCAGTAAGCTTCCTTTTAAGGGTAGGTTGCTGTTCGGTGATGATCTGGACAAGTTGGTTAAGGATTTGGGAGAGTCAAAGGGCGGTAGGCTTCCGGAGGATAAGCCTAAGCCGGGGAGGTCCGCTCCAGTCTATCGGGGCCAGTTTAGAGATTTTAGAAGATTCTGTACTTCTCGTTTAGGTGGTTTCCAGAGAGGACGATTTGCGTCAAGGAACCAGGGGCTTCAGAGCTTTTGAGGGGCAAGTAGAGGTTTCGCAGGATCCTCCTCCTCGACAACTCGAAAACCACAATGAAAGTTGATGGGTCCCGGTAGGAAGGCTTCCAGTCAGAGGGAGGCTTCGGGAGTTTCTTTCTGCCTGGACCCAAATCACGACGGATCAGTGGGTGTTAGAAATTATTCGTGAAGGGTACGCGCTGGAATTTGCAAGACCGTTCCGGGACTCCTTTGTGATGTCTCCCTGCAGAGGTCCCCAAAAAGCCCTGGCAATTCGCAAAACCCTTGAGCGTCTTTTACTCTTGAGAGCCATAAGATCGGTCCCGTTGGTTTGGGTCGGTACTCAATTTATTTCGTGGTGCCCAAATAGGACGGGTCTCTACGGCTTATATTAGACCTAAAGGGCGTGAATCGGTGTTTACGGGTACCGCACTTCAGGATGGAAACCTTGCGCTACGTCATTGTGGCGGTGCGCAAGGGGGAGTATTTGACTTCCCTAGACCTCACGGAGGCATATCTCCATATCCCGATCAGAGAGGCCCACCAAAGGTTTCTCCGGTTTGCCCTTCCTTGGGGACACTTTCAGATTCAAGCTTTACCTTTCGGGTTAGCCATGGCGCCGCGAACCTTCACCACGGTTATGGTGGTGGTGGTGGTGGCGGCGACGGCGGCGTTGTGGAAGGAAGGAATCCTGGTTCATCTTTATCTCGACGACTGGTTGATTCGGGTGAAGTCCGCGGCCGAGAGCGTGCGAGTGACGGACAAGGTAGTAAAGATTTTGCAGCACCTCGGCTTGGTGGTCAATCCGGCCAAAAGCCGATTGGTGCCGTCCCCGGAGCTCGAGTATCTGGGAGTACGGTTCGACACTTGGTTAGGGGCAGTGTTTCTACCGCATCATCGGGTGCCAGGCCTGTGCTGCCTGCTTGGCAGGTTCAGGTCCGCTCCGGCGCCATCGGCTTGCGAATATCTTTGTGTGCTAGGCACGATGGCGGCGACCCTTGAGGTGGTGCCCTGGGCCAGGTTCCATATGCGTCCATTGCAGCCTGCACTACTTCGCCGCTGGTCTCATCAAAACGACTCATTGAGCAAGCGTCTTCCCTGTCCCCCGTGGGTCAGTCGAGCTCTGCGGTGGTGGCTATGACCCGGAACCTTGCAGGCAGGGATGCCCCTGGAGCACCCAGTTTGGCTTCCGCTGATGACTGATGCAAGTCTCACGGGATGGGGGGCACACTGCGGAGATCTGTATGCACAGGGCATGTGGTCGGTCCAGCAGCGAAGTTGGTCAATCAACTGGTTGGAACTGAGGGCGGTGTTTCTGGCACTTCAGTCCTTCGAGGCCGCGGTGACCGGTCGAGCGGAGAGAGTACTGTTGGACAACTCCGTGGAGGTAGCCTACATAAACCCGCAGGGAGGCACGGGCATTGTGGCCATGGAGGAGGAGGCAGAGTTATTTTTTGCTTGGGTGGAAAAGCGTCAGCCAGCGCTATCGGCGGTGCACATTGCAGGGAAGGACATTGTGACAGTGGATTTCCTCAGCAGTGTGCAAGTGGATACTGGGGAATGGGAGCTAAATCCTCAGGTGTTTGCATTGATAGTCCACAGATGGGGGCTGCCGATTATGGATCTCATGGCGACCTTTCAGTCCGCAAAGGCGAGTCGCTTTTTCAGCAGAAGGCGAGAAAGGATGTCGGAAGGGCTCAAAGCCCTGTTGCAGCCATGGCCGGCGCTCAGTCTTCTCTATGTTTTTCCGCCTTGGGCGTTGATAGGCCGTGTGGTGCAGCACATCGAGGCTCATCGCGGGAGAGTGCTGTTGGTGGCTCCGGACTGGCCAAGACGCCCGTGGTACGCAGATCTCGTTCACCTTCTAGACGGGGAGTCTTGGAGGCTGCCGGTCTTGGAGGATCTGTTACTCCAAGGACTACTTCGAATGCCTCAGGTGAATCGGTTCTCACTTACGGTTTGGCCATTGAAAGGGCGAGGCTGAAGAAGAAAGGATATTCAGGATCGGTGGTAGCGACCTTGCTGCGAGCTAGGAAGAGGTCGACTTCTTTGGCATATGTGCGGGTATGGCGTATTTTTGAGGATTGGTGTTCTCGGCGGCAGGTACGCGTGGCTACAGCTTCAGTGCCGGTGGTATTGAGTTTTCTGCAGGATGTTTCGACAAAGGCTTGGCAGCCAGTTCGTTAAGGGTGCAGTTGGCAGCGCTAGCTTGCTATAGGGGCAAGGTGCATAATGTGTTTTTAAGTTCGCCTGCGGATGTTTTGCACTTTCTGAAGGCGGTGTCGAGGCTGAGACCCTCTCGTCGGGTCATCATTCTCCTATGTGACCTCAATTTGGTTTTGGGAGCGTTAGTGAAGAAACCCTTTGAGCCTTTGAGTAAGGCAACAGTGAAAGATGTGACGTTGAAGACAGTGTTTTTAGTGGCCATATGCTCGGCAAGGCGCATTTCGGAGTTACAGGCGCTGTCTTGCAGGGAACCCTTTCTGTCGTTTTCTAAAGAAAAGGTAGTTTTGCGCCCAGTGCCATCTTTTTTTGCCAAAGGTCGTCTCTCCATTTCACCTAAATCAGACGGTGTCGCTCCCAGTCCTTACCTTTAGGGGGGAGGCCATGTCCGACCGCAGTTTACATCTGTTGGATATTAAGCGGGTGTTGCGGCGTTACTTGCAAGTTTCCGAGCCTTTTTGCAAATCAGATCGTCTGTTCGTGTTGTTCGGAGGTTCTCGCAAGGGTGAAGCAGCAGCGAAGGCGTCCATTTCTAGATGGATTAGAGAAGCGATTGCCTAGGCGTATCTCATACAGGGTCGTTCTGTTCCAGTGGGATTGCGAGCGCACTCCACTAGAGCGCAGGCAGCCTCTTGGGCGGAACACAGCTTGGTTCCGCCAGGGGGCATCTGTAGGGTGGCTACTTGGTCGTCGCTCCATACCTTCAGTAAGCACTATTGTTTGGATGTGCTGGCGGCGAAGGATGCCTCTTTCGGTTCAGCAGATTTGCAAGCCAGATTGGAGGGCCCCTCCCATTAAAACACTGCTCTGTTACATCCCAGAGGTGGAGGACTGAACTGTAGGAATGATAAGGAAATGATCATTACACTTACCTGGTAATTGTAGTTCCTTGAGTGACGACAGTTCAGTCCTCAATCCCGCCTGAAGTGGGGGTGTTGTCAGTGGAATTTCAAGGGGTTCATCCGTACATTTACAGGTAGGTGCAGATTTCAAGGGATCACTTTGTCTCCGTTCTGTTTTATCTATTGCTGTCTAGCTATCTTTCTGACCTCTATTGCTGCAGAGGTCAGGGGGTACCGGTACGGGACAAAGTTTGGTTCTTTCGGGGGGGGGGGGGGGAACGTTTAAATGTTAAGCTAGTTAAGGTTGTTGAAGTTACAATTTCTTTGTTAGCTACTTATCTGTTGCTCCTTTGAGTATGCTTTGTCAATAGTTCACTGGGGCTGATGGGAGAGTGCAGCAGACTACATCCAGTGAGGTCATGATTTTGACATGTCCAGTCTCCAAGCTGCAGGAGGAGGTGCACAACCCAGAGGTGGAGGACTGAACTGTCGTCACTAAGGGAGCTACAATTACCAGGTAAGTGTAATCATTTAAGTTCCATGTTGCTTATTGCAGTGTGCCGTCTACACCCATCCCCTGCCCAAACATCATGGGCGGAGTTTGGGAGGGCGAGGGGGGGCATTGCCCCTCCTAAATGAATTGCCCAATGACTCTTTGTCTGCCCGCGGACAGAATAGAAGGGGTTTTCTTCTGCTCGCAGGGGATAGGATCCCCACAGGCAGACAGCTTTCCCCCGGGCGATGATCATTGCCTCCTCCTTCTCTTCTGCCAGAAAAGAAGTGATGGCTGCAGTTGTAGCAAAGACCCCTTCTATCTGCTTGTGGGAGGTCAGATTCCTATAGGCTGAAGAGAAGGGGGAGGCTGAGTTTGTGGTCCAGATGCAAGGTGTCTGCCTGCCTGACACCCCTAATCTTCATCAAAACTCATAAGTAGTAGCACTCTCTCTTCTCTTTTTAATTCAGGACGCTCTCTTTTAAAGTGACCTATTTTTCCACATTGATAGCATCCTGCCCAGACTTGGGGTCCGGACCGGAAATTACCTACGTGGTACTCCGGCCACCCTTGTCCTGCACTCTTGTCAGCCCATCTTCTCCCTGAGCCTCTTCCACGTCCTCTTCCCTTTTGCCATATACCTTTTCCCTCTCTTCTGCCCGTTTCGTCCTTTCTCCTTAATACTTCTTCTACGGTGTTAACCATCATCTTGTTTTTCTGTTTCTGTCTGATGTCTTCCCACCTCATAAACACTTTCTGAGCTTCCCTCAATAACTCCTCCAATGTTTTAACCTCTCAGCCCTCCATTTTCTCCAATTTTCTTTTTATATCCGGCCAAGATTTTGTCACAAAATGGACCTTAAGGAGTCCCTTTCCCAGGACATCCTCTAAATCCATTCCTGAGTATTTTCTCATTTGGTCTCTCAGCCGCTGTAGAAAAACTGCCGGGGCCTCCGCCTTCTCTTGATGTATTTCAAATGCTTTTGTTAAATTCTGGGACTTTGGAACTGCCTCTCTTATGACTTTTACTACTAACGTCCTTAAATCGTGCATGTGGTCTCTGTTATCTCCAGGAACAAGCAGGAATGAGTCTTCACATATGGGTACGTCGGCACTGATGGAGTCCGCGCGGGAACGCTCCCCAGCGTCCAATCAGAACGCTTTTGGGAGCATCCCAACATGCCTGCGTGCTGCCTTCCCGCCTTTCCCAACTGCCTCTCCTCAGTTTTCGTTATTCCGCGGAGCCGGCAGGACGTCCTCCTGTCACCGCAGAAAATTCTTCTTTTATTTTTTGGTTTTCTTGTGGTCGCGTCTGCCTTCCCCGACGCCACCGGTACCGCCGGTGTTTCTTTTCTTTTTTCTTCTAAATTTTCCTTTTTAAGGAATACTTTTTTCCTTCTTAGTGCTTGACGGTTTTTTCGGCCTGCTAGGCCTACTCATTTTCCTTCATGGAAGCGCCAGCCACTATCCCTAAGAAATGTTCAAACTGTGGCGGTACAGAATTGATTTTAGACACTCATAATTGGTGTTTACCCTGCTTGGGTCCTGACCACTATCCGCTGGAGTGTCCCTCCTGCAACAGTATTGTCGGAAGAAGTCTTCAGCATCGAGTTCACCTCGATACACGGTCCCCATTCAACTTCAGGGCACCGACCACCCTTTCTTCTTCGCAGGATCAGGTAACCCAAAAACAGTCTGTTAAGACTAGCCAATCCTCGAGTGGTAGATCTCATGCACAGCATAGAGATGCCTCTGGCCTTACCCTCGAGGACACACTGGCTTTAAAACCCCGGTGGGAGTCTTTGGCCTCCAAATCCTTAGTGGGGTTTCAGGTTGTTCCTGAGGTTCAGCCCTCTCCGAACATACCTGAGCCATGCTCGGTGGTGGCATCCGCTTTGAGCGGTACCGATACCCCGGCATCGGCAGTGGTGTTGGATGAAACATTCCTCACCAAAGATCGTAGTCTGGCGTCCTCGGTACCTGCGGGCCCGTTGGATACGCTGCAGACCGATCTTCCAGTATCGGTATCGATCCCGGTACCGGTACTGGTACTGGTACAGACGTCGGTACCCTCCAGATGTGCATCAATAGACTCGCTTCCTTTGTTGCCGAGTCTGGAATCGATCTCCAGTCTGGATGACTGGGTACCGACTCGCCTTGGTACCGACACTGGACGGTACTGAAGGCACGGTTCCGATGATCCATGTCAGGCACTCTCAGTTTCTTCGATACCGTTAGAGCTGTCACCGACTGGTCTTCATCTATCGGTATCGGATACGGTACTGGAGTTGGTATCAGTATCCACATTAGCATCGCTGTCGGTACCTTCCATGCTTGTTTTAACAGGCTCGCTTCCCTCGGTACCGAGTTTGGAATCGATCCCTAGCATGGACGATGCGCTACCGACTGTTGGTGGTCCCGACCTCCTGCGGTACCGGCGACCAGCCTGTAAGGACAGTCCGATGCTCCACCCCTTAGGGTCTTCTATTCCAATGAATTTGGATAGATCCCTGGGTACCAATGCTAGTTCTTCAACAGATCTAGCCTGTGCTACTCTTTCTAGAGGACTTCCCTCTGGGGATTTTTCTTTTCAAGCATTCCTGCTTGATATGGCAAAGTCACTTGCTATTTCTATACCTGGTTAGGATCCTGCACCAGGGAATACAGAATCTCTGTATATTCCCTGGAGTCCAAAGGAGGACGCTATGCTTCCTTTGCATCAGACCTTGCAGGATCTCCTCTTTCAAATGTGGGAAACTCCTTTAACGGTACCCCCACCTTCTAGGGCAACTGATCTTCTATACAAGGTGCACCCTTCTCCAGTTTTTCAAAAGACTCAACTTCCTCATCATTCCATTGTTGTAGAATCAGCAATGAGGCGTGTTAAGAGTACTAAAAAGCACTCTTCTTATCCGCCAGGTCGTGAGTCTAAGACTTTAGATGCTTTTGGACGCCAAACCTTCCAGGCATCCATGCTTTCAGCAAGAATTCTCTCATATATTTTCTATATGGGATTATCTCTTGAAGAAGTCACAAAGAAATTACTATTTTTGACCCCTTTTCTTCAAGAGTCCAAAAGAGCAGACTATTCCTTATTGGTTAGTCATGCTCAAAATATCTCTAGGTTCCTTACTTGTGCTTCCCTAGACTCCTTTGAGTCTGTTAGCAGAACTTCTGCTATAGCCATAGGGACACGACGTAAAGCCTGGCTCCAAGTTTCAGACTTGGACAAATGGGCACAAGAAAGACTGGGAAATACTCCTTGCACTGGAGAAAATCTCTTTAACATGGAGTTTTTACTCCAAGTTGCTCAGTTAACCACTGACATTGCTGTTTTCAGAGGCTTGTCTACGCCTTCCTCTTTCCCAGTTGGTAGGAAATTTCCTAACAAACTTTGTTCCCCTAAGAGGAAAATGTTTTATTAATCTTCTACCCATCATACAGATGCTCCCAGACAGGGGAAACATCACACCGGGCTAAAGAAACCACAACCTCAACAGGTTCAGCAAATCCAGCAGTCACAGGGTTTCAGATAGATTATCATTACATCTCCTGTTTGGGGGTTAGAGTTTGTAGTCTGCTTCTTTTCACTTGAAGCATCTACACTAATTTCATCCTAAATTCTCATGGATCTCTTTTCACAAGACATCCTTTCTTTTGCTCTTAAGAGTTTTTATGATGATCATGCCTATAGTTAACAGGTTTCTCTTCCTCCTACTGGGAAAAAGAGATGTGACAACTATCAGTAAGACAGTTTTCCCTGTACTAGCATGTATCATCTTACCTTTCAGAGACTTACTACATAGTCAGTCTCCTTCAACTCTGTCTTACCTGCTCTCTTACTACAACATTTGGTTTGTAAGAGTGGTTCTATTACACTGGTAAGCCCCTATGGTTCTCTACCTATTCCAGGAAGGGGTTTCCTTTCCAGAGTTGTCTCCCCCTTTTCGCATTCTTCCTTTAGGGCAGCTTATCAGACAATAAGGAAGTCTTACCACTCCTGCTTATGTCTGTTGTTTCTTTTTCCAATCTAAAAAAAAAAGAAAAAAATAGGTTTTTTTCCGCTGCCCTGGTAATTGCTGCAAATGCAGCAGTTCCTAGTGGTTAAGCCACTGGTTCTGTTCACCACACAACCAAGGTTTGTACTCCACTAGCAATCCTTCCGGCCTGGGTGCTAAACCCAAAACAGGTTATCAACCTTTTTTGGAAACCCTATTATCACAGACTTGTTGGTTTGACTTCTATTCTTCGCCATCTCCAATTCCCTTGTTTTTGGCAGAATAGTTTGTTACCTACTGGCTTTAAGCAGCCAGTTTTTTCTTCTAACCAACCTGCAACATGCTCTCTGCAACTCTACAGAGTAGCTTTGCACTATGGGCCCTTGCTAGAGAGCATTAGTATCTTGTCTAGCAGATAATCCCAGATGGTTAGGAGGGGTTCACCCAGTCATGCTCCCATGACTGGTAGGTGTTCCTTACCCTTACCATCTCATCTAAAATCTCTTTTCGAAACAAAAGAGACAGGCCTTACATCACGTGAAAACCTAAAGAATGGCCAATTCCCTGGCTTGGTCCACATCTTCTTTGCACTTCTCGCCAGGGATAGTTTTCTTTTAGCTGCAGCTCGTCCTCATATGCTTTCTTCCCAATACTTCAGGGGACGCCCATGTTCAACTGAAGGACACATGATACCCATCTTGCCCTCATAGGCGGGTCAATATGGTATCTTATTCCACTGGCGTCCTCTATCCATTTACCATACTGGAGTTCTAGAGAGATCTGGACTTGCTGCCTGCAGACTGAAGTTATCCTCTGCATTTTTCACGTAGGCCATCCTGGTTATTCAAGAGCTCGAATTCTTAAAGGAATCTAGACTCCTCCTTGTCAGGGAGACCATTCCTCTGACTCTGTCAATCATAACCAGGGAAAGAAGATTCTCTATACATCTATTCAAGCAGGTATCACCCTTCCTGCTATTAGATGAATCTTTCTCTCTCTCCCCATATTTCTATGGGGATCTAGTTATATAGCCATGTCTCCATCTACTTACTTGGAGACCTGTGTCTATATGTCTACATATATATATGTCATGAGGCTGGTACTAATAAAGATGCAAAGTTGAAAAGAAACCCTGTTTCTAAGAGAGATCTAGATGTGCAATTACCGCAAAGCACAGCTAGAGGGGGCAGGAGTGATCATACAGGAGCTAATGAGGCTAAGAGAGCTAACTACTTGCACCTGGAAATGAGCCCGGGAGATTCAAAGGAAAGATTCCTTTATAAGCAGAAGCTGAATGCTAGCAAAGGAGGAACAGCTCCAAGGGCAGGAGAAGGAGGAACAGCTCCAAGGGCAGGAGAAGGAGGAACAGCTCTGAGGGAAGGAGCAACTCTAAGAGAAGGAGAAGGACTTGGAGAAGGAACAAGGAGCACGGCTAAGGAAAGAAGGAGAGACCTGAGGGAAGGAATCCTCCTTGAGCAAGCCCAAAGGAACAGAGTTCACAGAGGTGGAGTTCAGAGGGGCCAAGCTACGAGAGCAGCTGTTCAGAGGGAGTCTGCTGGGGAAAGCAGTCAGACTGGAGAGTGTGCCACTCCCTGCTCAAGCAACGTTCCTGAGAACCTGTTGCAAGAGAGACGTTCTTGGGAGAGAAAGCTCCAGGGATTCAAACTACAGAAACTCAAGGTATGAAAGCTTTATTCCTAATAAAGAATGCTTAACTCCTAGAAGCACTGCTAAAACAAGTATTCAGTTTGTAAGAAGGAAGAAACCAGAGTGGTTTCAGAAAATACCAAGTTAACTTAAAACACAGTCTTATTGGAGGCAAGAGCGTAGAGACAGTCCACGTAGAGCTGTAACTGCCAGGGACAGTATTTACTCAGAGGGGGAATGTAGTGGAGCAGAATCTATGGAAATTGAAGATATAAATGCTATCCCCATTCCTCAGGCAGAAGATATGGATTGTGGTTTGTGCATGGCCACCAGTCTAGAATCTATAGCCACTGTATAAATAAGAAGAAACTTGTTTGATTGATGTTGCTTTGGAATGAAGTGAATTCCTCCAGTTAACCTTGGCACTAATTGTGAAGATACTAACAATTAGTTAACCTGTTTAATACTGGCACCTTTACAAACAAAGGACATTCTTTAATTTTCTAGTGTCTTAATGAACCCTTGCACAGAAGGGAAATAAAAGCCTTGTTTCCCTACACTCTTGGCTTGATTATTGAGTTCACACCAGGAGCTGAAATACCTAAGGCCAATCTCCATTTTTGCCTTACATAAACCCCACGCTCCTGGAAAATAAATATATCGTGGAGCATGCCCTTACCGCCCCCATGACTATCTATATATCTATATATATACACAGAGATATACATGGGCAAAGATACACAGATACATATACACACACACACATATATATATATATATATATATATATATTTCTCCAGGACCAAGCAGGAAGTCAGTCCTCACTTATGGGTGACGTCGGCGCCGACGGAGCCCTCGCGGAGCAATTTTCCCCAGCTTTCAAAGAAAGCCTTTGGGAATTGCAGCGCGCATGCGCGGTCGTCTTCGCGCCCGAGGGTGCCATCTTAGCCAGTCTTCTTTTTTCCGCGGAGCCCTACAGACGTCCCCGTCTTGTCCCCGCGAAAAAGTCGATTTTCTTCTTTATTTTCTTATTTCCTTCGGTTCGACGCCGTTCTTTTTCCCGCCCGGACTCGCGACGCCGGTCACGAGTCCTCTCACTTTTTTCGGTTTTTCTGACTTTGTCAGCTTTCGTTTTCGGTTTTTCCCTGGCAGCCCGGTCCTTTGACCTCGCAGGGGCCCTTTTTCCCCCGATGGCTGCCAGTGGCTTTAAGCGGTGTGGTCAGTGTGACCGAAACATGTCACTTACTGACACACACGACTTTTGCCTCCGCTGCCTGGGCCCGGATCATGAGGAATTTATCTGTGGGCCCTGCGGCAAAATGTCCTCAAAAGCGTTGAGTCGGCGGCATCAGCGTGATCGAATCTTCGCTGACCCCAGCCGTACCCGGACCTCGTCGGAGGCCTCCGTGTCTAAAGGCTCCAGCTCGGACCGTCGCCGGAGTTCCTCCGACCGGGGTTCTCCCTCCGGGGACCATCGTCGGAAGGTGAAACCCGCGAGGGCGGCGTCGGTGGACGCTCCTGGCTCCGCGAGGGCCAGGTCGCATAGCCCCGACAGCCGCCCCGGGTCCTTGGAGAAGGACAACCTCCCGAAGCGACCTCGCCTGGAATCGGAGATGCCTGCTCGGGTAAGTCCTGTGGTCCTTCTGGACTCGCCTCCGCGACAGCCGACGTCGGGCCCGAGTCGGGGGCTGCTGGGTCACCTGAGCTCGGACTCAGGTTGACGGCCTTGGAGAGCAGACTGTCTGCCTTCATGGACCAGCAGCGGGCACTGCTCGCTGGCCTCGCTGGCGCCGCTGCCCCGACCGCCGGGACGTCGACGTCCAAGTCGACCCCGGAGACCGAGCCGATCCTCGAGTCGATGAGAACTCGAGTCGATCCTCGGTCGAGGTCACCCTCGGCCTCCTGTTCGGGACCGAGGTCGCCGACGCCGACTCCCTTGGCGTCGGGGCGGCCGACGCCGCGCCCTGCCCGGGCCGATCCCTCCGAGTCCTCGTCGGAGTCGGTCTGGGAGTCTGAAGAGGAAGAGTCGCCTGATTCTTTCCGGACTAGGTGTGTCCCCTCGGACTCACCGGAGTCCGAGCCTCGGAAGCAGTCCCCCCCGGAGGATGCCCGGTTCTCGGACTTCGTTAGGGATATGGCCAAAGCTTTGGCCTTCCCTGCGGATCCCGAGGAGGAGCCTCGAGCCGAAGAGCTCGACGCCCTCCAGTATGACTCTCCCGCGAGGGAACACTTTACTGTACCGGTTCCTCCTATGCTGGAACGACTACTCTTCCGCATGTGGGAGAGTCCGGCCTCCTCGCCGGTCCTGAGCAAGCGGGTCGATTCTATCTATCGGGTCCGCAAGAGCCCTGGCTTCCAAAAGGCACAGCTACCACACCATTCCATGGTGGTGGAATCGGCCATGCATCGTCTTAAGAGCCAGAAGATGCACTCCTCGGTGCCTCCTGGCAGGGAGGCCCGTAACCTGGATGGCCTTGGTAAGAAGTGTTTCCAGGGCTCTATGCTCGCATGTCGTGTCCAGACTTACCAGCTATACATGGGCATGTATCTCCGGGATCTGGCTAAAGAGCTAGCCGGATTCTCCGCTGGTTTGTCCGAGGAACCCTTGCGGAGGTTCCTGGCCTTGTCCACTGGCATTCGGGAATGCTCAAAGTTCATGTCCCGAGCAGCCTATGATGGCTTTGAAGCATCGGCTCGAGTGGCCGCAGCCGGCATCGGTGCCCGCCGACAGGCTTGGCTTCAGTCGTCAGACCTTGAGCCCTGGGTGCAGGACAAGTTGGTCGATGTCCCCTGCCGAGGCGAAAACCTCTTTGGCAAGCCCATGGCGGAAAAGGCTGCACAAATTGAGACTGAGACTCTCACCAGGACCAGGCTTTCTAGGAAGACCTCCGCCCCTTCCCAGAAAAAGAAGGGCTCGGGGAAAAAGTCCTTTTACCCGAGGAAGGCGGCTGCCTACAAACAATACCCCCATTATCAGGCCCCTGCAGCTCCCCAACAGGGCCAGCAGGCCAAGGGACGGGGTAACGGGTCCCGTAGGCAGCAAGCCCCCAAGCCTGCACCACCAGCCCCTGCTCAGCAGGGTGGGGGTTTTTGACTCACAAAGCATAGCCTCTCCCCCCCCGCTGGTTCCTCCCAGCACCGGAGGCCGGCTGGTTCACTTCGCCCACAGGTGGTCCAGCATCACCGCAGATGCCTGGGTGCTTCAAGTCGTGCGAGAAGGCTATCTTCTCCACTTCCATCAGGTCCCTCCCTCCTATTTTCCGGGAGAACCTCCGCGACCCCCTCTGCACAGGGAGTTACTCCTTCAGGAGTTAGCAGGTCTTCTACAGGAACAGGCGGTGGAACCGGTGCCCCACCACCTGAGAGGTCAAGGCTTTTATTCCAGGTATTTTCTGATACCAAAGAGAACAGGGGGCCTCAGACCCATCCTGGACTTGCGCAACCTCAACAAGTTCCTTGTGCGGGAGAAGTTCAAAATGCTTACCCTTGGAATCCTTCTGCCCTACCTCCAGCAGGGAGATTGGCTATGCTCCTTGGATCTAAAGGATGCCTACACGCACATCCTCATCCACCCAAGCCACCGCCAATACCTAAGGTTTGTGGTGGCAGGAAATCATTACCAGTACAGAGTACTGCCCTTTGGCCTGTCCTCCGCACCGCGAGTCTTCACAAAATGTCTCGCAGTCGTGGCGGCCCATCTCCGGCTTCACGGCCTCTATGTCTTTCCGTACCTCGACGACTGGCTCATCAGAGCAGCGTCCGCTCGGGAGGTCACCAACGCCACGTGCCGCACGGTGACTCTTCTGCAGCACTTGGGCTTTGTTATAAACTTCGCAAAGTCCACTTTGCTCCCCTCACAGGATCTCGAGTTCATCGGCGCGAGGCTGCACACTCCTCAGGCGCGAGCATACCTACCGCTCGACAGAGCTCAACGGCTCATGGACCTAGCCGACCGCTTTCGCAGCCAGCCCCTGGTCTCCGCCAGGCGCTTCCTGAGACTGCTCGGCCATATGGCTTCCACCGTCCATGTGACCCCCAATGCCCGCCTGAATATGCGGTCTGCTCAATGGTGTCTCCGCCAGCAGTGGCGACAAGCCACAGGCGGCCTAGCAGACTTAGTGCGCGTCTCCGAGCCGCTGGTCTCGTCTCTCCGGTGGTGGCTCCGGCAGCCGAACCTGATATTCGGAATGCCTTTCCAGTCACCTCAGCCGACCCGGGTGCTGACCACCGATGCATCCCTCCTGGGCTGGGGAGCACATTGCCAAGAGGCACGTACTCAGGGCCTCTGGACCACGTGGGAGTCTGCTCAGCAGATCAACTTCCTGGAGCTCAGGGCGATCCGCCTAGCTCTCAAGGCCTTCTCCCACCTGACTTCCCAACAGTCCGTCCTTGTCCAGACGGACAATCAAGTTGCCATGTTCTACGTGAACAAACAGGGGGGCACGGGCTCCTTCCTCCTCTGCCGGGAGGCACAGAAGCTCTGCTCTTGGGCCGTCAGTCACGGCATTCTCCTCAAGGCAGTTTATCTCCCGGGCCAAGACAATTGCCTTGCGGACAAACTCAGCAGGGTCCTCCAGCCGCACGAGTGGCGTCTGGATCCCTTGGTAGTTCAGAAGCTCTTCCTCAAGTGGGGCCTCCCCACGGTGGATCTCTTTGCCAGTCCTCACAACTGGCAGCTTCCTCGCTTCTGCTCTCGTCAGCCCCACCCCCTTCGGGTTGCGGCGGACGCCTTTCTGATCTCATGGTCGGGGAGCCTTCTGTACGCTTTCCCTCCCATCCCGCTAATCTCTCGGACTCTTTTCAAGGTTCTCCGAGACAAAGCCTTCATGATCCTGGTGGCCCCTCGCTGGCCCAGGCAGCCGTGGTTTCCGCTCCTGCTGCAACTGGCGGTGGAGGATCCAATCCCTCTGGGGGTACAACCGGATCTCCTCACTCAGGATCAGGGGTCCCTACTGCACCCCAACCTCAGGTCTCTCAACCTCATGGCCTGGCTGCTGAGAGGGTAGTCCTTGCTCCCCTTCTCCTGCCGGCGGAGGTGGAGGAGGTCGTCTTGGCTTCGCGACGGCCTTCTACTCGCAAATGCTACGCCCTTAAATGGCGTCGCTTTGCAGTCTGGTGTACCCAACAGTCTCAGGATCCCTTCTCCTGCCCGGTGTCGGTGATCTTGCAGTACTTGCTGCACCTCTCTAATCTGGGACTTAAGTCCAACTCCGTCAAAGTTCACCTCAGTGCTCTTTCAGCACATCATGTGCCGGTGGACGGCAGACCTCTCTCCAACGACCCTCTCGTAGCGAGGTTTCTCCGAGGTCTCCTTCTACTTAAACCACCTCTGCGCCCGCCAGCGCCTGACTGGGACCTGAATGTGGTTTTGCAGCGGATCACCTGTCCGCCTTTTGAACCTATGGCTACCTGTTCTCTCCGTTTTCTGTCTTGGAAAACACTGTTCTTGATAGCCCTCACTTCCGCTAGACGCGTAAGTGAATTGCAGGCCCTCGTGTCTGATCCCCCTTACACTAGGTTCTACAAGAATAGGGTAGTCCTACGGACTCACCCAAAATTTCTGCCTAAAGTGGTCTCCCCTTTTCACATCAATCAGGAGGTGGTACTTCCAACCTTCTTTCCCAGACCACACTCCAGCCGAGCTGAAACGGTCCTCCATACCCTGGACTGTAGAAGGGCATTGAACTTCTACCTTGACCGTACGCGGGAGCACCGTAAAGCTGCTCAGCTTTTTGTGTCTTTTGACCCCAATAAATTGGGGCTCCCGGTCTCCAAGCGTACTCTGTCCATCTGGGTTGCGGACTGTATCTCTTGGGCTTATGGGGCAGCCGGACTCTCCTTAGAAAGTCGAGTCACGGCTCATTGCGTTCGGGCTAAGGCTACGTCAGTGGCTTACCTCCGCTCTGTTCCGCTGGCAGACATCTGCCGGGCCGCTACTTGGTCTTCGAGCCAGACTTTTGCGGTCCATTACTGTCTCGAGAGGGAGTCCCGTAGGGACAGTGCTTTCGGACAGGCAGTCCTCCGTAATCTCTTTGAGGTCTGAGCAACTCCTACCCTCCATCCCGGATGTGGGCTACCGGTGGGTGATAATTCAGTGAAGATTCTATCCTTCTGTGCTGCTGAGCTAGAGGGAGCTCATTTTTGTGCTTAGGGTCTCCAGTAGCCTTGAGCTTGGGAGTCCCATAAGTGAGGACTGACTTCCTGCTTGGTCCTGGAGAAAGCGTAGTTACTCACCTGTAACAGGTGTTCTCCAGGAGCAGCAGGAATCAGTCCTCACTACCGTCCCTCCTCCCCTTGGAGTTGCAATCGTCTGCTTATGTTCTTTTGCAAATTTTTATGCTGTCTTTTTTAGCTATGTCATCTGACTGGCTAAGATGGCACCCTCGGGCGGGAAGACGACCGCGCATGCGCGCTGCAATTCCCAAAGGCTTTCTTTGAAAGCTGGGGAAAATTGCTCCGCGAGGGCTCCGTCGGCGCCGACGTCACCCATAAGTGAGGACTGATTCCTGCTGCTCCTGGAGAACACCTGTTACAGGTGAGTAACTACGCTATATGTATGTATGTATCTTTGCCCATGTATATCTCTGTATATATATATATATTTCTAAATATATATATATATATCTATTGTCATGTAGAAGACCCTTCTGAGCCTATGGAGATAGGGAGAGAAGAGAGTTTCGTTTCAGAAACTGACAGGCAGTCAGAGCACATGGCTCAATGTTTTCAAGGAAAAGGTAAACAAAAAGAGTCACGAGCTGAACAGGCACGCCCATGCTGTAACGTATCCCCAAGTTCAGGAGTTAATGAGAAACAACTGGTTGGGAGAGGGGCAGCGCTAAGCCCTGAGAAGCAGGATTATAAAAAGTGGTCATTAGATTTAACCAACAGAATGGGAATGAGGAGGAAGGAGGAAGAGAAGGAACAGGAGTTCCAAGAAAGCTCCGAGGGAGAGACGCCAGGACAAGAGCAAAGACAAAGGCAAGGAATCCGGCAAGGGATCAAGCAAGGGAGCACGCTGACCAAAAGGAGTCAAGGAGGAGTAAGGACCCAGAAAGCCAAAGCCCAAAAGCCAGGTGTGACCAACACAGGGCCGGTGCTGTCCAGTAAAGGCCAGGAGGAGGGAGAAACATCCTGAGAGGCTGGCTCGGGAAAACTCAGAGGCTCCTGGGAGAGAGACATACTGGCATGAGAATATTTATACGTCTGAGGCAGAAGCTGATAAGCTAAAAGGCAAAAAAACACAACCGGTGTTTGGAACCCTTTCTGACCCAGCAGAACAGAGAATTCCTTCCTCTTTAAAGCCAAAAGGTAGGCTTCATAACTTGTCCAGATTTGAACCTAGTTTTAAAATATTTCCTTGTAGTTGCCAGGAAGTATTAGGCTCCCCAAGCAGCAACTCCAGTATATATGGTACTTTACAGCCCTGCTCGTTAGAGTGCTACAAAGGGAAGCCACGTGAAGGCAGAGGAGTAGCTTGTTTTAAAACGCCGTATAGCAGCTTGCAAACACACCCAGCTGACGCTGACTTAGAAGAGCTGCAAATGGACTCTGATAGCAGTGACTTAGCAGATAATCAGATGGATTGCACTTTGTCTCTTGCTGACCATATTGAATCTCTCTGCTGAACAATATATATTAAGAAGGCTGAGAAAGCAGCAGAAGAAAAGGAAACATTTTCTTTTGTTATGAGAAGCTGTTGTTTGCTTTTGTTTGTACTGAGCACTGCACGTTTTAAAGCCTGAAGCTAAAGAGGTTGGTTACCTTAGTTCCTGAATGTATTCCTCAGGCCAATTATATGGCAACTGTCCTAAGTTTTCCACATGCACTTAATCTTCTTGGAAAGGGAAATAAATCCTTGTCATTTGCCTGAAACCACTCAACTACAATTTCTTCTTTTCTCAGAGGGTAAAAGGGACTACTATTCCCATAAGGCATTGCAGGAGCAAATGCCATGCCATACTCCCTGAATTAGAATCCCCAGGCAGACCAACCCTCCGTGCCCTAGGCGCTGGGTTGGCCCCCAGGTGACAAGTGGCGTAGTTGGCAGGATTTTCCGCTTGGAATACAAAGGACATCTCAACTGAAAAAAAAACATCAGGAGACACCAGAAGTTTGTACAAGGGGAAAAGAAAATTTGCTAAGCTGTTGGTGGAGAGCTATCGGAGATTCGCTGGCAAATGGGCCAGGAGGACCAGGACTCAAAGGATAGACTCCTTTCTCAAGGCCTGAATCTACACTGTGCCAAGGTAATGTGTAACTGGGCACGGGTGTGGAGGATTCAAAAGTGAGAAAGAGAGCTACTCTTCTGCAGTTTATTTAGATAGGATTTAAAAGAAAACCATGGTGTGCTGCACTTGGTGGGCTTTTCTTTGTTTGTCTCTGCAGGAACGACAGTCCTAAGGATGGATCCGCAAGAAGTGTTGCGCTGGATGTCTAACCAGTTTGAAAAGTAGATGGAGCTGGCTCATTGCATGCAAGAACAGACGGCCGCAGCAATGCATGCCCAGCAAAAACCTCTTGTCGAGTTAATGGAGGCTTTACTGGCAAAGCAGAAGGCTACTGAACAAGCAAGTTCCTCATTTGCTACGGTGGTAGGACCACACAAGACTGTGGAGCCTTAGCTTTTGGACAGTTAACAGCCAATGATGATTAGGACGACTTTATAGAGGCCTTTGAAAGGATTGCAAGAGCTGTCAAATGGCCGCTAGAACAATGGGCAGTGAGGTTCGCCACGTCCCTCACGGGAGAGGCTTTAGCTGCTTATAAGGCCATGCCCGCTGCTCTAGCGTCTGACTATGATGAAGTTAAGAAAGCAGTTAAGGACAGGCTAGGACTAACACCAATGTTCTATAAGAGAATGTTTAGGGAGGCTAGGCTGAAGCCTAATGAAACGCCTAAAGCATTGTATCAAAGGATTAAAGGTTTAGCGTGGAAATGGCTTGTTCCAGAGAAAAAGACTCTTGAACATAAGAACATAAGAACATAAGAAATGCCATACTGGGTCAGACCGAGGTCCATCAAGCCCAGTATCCTGTTTCCAACAGTGGCCAATCTAGGTCATACGTACCTAGCAGTTTCCCCAAAAGACACAGGTTCTGCAGTGCTTGTACTAGGTCAAGCATTGATATCCTGGGTCCCTTTTTAATAGTGGTTTATGGACCTTTCCTCCAGGAACTTGTCCAAACCTTTTTTAAACCCAGCTATACTAACAGCCCTTACTACATCCTCCGGTAACAGATTCCAGAGTTTGATTACACGTTGAGTGAAGAAATATTTTCTCTTATTTGTCTTAAATAGTTTACCCTGTAGCTTCATTACATGTCCCCTAGTCCTTCTATATTCTGATAGCGTAAACAATTGATCCACGTTTATCCGTTCCACTCCATTCATTAATTTATAGACCTCTATCATATCTCCCCTCAGCCGTCTCTTTTCCAGGTTAAAGAGCCCTAACCTTGTTAGCCTCTCTTCATAGGAGTAGCCTTCCATCCCCTTCACCAATTTGGTGGCTCTTCTCTGTACTTTTTCTAATAACTCTATGTCCTTTTTAAGATACGGTGACCAGAATTGCACACAATATTCAAGGTGCGGTCGTACCATGGAGCGATACAGAGGCATTATAATATCCTTTGTTTTATTCTCCATCCCTTTCCTTATGATACCTAGCATTCTATTTGCTTTCTTGGCCGCCGCTGCACACTGGGCGGAGGGTTTTAACATGTTATCCACGATGACTCCTAAATCTTTTTCCTGGGTGGTGGTTTCTAATGTGGAGCCTTGCATCGTGTAACTATAGTGTGGGTTGTTCTTTCCTAGGTGCATAACTTTGCACTTGTCCACATTAAATTTCATCTGCCATTTGGATGCCCAGTCTTCCAATTTATCCAGATCCTCCTGCAGTTTTCCACAATCCTCTTGGGTTTTAACAACTTTAAACAGTTTTGTGTCATCTGCAAATTTGATAACCTCACTAGTTATTCCTTTTTCCAGGTCATTTATGAATATGTCAAAAAGTAGGGGACCCAGTACAGATCCCTGGGGTACTCCACTATTCACCTTTTTCCATTGGGAATATTGGCCATTTAGCCCTACCCTCTGCTTTCTATCTTTTAACCAGTTCCCGATCCACAATAGTACACTGCCTCCTATCCCATGACTTTTTAGCTTTGCCAAAAGTCTCTGATGGGGGACCTTGTCAAAAGCTTTCTGAAAGTCCAGATACACTATAACGTACTGGAACAATTCATGGAAGCAGTACCCCCTGAAGTTAAATCTTTCCTGATCCTACAAAGTTGCCAGACCACCGCAGAGGCAGCCATCCTTACAGAACGCTATTTTGAGGCAGAGTTGGCCGGTAAACCGAAAGGAGGCGTTCTGAAAGTGGCTGGGGCAGCCAACTTTGGAAGATCAGAAAAGAGCTTAAGAGCTAATATATCCAGTGTGAATACTGTTGTACCATTGTCAAAAGGAAAATGTTATAACTGCGGGAAAGTAGGGCATTTTCAGAGAAATTGTACATTGCGAACAGCACTAATGACTGGAAAAGGAAAACAGGTGCAAGAAGGGTTCCTGTTAAAGGTGGAAGTTGAGGGCATTGTAGCTCATGCACTGCTTGACTCGGGTGCTGACCAGAGCATGGTCTCGAAGAAGCTCTGGCAGGCCATTGAAGCCCGCATGAGATCAGTACCGAGTCAAGCAGAAGGTCAGGTTAAAATACGCTGTGTGCATGGTGCATCCTCTTATTATCCGCTATATAGTTTGTTTAATATATATCTATTGTTTAATATATATCTACAACCCATCTGTTCCATATTTAAACGCTTCAAAATAAATTACCACATCTATGCGGACGACATTATGTTATACTCACCTTTTGATGTGTCCAGCCCCGATTATAACAACATATGTTGTTGCCTAACTGAAGCTGAAATGTGGCTAAATTCCATGAATATGAATATTAATTTAAAAAAAACAGAAGTTCTATTTGTAACAAGAAACACGAATTTTACTCCACCGTCAGAAATCAACATTGGAAAAACTACCCTTCCTGTTAAAGATGAGATCAAATACCTGGGAGTCACACTGGATAGGACCTTCAGTCTCGCTCAGCACATGAAACAAACTGTTAAAGCAATATACTTCAAGATACGGACAATCCAACAACTAAGACCATTAATTGACAGCTCTGATTTCAGATCTGTGGCCCAAATACTAATAACACCCCATCTAGACTACTGTAATGGTATTCTTCAGGGAACCTCTAAGAAAAATCTACACATACTTCAATTAGCCCAAAATGTTACAGCGAGGATCATCTATAAAGCGAATATAGCAGACCATATATCTCCTATTCTTTACGCTCTACACTGGCTACCTGTATCATGCAGAGTCATTTACAAATCTTTAGTTACTACATTCAAGATCCTTAACAATCTAGCACCATCTTTCCTTTCAACGCTCATCAACATCCCTCATGAAAACAGGGCAAGAAGAAGAATGAATAATCTACATATGATCCAAGTCCCAGATTCCATTAGAAAGACTAACCAGAAGACAAGTAAAACAGCTTTTTCATTCTTCGCTCCCACATTATGGAATAACCTCCCAATTGAAATTAGAGAAATCAAAGACCTTCTATCATTCAGAAAAGAACTAAAAACCCATCTTTTTACTATGCATTACCATAATCTTCAGCATGATATTGTTCCGAACTCACAGAAAAGCAATGCTCAACAATCATACTCAGACCCTACCTAGACAATGACCACTACTACATCTCTCATAATCATTCCATCTCACAGATCACCTAACTGTTGAATACAATATTATCATTTATGTAACAATCACCTTTTAAGGCTATTGTTAATTTTTATTTGAAGCATTACCAAATGTTACTCCAAGTTCATTGGTTGTTATCAACAGTTTCTATATGGTTTTGAGTTCTGTGTTAATTCAGTTCTAAAATTGTTCTCTGTAAAATTGTTCGCTTGAAAATAATAGCTTCTCTATTATTAACTTTTGTTACATGTAAACCGCTACTGATCTCTGGAAGTGGCGGTATAGAAAAATTGTATAAATAAATAAATAAATAACTAAATGTAGGCTCTCAGTAAAAGGGTTGGGAACCCAAAAGGAGGTTCTGGTGGCCGTAGTCCCACGGCTTCCTCATGATATTGTCTTGGGGAGGGATTGGCCCCCATTTTGCAGAGGGATGGAGAAGGGCCTAAATGTTAAAACAGGCATGGTCTCCACCAGGTCCCAGGCGGGAACCTCAGGAGTAAGGGTTGAACCATCTGAGGGGACAGAGGGACTTCCCAAAGAGAGGGAGGACCTCCCTGAGGATAGGGATGAACCCCCATAGAGTGAAGATGAATTGGAAGAGGAGGTATCAGAGATGCTTCCTGTACATGAGGACCTGATCAATGCCCCTTCCAAAAAGGTCAGAAAAGAAAAAGCAGATAGGCGCAGAGAGAGACAGCGTAGGACCCAAGGGAGGGCTGAGCTGGAAGCCGGAGAAGGGTTGCCCTGGGTACCCGCTGATCTTGTCAGGACCTTTCCAAAGGAGCAACAAGCTGACCCCGCATTGAAACGAGCATTTGAGTACGCCCAAACTGTTAGAGATACCCTTCCTAGATTCCTCCTAGATAAAGGGGTATTATATAGGGAGAGCAACGAGCCGCATACGGGAGCGGTGAGAAAGCAATTAGTAGTACCAACTACATTCAAAGCAATAGTTTTAAGGCTGGCCCACGATCACCCTGTAGGCGGCCATAAAGGGATCCAGGGGACGTTGGACCAAATCCTGGCCCGTTTTTATTGGCCGGGGTTTTTTAAAGAGACTACCCACTACTGTGAGTCATGTCCCACATGTCAGCGAGTTACCTCAACCAAGCCATGGGCGGTGCCCATGATACCCACGCCCACGATATCAATACCAATTCGCCGTATGGCGATGGATATTGTAGGTCCCCTGATTAAGACACCAAGAGGTTTCCAATATATATTAGTGATAGTAGACCAGGCTACTCGTTTCCCATGGGCAATACCCTTGCGGAGTACCTCGGCTAGGACGATAGCCTTAGAACTAATTAAACTGTTTTGCGAGGTAGGCTTTCCACAGGAAATGCTCACGGACCAAGACAGTAACTTCATGTCAAGGTACCTATCCCTAGTGTGGGATGCGTTTGGGGTGCGCCACATAAGGACCGCCGCATACCACCCCCAGTCCAACGAACTGGTTGAAAGGATGAACCAGACCATTAAGCAGATGTTGAGACGCGGCCTAAATGGGAAAATGTCTGAGTGGGATACCTTACTCCCATTCGTTTTATATGCCTGTCGGGAGCATACGCAGGCATCCTTAGGGGCATCACCTTATAAGTTATTGTTTGGTCGAGCTCCCAGAGGGGTTTTAGACATTTTAAGCGAACAATGGGTGGAGCCGGAAATTGAGGATATCAGGGTACCTCATTTTCTAAAAGATCTGAGGAGTCGCCTGAAAAGGACTTCTCAAGCATCAGTAGAAAACTTGCAGGCCAGTCAACAGCGACAAAAAAGATATTATGACCGGAGGACAAGGCCTCGGCAATTAGCAGTAGGTGATAAGGTAGTAATCATGGTGGCGGACGCCGGATCAAAGTTCGAGTCCCAATGGAGAGGTCCGTGTAAGGTGGTAGAAAAAGTAGGTCCCGTTTCCTACGCGGTAGAAAACGATAGGGGACGCCGTCATGTCTACCATCTAAACGTCCTTAGGCCCTGGCATGAGAGGTCAGCGGCAGCAAGACTAGTTAGAGTGGAAAAGCACATTAGCGCCCCATTAGGGATTACAAGCTGTCCGAATATAAGCTCGTCAGCCCGTAATATCTTAAGGGGGGGGTATCTGTCATGTAGAAGACCCTTCTGAGCCTATGGAGATAGGGAGAGAAGAGAGTTTCGTTTCAGAAACTGACAGGCAGTCAGAGCACATGGCTCAATGTTTTCAAGGAAAAGGTAAACAAAAAGAGTCACGAGCTGAACAGGCACGCCCATGCTGTAACGTATCCCAAAGCTCAGGAATTAATGAGAAACACCTGGTTGTGGGGAGGGGCAGAGCTAAGCCCTGAGAAGCAGGATTATAAAAAGTGGTTATTAGATTTGACCAGCAGAAGGGAATGAGGAGGAAGGAGGAAGAGAAGGAACAGGAGTTCCAAGGAAGCTCCGAGGGAGAGACGCCAGGACAAGAGCAAAGACAAAGGCAAGGGATCCGGCAAGGGATCAAGCAAGGGAGCACGCTGACCAAAAGGAGTCAAGGAGGAGTAAGGACCCAGAAAGCCAAAGCCCAAAAGCCAGGTGTGAGCAACACAGGGCCAGTACCGTCCAGTAAAGGCAGGAGGAGGGAGAAACATCCTGAGAGGCTGGCTCAGGAAAATTCAGAGGCTCCTGGGAGAGAGACATACTGGCATGAGAATATTTATACGTCTGAGGCAGAAGCTGATAAGCTAAAAGGCAAGAAAACACAACCGGTGTTTGGAGCCCTTTCTGACCCAGCAGAACAGAGAATTCCTTCCTCTTTAAAGCCAAAAGGTAGGCTTCGCAACTTGTCCAGATTTGAACCTATGCCATATTGAATCTCTCTGCTGAACAATATATATTAAGAAAGCTGAGAAAGCAGCAGAAGAAAAGCTGTTTGCTTTTGTTTGTACTGAGCACTGCACGTTTTAAAGCCTGAAGCTAAAGAGGCTGGTTACCTTAGTTCCTGAATGTATTCCTCAGGCCAATTATATGGCAACTGTCCTAAGTTTTCCACGTGCACTTAATCTTCTTGGAAAGGGAAATAAATCCTTGTCATTTGCCTGAAACCACTCGACTACAATTTCTTCTTTTCTCAGAGGGTAAAAGGGACTACTATTCCCATAAGGCATTGCAGGAGCAAATGCCATGCCATTCTTCCTGAATTAGAATCCCCAGGCAGACCAACCCTCCGTGTGCCCTAGGCGCTGGGTTGGCCCCCAGGTGACACTATCTATCTATCTATATATATACCTGTCGAGATATATCTTTTAGGTAAATATATATCTACGTACTTATCTATCTGTCTGTCTAGGTTCATATATTCATATATTCCTATATGACTGTGACAGATGGGCACTACCCCTATCAATGCTGTGCCAGCAAGCTTAGGGTTCTACACATACAACCACTCCCTATGGTAATTAGCAAATGTTTTGTTTTTCTTACCATAACTTTTCAGGGTTAGGTACCTCTGAAGCTCTCCATGTACCTTTTTCTTTCCTAATTGACCTCATTTAGGAAAGACATTACGGATCTTCAGTTAATCTAAAGCTGTAATGCTTCATAAGTCTGTCCTTACTTTGTTATCGGATACAGGGGTCTTCCATACCCCTTCTCTCCTACAGGGACTATTTCTATTGTCAGTCCAAATCGGTCAGACTTATTTTTCCTTTTGGTCCTAGGATTGTACTGTTCTTTGGCCAAAAGAGCTTAAGCTTTGTCTAATAGTACCTTCTGCGTTTCCCGCTGAAGCCCTGCCTCATTGTACTACCCCAGTTTCCCCTGGGGCTATTTCTCACCCTGATGGGTTCTGACCTCCACTTGTTTTTCCTACAGTTTATTACCTCTACGTCACAGTGAGGTACTCCTTGAGGATCTTCTACTGGCTCTTCTAACAGATCCATATGAACCTCAATAGAGTTTTTACAATACCACCAAGGGAGGTCCATATTAGAATATTGCACTCAATATTTTTACTGCTAAATGTCATCTATACAGGATCTTCCTCCATAGAAGTCCTGTTCTAGTCCAGCTGTTCCACAGTCCTGTTCTAGTCCAGCTGTTCCACAGCACCTTTCTGTAACTCAACTCCTACCCTCCATCCCCAGGATGCCTGAGGTTCTGAGGAGTAGCATGGCTCATTCTACATTCGCAACATGCTAGGACTCCCTCTGGGCATCTTAGCTTGGGGAGGCCCCATATGTGAAGACTCATTTCTGCTTGTTCCTGGAGATAGCACAGTTACTTACCTGTAACAGGTGATCTCTGGGAACAGCAGGAATAAATCTTCACAACCCACCCACCTCCCCTAGGAGTTGCATTTCTCTATCTCTATCTTTCCCTTTCTTTCACTCTCTCTCTTGGTCTCAGCTTTAAAACTTAACTGAAGAGAGGCAGTTGGGAAAGGCGGGAAGGCAGCATGCAGGCGTGTTGGGATGCTCCCAAAAGCGTTCTGATTGGACGCTGGGGAGCGTTCCCGCGCGGACTCCGTCGGTGCCGACGTACCCATATGTGAAGACTTATTCCTGCTGTTCCCAGAGAACACCTGTTACAGGAAAGTAACTCTGCTTTATGTCCAAATTATTCCATTTAGGGTCCATATTAGGGTATTTCTGGTCTGCGGGGGTCACATTCTGGCCCGGGGGATTTGTCCTCTCCCATTCATTCATTGCCACCCGCCTAATCATTCCATGTCCTTCACCGGTAAATAGTATACTTAAAATGGACATCATTTCCCCCCACGTGTAAATATTGGGCCCCAGGAATTGGTCTACTTGTTCGGCCAATCCCATAGGGTCTTCCATCAGGGATTTCATTTCCTTTTTAAAATTCCTGATCTCTGCACTAGTGAGGGGGGCATTTACGTATCCCACATTATCGGTCCCATTTGGACCTCCCTAAGGGGGTACATGCCTCCCTCATTTGATGAAATTATCTCTTTTATATAGACCTTCCTCTTTTTCCTGACATCCCCTGAATCTTTAAAGGGAAACTTCCGTACATCTTCTAGACAACCCCTTAATTCTTTTGAAGTCTTATTCTCGTCTTCCAGTGGTCATGTTATAGTCCTAATGGGGTCCTTTGGGTCCACTTTTATAATATCTCTTATTTCCTCCTCCTCTCTTTCTCTTAATGAGGTTGAAGGAACCAAGGCTCTAGCCTGCTCTTGTGAAGTTGGAGCAGCTTCTGATTCTATCTCCTGTTGCAGTGGATAGAGGGGATTCTGATTGGGAGGGGCTGTATAAGGGAGGGGGAAGATAATCAAGAGGGTTCCACCCAGCCAATTGTTTATCCTTATTTTCCAAATCTTCTGAATCCTGGGTTTTTGCTATCCTTAAGGGATATAACTTTGACTCCCCCATCCCCTCCCAACAGGCAGCATAGTCTGACTCTTCTTGGGAGAGAGGTTTTTTTTCACTATTTACATATAAGTTAAGAATTTGACATAACCACCCTTCATCCGTGCCAAATTTTGGCCAGAAGATTGCGGGCGGCCTTATACTTTCTTTAGCCAAAATAAAACAACAGTATCTTATCTTAGTTTTGTCTTTATCCCTAGTACTCTTATTATCCTTCCAATATTTCAACATCCTCCCTATTGGACTGTCTGGAGGTATGTCCCCGGGGTCTTCATTCCTAACCCCACCCTTACTCGAGTTTCCTTTAGAATTTATAACACCCATCTAGACCAGTTTCACCAATGTGCTTTTCACTTTGTCTCTCTCCGGCCGTACTCCTCGTGGATGTGTCAGAACCGCGGATTGAGACTCTGCACTCACTTCGTGTCTAGGACACGTCTCATACACACAGCAATCTGTCTTGATACCCAACCACCAAGGCAATACTTTACAGTCTTGTTTCTTACCTTGGTCCATGCACGGAGTTACCTGGTTGCTTAATACCTGGTCTGCTTCACTGAGTCTGTATTGATTTTTCTATCATGGTCTCGGGATTTTGCTGTCAGTACACTGTTGGAGCCCCCTGTCATTGATACACGAGGCCATTGAACTCAACAGGACGCGTCTCCCTGTCCTCAGCGGCAGTGGTCTCCTCCAGCGATGACACAATCCCGGACGAGCCCCCAATCTGTAATAAAGCATAACTTTTTACACAATAACAGATTCCTCAGTGAAGCAAAGAGTTAATTTAATTACATTACATTACATTTCTTGCAAGAAAAGGGTGAATGCTTGAATGAGCTTTCACAATCATCCTCTGTTTCACGGTTCTTTTATAGTACACTATGTCCTCGCCTTCTTCCAGCATGTCCATAATTCATTGGTTAATACTTATACACCTGTATCAGGCTGCGTGTTATTAGCCATGTAGTCTCTCTTCCCAGAATGCAGACATACAGTAAAGGAAGTCAGAAAGTCATTACATACTACACTGTCCTCACCTTCTTCCAGCATGTCCATAATTCATTGGTTAATACTTATGCACCTGTGTCAGGCTACGTGTTATTAGCCACATAGTCTCTCTTCCCAGAATGCAGACATACAGTAAAGGAAGTCAGAAAATCATTACATACTGCACTATGTTCTCGCCCTCCTCCAGCATGTCCATAACTCATTGGTTAATTCTGTCTCACTCCACTTCTTCGCACTTCCGCACCTGTGACAGGCCATGTATTACTAGCCACGTAGTCTCTCTTTCCAGGATGCAGGCATACAAGAAAGGGAGTCAGAAAGTCATTACATACAAAATTATATTACAGAATGGTAAATGAATGGAATACAAGAATTATATTACACTGTAAAAAAATATATCACATTTGTTTATATCACACAGGCAATCCATCTCCGCACAACACACACACACGCATGCAGGCACCCTACCTCCACATGTTAGACACACACACAGAGGCCCATCACCTGCACACCACACAGAGCCTCCCCAGCTCTGCAGCACGCGCACACATGCATCACAGCCCACCCTCATAAAGGCATGCACAGACACACACCACCGTTGCACCACACACATATAGACACTTAATATCTGAAGCTGTAACTGTTATTATCTGTATTCTTGTCATGGTCTCATGAGACCAGCACGAGAGACAATGGGGGGGGGGGGGGCGAGGAGATCACAAGCGCTGGCTCCTAAGATGCCCACTGCAATATTTAGGATGCTGCTCTTTTTTGGGTAGGCTTCTTCTTGTGTTAATTTTAGAAGCTGGTGTCATTATGATATGCTAGATTTGCATTATAGGTCTTCAGTGACATTTGTAGGGTTTTATGTTAGCTTATATTCTGCCTGGTACTGAAGAGGCTGTTAATGAGATAACTCTGGAATCAGATTTTTTTTTTCTTGTATGTTGGGTTCTATGGTGAAATGTCCTAGTTCTGCTCTGCTCCTGCTGTTGAAGGATGGGTTTTGCTGGTCGCAAAATAGATGTTCAAAAAAGAAAAAGAGAGAAACATAGCTTCCTTATCATCCCTCCAGTCCAGATGCATGGGTTATACATGCCTGCCAGCAAGTGGAGACTGAGAACACAACTGATTTGATGACATCACAGTATAGCGGTCCTGTGCAGTCCAGCTCTCACCAGTATTTCTCGGTCTCCAGCAGATGAAGGTTGCTAAGCCATGCAGTCTGAACTGGATGAAGGAACTTTGAAGTGTATAGACCCTGATTGGTAAACACCACTAACAATGCCCCGGGGTGCTAAACCCATTGGTTCCGGGTCCTTCCCCTGCCCTCTCTCACCTATGCTCCATTTGTATTTTTGGAAGTTTTTGTTTGGTGGAGGCCACCCCCATGCTGTGGCTTCTGGCAGTACCTTGGCGGGGGGAGGCTGGGCATTCTGGCAGCTCTGAGGATAGGAGTCTCGTGCCTTCCTCTCTTCCCTTTGGGATAGATACGGGCTCAGTGGTGCTCTGCAGTCTGTTCTGTTGTACTAAAAAGAAAATGATGATAATTTGAAATTAAGCTGCCTTGTCAATCACCTAAGCTGACTGTGACCCAGAGCTCTGTTCTCTCTGCAAGAAAATGTCCTCCAAGGCCCTGCTCAGTCGTAAGCAGAAGTCCGAAGACATTTTCCGAAAGGCCGCCTCAGAATCCCCGGTGGCGGCCTCGGTTGTCTCTCCTCCGGTGGGGGTCACCCCCTGCGGCCCCGCGTTCTTGGTGGCACTCCGACCAGGGGTCCCCCAAGGTGGAACAACGCAAAAAGAAGGCCTTGAAGTCGCTGTCCGGGACTCATGACAAGCGCGAGCGCTCCCGCGCCCGGTCGCTTAGTCCCCTTCCCAAGAGTCGCACAAGGAGCGGCCCTGCAAGGTAACTCGCAGGGAAACGGAGGCCTCCAGTGAAGGCGCCCAGTCTCCTGAGGGTCATCCCAGTAAGGACCCCCTCTCCTCCTCGACGCCCGATCCAGTGACCCCAGAATCGGCGTCCCAGGGTCCCACGCCGGCGTGGGAGTCCTGTATGCTGGTGCTCGAATGCAGCATTTCTGCGTTCATTGCTTCCCAGCAGGTGCTCACAGCCAGCTTCGCTGACTAGTGCCCAGAGACCGCGTGTCCCTTGCTTGGGACACCCAAATCCGTCCAGGAAACCCCCGAGAGCCGCGGGCCTTGTGAGGGTCTTCGACGTTGGTCTCGCTCGCTCTCCCGTTCCTCAGAGGTGAGATCATCCAGGGCCTCCGGCTCCAGGCTGCCAGCCATCGGACAGGGCGACCCGCCTGGCTCGGATTCCTTGACCGATTTTTCGGACTAGGAGTCCAATGGGGACACCTTCCTGGAAACCCTTACCCAATGGGATCTTCCATCGGACTCCTTGCCGCCTGCTTTCCAGCAGCGCTCATCACCCGAAGACACCTCTTTCTTGGTGTTCATTCTGGACATGGCTCGGGCCTTCAGCCTGGTCACCCAGGCCGAGGAGGATCTGCTTGCTGAAGAACTCAATATTCTTCAGTATGAGTCCCCGCCCAGAGAATCCCTCACTGTGCCTGGGCCACTGATTCTATCTTGGCGGTTGCTCCGCATGTGGGAGGCCCCAGCCTCAGTCCCCATCGTGAGCAAGCACCTTGACACAATGTACAAGGTGCAGCACGGGCCCGGCTTCTGGAAGACACAACTCCCACACACCTCGATGGTGGTGGAATCGGCTATGAGGAAGCAGAAGAGCCCGGTCACACTCCTGAGTACCACCAGGCCGAGAGTCGAGAGCCCTTGATACCCTAGGCCGCAAGGCCTATCAAGGTTCCATGCTCTGTTGTCGCATCCAGGCATATCAATTGTATATCGGTATGTTCCTACGTGACTTGGCTAAGGAACTGGGAGATTTCTCCACGGGCCTCGAAGGAGAGCCCCTCGACAGATTCCGCGCCCTGTTAAAATCAGTGGCTGACTGCTCAAAGTACATCTCTTGAGCTTCTTATGATGGCTTCAAGACATTGGCTCGGGTGGCAGCTGCGAGTATTGGAGCCCTCGGATTTGGAACAATGGGTGCAGGAAAAACTCCTGGACGTACCCTGCCTCGGTGAACAACTGTTTGGTAAGCTGATGGAGGTGAAGGCTGCGGAGATCGAGACGGAGTTCGTTACCAGGACCTGTCTCTCCCCAAGACCTCCACTCTGCCTCAGAAGAAGCAGCCAACCAAGAAGCCCTTCTTCCCCAGGAAAGGTCTCTAGTATTGCGGCTACCCGCTGTACCCAGCTACCCCTATGCCGGCTGCTCCAAAGGGCCTGAAGGCCCACATGCTGTCCCCCCCGCAACCCACTCAGGGATTTTGATGCCAGCGGCATGGCCCCTCGCTCTCCGGCGATACAGCAGCCAGAGGGGGGCGCCTGTCCTGCTTCACGCCCCATCCTGGGCGCTCATCACCTCGGATACTTAGTCCTCTCGGGCAACCTGGAGAATCCATCGCCTCCATTTCGACAGGCTTCCACCCCATTTCTCCCCGGCGGAGTCTTCTCGACTCCCCGCACGCCAACTTCTGCTGCAGCGGGAATTGCACTCTCCTTGCCCAGCAGGCAGTCGAGAAGGTCCCTCCCCACCTTCAAGGTCGGGGCTTTTATTCCCAGCACTTCCTCGTCCCGAAAAAGACGGGGGGGGGGGGGGTCTGTGGCTGATCCTCGATCTCCGCAGGCTAAACAAGTTCCCGGTGCGGGAGAAATTCAAGATGTTATCTTTTGGCGTGCTGCTTCCCTTCCTCCAGCAGGGTGACTGGATATGCTCCTTGGATCTAAAGGACGCTTACGCCCATATCTTGATCCACCCCCAACACAGGCAGTACCTGCGTTTCAGGGTACAGGGAGAGCACTTCCAGAACAGGGTGCTCCCTTTCGGCCTTGTGTCCACCTCACAAGTCTTCACAAAGTGCCTCGTCATGGCTGCCGCTCACCTTCGGCGCCGGGGCGTGCCGGTTTTTCCCTATCTCGATGACTGGCTCCTTACGGGCTCCTCTGTCGGAGGCCCGGCAAGCAATGTCGTGCACTGTCCTCCTCTTGGAGAACTTGGGGTTCTTGGTCAACTACCCAAAGTCTCACATCGAGCCAGTGCAGGCTCTCGAGTTCATCGGGGTACGCCTCGATACTCGGCAGGCCATTGCCCTTCTTTCCAATTATTTATTTATGCATTTTACAATAAATCAAGCAGAAAAAACTTGTACAGAACAACAATACTTGCAATAATAAACAAAGAAACAATTAATGCGGAAAATACAAAATGCAAGAATCATAGTTAGTCCTCAAAACTTGGGGGAAGCGATATTCACGAAATTCTAGAAAGAATAAAATTAAACAAGAAAATACAAGATGAGGGCAGCGCTCCAAGGGCTACAAAACTTCGACAGACTCAGGTTTCAGGAGTAGAAGCAACTAACAAATGAGAATTCAAAAAAGCAGAAAGATCAGAAGGAGAAAAGAATACATACTTCTGCGCTTTATAGGTAATTAAACACTTGCAAGGGAAACGAAGGACAAACGTGGCGCCAATAGAGAGCACCCCAGGTTTTAACAGAAGAAAAGCCCTTCTCCGTTTCTGAGTCTCCCGGGCAACATCTGGGAACAATAACACCTTTTTACCATAGAACAAAGCAGAACGTTTCTTATAGAAAAGCTTCAATAGCCATTCACGATCGGAAGAAAGAGAGCCAGTGTGACAAGCAAAGTGGAAACAGCTAAGTCCTCTTCCTTAGGGGTCGACATAAGTGCTGAGACGTTAAGAAAATCCATGTCCAAGGCCCCTTCAGAAACTTTCCGGTCCCTTTTCCCCAATGGGAGATAATAAATCTTGGAGACAGGAGGAATCAGTTCTGGAGGGACCAACAAAACCTCTTGAAGGTATTTTTTAAACGTTTCCAGCGGTGCAATCCCAGGAATAACAGGAAAATGTAGTAAACGAATGTTGGAAATACGAGCAGCATTCTCTAGAGACTCTATTTTAGCATGCAATACTGTGTTATCCTTGACTAAAGAATCAGTTAAAGCCTTAACAGCACCGACCTGCTGGTCTGAGGAAGCCTGCTTCAAGATAATACCTTCCAAGGCAGGTGGAACCGAGCAACACGCCGCTTCATTAACAGCAACTCGGTCTGAAAGTGCAGTAAATTGTGTTGCAACCATGGTGGAAAGGTTGGATATAGCATCCCAAATGTTGTCCAGGGTGACCGACGCTGGACGAGGCAACCCAAAAGCGGCAAAAGAAGATGTAGATAAAGCTACAAGAGATTTATCCATCGGAACTTTGTGCCTCCACAGCTGTAACAATACCCCCGGTTGCAGGCGAAGAAGACAACTCCGGCGTACCTGGAGCCTGTATATCCTCCACTTGACGTCGAGCACTCACCAGCAGCGAGCCCCGCTCAGAGGACGACACCACTTCCTGGTCAGGCGGCGGGACGTCCGCACTCAGCGACTGGGCAACAGGAGGTCTGGGAGGTTCCGGGGGAGAACGTCCGTCCGGGGAGAGCATGGTGTCCAGAGCGGAGAAAGCCGAACTGGAAGATTTCGGCGTCTCCAAGCTCTCTCGAATCCCCGACATCTGCTCCTTGGATAACCGAACAAAGCGGTCCATGGGTCCTTCAGCAACAGGTAAAGGCTCCGCGGGAGGAGCTTTGGCTTTACCCTTCCTCTTAGGCATCGTCGTCGGTTAGATTTCCACTGCCGCCATCTTAGATAGACCACTCCCCCTACAGGCCATTGCCTTCTTGCCGGTGGATTGCTTCACCTGCCTCCAAGCACTAGAGGCTCGAGTCCAAAGCGCCCACCAGGTCACTGCTCGGTCCATGCTACGTCTCCTGGGCCACATGGCCTCGACTGTACATGTGGTTCCCTACTCTCGCCTGCACGTGCGCACGGCTCAGTGGTGGCTCAGTGCCCAATGGAGCCAGTCCCTCGGACACCTCAGGGACCCCGTCAGGGTTCTTCCCGACCTCTGCTTGTTCCTGAACTGGTGGCAAAATCCCTGCCACCTCCTGCGGGGATCACCCTTTCAGACCCCCCACAGCACGATGTGCTGCTGACTACAGATGCTTCCCTGTTAGGGTTGGGAGCCCATTGCGGGTCTCTCTGCATGCAGGGGCAATGGTCACCCACGGCGGCTCAGCAGCAGATAAACCTGCTTGAGCTCCGGACCATCCGGTGGGTCCTGAAGGCCTTCGACGATCTCCTCAGCGGGAAGTCGGTTCTAGTACAGACCGACAATCGTGTTCTACATCAACAAGGAGGGGGGCACAGGGTCGTGCTCCCTCTGCAGGGAAGTGGCTTTCATCTGCTCTTTCGCCACCCGATGGAGGATGTCCCTCAGGGCGGCGTACCTCCCGGGTCAGGAGAATGATCTGGCAGACAGACTCGGCAGAATCCTTTGCCCCCACGAGTGGCGGCTGGATCTCAGAGTAGCAGGCTGGCTGTTTCTATGCTGGGGGCACTCCAGCGATAGATCTCTTTGCCAGCCCCCAGAATACGCTGCTCCCTCGTTTTTGCGGCCCGGTACCGCACCCGGGCAGGGATGGCCCCGATGCATTTCTCCTGGACTGGTCCTCCAGTCTTCTATATGCATTTCCTCCTTTTCCCCTCATTGCGAGGACTCTATTCAAGGCTCAACAGGGCGGGGCATCGTTGATTCTTGTGGCACCCTCGTGGCCTCAGCAGCCTTGGTTCCCGCTCCTGCTCTGGCTGTCGACGGAGCCTCTGGTTCCCCTGGGCTCGGCCAGGGACTTGCTAACACAGGAAGAGGGTCAGGTACTACACCCGAACCTAACCTCCCTATCCCTCACGGCCTGGCAGCTGAACGGGTCTCTCTAGCCTCTCTGGCCCTTCTGGAGGAGGTTGAGGAAATCTTCCTTGCCTCGACGAAGGACTCCACTAGGCGGGTTTATGCCTTTAAGTGGACACGCTTTTCCGTCTGGTGCTCAGAACACCAGATCAACCCCTTCTCATGCACGGTTCGGTGGGTTCTCCAGTACCTCCTCCACCTCTCGAGGGAAGGACTGAAGTCAAACTCGGTTAGAGTTCATTTGAGCACCATCTCGGCAAATCACCTCCCCATTGAGGGAAAACCCATCTCTGGGCTTCATGTGGGTTCTTCTGCTTTCCAAGCCACCCATTCGTCCTCCTCTGGGGGTTTGGGACCTGAATGTAGTGCTCATGTAGCTCACCCGTTCACCCTTCGTGCTGATGGCAACGTGTTCGCTCCGGCATTTGTCCTGGAAGGTGGTCTTCCTGGTGGCGCTGACCTCGGCTCACCGAGTCAGTGAGCTTCAGGCGCTCATGACAGGTGCCCCTTACGCCAGGTTTTATTGGAATAAGGTGGTCCTCCGGACCCATCCTAAATTCTTACCCAAGGTCGTGTCTGCTTTTTATCTCAACCAAGAGATAGTGCTGCCGACCTTCTTTCCAAGGCCCCATGTCGACCAGGCGTCGGCGGTTCTCCACACCCTCAACTGCAAGCGGGTCCTCACCTTTTACTTGCAGTGTACCCAGAATCACCGCAAGTCTGACAGACTTTCATGACCTACGATACCAATTGGCAGGGACAAGCAGTCACCAAGTGCACCCTCTCAGTTTGGGTGGCGGAGTGCATCGCTTTCACCCATGCGAAGGCGGGCGTCCCTCTGGAACGTCGAGTCACCGCGCACGGGGTACGAGCTGAAGCGGCCTCAGTGGTTTCCATGGATAGCCTGTTTTGCCATCTTGATGGGGCTTTTCAGGTTTGTCATCTTCGTCTCCTTTAATGTCTTGGTGACATTGGTGTTAGTGGAAATTACTTTGAGTCTCAGGTCAGTCTTGGCAGCTTTCTAGGTTTGTCCTTGCTGGTTGCAGTTTTCCAGGCTGTGGTGTTGTGTGGTTTGAATGCCTTTTGTTAGCCTTTTCAGGGAACGAAGGGTGTTTGCAGCTGCCTTACTCTTTGGTGTGGTTGGCAACGGTCTTGCGGTCTGACCTGGCATCGGGACACGATGGTCCGCACACTTCTATTGCAGATCAGATTAGTTTCTGCCTGGACAGTAGTGGTGTTACTACTTGTAGCTGCTAAAAGGCCAGAGGACTCTTCCCTACTGTTCTGCTTGTTTTTTATAGCATCACAAGGATTATGCAAGCAGAGTTGGTCATTTCTTTGTTATACATCGGACACTCCTCTGATTCTACCTGGTTTCTAGGAGACTGTTTTGGTACGTCCCATGCATCGGGACTGGACTGGACTGGACTGAAGGGATGGAGGAAGGTGAAATTAGACCTTACCTGCTAAGTTTCTTTCCTTGAGTCCCTCCAGTACAGTCCAGGACCCGCCCTGTTTTCTTAGGCTGCATGTGTGCAGGCTGGGAGGAAGACGAGGGTTGTTGGGGTTTTGGAGCCGGGGGAGGGGGACGCTGTTCGTTAGCTCCCTGGTACATTTTAGGTGCCCAGCTGGTGGCAGGGAGATGTTGGTGCATTCCTTGGGGGCCTTGAAGTAATTCCTTCTAGTTGAGATTGGTTGGTATCTCCTATTTTGGTTACAAGCGGTGATAAGTGTGTTGCATCGGTAAGCACATCTTAATGAGTAGGTGTTGTGATTAATCTTATTTTGTCTAAATATTGATAATGAATCTAATTGTCTTTAGTGGTGAAGTCTGCTTTGTTACAGGAATACTGGTGAGATCTGGACTGCACGGGACCATTATACTGTGATGTCATCAAACAAGTTGTGTTCTCAGTCTCCTGCTGCATAACCCATGCATCTGGACTGGACTGTAGGGACTCAAGGAAAGAAAATTAACAGGTAAGATCTAATTTCACCACAGTTTCTGACATCAAAATAAAATTAGTTATAATTTATTTTGGTGTTAGAAATTGCTCTGTGGTTCTTTTTCTTTTTGTCCCTTGGCTTGGGAGTACCTTACATCTCTGTATTTTTTGGATAATATGTATTTACAGGTGTCAGTATTTTTTTAATCTTAAAGTACCAGGCTAAATAATTAAACAGCTGCAATTTTTGCTGCATTTTTATTATATAGCCTAGGAATACTTTTATGTTCCTTTCCTTTTTTTTTGGCAAAGCCACTGAATGAGAACATCTGCTCCCTGGCCTGTCTGATATACTGGCTTCCTGTCCATCTAGTCTTTTTGTAAAGATAACTATAATGAATATGCAAATATGTCACCCATCCTTTGCCCCCTTCCAAATGAAGCTGTCACACTACGCCCATGCATAACACACCCATTTCCCACACCATAACAAATTATGTAGTTAACGCATTTAGCACACCATCATACCAGCGTGTAATGTTTACGTGATTATGTACTAAGTTACTGCACGCTAATTCACTATGGTAAAAGGGCTCCTCAGTGTCATTTTTTTCATGTATGTTTTGTACAGTAACTGGTCTATTATCTGACCACCTGGGGTAGGTTAAATAATGGTAAAAGTTGGATATCCAGATTTAAAATAGTAAGCAGAGAATTGATGCAGACCAGAATATACTTTTAATGAAATTGCTTAAGCATGCAATAAGAATTTGGAACCAGTAATTTATCTAGGGGGGGGAGTAGTGGTAGTTCCGAGGCTCTCACTGGTGCAAAGATGGTATTCAGGCAAGAAGGTGTGTGATAGTGTGTGAGTAGGAGTCAAATGATCATTGAACTTCAGAGACCTGATACTGGTTGCTTAGTTGGACTTATCTGACCTTGGGGATCATCCTTCAAAATAGGTTAACTGAGCCATTTGGACAGTTGACATTCAAACAATAAGTCATTTCCATTTCGTCTCTCTGGGCCAGTCCAGGAACGCACTGGTAGTCAACCTCCTCCAGCAGCTGAGGACTGATTCTGAAAGATTTTCTGACAGGCTATCCAGCTCCACCTGGAGTCAGAGACTCTGTCTTTCAGTCCTCAGCAGCTGAGTAGGACGTTGAGCTGACAGGCTCCCTGGAGGGATGAAAAGCACTTAGGTAGTAGAGATTCAGCAGCAGGAGAAGCTGATCCCGGTTTTTGCCCTAGCGGGGTACTAAACCCAAGGACTTTGATATTAAATTAAAAATTAAAAAAAAAGACGGTCTTTGCCGGCCTCCGGAGCTACAAGGAGGCAGTTGGGGGCAGAGCCTGCTCTAGTCGACAAAACAGGTTGAAAGATCCGTCAGTTAAGATAGGACAGGGAGGCACTGGGAGCACCAGAATCCATCCCTCTTCCTCCGGTGTGCGATCTTCGTGTCCACTAGCAGCGGTCATAGGCTGATCGGGTGAGTCACACAGCTTCTCTGAGGTAGGTCGGGAGACTCATCACTTGAGATTCAACAGTTTTGGTTTTGGCTTCGATGTCGCAGGTTAGACCGTTGGCGGGGTGTTCTGGCTGGGAAGCTGATTTTTTGCTTTCTCGCGGGAGCGCGTGTTACCGGCGGCAGCCCCATGCGTGCAGTCTGGAAATCGCCGGGGGCTGTCGGGGCTGGGGTTTTGCCGCTCTTGTGTGAGGGGCAGCAGTGCTGTGGAATGCTGGTTTGAGGGCCTCATGGAGTCAGGTGTACAGGCCGGGGAGTCCTCAATTAGGCCTCTCAGTATGGAGATTGAGGCGGGAACGGCGGCCATTTTGTCAGGGACTGCCGTTTCTCCTGCACCTCAGACTAAGGGGGAAAAAAAGAAGGTGAAGGCGAAAAAGCCCTCTCGGGGGGGGGGGGGGGCCAGGTGCAGGAATAGGCTGCAGGGCCCTCGGGGGGCTTAGGATCCATTTTTTCACCATATCACCATATTTTATCCTTGCCCTTCATAGAGCTTATTGCCTGAAGATTGAACAGGCTGTGAGCAAGGAGGTGTCCCCCAGTGTGTTGGATAAAGGAGCTGACCAGGGAGAGGGGCCCTCTCAACAGGTTAAAGGGCAGGAGTCAGGGCTCGATGGCTTCGGGCTTCCAATCTCGTTGCACCCAGTGGGAGAGGAGGGGGAAATCCTCTCAGAGGCTGGGTTCAACTCCTAGGCAGGTGATCTGAAAGAAGGGGAGATCTTGCCCGGCGAGGACCCCAATATGTTTAGGGTGTTTCGTAAAGAGGAGTTGGGAGCTCTGATTTCTCAGTCCCTAGCGGCTCTAAATGTGGCGCTGCCGGTGGCTCAGCAAGAACCTCTGGAAGATCTGTTGCTGCAAGGCTTCAAGTCAGAGCAGCGCTGTTTTCCCATTCACAGGGTGATAAAGCAAATGATTGAGTCGGAATGGGAATGTCTGGAGGCTACCCTTAGGGGTAGTCGCACCATTTAGTCGCCTTTATCCGGTGCCGCAAGAGGAGAAGGAGTTGTTGCGAATGCCCAAGGTGGATACCTTGGTGGCGGCGGTGACAAAGAAGACAACTATTCCGGTGGAAGGTGGGACAGCCCTTAAAGATCTTCAGGATCGTAAGTTGGAAGCGCTTCTTAAGCAGGCGTTTGATTCTAGTGCACTGTCCTTGCAGGCCTCCATCTGTGGTGCTTATGTTTCCAGGGCCTCTATCCGATGGCTTCAAGGGCAGTCGGGGCGGGAGGAAGCAGTGAACTCGTCCCCGGAAGGGGCAAAGTTGGAGTCTGCCACGGCTTATCTAGCGGATGCCTTCTATGATTTGGTGAGGATAGCAGCAAAGTCGATGGCTTCTGTCATTGCAGCCAGGAGATTTCTCTGGCTTAGGAATTGGGCGGCGGATGCCTCTTCTAAGACTCGCCTTAGTAAGCTCCCATATAAGGGCAAGCTGCTCTTTGGTGAGGCGCTGGAGAAGATTGTGAAGAATTTAGGATATTCTAAAGGGGGCCGGCTTCCGGAAGACCGCCCTAAAAGGCCCAGGCAGGGGTCGATCCCCAGAGGTCAAGGAAGAGGTAGATTTCGTGGACCATGTTTTGCTCCTTATCAACGGGGTCGCTTTGTGTCCAGAGGTCAGCCCTTTCGTGGGGCTAGAAGGTTCGGCAGGGGGTACTTTAACGCCCAGCAGAACTCAGCTAAGAAGCCTCAATGATGGGCAGCCGGTCCAGATGGAGATTCTGGTAGGGGGACGTTTAAAGGAGTTTGTCTCTGTTTGGGCCTCCATAACTACGGACAAGTGGCTGCTGGAAATCATCCACAAGGGGTACGCATTAGAGTTCGATCTGCCGCTTACGGAGGCCTTCGTGAGGTCCCCATGTGGGTCTCCGTCGAAGAGAAAGGTGGTAGGCGACACGCTGCTGCGGTTGTTGTGCCTCCAAGCAGTGGTACCGGTGCCCCTAAGCCAGTACGGATTAGGTCGGTACTCAATCTATTTCGTAGTTCCCAAAAAGAGGGGTCTTTTCGGCCAATTCTGGATCTCAAGCATGTGAACAGGTGTTTGCGCGTCCCACATTTTCGAATGGAAACCCTGCATTCGGTAATTCGCTCAGTGCAGCCTGGAGAGCTTCAGTCCTCCATAGATCTCACGGAGGCGTATCTGCACATTCCCATCAGAGCAGAGCATTAAATGTTTTTGCGTTTTGCCGTCCCCATGGGGCACTTCTAGTTCAGGGCGTTGCCCTTTGGGCTGGCTACGGCGCCGCGCACCTTTACAAAGGTCATGGTAGTGGTAGCAGCGGCGCTGCGGAAAGAGGGAATTCAGGTGCACCCTTACCTGGACGATTGGTTGATCCATGGGGAGTCGGTGGAAGAGGCCGTGGCCTCAACCAGACGAGTGGTGCACTTCCTGGAACACCTTGGTTGGGTTATCAACCAGGCAAAGAGCAAGTTGCGGCCAGTTCACCGACTTATGTACCTTTGGGGCCCTATTCGACACGGAGATAGGGTCCGTGTTTCTGCCCAAAGACAGGATGCTAAAGATTCTGGCTCAGGTGCGAGCGTTCCTGCGGTTGCGGGCTCCGACAGCTTGGAGGTGTTTGCAGTTGCTGGGGTCCATGGCGGCGGCCTTGGATCTGGTACCGTGAGCTCATATAAGGCCTCTGCAACGGGCATTGCTGTCCAGGTGGTCGCCGCAGGAGCACGCCATGTCCCGAAGGCTGGTTTGTCCGGAAGAGGTGTGCAGAGGTCTGCAGTGGTGGTTAGACCCGAAGCATCTTCAGGCAGGGGTGCCCTTGCGAGAACTGGACTGGATCTTGGTCACCACAGACGCCAGCCTTTCGGGGTGGGGAGCCCATTGCCGGTCGCTCGTGACGTCGGGTGTCTGGTTGGCAGAGGAGAGCGCTTGGTCGATCAATTGCTTGGAGCTCAGAGCGGTGCATTGGGCGCTGAGAGAGTCGTGACCTGCTGAAAGAGAAAGCGGTGCGTGTGTTCTCTGACAATCTTGTGACGGTGTCTTACATCAATAAGCAAGGCGGCACGGGCAGTGACTTTTGTGGGAGGAGAGTCAGCAGTTGATGCAGTGGGCAGAGACCCATCTAGTAGCGCTTTCAGTGGATCATGTGGTCGGAAGAGACAATGTGCAGGCCGATTATCTCAGTCGTCATGCTCTGGATCCCGGAGAGTGGGAACTAAATGCAGCTGTCTATCATAAAATTACGGTACGCTGGGGGCAGCCGGTCATGGATCTGATGGCCACCCTCAGCAATACCAAGGTGTCCCGGTTTTACAGCAGGGGCAGGGAGCACATGTTGGAGAGTTTTGACTGGCTGGTGCAACCCTGGCCGGTGCGTTGTCTCCTGTATGTGTTTCCTCCCTGTCCTCCAACAAGAAAGTACAAGTCCACGTGCTACGTACACACTCAGTCCAAAAACGTGGACAGCAAAGGAAGGATACTCTTTATTAATCAATTAAAGCCTATGGCCCAACACAGGCCGTGTTTCGTTGCCTTCTTCAGGGGCAGGCTAAACTCTATAAATACTTGTACATCCAATGTATGCTCTATTTACTGTATAGGTGACATTTGTTCTTCCAAACAGTTGTCATTTACCGAATACCGGCGGTATGCAAATCTCAATCGAATCGTTCTTTAATTGATTAATAAAGATTATCCTTCCTTTGCTGTCCACGTTTTTGGACTGGGTGTGTTTCCACCCTAGCCAATGATTGGCCAGGTTATCCAGAGGATAGCGGGACACGACGGGACAGTGATTCTCATTGCACCGGATTGGCCCAGGAGGCCCTGGTATGCGGATCTGGTGCAACTGCTAGTAGCTCAGCCATGGAGGCTGCTCGAGTGGATCAATCTGTTGTCTCAGGGTCCTGTGCTCATGCCTCAGGTGGATCGGCTCTTGCTTACGGCTTGGCTCTTGAGAGGGAAAGGTTGCGACGGCAAGGGTATAGGGCGTTGGTAGTAGATACCCTCTTGAAGTCCAAAAGGAGATTGACTTCCTTAGCGTATGTTTGAGTGTGGCGCATCTTTGAAGATTGGTGTTCAGTCCGGAGTCTGAGACCAATGGGAACGAGGTTGCCGGAGGTTTTGGCTTTCCTGCAAGGAGGGCTTGAGAAGGGGCTAGCGCTTAGTACTCTTAAGGTGCATTTGGCAGCCCTGTCATGCTACAGAGGTAGAGTGCAGGGTGTTCTTTTGTCGTCACATCAGGATGCGCATCGTTTCTTCAGAGTGGCTAGGATTCTCCGATCCCCAATAAGGCGGGTAGTTCCTCCTTGGGATTTGAACTTGGTCCTTGAAGCTCCCAACTTTTTCCGGTACGGTAGCAGGTAAGGTGGATCGCTCGCTACGAAAGTTGGATCTGGGACGAGTGCTTCGCAGGTACCTAAAGAAAATGAAGTCCTTTCATAAGTCAGTCAGGTTGTTCATCTTGTTTGATGGTCTTCGTAAAGGGGAAGCGGTGGCTAAGGTGTCGATTGCCCGTTGGGTGAAGCAGGCGATAGTGGCAGCTTATATTGCCTGGGGAAGTTCGCCTCCCGATGGGCTCAGGACCCATTCCACCAGGGGGCAGGCTGCGTCCTGGGCCGAGTTCGCATTCATTCCGCCGGTAGACATCTGTTAAGCTGCAACGTGGTCGTCACTCCACACGTTCTCGAAGCATTATCGTTTAGATGTTCAGGCAAGGGGGGACACGAGAGTCAGGGCTTCAGCCATTTTGGCGGGACCCTCTCAAGTTTAGGAACTGCTTTGGTACTTCCCATGCGTTCCTGGACTGGCCCAGAGAGACGAAATGGAAGGAGAAATTAGACGTTACCTGCTAATTGTCTTTCCTTGAGTTCTCTCCGGGCCAGTCCAGGGCCCACACAGTTTTGTCTATCAGGATTTTGGCGGGGCTGGGGACTTAGTCGGTTGGTATCAACTAACAGATAGTTGGCCGTTGTGGGCCGACGGTGGAACAGGTCATACTGTGTTTTTGGGGCAGCGGAGATCGGAGTGTTCTGGAGGAGGACGGAGTGTATTTTGGGTTCCTGTGGAAAAAAAATAGAGAAGATTACAGACAATATAAACCAAGACAAGCAAAAAAAAAAAAAAGAGAGAAAACACAAGAGGGAGGATAGAGAAAGAGGAAGCGCAATGAGACAGTTTTAGATTGTTTATGTTGGTTTGAGTTTGTTGCAGTTGCAGTTAAGGTAATTTAGGCTGCTTTGACAATAGTAGACTCAGGGGGAGCTGGATAGCCTGTCAGAAACTTTCAGAATTCAGTCCTGAGCTGCTGGAGGAGGTTGACTACCCGTGCGTTCCTGGACTGTCGCGGAGAGAGCTCAAGGAAAGACAATTAGCAGGTAAGGTCTAATTTCTTCTTACTGCAGTTAATTGTAGGCTCTTTATCAAAGTGCTTAAATTAGCTCCGCTCAAAGAGAAATCTTATTTATATTTGTGTTCAAGAGCTACTGCTTAGGTCATGCACATCAGTATTTCACAAGCTGGTCTTGAAGTAACTCTTAGTTTAGGTTTCAAGATAACCATAATAAATATGCATCAGAGAGGATTTACATAAAATGGAAGTAATGTATCAAATCTATCTCATGCAGCTTGGGAAACACTGATGTAGGTGGCAGCATTGTGATAAGACACTGATTATCAGCTATAAAATATTAAAAACTAAAATGTAATAAATTGCTGTGTGAGAGGACTACTTTACTATCATCCACAAGATGGAAAATCATTCTCTTATTTGTCATTTAAAAAATGTGAAAGATGTGTCTAGCTGGATTTACTGCTGAGCTGTATAATTTTGCTAAAAAAAATATATATATATATTTTACACTAGTGGGCTCCTTACCTGTTTCTGTTTTTATTACTCTGTATTCTTGTGTAAATATATATTTATTTAAATTTTTCAGTCTAATGAATGCCAACTTTTTTTTTAATGCTTCCTGCTCATTAGGATTTGGTGGGCTTGAATCTGCAAACTCTGCTACTGGTGGTTTTAATTTTGGGGGGTTCGGGTTAGCTGCTAATCCTGCGGTGAGCTTTAGTATTGGGAACTTCGGTATTTGCACAGCCACAGCACCCCCATTCAATTTTGGCAACAGTCTGGCAAGTGCAGGTAGTTGATGTGTGCTATCTGTAATGAATGTATATAGCAGGGTCCAAGAATATTTCTCTCTGTCCCGCTTGATGCCAGCTTCTCCATTACTTCCTCTATCCCAGTGGTTCTGAAATCTGTCCTTGTGGACCCCTGGCCAGTTGGATTTTTAGGATATCTATAATGAATATACATGAAAGAAATTTGTATGCGCGATGGAAGAAGTGCATATAAACCAATCTCATGAATATTCATTGTGGAACTCCTAAAAACCTGACTGGGGGTCTCCCAGGAAACATTTTGAAGACCACTGCAATTCTACATAAGGTAGAGGAAAGCATGGTAAGGGTTGGCCACTTGTTAAGTGTATAACCTTTCTTTCAAAATGTCATATTATTTTATTCAGAAATGTAATGATCTGCTGACTCTCTTTAAAAAAAACAAAACAAAACGCATAAATGGATCACACAGTAGCCACAGTAGCACATTTCATTTTTTTTTTACATCAAAGAAAACCAGGGTGCAAAATGACACCCATAATACAAAATTAGTTGATCTGTAATGGATGCCCTGATATGTTTGAGTTTTAATTTTTTTTTAAAACAAAGTTCCATTTTAGTTTCTCTTCAATTTTTTTGTTGCATTTTGCATTGTTTCTGAAAAACAGTGCATCATGTTTGTTTCCCAGGTAACATAAATCTGGCCCAAACAAGATCAAATATTGCATTTTGAATGTGGGTGGATGTGTTAGTGTAGTTCCTTTTGCTTCTAGACCAGTCCTGACGCATGGGTTATGCCCCCCAAAAGCAGATTGGTAGAGAGAGAGAACACAGGCACTTTCAGTGACATCATTAAAGCTATAAAGATTGATGCAGCCCTGGAACATGTTATTGCTCTCTTTCTCCAGCAGATGATGGCACATGCTGGACTGGTGCAGCAGGATCGAGAATTGGTTCCTGGGGACTTGATTCTGTGATGTGGTCCTCTGTCGAGCCTGATCTCTAGCTCCCAGAGCATTAGTCTGCAGACCTGGTCTCCTGGTCGAGCTGTCCGAGCGAGGACAAGGCTCCTGGATCACTAGCTTAGTGGGCTTCTCTTCCAGTGGAGCACAGCCAGTGGCTAGGCACTGGTTGTTGTAAGCTGGTCTCTGGTCCAAATTCAGGGTCACCCTTAAGTAAGAACCTTCTTTTCTCTATCCTGGCTATATCGTCTTGGACTGTTTTTCTAAAATATTGAGCCCTTGTCCAGCTCCAGGAGAACTCGCACTGCCCTGAAGTGGCAGAGGAATTCCTCTGACACGTCAGAGATCCTGAATAAGAGGCGAGGATCGGGTTCCTGCGGTTGGGTTCCTGTTGATGCCGGACTGCAGTCAACATTGTGGGGGCTGCAGGAGGAAGCAGCAAAGCAGTGCAGCTGGCTTCTGCCTGATCTGCGACTCAGAAGCTGGAGCAGTCATTCAGACAGTCTAGAGAGGTCAGTGCTCTTGCCAACGGTGTCTTCCGAAACCACAAAGTGGGGGGCAGACCATGCAGTTCTCACGGTTGAAGAGGTTTTCCCGCTGGTGGAAATGTTGACTCACTGCTATTGCATGCTTCTTTTCAACCCCCTCCTGCATTGCGTTAGTGCCTGGGACTGGGAGGTAATTCCATGGGGTAATGTTACCTTGATGCATGAGAGGCGCTCCCCTGCATTTTGTGGCCTTCCTCCAGAGCACCTTTGTGGTTTGGCAGGGAGCAGACTTTGACTGTCCATAGATTGTGGGCCCTGGGTGGGGGGCCTAAGCAGGTGTGCCTAAGCATGGTTGCCTTGCTGGGGCCATGGATGGAGCTAAGGCCCTGCAGTCTACTTTGCCAGTTGAATCACCGGAGGATGAAGAGGTTACTTCTGAGGGCAGTGCACCTCAAAGGTTGGCTCTCAGAGGAGGGGGATGAGTCTGTGTTTATCTGGCTGTTTAGGAAGGAAGGATCTGTCTTCCTTGGTTACTCAGGTTGCCATAGCCTTCTAGATAGCGGAGGAAGCATTAGAGGCTTCAGCAGAAGAAGAGCTAAAGGTGGTAGTATAAAATGTTCAGTAAACCATAAATCTTTATTTTGGAGGGCATTCAGTGACTCTTATGCTCTTTTCAGGTCCACCAGGACCTTCAGAGGAGTGGTCCTTCTGGAGTGGGAAGCACTAGAAGCAGACCTTTAGAAAGTGGTAAAGTAATGAGCAAGAGGACCTAGATAGTCTTTTTTTAGATATGTGCGCTACATGAAGCTACGTGAGCATGTTTGCTGGCCCCAAGCCAATCAGGGGCTTCCAACTGCAATTTAAAAAGAAGCGCCATTGGGACCCGACCTGAAGAAGGATTCCAGCTGCCTCCTCCTCCTCTGCTCCCCCGATCGGGGTAGAGCAGGCAGGCATGTGAACGTGCTTGCCAGCCCCAAGCCAATTGGGGGCTTCCATCTGCAATTTAAAAAGAAGCGCCATCAGGCTCGCCCATGCCTGGCAGGCCTGCACCTGAGGGCCTCGCCAGAAGACCCTTTGGCGGGAACCTGAGGCGGCTGTGGCTCCAACCTAAAATAAATCTAATCTGAATCGCCTCAAGATCGTCCTACTTCACCAGTTATTCCTTGATGACTGCCTATTGAAAAAATTCAACATTAGCTGTTCTGACTGAAGAACCGATCCTGAGCTGTAAGTCTATTTCCTCCAGACATGAACTCTATCATACCCAAGTTATAGCATTTACCTTAATACTTCAGCTAGCAATAATTGATACATTGCTCGATATTAAGCTATATAACGGGCCTGCTTTTGATGATAGTTTACTCAATATTACAATACATTATGATGATAATTTTCACAAATTCATTCAGTATCATAGCTACCCAGCCCTTATTAGATTACTTGATATTCTACCTGACTCACAAATATCTTAATCTGAGAACATCAATAATAAAATATTGACCCCATATGCCTACCAGCTTTAGAAATATTCTATTTGGTTACACAATCCTTACTACTGCTCTAAGTGAATGAAAGATTGTCTACCTATCATTCATCTATAATCCTATTAATATAAATCATATGTTTTCTTGCACAAAGTTAACAATACTGCCATTGTACTCCCATTTTGTATGCCTACATATTACCAAAGAGATATTTAACTCTGACTAACATCTTTACTGACAACTTGCTCATTAAGCTGACATAGAGCGCTTGCCATATCCATTGGAGAACCATAACCTGCATTACTACCTGTGCCTCTTACTTTTGCTTAAACATCTTACTCAATCGCTCCACTCAACTCCATCGCAACACTTCTATATTCCAATCATACACCACCACCACAGAAACTATCACTCCATCCACCACTACCACCATACTTGCAACTATCATAAGCAACAGAATAACAGACATATGCATTAAACCACTAATTTCATATCAATCTAAATCGCCACCATCATTAAATGATAATTACACTCACCTGGTAATTGTAGTTCCTTGAGTGACGACAGTTCAGTCCTCCACCTCTGGGTAGTGCACCTCCTCCTGCAGCCTGGAGACTGGACTTGTCAAAAACTTGAGCTCACTGGATGTAGTCTGCTGCACTCTTCCATCAGCCCCAGTGAACTATTGACAAAGCATACTCAAAGGAGCAACAAATAAGTAGCTAACAAATTAATTGCACAACATCAACTAGCTGAACATATAACTTTCCCTCCCGACAGAACCAAACTTTGTCCCATACTGATCCCTCCTGACTTCCACAGAACTGTTGGACAGCAAAAGAGACAGAATAGCCGGGAGAGAAGGAGAACCCCTGAACTGTACACCTACCTGTACTTGCACAGAAACAGCCAATGAAATTCCACCGAACACACTACCACCCTGGGCGGGATTGAGGACTGAACTGTCGTCACTCAAGGAACTACAATTACCAGTTGAGTGTAATTATCATTTCCTTATCGTTCCTACAGTTCAGTCCTCAACCTCTGGGATGTAACAGAGCAGTGTTCAATGGGAGGGACCCTCCAATCCGGCTCGCAAGACTGCTGAACCGAAAGAGGCATCCTTTGCCGCTAGCACATCCAGACGATAGTGCCTACTGAAGGTATGTAGCGACGACCATGTGGCCGCCCTACTGATATCCCCTGGCGGAACCAAACTGTGTTCCGCCCAAGAGGCCGCTTGTGCCCTAGTAGAGTGCGCTCGCAACCCCACCGGCACCGAACGGCCCTGCACCAGATATGCTGAGGCGATCGCTTCCCTAATCCATCTAGAAATGGATGCTTTTGCCGCCGCCTCACCCTTGTGAGGTCCTCCGTACAACACGAACAACCGATCCGACTTGCGAAACGACTCTGAGACATGCAAATAACGCCGCAACACCCGTTTGATGTCCAACCAGCGAAGGGTGCGATCAGACACAGACTCCCCCTTAGCGGTAAGAACGGGGAGCGAAACCTTCTGATTCAGATGGAACGGAGACACAACCTTCGGCAAAAAGGACGGCACAAGCCGCAAAACAACCTTTTCCTTGGAAAATGACAAAAAGGGTTCCCTGCATGACAGCGCCTGTAACTCCAAAATGCGCCTAGCCGAGCAAATGGCCACTAAAAACACCGTCTTCAGAGTCAAATCCTTCACTGTTGCCTTACTCATCGGCTCGAAAGGTTCCTTCACCAACGCACCCAAGACCAAATTGAGATCCTACGGGGGCACGATGATCCGACGGGCAGGTCTCAGCCTCGATACCGCCCTTAGGAAGCGTAAAACATCCGCATGCGAACCTAAGGGCAAATTATGCACCTTGCCCCTATAGCAGGCGATAGCTGCCAACTGCACTCGCAACGAACTGGCTGCCAAACCCTTGTTGAAGCCATTCTGGAGAAAACTCAACACCACGGGCACCGACGCTGTAGCTGCTCAGACCTGCCGCCTCGAGCACCAATCCTCAAAAATGCGCCACACACGAACGTATGCCAAGGAGGTCGACCTTGTCCTAGCGCGCAACAGGGTCGCAACCACCAAGCCTGAGTAGCCTTTCTTCTTCAGCCGCGCCCTTTCAATGGCCAAATCATAAGCGAGAACCAATTCACTTGAGGCATTCGAAGCGGACCTTGGATGAGCAAATCCTCCGAAACCGGTAGCCTCCAAGGCTCCCCGTCTAGCAGGCGCACGAGATCTGCGTACCACGGACATCTCGGCCAGTCCGGAGCCACCAATAGCACTCTTCCGCGATGAGCCTCGATCCTCTGCACCACACGGCCTATCAACGCCCATGGCGGAAACACATAGAGAAGACCACGCATCGGCCATGGTTGCATCAGTGCGTCGAGCCCTTCCGACATTCTTTCTCGCCTTCTGCTGAAGAAGCGACTCGTCTTTGCGGACTGAAAGGTCGCCATGAGATCCATAATCGGAGAACCCCATCTGCGGACTATTAGCGCAAACGCTTGCGGATTCAGCTCCCACTCCCCAGCATCCACTTGCACCCTGCTGAGGAAATCCGCTGTGACATTGTCTTTTCCCGCAGTGTGAGCTGCCGAGATCGCTGGTAGACGCTTCTCCACCCAACCGAACAGAATCTCTGACTCCTTCTCCATGGCCACACTGCCTGTGCCTCCCTGCCGGTTGATGTAAGCTACCGTCACGGAGTTGTCTGACAGCACTCTTACTGCTCGACCGGTCACTACCGACTCGAAGGCCTGAAGCGCCAGATAGACCGCTCTCAACTCCAAGCGGTTGATCGACCAACCACGCTGTTGGGTGGACCACACGCCCTGCGCATATAGGTCCCCGCAGTGCGCTCCCCAACCCGCAAGACTCGCATCCGTCAGCAGCGGGAGCCAAACCGGCTGTTCCAGGGGCATTCCTGCTTGTAAGGTTCCGGGCAGTAGCCACCATCGCAGAGCCTGCCTGACCCTCAGAGGACAGGGAAGACGCTTGCTCAGCGGGTCGTTCTGAGGAGACCAACGACGAAGGAGTGCACGCTGCAACGGCCGCATGTGAAACCTGGCCCAAGGAACCACCTCTAAAGTTGCCGCCATCGTGCCGAGCACGCAAAGATAGTCCCATGCCGAAGGCGCCTGAGCCGACCTGAACCTGATGAGCAGATGGCTCAGGCCTAATGCCCGATGATGCGGCAGAAACACGGCCCCCAACCGAGTGTTGAACCGCACTCCCAGATATTTGAGATCCTGGGACGGCACCAGTCTGCTTTTGGCCGAGTTGACCACCCAGCCGAGCTGCTGCAAAAACTTCACTACCTTGTCCGTCACTCAAATGCTTTCGGACTCCGGCTTAGCCCGAATCAACCAGTCGTCGAGGTAGGGATGAACCAGGATTCCTTCCTTCCGCAACGCCACCACCATAATCTTGGTGAAGTTCCGCGGCGCCGTGGCGAGCTGAAAGGCAAAGCTTGAAATTGAAAATGTCCCCAGGGAAGGGCGAACCGAAGAAATCTTTGGTGGGCCTCTCTGATCGGTATATGGAGATACGCCTCCGAGAGGTCTAGAGAGGTCAAATACTCCCCCTTGCGAACCGCCACAATGACCGATCGCAAGGTCTCCATCCTGAAGTGTGGCACACGCAAACACTGATTCACGCCCTTTAAATCTAAGATGGGGCGAAGAGACCCGTCCTTTTTGGGTACCACGAAATAAATTGAGTATCGACCCAAACCATAATCTTGCAGTGGGACCGGTCTGATGGCCCTCAAGAGCAGAAGGCGATCGAGGGTTATGCAAATCGCCACAGCCTTTTGGGGACTTCTGCAGGGGGACATCACAAAGGAATCTCAAACTGGACTTGCGAATTCCAGAGCGTAACCGTTGCGAATAATCTCTAACACCCACTGAACCGTCATGATCTGGGTCCAGGCTGGAAGGAACTCCCGAAGCCTTCCCCCTACTGGGAGACTTCCTACCGGGACCCGCAAGCTTTCATTGCGGTTTCCGAGCTGTCGAGGAGGAGGGGGCTCCCGCAAAACCTCTACTTGCTCCCCGAAAGCTCCGAAACCCCTGGCTTCTCGAAGGAAATCTTCCTCTCTGGGATCTGCCTAGACGAGAAGTTCGGAACCTTCTAAAATCCCGAAACTGTCCACGAGAGGCTGAAGTGGACCTCCCTGGCTTAGGCTTTTCTTCCGGGAGCCGACCGCCTTTTGACTCACCCAAATCCTTAACCAACTTGTCCAGATCCTCACCAAACAGTAACCCCCCTTTAAACGGAAGCTTACTGAGACACGATTTAGAGGATCCATCAGCCGCCCAACTCCTTAACCACAAGGAGCGGCGCGCTGCCACCAAGGAAGCCATGCTATTGGCTAGCGCTCTGATGAAATCATAATGCACGTCCGCCAAATATGCGGTACCTGACTCCAAGCGATCTAATTCAGCAGTCCCCTCTTGGTCTAGCTGCGAGGACTGCCGCAATCGCTGAGACCAGCGAAGACAAGCTCTTGCCACCCAAGCACCATATATAGAAGCCTGCAATGACAAGGCGTCCGCCTCAAATGACTGTCTTAACAGCCCATCCACCTTCCTATCCTGCGCATCCTTCAATGCCGCGCTGCCTTCCACTGGAATTGTTGTCTTCTTGGTGACCGCCGACACTGCCGCATCAATTCATGGGGACCTAAACCGCTCCTTATCCTTATCTGCCAAAGGATAGAGCCTATTCATTGTTCTGATGCCCCGTAGACCAGCCTCCGGCTGGTCCCACTCGTCTTGAATCATCTTATCCACCATCCGGTGGACGGGAAACACCACCTGCGCTTGCCTCACTGCCTGGATGATAGGGTCCTCCACAGCCTCGTCCTCAGCCGTAGAAGCTGCAGCCAGGTTCAACATCTGGAGGGATTCCGTGATCAGAGCTGTTAGCTCCTCCTTCCGGAATACCCGGATAATCGTCGCCTGATCCTCCGGTTCCTGAATCTCGCCCTCTTCTAAAGCTGCTATCTCTGCATCCACTTCAAGGTCACCCTCGTCCGTGTCATTGCCTTCTATATCTGAGGGGGACCACTCACGAGGCCGCGACCGCTTCGCCAACCTTGGCGCCCCCACAGCTGTTGGAAGACAACCCTGGCTGCTGCATAGCCGCCGGCCGCGCCAAGGGTTCTGGAAATAAACCTTGACGCTGGCAGCAGAATGCCTGATGCATAAGCAACACAAAGTCGGGACAAAAACCTCCAAACTGGGCACCAGCCTCCAGGGCCGGCGAGGCCGAAGGAAGCCCAACATTGGTCTCCTGGGATCCCCCCGCCGTAGAGGCCAAGCTACCTCCTCTTCCGGTCCCGCAGAGCCCAGCTGAGGCTCCTGACCAGCCTTGGCCTCCAACTGCCGCTCAATGCTTGTGGACCCCGTGGCGCAACCTCTGCAGACCCCCGAATCTGCGACCGTACCCCTACGGGTGCCGCAGAGTACGCACTGAGGTCGAGGCGCCATCCTTCAGACTCCCACACCTTATAGGGAAGCTCCTGCATCTTAAATCTCACAACTCTATCTTTCTTTCTATTTCAATCAATTTAGATATCCTTTGAAAAGAAAGTCAAGCCAGGCCGAAGGCAGGAAGCTAACCCACAGACCAATCTCTTCCTGGTCCCTCTGCTTTTTTTTTTTTTTTTTTTTTTAAAACATCATGGATTAGGCACCCCTGCCTTTGCAAAGGTTCCAAAGGCCAAAGCCGCGGCTTTAAAACCTGAGTGGGACACTTTCCCCCGGTGAAATCAACACTAGGACCCCCTGCAAGCAATTCCACATCGAAACTCACTACCCGGAGCTCTGCCACGCTATGCTCCAGCAGCTCATAATGGCCGCCGCTACCAGTGCAAACCAGAAAAGGGCGCCAAAGTTAACGTGGGAACACAGACACAGGTTCCATGTAAACTCTCCCCCCGGTCGGCATGGAAGGACAGCACACCGAATAAGGCCCTGAAACCAAATTTCTTGAGAACACTTACGTATCTTCGCCGGGGCTCAAGCTCGCGGTTCTGCTTCAGGCAGAGCAGTCACCGCCAGCGAGCCTCCCGTGCATGTGCCCCAGCGCCTAAGGGAGACGCGGATCCTCACCGACACAGCCGAAGCTGCTTTGGTTCTGCCCCAGGGCTCTCCCCCGTCCAGTCTAGGGGGAGAGAACTGAAATATGAGCCCGCAGCTGCATAGAAAAGAAACAGGCAGGGACCGGCACTAGCACAAAGCTTGATCGCTGATTACTCTTTTTTTTTTTTTTTATTTTAAAAAAACAGCCCCGATTAAAATGAAAAAGAAATTAAAGTAACTTTAAATGAAATTGAAAGACAATAATTTGAAACTAATCCTATCCTAATGCTCCTTATGGTTCCTCAAGTGAGCCCAGCACCTAGGCTCACTACGTCCTTCTGCTGCATGGAGATTGGACACACTGGGGCTGATGGGAGAGTGCAGCAGACTACATCCAGTGAGCTCAAGTTTTTGACAAGTCCAGTCTCCAGGCTGCAGGAAGAGGTGCACTACCCAGAGGTGGAGGACTGAACTGTAGGAACGATAAGGAACATCATATCTATAAAATGCCTCCTCCTGAATATAAGATCAACCAGAAACAAAATTCCAGTCATCTTGGACCTTATTAAGTATAATACTCCAGACATACTATGCTTAATAGAAACCTGGTTAACAGAAGCAGATTTAGTACTGGTTAACCAGCTAGCACTCCCAGATTATAAATTATATCACTGCCCAAGATCAACTAAATGCGGAGGAGGTGTCTTAATATTAGCTAAGAGAGAACTAAACGCAACATTACATTCAAGCAACAACATTGAAGAAATGGATATGTTAACCATTGAAAATACACATTTTTTTTCAATTACGCTAATATATAGACCTCCTTCAGCCTCCCCAGACAACCTTGTATCCATACTAGAAAGAGCATGCACCACAACACTAAACAAATCCCATATCATCCTTGGAGACTTCAGCCTACCGACACTCCGTAACACACACGCTTCCCACTTCATAAATGCCATGTCAGACATTGGCTTCCAACAAGTGGTCCAGTCTCCAACACACAGAAAAGGTAATATTTTAGATCTAATTTTCCTTCAAAACAATAGCATTCAAGACATGCATTATTCCAGCCCAATTTCTATCCCATTACAATGAACAGACCATTTCCTGTTAGAATATATACTACCTACATCAACATTACCACAGACTCCTAAGGACACCCCAGCATTTCATAGTAAATACAAGTCTTTTGACTTCCTTTTTTGAATAATTCTCTCTCATATATAGATCGTTCCCTCACTGTCCTGGATGATATCATACATAATTTGAATTCCTGCATAGCTAATGCTGCCCTAGCTCCACTCAATCCCAAAAAAACAAAGCACAAAACCACTAAAATTTGGTACACCATAGAATTTTATTTATTTAACAGTTTTTATATACCGTCTTTCTTCGATTCAAGACAGTTTACAGTGAACATAGCATAACAGTATGTCTCAACTGTTTTACATGGAACAGAACTTTTTAACATAAGTATATATGGTTGAGACAAGTAACTTCTGAACATGAGTATAATTGTCTCGAACAAGAAACTGTTTACATAATTACAGGATATTAGGGAGGGGTCATAGGGATAATAAGGTAGGTAAAAGTATTACGGGGTGGGTGGGGGAGGGGAGAAGGAAATTGAGGGGAGAGTTAAGGTGGCAGGGAAAATTGTTCTTGGAAGAGGTGTGTTTTGAGTCTCTTCCAGAATTCGGCATGGTCAGAGCAGTTCTGTAATTCTCCTGGTAGTGGATTCCATAATGAGGGGGCATAAAGGGAGAAGGCCCTGTTACAGGTAGTTTGCTTGCAGGTTTTCTTGTTTGATGGTATGATTAGAAGGTTTTTAGTATTAGAGCGACGTGATCTATTATTATTGGGATTAGATAGAAGCAAAGAGAGGCATGGGGCTGATTCCTTGAGAATGATTTTATGTATGAGAGGAATTGCTTTGAATTTTATTCTGGATAGTATGGGAAGCCAATGGAGCTCATGGAGGATTGGAGTTGTGTGATCATCTAGGGTTGTTTGTGATAAGACGGGCTATTGTGTTCTATGCCATTTGGAGGGGATGTATACTGTTTTTGGGAAGGCCATGATAGATGAGATTTCAGTAGTCAAGGGTAGGGGTGGTGAGGGCTTGGCAGACAGTACGAAAAGAGTCGGGGTTTAAGAGGGGTTGGAGGTTCCTAAGTGTTCGCAATTTGGCATATATTGTGTTTGAAGTTCTTCTTATCTGTTTGAAGAATGTAAGGTTCTGGTCGAGAATAAGACCAAGATATTTGATTTGATTTTTTTATGGGGAGGGTGAAATCACCAAGTGTGAGGGTTGTCGGTGGGGTATAGGATGTGTTGGCGAATATTTGGAGAGTTTCTGTTTTAGATTGGTTGATTGATTAAAAGATTATGATGCGTGAACCAAATCCTTAAATTTGTAAGGCATTTGCTTATATTGGAGAAGTCGGGGTTTGTTATATTAAAGGGAGTGAAGCACATGATGTCATCTACGTATAATTGGTAATGGATTCCGTGGTTTTGGGCTGAAGGAAAATGTTAAATAGAAGTGCGGATAAACTGTATCTTTGGGGGACTCCTTGTTTCAGTAAGAAGGGTTGGGAAGTGTTATTGTCTATGTGAACCTTTTGCGTTCTGTTTTCTAAGTAGGAGTGGAACCATTTCAGGGGTGTGTTTCTGATTCTGATTTCGTGGCGTCTATCTAAGAGTTGGTGGTGAGGTAGTGAGTCAAAGGCTGAGGATATATTGAGAAATATGAGTAGACATCCTTGGGTAGGGTTCCGAGTGTATAAGGTAACAGAGTCTAATAGTGAAGTTATAAGGGTTTCAACTCCGTGGTTCTTTTTGAAGCCATGTTGGAATGGGTCAAGGGGGGAGTGATCATCTATGAAATTCTGGAGTTGGGTTTGGACTATTTTTTCGGTTAACTTTGCGAGGAAGGGGATGCTGGAGATGGGTCTGTATGAAGTAGGTAAGGAGGGGTCAAGCTTCGATCCTTTTAGAATGGGACGGATTGAGGCACATTTTAAAGGTGCTGGGACTGAGCCAGTTTGGAGGGAAGCTTGTACTATGTTAAGTATGTATGGACTGATGGAGCTTTTTGTGGTCTTAAGCCAAGAGACAGGGCAGGGGTCTAGTGCAGATGTTGAGGCATTGAGATCTTTGACTTTGGTTATGTTCTTCAGAGTGAGGGGATCAAATTCATTCCAGGTATTTGAAGGGGGTGTATATCATTCCAGGTATTTGAAGGTGGTAGTATATTGGTTGGGGGTTAGTTGATAGGAGGGGTGGGTGGGATTTTGAGTTTAGATAGCTATGGTTTGTGGGGTTATTTTGGGAGTCTGGTCCTAATGCGAAGGTTCACTTATTAGGGATTTGGCGATGGAGAAGAGTTCTCTGGGTTTATTTAGGGAGCGCTTGATTATGTTTTTGTTATATTCTCTCTTGAGTCTTAGGGTTTCTCAGCAGTAAAGTCGGAACTTTTCTGTATAGCTGATATGTATGTTTGGGTCAAAAATTGCATATAATAGAGCACAAATGGAGACGCACAAGATCAAAAAATGACAACGAACTATACATGCTTACATTAAAATTGTACAAAGAGGCCATAAATAATAGTTAAAAAAGAGTACTATGCTACCCTTCTCACTAATCCCTCAACAGGCCAAGGGAACTATTTTCCATTGTTAAATCTTTAACAAAAACACTTGCCTGATGAAGATACATCCACAACTACTTGCAAATTTCTATATGGAGAAACTTATTCCCTCAAGCCATGATGATACCTCCACGAACCTCCCCATCTTACTACCTGACAACCTCAGCCCCCCAACCATGACACATGGTCAATGTTCTATCTTATTGAATAAAAACATCTCAAGAATATAATAACTACCATAAACACAACCACTTCGCTCAGCGACCCCTGTCCAGTCAGCTGGCTGAAAGCAACTAAAGACTAGTTTTCCCCAATTATCCTAGAGATGGTGAACCACTCATTATGACAAGGACACATGCCATCTGCCTTAAAACAGGCAAATATCCAACCAATATTAAAAATCAGCAACGGTCGACAAAAAACATCCTAATTCATATAGACCTATCTTGAGCATGCTGTTTCTAGCAAAGATCATAGAAAAAGTTGTGCAGATCTAACTGCAAGATTTCATTGAACTTAACACACCTCTGAATGAACAACAACATGGGTTTAGACACCACCAAAGTGTCGAGACCCTGATGTTAGCGTTTCTAGACAGATTTATACGTGGCTTGAACTCCAGCAAAGAAGCATTTATCTTAATCTTTCTAGACATCACCTCGGCATTTGATAGCATTGATCATAAAATACTTATTAGAAGACTAAAACAAATTGGTTTGTAGGTAACAGTCATTCAGTGGTTTGTGTCCTACTTATCTAACTGCACACAACAAGTCAGGATTGGCCAGACATCATCTACAACCTTCAAACAAAAACAAGGTATCCCTCAAGGCTCCTCCCTATCTTCACTACTATTCAGTCTTTATACACAGCCAATTTGCAACATCTTTAAAATGCACAATGGTAAATTATCATCTTTCTGCCAATGATATAATGATGTATCATCCCATAGATACTTCTGTACCCGACTACTCACAGATAATCTCATGCCTAGGTAACATAACAGAATGGCTCAAAGCACACAACCTAAAAATCAACCTTAAAAAACAGAGGTGCTCTATGTTTCCAGAAATCCAAACTTCACCCCCCTCCCCCCCAACAAAATCCAATTTCAAGGAATGGAACTTGAAGTCGAGAAGGTGGTGAGATACCTTGGCATAATCCTTGACCAATCACTAAACATGATCTCCCATATAAAATCAATTACCAAAGCCACATACTTCAAATTACACATGATCCAACATCTCAGACCCTTGTTAGAATATCACGATTTCAGAACAGTCTTTCAAGCCCTAATAACCCCCCACATTGATTACTACAACAGCATCCTCCAGAGCCTACCAAAGAAAACCATCCACCAGCTCCAACTAGCCCAAAATCTGGCAGTCTTGCATTTTATATAAGGCAAAACACACGACCATATCACCCCAATTCTCTATGACCTCCATTGGCTCCCTATCGAAACTAAAATAAAATACAAATACTTAATGTTTTTATCTAAACACCACAACAAATTAACCACAACTCCTCTGTCCGCACTCCTCATGTCCCCTACTAAATCTAGATTACAAAGGCACTGCTCTCAAAACACCTATGCCATACCCAACCACATCCGCAACACTAATCAATGTACGAGCTCTAGAGCTTTCTCATACATTGCCCCAGTATTATGGAATGCACCTCCAACAGCTTAAGAGCAGTAAAATATCTTCTACAGTTCTCAAAAGAACTAAAGACACACCTGTTCCTTGAATATTATGGTAACCCTTAGGATACATCTCACCCTCAATCTAATTAGAGACTCTCAGCAATATCTGTCTATTGTGAATTTGATTACATAAATAATGAATTATCTGAGTCTATCCCCACCACAGAATTGTCTATAGTTACCGCAACTTTGTATATAGTTGATTGTAAGATAGTTCTCACAAGTTTAATTGTACATACGTTATTAAATTTAATGTAAAGTTTCCTTTTATGTTCGATGTAAACCGCTCCTGATCTCTGGAAGGCGCGGTATATAAAAGCATGTTAAATAAATAAATAGATAAAAAATAAAATAAACGGTGGTCATAAAGAGGGTGGCCTTCCTAGTGTAGGGAATTGTAGCCCTCAAGGATATTCAGGATAAGAAGGTGGAGGTCCTCCTTAATCAAGCCTTGGTGTTGGGTGCATTGGGCACTCCAGTGGCTATCTGCAAATGTTACATGGTTCATGTGCTTGTGCTCTGGAAAACATGCCAGAGAGCATGAAGATAGCCCACTTGAAATCTGCTTCAGCCTTCCTGGCAGATGCACTGTATGACTTGGTGTGGACTCTTTAAGGTTAGTTGCCTCCATAGTCGTAACAAGGTGTTTATTGGTTATGATTGTGGATTTGAGTGCCCGTTGTCAGTTCAAGGGCTCACCTGAGCTCCCTTTAGAGGGAAGCTGTTATTTTGGTGAGGACCTGGAGAAGCTTGTAAAAGATCTTGGAAAGGTGAAGCCTCAATGGCTGCCAGAAGATGGGATGAGGTTGGCAGGTTATTTTGCGTAGGACCAGATTCATCTGAAGGATTCCAAGCAGTCCAAGGAAGCAGACGTCTTATCAGGCTTCTTCCAAATGTAGCCAATATCAGAGAGAATTGGGACTCCTGCTTCTGGAGGAGCCAGTGCATCCCAGTAAGATGAGGCATGTCTGCTCTAGGATGCTCCCTGTTGAGGGGTTGTGTGTCTTTGTAGTCCGAGGTGTCTTGTCAAAGGAAGAGGTAGAATGGTATAACACCAGGCTGGAAACCAGTCCTATAAAGTTGGCTCTTCTCCATTTTTGTCATCTGTTGCAGGGGTCCACAGTTTACGTCCATTTGGACAATGTGACAGTAATGGCTTATGCAAACAAGCAGGGGGGGGGGGCACAAAGAGCTCAGTGGTGGCACAAGAGATGGGTCTTCTATTCCATTGGGTGGAACATCAAGATACAGGCTGGCTTTCTGAGCAGGACGGCACTGGACCTCGACATGTTTCAACTCATTGTGAACAGATGGGGCTCCCTGATCATGGATTTTGATGGTCATGTGAAGGAATGCAAAAATTCCTTGCTGCTTCACTTGAAAGAGGGAGCAGGGTTCAAAGCACTCTTGCAGTTGTGGCCCCTGTGGGGCTTTCTCTGTCTTTCTGCTGTGATTCCTAGTAGGACTGATTCTCAGAAGGATAGAGAGCCATTCATCTATGATGCTGTTGTTGGTGCCAAATTGGCCCAGGAAACCTTGGTATGCAGGTTCTCATGCCTTTAGTAGTAGAGTCGCCCTTCCCACTTCCCCAAGATCAAGATTGGAGATTGTTGCATCAGGGTCCATTCTTAATAGAAGACTGGGATCCATTCTGGCTTATGATTTAGTTCTTGGAGTCAGTGGCCTCATTGGAAAGGTTGCTCTTTGGCAGTAATGGTAGCCCTCTTAAAAGCCTGAAGGGCTTCAGCACCATTGATATATATTTGGGTCTGGGGGGATTTTGAGGGTTGATGTGTGGCACACAAGATCACTCTTTGAAGAGAAGAGGATGCCTTCATTCTGGCCTTTTTGCACCAGGGGGTTGGATATGTACCTGTCTTTAAATTCCTTGAAGGTGCAGGTCGCTGCACTTTCGTGTAATTGATACCAGGGTCAAGATCACTCACTGGCAACTCATCCTAACCTAGTGTGCTTTCTTTGGGAGATCAGGCAGCTGCAACCCACATTCCGGCAGGTGGTTCCTTTGTGGAATCTCAGTCTGGTTCTTGTTACCTTTTTTGAGCTGATCAGGTGGGCCAGCCAGAAAGTTCTTGCAATCTGTTTGGCTTGTGGCATCTCAGAATTGCAGGCCCTTTCATGTAGGGAACTCATTTGTCCTTCTTTTGTAATTAGGCCACCTTGTGCCTGGCTCTAGCCTTTTTTCTGAAGATGATGTTGCCTTTTTGCTTGAATCAGGCCATCTGCCTCCCTTCATTTGTGAGGGAGGAGGGAAAGGGGAAGGACAAGGCCCTTTCATCATGGTTGGATGTGCAGAGATGTTTATTCCACTATCTAGTGGTGACCATTGTTTTCCAAAAGATGGACATGTTGTTCCCTTCAGCGGGCATTGCAGACGGGATGTGGGTTCCAAATCCTTTATTGCTCAGTGAATGGATCTATAAGATGATAGCATCCACAAATTTGGTGAAGGTATCATTTTTCCAAAGGCCTTGAAATGCATTCCACGAGGGCGTAAGTTGCTTCTTGGATTGATGCCAGAGCTGTTTTGCCAGATGACATCTCCAGGGTAGCGACTTCGCCATCCCTCCATTTTGTTAAGCATTGTAGGCTAGATGTTCAGGCTAGATAAGACTCTGCCTTTAGGGATGCAGTTCTATGGGCAGCTGTGACTTCTTCCCACCCTGTGGTTTAGAGCTTGGGCACTTCCAATGTGTCTGGACTGGTCTAGCAGGATATTAAAGAAAGAGAAATTGGGTCTTACCTGATAATTTCTTTTCCTTAAGTCCTGCTAGATCAGCCCAGTTCTCCTGGAACAGACAGGAAGTCAGTCCTCGCATATAGGTGACGTCTGCGCCAACGGAGCCCATGGGGAAGCATCTTCCCAGCTTTCAAAGAAAGCCTTTGGGAGATGCACCATGCATGCATGGTCATCTTCCCGCCCAAGGGTGCCATCTTGCCTCGGTCTCCTTTTTTCCACGGAGCCCTCCAGACGTCGTTCAGTTTCCCCTGGAAAAAGTGTCATTTTTGTCATGTTTTGTCTGGTTTGCGTACCGGTTCCTTTCTGCCCCCGAGCCAGCTCGCCTCTGCATTGCTCCTCAGGTTCATTCATTCATTTTTCTCTTTTTCATTGAGGTGTCCCTTGACTGGCGTTTACGCCATTCTTCAGCCAAAGGCCTCGGGCCCCTGCTGGGTGATGGGGACCCCCTTTTTCCGATGGCCTTCAGTGGCTTCAAGAAGTGTGATTGGTATAGCAAAATGTCTCTCACCAATTTGCATGACTGCTGCCTTTGGTGCCTTGGCCTAGAACATAGCGACTCCGACTGCGAACTCTGCAGAATTATGACCTCAAAGGCCCTAAAGAGCCGTTGTCAGCAGCAGGAAAATTTTTTCCAGAAGTCTGACTCTGCGCTGGAGTCTCGGGCGACACCACACTCCAGGGCTCCCTCCAATATTGAGCCTCTTTGGAGTTCCGCGGTTGCTGTTCCTCCAAGCGAAAATCCCTGGAGGGTGGAACACAAGACAGCCTCAGAGGATGGGTCTGGGAAGAAGGGGAAATACCACCCTAGGCCCTGCAGTCCCAGGCATGTCCAAGGAGTCTGAGTGGGAGCAGCCTTCCAAGCTGCCCCATAAGGAGTTGTCAGCATTTGCCAACCGGCCTCTGACCTCTAAGGCCATCCTCATCAAGGACTTCCCCTCAACAGTACTGATGCCGGGCCTGAAGCCCTCAGTGCTGACATCAAAGGCTGCGGAGCCAACTGGTATTGAGACCAGGATGGCGGCCTTAGAGAGCAGTATATCTGCCCTTGTGGCCATGCAGCAGGTGTTTGTCTGGCTCATCCGGTTCATCCACCCTGACAACAGGACCCTCAACATCGAGGGCTTCCCCAGACGTCAAGCCGGTCCTCAAGTGCCACTGGACTCAAGAGTCCCTGGCACCGGATGAGGTCCCGGTCCTATTCCTTGGGGCACTGGTCCTCCCCGGCAAGCACAGGCGGCAGATCCTCCAGATGTCACGGACTGCCTGGAGTGGACCTTGACCGAGGTGATCGCTTGGCATCAGACTCATACTTGGACTTTGTGTCCGAATGGGAGACCGAGAACGAAGAGTCCCCGGACATGAGGCAACACTGAGATGTGCCCTTGGACCCATCTCACCCGAAGCTGCAACTCCGTTCCTTGCCCAGGGATGTCGCTTTCCTCACTTTTGTGCGGGACATGGCCAAGGCTCTCACTATAGAGACCGAAACTTAGGAGACCCCACCACTGAGGAATTGGAGATACTCCAATACGATGCACCCCCTAAAGAAATCCTTATGGTACCAGTGCCTCAATCCTCGACTGCTGCCTCCTCCAGATATGGGGAAACACTGGCGTCGGTACCATTTGTCAGTAGGAACCTTGACTCCATCTATCCGGTGCGCCGAAGCCCTGGGTTCCAAAAGACCCAGCTTCCCCACAACTCGATGGTCATGGAGTTGTCTGTGCACGGCTCAAAAACCAAAAATACTCATTCATCGGTGCCATCCTGCAGAGATGCCCAAGCCCTTGACGCCCTCTTCCTGAAGGCCTTTCAGGGCTCGATGCCAACTTGCCAGATCTAGTCCTATCAGCTCTATATTGGCTTGCACCAGAAGGAACTGTCAAAGGAGCTCAGTGGATTCTTGGCAGGCCTTGATGGGGAACCCCTACAGAGGTTTAAGTCCCTGACCTTGGCGGTAAACGAGTGCTCAAAGTTTGTCTCGAGCAGCCTACGATGGCTTTGAGTCTTCGGCCAGGGTGGCCACTGCAAGAATCGGGGCACAACACCAAGCATGGCTGCAGTCGTCTGACCTAGAGCAATGGGTACAGGACAAATTGATTGATGTCCCTTGCATAGGAGAGAACCTATTCAGGAAACCCAAGGCAGACAAGGCTGCAGAGATAGAAACTGAGTTCCTGATGAGAACCAGCTCGCATTTCCAGCCCTTCTCAGCCCCTCATCAGGGGCATAGTTCCCAAAAGCAAAAGACTCCAAAATCCTCAGCCCTGGCCCATCCTGGGGGGGAGCTTTTGACTGCCTGGGTGCGACCCTGCCCCAGGGGGTCCTCGGCAGCTCACAGAGGGGTGTCTAGACATGTTTGCCCACAGATGGATAGCCATCACCACTGATACCTGGGTGCTACAAGTGGTCAAGGAGGGCTACCTCTTTCACCTAATGCGGGCACCACCCTTGTACTTCTCAGGAGAGCCCACCAGACCTCTCCTTCACCAGACCCTGCTCTTCACCGAACTAGCAGGCCTAATCCAGGACAAGGCAGTGGAGCCAGTACCGAAACATCTCTGGGGCACAGGCTTCTACTGTAGGTATTTTCTCGTCCCTAAGAGGATAGGGTGCCTCAGACCTATCCTGGACCTGCGAGAACAGATTTCTGGTCAGGGATAATTTCAAGATGATCTCCCTTGGGACACTGCTGCCATTCCTCCAACAGGGAGATTGGCTATGCTTCTTATACCAAAAGGATTCCTACTCACACATCCTAATTCATCCAAGCCACAGAAAATACCTCTAGTTTGTGGAGGGGGGACAGCACTACCAATACAGGGTGCTGCCCTTCGGTCTGGCCTCGTCACCAAGGGTCTTCACAAAGTGCCTCGCGGTGGTCTCAGTCCACCTCTGGCTTCAAGAGACCTTTTTCTTCCCTTATCTGGATGACTGGCTCATAAAGGGGGACATACCTACAGAAGCACAATGCACCACTGGGCGCACCATAAATGCCCTGCAGCACCTGGGGTTTGTCATAAACTACCCCAAGTCCCACCTCACTCCGGCCCAGTGCCTGGAGGGTATCTAGGGGTGCAACTAGATACCCTCTAGGCGAAAGCCTTCCTCCCTCAGGAGAGGTCAGAATGCCTCAGGAAGTTAGCTGCACAGGTGCACCGATGCCGGACGCTACCTGCCTGGCTTCTATTCCGCCTTTTAGGACACATGGCCTCCATGTTTCACATGACCCCATATGCCCGTCTGCACATGAGGGCAGCCCAGTGGTGCCTCCGCTCTCAGTGGACAAAAGCTAGGGACAGAGTGAAAGTAACTCATCAATTGGCGGACTCCCTCGGCTGGTGGCAGATTCCACACCACCTTCAGGCCGGGATGCCCTTCCAGGCACCCACCCCTCCAGAAGGTTCTCACCACGGATGCCTCCCTATTGGGAGCTCATTGTGAGGGCCTCCAAGCACAAGGTGGCTAGTCTCAAAAGGAATCCTGGATGCAAATCAACCTGCTAGAGCTCCGGGCAATATTCCTGGCTCTCCGAGCCTTCTGCCACCAGCTGCAGCACCACTCGGTGCTGATCCAGACTGACGACCAGGTCGTAGTATTCTACATGAACAAACAAGGAGGAACAGGGTCATACCCCCTCTGTCAGGAGATGGTAGCTCTCCGCTCCTATGCGGCATGCAGAGAGATGCTCCTATGGACGGTTTTCCTCCCAGGCCAAGACAGTGCCCTGGCGGACAAACTGAGCAGAGTCCTCCAGCTGCACGAGTGGCACCTAAATCCAGTAATAGCTTCCTGGCTGTTTTGTTTCTGAGGCATCTCTTTGATGGACTTGTTTGCTAGTCTGGACAACATGCTGTTGCTCCAATTCTGCTCCCACCAGCTGCACCCATCCCTGGTGGTAGCGGATGCGTTCCTCATCCAATGAACGGAAGGCCTTCTGTACACCTTCCCTCCGACACCGCTAGTCGCCAAGACCCTATTCAAGGTCCAGCATGACAGAGCATCATTAATGCCGATAACTCCTCAGTGGCCCAGGCAGCTCTGGTTCCCACTGCTCCTCTCCCTGTCTGCGGTGTTGCAAATTCCCCTGGGCCAAACCCCAGGGCTACTTTCACAGGAACAGGGCTCTCTCCAACATCCCAACCAGGGGTCACTGTCACTCATGGCTTGGCTGCTGAAAGGGTAGTGTTAACCCCCTTCATCCTTCGACGGGACATGGAAGAGGTTCTTCTAGCCTTTTGTAAGGCCTCCATAAGAAGGACGTACGTCTTCAAGTGGTGCTGATTCTCGGTGTGGTGTGCAGAAAGACTGGCAAACCCATTCTCCTGTACAGTACAAGTGATACTCCAGTATCTGCTTCACCTGTCATAGGTGGGACTAAAGTCCAATTTGGTCAGAGAACACATGAGCGCCATAGCAGTGCATCACCATCCCGTTGAGGGAAAATTCCTCTCAACTCAGCCCCTTGTGTCTCGATTCCTGCGGGGCATCATGTTATCCAAACCCCCATCTGCCCTCCACTGGCGGAATGGGATCTCAATGTGGTTCACTAAGCCTCCGCTTGAGCCTCTGGCTACCTGACACCTGCGGTACTTCTGGAAGGTCGTCTTCCTTGTAGCACTCACATCAACTTGCAGAGTCAGCGAGCTCCAGGCTCTGATGGCAGAGCCCCCTCACACGAGGTTCTATAAGAACAGGGTGGTGCTCTGCACACACCAAGTTTTTGCTGAAGATGGTGTCCCCCATTCCACCTCAATCAGGAGTTGGTGCTCCCCACCTTCTTTCCAAGGCCTCATGCCGTTAAGGCGGAGACCATTCTCCACAATCTGGTTTGTAAGAGAGCTCTGTCCTATTACTTGCAACGGACCCAGGGCCACAATAAAGCACCTCAGCTTTTCATATCATATGACCCCAGCTGTCTGAGGCTCCCAGTGATTAAACAAACTCTGTCCGCTTGGGTGGCTGACTGTATTACCCTTGCCTACGAGCAGGCGGGGATTTCACTGGACCAGAAGGTCATGGTGCACCGTGTCAGGGCCATGGCTACTTCCCTGGCAAATCTGTGTTTCGTCCCCGTGACGGAGATTTGTCGGGCTGCCACCTGGTCTCTGGTCCATACCTTTGCAGCTTCACTACTGCCTGGAGAGAGGGTCCCAATGAGACAACGCCTTCGGCCAGGCCGTACTCCGTAATCTTTTTGGGGTGTAGGCAACTCCTGCCCTCCGGCCCTTCTGTGTTCAGGCTACCGGAGTGCTGGTTCCCTGCTGGACACTTGGGTCTTGTGAGAGTCTCTCAGTAGGGACTCAACTGTTGCTGCTCATGGCTCACCCTTTGCAGGTCACTGTAGAGTTTGTTTTTTTTTTTTAACAGGTTCTCGGTAGCCTGTTGCTCCATATGTGAGGACTGACTTCCTGCTTGTCCCTGGAGAAAGCGTACTTACTCACCTGCAACAGGTGTTCTCCAGGGTCAGCAGGAATCAGTCCTCACAAACATTCCTCCTCCCGTTTGGAGTTGCCCCCGTATGGTATTTTATTTTATTTTTTCCTTGGCCGTTTTAGCTATGTCATTTGACTAAGGCAAGATGCATGCGTGGTGCATCTCCCCAAGGCTTTCTTTGAAAGCTGGGGAAATGCTCCACGTGGGCTCCGTCTGTGCCGACGTCACCCATGTGAGGACCGACTTCCTGCTTGTTCCTGAAGAATCTTTTTTTACACTTAAAACAAAAATTCATCTTCAACCTGAAGACGATACATCCTTATGGCCTGAATCTGGAGCACAATTTTTCTGTTTTCTTATAATTATCTTTTTTTCCTGCAACAGGTGTTCTCCGGGGTCAGCAGGAATCAGTCCTCACAAACCTCCCTCTTTGAAAGCTGAGGAGATACTTCCGTGCAGGCTCTGTTGGCGCCGATGTCACTCATATGTGAGGACTAATTCCTGCTGTCCCTGGAGAACACCTGTTACATGTGAGCAACTATGTTGTTCCACCTGGGAAATCTTGGCTGCCTTGGTTGGTGTTCTCTGTGGTGCTGAAATTCTCTGGTTTATATGCCGGCATCTATCTCCCCATGCAGAAGAGACAGATGGAGGGGGGTCTTTTGGTTCTGGTTATTCTTGGGATATTTTTGATTAACTTCTGTTGGCTTTGTTATTAGTTTACTGGCATATTCCCGGGCTGCACCAATCTTTGTAGCTTTCATGATGTTTCTGGAAGTGTCTCTGTTCTGTTTTGCCCAATCTGCTAATAATCCAAAATAACTATTGCTCTATACAACTATACTCCAAAACAAAAATAGAGCTATAACCTATCGTCATGAGTTAAAGTGTATATGTATGTATGAATTAATGTTGGAAGGCGAGCTGTGAGGAAAAAACCACCTCTCGTAGCTTTGCTTCCATTTTACTCAAATTTGTGAAGCTCAAGCAGAGCTTTAAAACATAGGTAAAAACACCATAAACTAGTGTGCCCTACATCCCAACGTGTACCAAATATTATACTCCCAACATATTCAAAATATTATGCTTCCAACATGTTCAAAAAAGGACCAATCGGTGACTATTCAAAAATAGCACTTATCTGTTGTTGTCCATATGAGTCAGAATCGTTTTCCGAACCCAAAATAAATGTTGATCACGCCTGTCCGCAGTTATTAATGAAGGACACAGTACTACGTTTCGGGCAAGCCAATCTTGATGCCCTGTTTCAACGCTTTTCATTAAACTGCAAACTCCATCTTCTGGCGTCCCTGACGCTTCAGAACACCAACGCATGCTCATTCGCGATCTAATACCAAAATACCAAAAGCCAATAGTTAAATGTCAACCCAAAGCCAATCACAGATATTCACCAATCTGCTGGCAGGGGGAGCATAAGCCTTCATCTGGACTGATCTAGCAGGGCTCAAGCAAGGAAGTTAACAGATAAGAGCAAATTTCTTCTTAGTGGTTAAAGAAAAATGGAAGAGCACCTGGGACAAGGGCACATTATTCTATGTGACCCTAAGCAATTTACTATATTTCACTTAGAATCAGTTTACCCTAGCATAATTGTGTAGTAACTGTTTATTGTTCCTTCTCCCTCTTTCTTTTGAAAGCTGTCATTGGTTGCAAGAAGCAGAAATATGCCACGAGGCAACCAGACCTGATGTGGCTTCATGTGTGTTTCAGATGTGCTATAATTACGGAGTATGTTGGGATCTTGTTATGATACAAGATGATACTGACATCCAGATTTGCATTAGAGAGTTTCATTTATTTGCACATGAAAAGTAAAGCTGTCTACCAAGACTGATAACAGCTGCAGGTCAAACCCTTTTTTTTTTTTTTTTAACTTGGTAGAAGAGAATAAAATCTTTACCACTGGCCTTTGAATCAGTGACCTATTACCCTTTTCTCTTTAATTCTTGGACTGCTGCAGTCATGTTTCATAATCATTCTCCCTTCCATGGCATTGTACTATTCCATTCTCATCATTACCACTAACTATGCTATTAATTTGTGCCTGTAAAAAGGAAAATCTTACATGAGTAGCTTAAACTCAGAAGCAGATGTTTTGGTACGGAATGTCATATATTTTAGCTCGTAGCGGCTGGATTTTTTCTAATTACACTTGAAAAATATACATTTTTTAAAATTGTGTATATTCTGATGGGTTTCTTGCAAAACAAATTGAATGCAAACTTTATTTGGTACGTCCAGTTTTCTGCAAAGAACAAAATGCAAGGTAATTGGTCTGTAGCATTTTTTTTCTCTCCCTTTTGGGAGCTGGTAATGTATATGCATGACTACATACACAAGAGAGAACCAAATATATTAGGTTTTCTGAAGTGCTTTCATGATAAAGCACTTGGAATGAAAAAAGGCTAAATAAATACAAATCAGTCTGGTTATTGCTGACCTTACACTGTTACAGTAGGAGTTATTACAATTTTACAGCCTACCATTTTCTTGTTGGTTGCATTTACTTGGTGCTTTATGAATGTATTTGTATGTACCAAGGTTCCAATGCAGTACATGCTTAAGTACATTAATTAATTAATTAATGTGTACTGTATTATTCACACATACTAAGAGTGAAACTATCCACAGTTTATATACAAAATAGCTTAGGGAAACAAGACAGTTGATCTGTCATCTATTGGTTAAGTGGACATGTGTGGTCTTATAACTATGCATATCCTCAACCTTAAAATGTGTAAATAACTATTAAACACTACGACAAGGCTTCTCAAATCTGTTGTCGGTGTCCACACCCACTTGTTTGTTGAGTTTTCAGGATATCCACAATGGATAAGATAAATGTGCATATATTAGCAATATGCAAATTTGTCATGCATATTCTCTTTCAAAATCATTAAAATTTAACTGATTGGAGCTCTACACTAGTGGGAATAGATAACTAATACTGACATGATGCTTAATCACATGGGGAATTACAAGATAGGTGTACTCGTATGCCCTCTCTATTAAATATGTGTAATCTTGCTTATTTGATAGAACGTTGTAGGGCTTAAAATTAATAGTATTTTTCCTCTTTTTGGTGCACCAGTTTTCCCAGTAGGTTATTGTTATATCCATGGTTGTTCTGGCATGAATACTAGCTGCTAGAGGCTTTCCATTTCCTTTGGTGGATAAATATGGAAGGGAGGGCTAAGAAAATGTCAGACAGCATTTCTGCATTCTGTCATGATCCCTGTTGGATTCTTTGGATTTCTCTCCCTTTTGTGATTATTATGTGAACTGTCTAAAGTCTCACATAAAACATTTTTTGAAAAAAACAAAACAAAAAGAATAGTGTTACAAGTTACAAAAGTATGGAGGGGGTGGGGGAATCTGTTCTATTTTGCATAAGTTGTTGCTGTTATTTCTGAGGGTTTGGGGAAGGCCTCTTAAAAGCTACAATGTCCTGTTTTCTCATCAGCATGCTTTAACATTTTTTCACCTGCATGAAATAAAGGCACTTTGACTGGGTACAAGTTCTAACTGAATAAAGGCACCACATAAATCACAAATGTTGTTGGTAGTGAATGGAGGAGAGTTTTGCATTCTCTGCTCTTCAAATTAGACCTGTATGCAACCTTTAAAGCAGGGATAGCAGGAGCATAGTAATCAACATGTTTAACATGAAAACAAAGAATGAATTCTTTGCAAGTAATGTTAACATGTTGTACTTTTCATTATTCTGCCAATTGCATTTATTCATTGGTTGTCATAGCTTTCTTGTGATACGAGGTGCAATCAAAAAGTATCAAGATTTGTATAATAACACAAGAAGTATAACACTGACAGTTATTGTAGTTAGTTTTCTTCAAAGTTGACCCCTTCTGATAAAACATACTTCTTCCAGCATTCTTACCACTGCTGGAAACAATTTTGAAATGCCTCTTTCATTATACTGTGAAGCTGCTGTGTCAAATTTTGCTTAATGGTCTCCAAGTAGTCAAATCTCCTTCCTTTCAGTGGTAATTTCAGTTTTGAAAATGAGAAAGAGTTACAGGGTGCAAGATAGGTGAGTATGGAAGCTAATGGACTTGCTTGATTTGGTGTTTGGCCAAGAACCTCTGGACAAGATGTGATGCATGAGCTTGGGGCGTTAACGTGATGAAGCAACCATTCACCATTCCTGTGCAACTCGAGCCTCTTACGACGAACTGCATCTCTCAAACGAGTCGGAACTTGGACATAGTACTCCTTATTGATGGTTTGGCCTTTTGGGGCATACTCATGATGAACAATACCCTAGTAATCAAAGAAAATTATGAGCATGACCTTGACATTGCTCCTCACCCGATGGGCATTTTTGGGTCTAGGATAGAGTCTGGAATCTTCCATTGTGAGTATTGAACCTTAATTTCCGGAGCATAACCATAAACCCCTTGATTCATCACCAGTAATAATCTTTTTGATGAAATATGAGTTTTTTCAATGCATTCCAGCAACTCCCTGACTGCAAATAGTCTATCTTCTTTTTGATCAGGGGACAGGAGTTTTGACACAAATTTTGCAGACACACATCTCATCTCCAAATCGACAGTAAGAATGGACTGTACAGATCGACTTCCGGTGACGTCGGAGAGCAAATGGCTGCAGCTTAGCCTAGCTCCGTACTAATCCCACCGTCTTTGCTATCAGACGCTGGTTCCTGGCAGAGTTGGCAACCCGGGGAGAGCTTAAAGTGGAGGTGATGTCCGTCCGCAAAAAGTTGGCGAGTTTCCAGTCCGCGTACGCCTGCAGAGAGGAAGGGGGTCGGCGAAACTCAGGTGAGGCTGCGGAGCCTGAAGGCCATGAGAGCGTGGACGAGGAGGAGGAAGGAGGAGGGATGCCCCTCGATGGTGTGGAGCTTAAAGCATGGCTTCGGGAGTTTAAAGAGGAGCTGAAGGAGGAGTTGGCAGCTATGAGAGGGGATCTAAAAGAGACTCTCAATTCCATGCGACAAGATCTGAGCAGCATGGGTCAGCGGATCGAGGATGTGGAGGAGCAGGTGGAGGGCCAGGCCGGTGAGCTCCGAGACCTCGTGGCGGTGCAGAATAAGTTGGCGCAAGGGCAGGAGGAGTTGCAGGAGAAACTTGAAGAAATAGAGGACCGGGCTTGGCCCAACAATCTTCGGATTCGAGGGATTCTCCAGGACCAAGCAGGAAGTCAGTCCTCACATATGGGTGAGGTCGGCGCCGATGGAGCCCTCGTGCGGAGCATTTCCCCAGCTTTCAAAGAAAGCCTTTGGGAATTGCAGCGCGCATGCGCGGTCCCCTTCCCGCCCAAGGGTGCCATCTTGCTCAGTCTTCTTTTTTCCACGGAGCCCGACGGACGTAGTTTGTTTTTCCCCGAGGAAAAAGTTGATTTTCCCTATTTTTCTCCTTTTTCGGTTTTTGTCCTTTGTGACTGGCGTTTGCGCCTTTTTTCTTTTTTCCCTGGCAGCCCGGTCTTATGACCTAGCAGGGGCCCTTTTTCCCCCGATGGCTACCAGCGGGTTTAAGAAATGTGATCGGTGTAAGAAACTTATGTCTCTTACCGACACACACGACTGCTGCCTCCGTTGCCTCGGACCCGATCATGATCCGATGATCTGTGGTCCGTGTGGAAAAATGTCCTCAAAGGCGTTGAGTCGGCAGCACCAGAAGGATCGAATTTTTTCTGACTCCGCGTCCGGCCGGGCCCGGACCTCGTCAGAGGCCTCGACGTCTCGGGACTCCGGCCCCGAGCAGCGTCAGGATTCCTCTGAGCGGGGGTCTCCTTCGCGGGAACATCGCAGGAAGAAGAAACCCGCGAGGGCGGCGTCTGTGGACGCTCCTGGTTCCTCGAGGGCCAGGTCGCATAGCCCCGATAGCCGCCCCGGGTCTTCGGAGTCGGAGAGGCCTGCCAAGCATCCTCGTGTCGAGATGGAGTCTCCTGGACATGTAAGTGCTGTTGTCCTCGTGGACTCTCCTCCGAGGGAGCCGACGTCGGGCCCGACGCCGTCGGAGCCCGAGTCGGGGGCTGCTGGGTCTCCTGAGCTCGGACTCAGGTTGACGGCCTTGGAAAGCAGCTTCGCTGCCTTCATGGAACAGCAGTGGGCATTGATCACCGGTCTCACCGGTGCATCTGCTCCGACCACCGGGACCTCGACGTCTAAGTCGACCCCGAAGGCCGAGCCGATCCTCGAGTCCATGCGGGCTCGAGTCGATCCTCGGCCACGGTCTCCCTCGACCTCCCGTTCGGGGCCGAGGTCGTCGACGCCGCTACCCTCGGCGTCGGGGCGGAGGGCATCGGAGCCTGCCCGACCGGAGCCGCTCGATTCCTCCTCCGAGGAGTCGGGCTGGGAGACGGAGGAGGAAGAGTCACCCGACACCCATCGTACTCGGTGTGTCCCATCGGTCTCGCCCGAGTCCGAACCTCGGAGACGATCCCCACCGGAGGATACCCGGTTCTCGGACTTCGTGCTGGATATGGCCAAGGCCTTGACCTTCCCCGCGGATCCCGAGGAGGAGCCTCGAGCCGAGGAGCTCGAGGCCCTCCATTATGATTCTCCCCCGAAGGAGGCCTTTACTGTTCCGGTTCCTCCGATGCTGGAGCGGCTGCTCTTCCGCATGTGGGAGACCCCGGCCTCGATGCCGGTGTTAAGCAAGCGGGTCGATTCCATTTATCGAGTCCGCAAGAGCCCCGGGTTCCAAAAGGCACAATTACCTCACCACTCCATGGTTGTGGAATCGGCCATGCATCGACTGAAAAGTCAGAAGAATGCACTCCTTGGTGCCTCCCGGCCGGGAGGCCCGGAACCTGGATGCCCTCGGTAAGAAGTGCTTCCAGGGCTCTATGCTTGCTTGCCGTGTCCAGACTTACCAGCTCTACATGGGCATGTACCTCCGAGACCTGGCAAAGGAGATTGCCGGGTTCTCTGCTGGTCTCTCCGAGGAACCTTTGCAGAGGTTCCAAGCCATGTCCACCGGTATTCGAGAGTGCTTGAAGTTTATCTCTCGAGCAGCCTACGATGGCTTCGAGGCTTCGGCCCGAGTAGCCGGGGCCGGCATTGGTGCCCGCCAACAGGCTCGGCTACAGTCATCCGACCTCGAGCCATGGGTCCAGGACAAGTTGGTCGATGTCCCCTGCCGAGGTGAAAACCTCTTTGGCAAGCCCATGGCTGAAAAGGCTGCAGAACCCGAGACCGAGACTCTGACCAGGACTAGGCTTTCCAGGAAAACCTCTGCCCCTTCTCAGAAGAAGAAGGGCTCGGGAAAAAAGTCCTTTTACCCGAGGAAGTCGTCTGCCTATAAACAATACCCTCATTATCAGGCCTCTGCAGCTCCCCAACAGGGTCAGCAGGCCAAGGGGCAGGGTCAAGGGCCCTGTAGGCAGAAGGCCCCCAAGCCACCGACACCGGCCCCTGCTCAGCAGGGTGTGGGTTGTTGACTCAAACAGCATAGCCTCGTCTCCTCAGCTGGCTTCTCTCAGCACAGGAGGCCGGCTGGACCACTTTGCCCACAGGTGGTCAGCCGTCACATCAGATACCTGGGTTCTTCATATAGTCCAAAAGGGCTATCTTCTCCATTTTCACCAGGTACCTCCCTCCTATTTTCCAGGGGAGCCTCCAAGACCCCCTCTACACAGGGACCTACTCCTTCAGGAGTTAGCAAGTCTGCTAAAGGATCAGGCTGTGGAACCGGTGCCCCACCACCTGAGAGGTCAAGGCTTTTATTCCAGGTACTTTCTGGTACCAAAAAGAACAGGAGGCCTCAGACCCATCCTAGACTTGCGAAACCTCAAGTTCCTGGAGAGGGAAAAGTTCAAGATGCTTATCCTTGGAATCCTGCTGCCCTACCTCCAGCAGGGAGACTGGCTATGCTCCTTAGATCTAAAGGATGCGTATACACACATCCTTATCTATCCAGACCACAGACAGTATCTCAGGTTTGTTGTGGGAGGAAACCACTATCAGTACAGAGTACTACCCTTTGGCCTGTCCTCCGCTCCCAGGGTCTTCACCAAGTGCCTGGCAGTGGTGGCGGCCTACCTGAGGCTTCAGGGTCTCTTTGTGTTTCCGTACCTGGATGACTGGCTCATCAGGGGCCAAGCTTCCCAAGAGGCCAACCAGGCCACCCTTCGCACTGTAGCTCTGCTTCAGCACTTGGGGTTTGTCATAAACTTTGCAAAGTCCACTTTGCTCCCGTCCCAGAACTTAGAGTTCATAGGGGCCAGACTAGACACTCTTCAAGCAAAGGCTTTTCTGCCTCTGGACAGGGCCCACAGGCTAATGGATCTAGCCAGCCAGTTTCGCAGCAATTCCCTGGTCTCTGCCAGGCAATTCCTGAGACTACTCGGCCATATGGCTTCCACGGTTCATGTCACCCCCAATGCCCGCCTGCACATGCGACCTGCTCAGTGGAGTCTTCGCCCTCAGTGGCATCAAGCCACCGGGGGCCTAGCGGACTCGGTGAGGATCTCCGACCTCCTGATCTCCTCCTTGCAATGGTGGCTTCATCTTCCGAATCTGGTGCTCGGAGTGGGTTTTCAATCCCCTCCGCATACTCAGGTGCTGACAACCGATGCCTCTCTTCTCGGTTGGGGAGCACATTGCCAAGGGACATGTACTCAGGGTCTCTGGACCCCTTGGGAGGCTACTCAACAGATAAACTTCCTGGAGCTACGAGCGATACGCCTAGCTCTGAGAGCTTTCTCCCACCTCGCCTCTCACCAGTCTGTACTGGTCCAGATGGACAATCAAGTTGCCATGTTCTATGTGAACAAACAAGGGGGCACAGGCTCCTTCCTTCTTTGTCAGGAGGCACAGCGACTGTGCTCTTGGGCTGTCAATCACGGAATCCTTCTCAAGGCTGTCTACCTCCCAGGTCAGGAAAATTGCCTGGCAGACAGACTGAGCCGGCTCCTGCAACCACACGAATGGAGATTGAACCCATTGGTGGTTCAGCAGGTCTTTGTCAAGTGGGGGCTCCCCACCATGGACCTTTTCGCCAGTCCTCTGAACCGGCAACTCCCGAGATTTTGCTCCAGACAACTGCATCCTCTCAGAGTAGCAGCGGATGCGTTTCTGATCTCGTGGTCCACAGGCCTACTGTATGCGTTTCCTCCCACACCACTAGTGTCCAGAACGCTGTTCAAAGTCCTCAGGGACGGGGTTTCATTGATTCTCATAGCCCCCAGGTGGCCGAGGCAACTGTGGCTCCCGCTTCTGCTACAACTGACGGTGGACACACCTCTTCCTCTGGGGTTTCAACACGATCTCCTGTCTCAGGATCAGGGGACTCTCTTGCACCCCAACCTCCAGTCCCTTCATCTGATGGCCTGGCTGCTGAAAGGGTAGTCCTAGCTCCCCTACTACTACCTCGAGAGGTGGAAGATGTAGTCTTGGCCGCTCGGCGTCAATCCACCAGGAAATTCTACGCAATTAAGTGGCGCAGATTCTCCGCATGGTGTGCTCAGCACAGTGAGAATCCCTTCTCCTTCTTGGTAGCGGTAGTGTTGCAATATTTGCTATACCTCTCCAATCTGGGCCTTAAGTCTAACTCTGTCCGAGTTCACCTTAGTACTCTCTCAGCACACCACTCGCCGGTGGACGGCAGGCCTCTTTCCAACCACCCTTTGGTGGCTCGTTTCCTCAGAGGCCTTCTTCTGCTTAAGCCTCCTTTGCGTCCACTGGCCCCTGAGTGGGATCTGAATGTGGTCTTACAGCGGCTTACTTGTCCGCCTTTTGAACCTATGGCTACCTGCCCTCTCCGTTTTCTCTCCTGGAAAACTTTATTTCTGGTAGCTCTCACCTCTGCTAGGCGAGTGAGTGAACTGCAGGCACTAGTGTCTGATCCTCCTTACACTAGGTTCTACAGGAATAGGGAAGTCCTACGGACTCACCCTAAGTTTCTTCCTAAAGTTGTCTCACCTTTTCACCTCAATCAGGAGGTGGTTCTTCCGACTTTCTTTCCCAGGCCGCATGCCAACCGGGCTGAGCTGGTCTTGCATACCCTGGACTGTAGGAGGGCGTTATCCTTCTACCTTGACCGTACGCGGGAGCATCGGCAGGCTGTTCAGCTTTTCGTTTCTTTTGACCCCAATAAGTTGGGGCTGCCTGTCTCCAAGCGTACGTTGTCCATATGGGTCGCTGACTGTATCGCCTGGGCTTATGGGGCAGCCGGCCTCTCGTTGGAGGGTCGAGTCACGGCTCATCGTGTCAGGGCGAAGGCTGCGTCAGTGGCTCATCTCCGCTCTGTTCCGTTGGCAGACATCTGCCGGGCCGCTACTTGGTCTTCAAGCCAGACTTTTGCGGCCCATTACTGCCTTGAGAGGGAGTCCCGCAGGGACAGTGCTTTCGGACAGGCAGTACTCCATAATCTCTTTGGGATTTAGGCAACTCCTACCCTCCGGCCCTGATGTTGGGCTACCGGTCGGGGGCGTTCTCAGAGAAGATTCCTTCCTTCTGTGCTGACGAGCTCGAGGGAGCTCATTTTTTCGCTTGGGGTCTCCGGTAGACTTAAGCTGGGGAGTCCCATATGTGAGGACTGACTTCCTGCTGTGTCCTGGAGAAAGAGTAGTTACTCACCTGTAACAGGTGTTCTCCAGGAGCAGCAGGAATCAGTCCTCACAACCCTCCCTCCTCCCCTTGGAGTTGCAGTCATATGATTTATTTTTGCTAATTTTTGCTGTCTTTTAGCTATGTCATCAGACTGAGCAAGATGGCACCCTTGGGCGGGAAGGGGACCGCGCATGCGCGCTGCAATTCCCAAAGGCTTTCTTTGAAAGCTGGGGAAATGCTCCGCACGAGGGCTCCGTTGGAGCCGACGTCACCCATATGTGAGGACTGATTCCTGCTGCTCCTGGAGAACACCTGTTACAGGTGAGTAACTACTCTTTCCAGAGATGGACAGATTTAAGGACTGCTGCCAGGTGGTTCAAGGGCGTTGTGCGCATATACTGAAGCTGGCCGGGAATGCTGAGGTGCGGCCAGAGGGGATCGGAGTGGAGAGAGCGCACCGGAGTCTCGGCCCCAGGAGAGAAAAAGAGGGCAGAGATATTATTGCGTGCTTGAGACATTTTCCCGCCAAAGAGAAGGTGCTGGCAGCCGCCCGGAAATATGGGCGGATAGCGTGGGAGAACTGCGAGATCGAGGTGTATAATGATTTGTCCCGCGGGACACTGGACAGACGTCGCAGCATGAGGGAAGTGACCGCGTTTCTGCGGGAGAAGAGCTACCGGTACCGGTGGATGTTCCCCTTTGGGTTGCTCTTGACCGTGGGGGCTGCTTCGAGGAAGGTGAAGACGGCGGAGGAGGCCTGGCGAGCGTTGGAGGAGTTGGGCTGTGAGCAGGTGCCGAAGCCGGTGGAGCAGGGACACTGACAGGCCAGCAAGGACATGGGGAGTAAGAGCCGGTCGGGCTCCAAGTGGCAACGAGTGACTGATCAGGGGAAGCGGCTGAAGTGCCTGTCCCAGGAACGTCTGAGGTCGCCGGAGAAGGAGGGCGTGTGACGGGCTCCAGCTGCAGCGGTGGTGGTGGATGACCGGTGGGAACGGGTCATGCTCGTTGGTGGACATTACTGAGTGGATTTGTCTGTGAAGTATATAACTCAGGATGTACATGTACGGGGTTAAGGGATGATGGGTGAGGTGGTTAGGGGGGGATGATGGCTGGGAGAGGGAGGTGGGATAAGTACTAGACGCACATGGAAGGGTTGGTGCTGGGCGATAGGGGGATGGGGGGTGGTGTGGGTAGGGGGGGTTGCAGTGTTACGATTTAGCTCGGGGTCAGGGGGATTGGTGGGTGGGGTCAGTTTATCATGGTGCGAATAGGATCCTTGAATGTTAAGGGATTAAATACGCCCCTTAAGCGTCGGCAGCTCTATAGAGAACTACAGCAGCGGGAATGGGAGGTGGTGCTCCTTCAGGAAACGCATTTAAGATGGGGGGATATTGGGAGGCTTAAGCATGGGAGGTTTCCGGAGCAGTTCTACTCTTGCAGTAAAAGGGGGGGGGGGGGTAAAAGAGGGGGGTTGCTGTTCTGGTGAGGGGGGGTGTGGGGTGCAGGTCCAAGGAAGTTTTCGGGATGGAGAGGGTAGGGTGGTGGGGATATGGGGGAAGTTGGGGGATGAGGAGTTTACCATAGTTTCGGTGTATGGGCCGAATGGCCCCCAAGGGAGCTTTTGGAAGGAAGTGGCCCTGCTGCTAGTTGAGAAGGGCAAGGGGATGCTGGTGGTTGGGGGGGATTTTAATGTGGTGTTGCACCCCGGGCTGGTCAGGAAGTCAGGAGGGGTGGATGGGGGGGGGGGGCAAATAGGAAAGGATTAAAACGGGTGATGAAGCGCTGTCATTTAGTGGATGCCTGGAGAGCGTGTAATCCCGACAGGCGGGAGTACACGTTTTATTCTGTGCCCCATGACAGTTGAAGTAGGATTGATATGATGTTGGTGGACGTAGAATGGTTGGGGAGGGTGGAGGAGGTTGGGGTGGAGCAGGTGGTATGGACGGATCATAGTGCGGTATGGGTGGATGTGCGGGGGAGGAGGGAGGAAGGGGTGAAATTTTGGCGGTTAAACGAGAGCTTACTTAGGAGGCGGGAGGTGGTGGCGGACATTAAGGGGGCGATTAAGGAATATTTAGAGTTGAACGACACTGGAGAAGTATGGACGGTAATGGTGTGGGAAGGGCTGAAGGCCTATATACGGGGGAGGTTCATAATGTGGGGGGCGAAGCTTAAGAAAGAAAGGGGGGTGCGGGAAGAGGAGCTACGGCTACAGCTGCAGCTTGCCGAAGGGGAGTTCCAGAGGGTTGGGGGGGCTCGGGCACGGAAGGAGGTAGAGAGGGTGAGGGGGGAGTTACGAGAGTTGCAGATTGATCTCATAGCACATTAGATGAATCTGGTGAAACAGGTGTTTTACGAATGGGGCAATAAGGCGGGCCGGTTGTTAGCCAGGAAATTGAAACAGCGGAAGGTGAACTCCACGATTGCCCAACTGTGGCGGGCGGATGGGAGCATGTGCTGTGAGGAGAAAGGTATTTGTGAATGTTTTGCTCAGTTTTACCAAGACCTCTATCGGAAGGATGAGGGGATAGAGGAGGGGGCCATTCTCCAATACCTGGAAGGTGTCCAGTTGCCAGCATTGCCGGTGGATGCTCGGGAGGAATTGGATTAGGCTATTACGGTGGAGGAGCTGGGGCAAGCAGTTTGGGGGTTGGTGGGGGGAAAGGCTCCCGGGATTGATGGGTTCTCGGGGAGCTTTTATAAGCTCTTCTTTGATGATGTTGGTGTAGTGCTGAGCAGGGTGTTTAATGACATGCTCGAGGAGGAGGGGGGGTTGACGAAGGATATGCTCATCGCGGGGATTACTGTTCTCCCAAAGAAAGGAAAGGATTCGCTTCGCTGCAGCTCCTATAGGCCTATTTCCTTATTGAATGTTGATGTTAAACTTCTGGCGAAGGTGCTGGCGGGACGGTTGGCTCCGCAGTTGCCGGGGTTGATTAAGGAGGACCAGACGGGGTTTATTATGGGGAGGCAAGCTGGGGACAATATTAAGAGGGTGATGGGGGTGGTCTGGGAGGCACGACGAGGGGAGGAAGAGTGTATATTAATGTCTATCAGTGCCGAAAAGGCTTTTGATCGGGTGCACTGGGACTTCCTAATGAGGGTGCTGGATACTATGGGGTGTGGGCCAAAATTTTTGCGATGGGTGGGGGGGGTTATATGCGGGGCCCCGGGCGCGGGTGAAGGTAAATGGTAGCTATTGAGGGATTTTGCATTAGGGCGGGGAACGAGGCAGGGGTGCCCATTGTCGCCATTGCTATTTGCGATGGCGGTGGAGCCCTTAGCGCAGCGGATTAGGGAAAACGATAGGATTTCGGGGTTGGAGAGGGGGGGTGTGAAGCACAAGATTTCATTGTACGCGGATGATATTCTACTGTATATCTGTGATCCGCAGGGCGGAATGCCGGAGGTTATGGGGGAGTTAGAAAGTTATGGGAGAGTTTCCGGCTTTCGGATGAATGTAGACAAAACCGAAGTACTTAATATTACCATGGGCGTCGAGGGTGTGGAGAGGTTAAAACAGGCTTACCCGGTACGTTGGGTCGAGGTCTCACTGGGCTACTTGGGAGTGCAGATCACGGCACGGTATGAGGATGCGTATAATGCCAATTATCCAAAAGTGCTAAGGGAAATTCGGAGGGATCTGGACGGGTGGATGGGCTACGAGACATCCTGGTTGGGGAGAATAGCGGGCATCAAAATGAATGTATTACCACACGTGCTATATCTATTCCAGACGTTGTTGGTGCAGGTACCCGGAGTGGTATTATGGGGGTTGCAGCGGAAGGTTTTCCAGTATATTTGGAAACGCAAGCCCCCGCTGATAGCGCGGGAGGTGTTGTATGCTGCGCAGGGGGAAGGGGGGTTAGGTGTCCCTAATTTCCTGGACTACTATAGGGCGGCGCAGCTGAGCCATGTTATGGACTGGCGGTGGGGCGAAGCCTGGAGTGGCGTTGGAAAGGACATATGTGAAGGGGGGTAGGTTGGATGCATGGTTGTGGGCGCCTGTAAGAGTACGGAAGGAGTTGGGGGTTGGCTCCCCGGGGATGAAGGTAGTGGCGGGGGTCTGGGATGGGATGAGGGCGGCGGTGCGGAGAGAGAGGGGGACAGACTTCTCCTTGGCGGTTCCCTGGAGGGGGTGGAAGGAGTTTCGCCCTGGGTGTGCAGGTGGTCGTTTTGACAGGTGGACGGATAGAGGGTTGGAGTGTTTCTTTCAGTTAAGGGAGGATGGGGAGACTATGGGTTTTGAGAGACTCCGGGAAGTGTATGGGCTGGAGGAAGCTGATAGATTTGCCTATCTGCAGGTCAGTCAATATCTGCGAGATTTGCACCGGAAAGGAGGGTTTGCAGAGGGGTTGTCCAGGGTGGAAGCGCTGTGGGTGGGGGGCGGGGCACGGAGGGGAATGATTTCCGGGCTCTACAAAGGTGTGCGGGAAGTACAGGGTGGGCAGTTTAAATATATGTCCGATTGGGAGAAAGATTTAGCGACGCCCCTGGAAGCTAAAGATTGGAACATAGTATGGGCTCAGGTGAAAAAAGCCCCAGTGGCCAGCAGCATTCGGGAGAACTGCTATAAGATCTTGATGAGATGTTTATACACCGGACAGGGTGCATAAAATGTACCCGGGGGTGGGAGCGGAGTGTTGGAGGGAATGTGGGGAGCTTGGTTCTTTCTGGCATATCTGGTGGGGGTGTGCTAAAATTCAGGAGTATTGGCACAGGGTCCAGCAATGGATCCTTAAGGTGGTGGGAGTTGAGGTGGGCCTGGAACCGGGTATTTACCTGCTCTCGTGGTGGGGGGAGGCAAAGCCACTGGGGGGAGGATGGTGTTAGCCTGTTTGTGTGCAGTGCGCTGCGAAGTGGCAGCGGCGTGGAAACAGAGGGAAGCGCCAGCCATGGAAAGTTTTGAGCGGCGTATGAGGCATATCTTGATGGAAAAGTTGACGGCGGCCAGGCGTGGGAGGGTTGATAAGTTTGAGGTGATTTGGGGGGAGCTATGGAGGGGTTTACGCGGGGGGGGGGAGTGGGGGAGGGAGGCGGGACTAAGGAGGGACAAAGCAGGGGGGGGTCACGTTGGGTGTGGGGTGGAGTGCTATTAGACAGAAAGAGGAGGGGGGCTGGGGCCGGGAGGGCGGGGCTCGGAAGGGGGGAGGTTATAGGTTGGGTAGTTACTATGGGGGACGGGTGTGTTGGTTTATGCTTGGGGGGTGGGGTTGCTGGGTGCTGGTTGTAACTGTTCCTTATATAAGAGCGGGAGGGGGGGATTAGGAGGGGGGTGGGTAGATAGGACATAGCCAAAACGAAGGAATGTATTGGCATTGGGGGGGCTGTTCCCTTGTGTATTGTGGCATGTTGTTTTTGCATTTGTGTTGTGAAGGTGTGTTTATTCCTTCAATAAAAAGTTTAAACAACAAAAAAAAAGAATGGACTGTACCAACCCAAAACTGATGTCCATGACCTCAACAAGCTCCCTGATATTCAGTGATTTGAGCATATTGCGGCTCGTACTGCTTCAACTTTGTCTTCATTCAGGCTCATGGATGGCCTTCTAAAACATCCATCAAATCTCCAAGTTTCTGGCAGAATTTAATGCAAATTCACTGTTCAGTGTTTTCACTCCTTATAAATCTGATGAACTGCTTTTACACAGATACCAAACATCACGTAATTTAAAAAAAAAGTACAGGTGTGCTGCAGCCATGCTACACTCTGCACATGCAGAGCACATAGCTAGGTCACTGCATGCTTAATAGCATCATGGTGCAATATATTGTTATATAGCTACACAACAAGTCTTGATACTTTTTGATCACACCTCGTACAGCATTATGATGTTTCATGCCTGTCTGTAGTTTCTCTATTCACTATTGATTGATTCTTGTGTTGCCTCTGTAAGATTGTACTTTAGACTTCCGTGCTGCCATGCCCAGTATGCTATTTAATGGTAAGTTAACTGGATAAGTTAGTTTCTTTGCATTAGTGTTCTAAAAATGAAGTATTTGATTGTATATTTTTTATATATACTTCTTGCGGGCAACATGATTTCTATATATACAGTAGGGTAGCTAAACAATCCCTAGTATTTTAATAATAACAATATTTTATTCTTGTTGTCCAGTTACATTAGTATTTAATTCATTCTTTTACTTCTGCCATTAGAGCACAAGAAACGTGTCTTGACAAAACCAGAGAGAGTAGTTATCTTGACCAGTGACTATTGATGGAAAAACTTTAGTAATGCTGCCTTTATATTTTAAATTTTGAGTGAATTTAATGAAATTGTGTGCATTATCATCAAATCTAGGCAGATGGTTTATGGTTTTATTTGATTTGATATACCACTTTTATAGTCAGAAGGTCTCTAGTGCAAACATGGCATCAGGCGTTATTATATCCAAGTGCCTACTGTTTTATTATTATTATTATTAATAATAATAAGAGTAGTGTTTAACTATTGGCACAGAAAAAAGCCCAGACTATATAAAGCACTAAGTGGTCGAGAGTTGCAGTGTGTACTGCCTGTTCTTTTAAGGACAAGGAGAGCAGTCCTCACATGTTGGTGATGTCACTGGAAGGAGCACAGGTCAGAGCATTTACTGCAAAGCTACCAGACCTTTATAGCATAATCAACTGAGTATGTGCAGGGCATTCTGTGTCATGACTTTTGCACAGGGCCCTTCCTTGGTTCTTTTTCTTTCCTATGGAATCCAACTGTCACATTTTTCTTAATGGCAACATTTATTTTCTCCTTTGTATGGCCTCCCTTGGTTTGGCTTCTTTTTCCCTTCTGAATCCTAGAGGGTTTTTATTTTTCATCTTAATTCACATTTTCATTCTTTTTCTTATTGCTGTAAGCTTGTACCAATATTAGCGCATTGAGCAGCTTCAAGAAGTGTCCCTAGTGCAGTTGCATAATGTGTGTTACCAACTCTCACAATACATGCATAGTGCAGTTGGGTTCTAGGCACATCATCTCCTGGTTGTGACACCTATCAGATGATAATCTTCCAGAGGTCTTTAAAAAAGACAAGTGCATACCTCTTCAGATAAGTCCAGTCCAAAAGTATTGGTAGCTTTGACATTTGAGGGGTTCTAGAACTGCCGTATGTTGATGCATTGGCATCAGAGAAGTATCACTCCTTCTCACAGTTAGCACCAGTAGAGGCAAGGAAGATACAACATCCTATAGCTCCTCTTACCCAATGAGAGAGAGGGGTTCTACTTCATTGGAATTAGTTGATTTTGATGCTGAGCATCGAGCAAAGGCTAAGAAGCATCAGCATTGGTTCCTGTTGACTTGTGATGCTGGAAGCCAGGAAAGGCAGGCTGAAGAGTGTCTTCTCAAGTATCCCTGCAGAAATTACCATTCGCCTCCAAGAAAACCTAAGAGATTTTTTTTCCAAGGAGCCAGGTCTCTGAAACCAGTACACATGAGGTGACTCATAAGGATGTTGAACATAGTGGTCGTAGTGGAATCGGCTGTGTATCTAGCTCTTTTTACATGTCTTAGTATGAGGCATGCCTAGTGAATCTTAAAACCTCCTGTGATTGCTAGCCACTCAAGTTCTTCGAGATAACATCTGAATCACTCAGCAGCTCAGGGACTTCTGTCCTGGTGGCTGGTTCAATCAAATTTGGCCAGAGGTATCTCCTTCCAAATTGTTCTAACCATGAACTCATCCAACCTAGGTTGGGGTGGAGAGCTAATGTAAAAGAGCTGCATACCCAGGGCCTGCTCATGATAAACTTTATCAAATAAATTTTAGAGCTATAGATGACTTTAAATGCTGTAAGGCTTTCAGAGATCAGTTGGCCAACAAATTGTCCTAATTCAATCAGTCAGGTAGCTATGTTCTGCATGAGCAATTAGGAAAATACAAGATCATATCCTCTGTACTGTGAAACTTAAAATGTGGAACAGAGTCATTTCTGAGGTAACCTTAAGAGCCTCGTATCTGACAGGAAAGGACATCGTCTTAGTGGACAAATTACATAAGAACCTAAAACTGCATGAAGCCCTGTAGGGGAATTTATTGGATAAAGATGATCAATACACCAAAAATAGTCCACAAATCTTGACCCATATCACATACCAAAATGTGGACAAAAACATAGACATCTTCAAAAAAACCTATTCATATATTGCTCATTGCAAAATCTTCAATATTGTATTTCAAATAAATTGGTTACTCAATATGGATGTATAAAAACACCAGCAATCCTGAACAGTGTATATACTCTGTCCCAAAGGAGTATATAGGGACTCAACGGGCAGTCTTGCTGGCGATAACCTGCCGTACCCATTACATCATCGCCTGAAATATTAATGTAGAATCCCTGAGCATTTAACTTTTCAAATTATATTGAAAAAATAACATTTCAAATTCCAAAATGGCTTTTACTGCCGTGCTTGCACTCGAAGGATCCCCCATCACTTTTCCACAGACTTCTGACCTCGGCCAATGGTTTCGCTGACATCAGGCAGCTTCCTCAGAGAGATTGATTTGGCCCATAGCTAAAAAATAGAGTATTAATTAATACACTAGTAAGGATTGCAGGGCATACTCTGTGTCAATAATCATAGCTACCTTGCAGACGTAGCATCAAAGTCAAATAGCCAACCACCCATATGACACTTTACTATTTTTAAAAACCCTTAAGGGCACCCCGATTTAGAAAAGACTAGTAAAACCAATTCCACTCAGTTGGACCATTGAAGCCCTGAGGAGCCACAGTCCTCCAAGGAAAAATAAGTGATTGTTCACATTGACCCAAACACTGGGATATATATCCCCTTCCCCCGGCAGACTGACCTGATCCACAATAAAGTAACACAGTTCTTCAGCTTTATGTGAGGCTGCCATCCAGTGTTCCACCAGCGGTACTGTAATTATACCACGACGAATCACGTACACATGTTCAATTATCTGACTTTTGAACATTCGTGAGGTTTGGCCCACATAGATTTTCTGGCAAGAGCACAAGATATCACATACCACTACCCCCACACTGCAACAGTTTGATGTAACATATGGATGCTGCAAAGAGGGGTGCATGAATTGAGTGAGTTTGATGGTGTTCTGACAAATGACACACTTTCCATATCCTTATGTATTTTCAATAACATCATATGGATGTGAAAGCTGGACAGTGAAAAAGACAGACAGGAAGAAAATTGATGCCTTTGAATTATGGTGTTGGCGGCGAATACTGTGTATACCATGGACTGCCCGAAGAACAAACCAGTCGGTACTAGAGGAGATCAAACCTAAGCTTTCTTTAGAAGCTCAAATGGCAAGACTTCGACTTTCATACTTTGGACACATCATGCGAAGAGAGAGATCATTAGAGAAAGACATCATGCTTGGCAAGATAGAAGGTCAATGCAAAAGAGGAAGGCCAGCAATGAGATGGATCGATACAATAACAGCAGTTACGGGTACCAGTCTGTCAACAATGAGCCGCCTGACTGAAGACCGAACACAATTTAGGATAGCTATCCAGAGGGTCGCCATGAGTTGACTCAGACTCAACGGCACTTAACAACAACAACATGTGTTACATCCGTCTACAAACTGTTGCAGTCAAATCTTTGTATGGAGAGAGACATCTCTGTTCTTGAGAATCTTGTCTAGGTCCTTCATAGCCATTCTGCCAAGAGCAATGCATCGTTGGATTTCTTGAATGATTGTCATTTCCTTATTGATTATTGATCCAAGCAAGTTGCCAGCTATTTCAATTTCTTCTCCATCAGATGATGAGCTTATTGATTTTGCTAGTTGTCAGGATCTTTGTCTTCTCTACGTTAAGGTGCAAGCCCATTTTAAGACTATGTTCCTTGATCTTGAGAAGTAACTGCTTCAAATCATCTTCACTTTCAGCCAGTAATATGGTATCAGCATACTGAAGGTTATTTATGAGTCTCCCACCAATCTTCACACCTTGGTTGTCTTCATACAGCCCTGCTTCTCTGATGATTTGTTTTGCATAGAAATTAAACAGGTAGGGGGGAAATATGCAGCCTTGTCGTACACCTTTGCTGATCTTAAACCATTCTGTTTCTCCTTGTTCCAGTTGAACTGTTGCTTCCCATGCTTCTTAATGTGACCCAGAGTTTCTCATTGTTTACGCAGTCAAAAGCCTTGCTGTAGTCAATAAAACATGTATAGCTATCCTTTTGGTATTCTGCCTTTTCAACAATCTCACATCCGCGATGATGTTCCTTGCCCTTTCCTGAACCCTGCTTGCACTTCAGGCAGTTTTCGTTTCAGGTATGGTCATAGTCTTTGCTGAATGATGAGAAGAATCTTGCTGGCATGTGGAAGCAGGACAGTTGTACGATAATTTCCACAGTCAGTCAGATCACCTTTCTTCAGTATTGGTATAAACACAGTTTTTTTTCAGTCAGTTGGCCATGTTGTTGTCTTCCAGATTTCCTGGCAGAGCCTTGCAAGTATGGGGGCATCCATAACCAATTGCTGTAATATTTCAGTGGGAATGCCATCAGTGCCCTGTGCTTTGTTCTTTGATAAAGCTTTCAATGATGCTTTGACTTCATCTTTCATCACTAATGGTTCCAGATCATAAAGTACAGGTTGAAACGGCTGTTGATCCACTTGATCTTTATGGTATAATGACCAGCTTTTCTTGATGCTCTCAGCATCATTCAGCATGGATCCTTGAGCATCTTGTAGCATTCCAGTTCAAGGCTGACTTTTTTTAGTTCTCTTAGCTTTAGAAAAGCCAATCTTGTTCTTAATAGTTTCAGATTCTGTTTCCTTGCAGGCGTCATTGTAGTACTACTTGTCTCATCTTGCTGCGTGTCGGAAATATCTGTGATTGCCTCTCTTTCTCCTCTGACTTTAGCTTCTCTGCTGATATAACCAGAGTTTTTAAGCAGTCTGCAATATACTCCATCTCTTACTCTCTATCATCATTGCACAACTTCCAGTAAGAAAAAGGGCATTGCACTATTGCTCATAACACCACAGTTTTCATATTGGAAATCTTCATTTGCTTATAAAAAGTTATTAGTGTCCCTTGTATGAGGTGGATGCTCTGTATGACTTGATTAAGATCTCCTCTAAGGTCATGACAGTGGCTTTGGTAGCTCGAAGGTGGCTCTGGCTCTGGACTTGGTCTGCTGATGCCACATCCAAGCTACTACTGAGCAAGCTACTACTAATAATTATCATTTATATAGTGCTACTAGACATCTATGATGCTGTACATATGCCTGTAAGAGATGATTCCTGCTCCACAGAGCTGCAATCTATTCAAGGCAGAAAACAACAACTTAAGAGGACAACCTGCTTATAGCTATTAACTACTTATTTGTATTGTCTTGAATTTCATTATTTGTTTAAATAGGGCATAGAGATCAGAATTGAGACCTCCAAGTTAAGACATGCTCAGTTCCAATGTTGGTTTACAAAAGGCTCTGCTGAACACAGAGCCTTTTGTGAAACACGTATAACACATGCAAGAGTGCACATATATTTGCCAGTATGTAGAGAAGAGGAGCCATTTTAAAAATCTACAAGTGCACAAAAAGCAGCATCAACACAGCACCTTCCACATAAAAATGCCAGTACTTATGCATGGAAGGGGGGATTTTCGCACTTCCATATGAAAGTATCGGCACCTATATGTAGAGTGGGGCTATTTTACAAACCCAGACATATAAATGCCACCATGTAACTAGTGAAGCTGCAATTTTTTTAAAGCTTTCTTTAAGGGCATGTTGCTCTTTAGGGAAGATCCAGAATGCTGGTGAATGACCTGGGAGAGGCTCTCCCACAGAGACTTCCACCAGATAATCCCAGAGGTTCCTCTTGCAGAGGGTAGTGGGGAGTGTTTCAGGGGCAGAAAGAGTTCTAGTATGGCCTATTCTTCCTATGGATCTAAATACAAGAAGGGTCTATCCTTTCTTGGATCTCATTGCTTGCAGGACTCAACAGGAGCCTCCTCGGTCGGCTGGTAAGCCTTCTCAATGAGATCTGGCAGGTCCCTTCTGAGGGTCAGGTGGTTGGGTGGTGTTCTGTCTGTTTTACTCGGAATGGGCCCACATTATGTTCAACTAGTGGGCCTTCAAAGGGGTATGCACTGGAGCTTGTGGAGCCTTTTGGGACACCTTTTTGCAATCTCCTTTCAGTAATCAAGAAAACTCTTCGGCACCTCTTGCAGTTGCAGCCTATTGTACTCATGCCCTTCACAGAGCAAGGTCAGGGGTAGTATTCCATTTATTTCATGGTACTGAAAAAGGATGGGTCATTCCATTCCATTCTAGATTTGAAGGTCATCAGTGCTAAACTGATTCCTTTTTTATGCATGGAGACTCTCAGGTTGATCATTGCATCAATCTGGCAAGGAGAGTTTCTAACCTCCTTGGATCATTCCAAGATGTACTTCCATATACCCGTCGGGGATCAACATCAGTGGTTTTTCCACTTCTGCGTTCTAGGCTGCCAGTCCCAATTCCAGGCCTTGCCCTTTTTCCTTGCTATGGCCCCTCACACCTTCTTTTAAAAGTCATGGTGTTTTATAGTAGCTTTCCTGTAGAAGCAGGGGATCCAGATTCACCATTATTGAATGACTCACTGGTTCAATCTGACTCGTGGAGAAATTCATGGTAGGCACGTCCCAGGTGATCCAATGACAGGTCACATGATCAACTACCCCAAGAACAACTTTAACTCTCTTGGAGTATCCTGGTACCTGCTTCGACATTCACATAAGCAGAGTATTTCTCATCCCAGAGAAATTGATAAAGCTGCAGATGCAACTGATGGGTTTTTGCTCTTGGGCAGTTCCCAGAGTATGGGGCTACTTGCAACTCCTGGGATCAATGACATCTATTCTGGAGCTGGTGTCTTGGGCCAGAGCATACATTCACCCCCTGTAAAAGCACCTTCTGACTCGCTGGTCTCCCTGCTCCCAATTGTTCGATCAGCACCCCTTCCCCCCCCCCCCCCCAGAAGGTCACAATGGAACTGACCTGGTGGCTACAAACTCATCCTCTGATGGCTGGAATAGCTCTGGAGACAGTGTATTGGCTGATAGTCACCATGGATGCCAGCGTTTTGGCCTGAGGAAGCTCATTGTCTGAGCCAGTTTGCACATGGACACTGGTCCCTGCAGGAAGCCTCCTGGTTGATCAGCAGACTATAGTCCAGGGTGATTTGCTAGCTCTGAAGAGGTTCTGGACTCTTTGGAGAGCAAGGCAGTCAGTGTTCTCAGACAGTGCCATGGCAATGGCATATGCCAATAAACAAAGTGGCACGTGCAGCGCCATGGTGGTTGCAGAGGTGGCAGAGCTCTTTCATAAGGCAGAGGCTTACCTGGTGGATCTGTTGCAAGCGCACACGTGGGAGTTGACAGTGTACAAGCCTATTTCTTGAGCCGGGGCACCGTAGAGTCCAGTGAGTGGGAGCTTGCATGTTCAGCCTTATCTTGTGGAGGTGGGGGCCTGCATGTGTTCAGTCTGATGGCTACCCAGGAGAATGCCAGGGTGAAGAACTTTTTCAGCCACAGATTTGTGGGTGGTGGGCTTGGATGTCCTTTTGTGGATCTCTTGAGCCTGTTGGTGGGGTCCCCTCTTACTACCTTAGGGCAAGGGGCTGCTATGTCCTTATTTATGGTCTGGCCCTTGAGAGGCTCAAGTTGTCTAATATAGGATACTGTGGAACAGTAGTCAATACCTTTTTTAAGGCCTGGAGAGCCTCTACCTCCTAGGACTATGTTACAGTCTGGAGGGTCTTCAAGAGGTGGTGTTCATCTCAGGCCCAAGATGACAAGAGGGCAAACATTGTGACCAATTTGTTCTCAACAGCCTTTGAATGCTACCGGGGGCAAGTTCAAGGTGTGTCTTTGGCAGTGCACCTGGATGTGTTCTGCTTCCTCAAATGGGGTAAAGTAGATCCATCTCCGCTGTGCTGCAATGGAGCCTTTCTCTAGTGTTGAAGGCATTGAAAGGTTTCACATTTTAGCCTCTTTGGAAGGCCTTCCTTCGGGATTTGATCTCAAAGGTGGTATTTCCGTTGGCTACTGCTCCCACCAGATGGGTGTCAGAGCTCCAGGCCTTATCCTGTAGGCGACCCTTTCTGATCATCTTGTCAGCATCTGTCTCACTGAGGATGGTGCTTTCCTTTCTCCCAAAAGTGCTCTCTCTCTTTCATCTTAATTTGTGATCCTGCCCTTCTCCTTGAAGGAGAACCTTCAGTCAAACCCCTCGCTACATCAGCTGGACATGAGGAATTGCATTGGTGAAGAATCTAGAGATTACTAATTCCTTCTGGCAGTTGAACTATCTATTTGTCCTATTCAGCAGCCTGAGGAAGGAACAGGTGGCAGCTAAGTCCTTGATCGTCTACTGGCTTAAGAAGGCTGTTAATTCAGCCTACCTCCTGTGTGCTGGAGAGAGTTAGAACTTACTCCGCTAGGGTGCAAACCTCTTCATGGACTGACTCCATTTTGGTGTCTACGGAAGACATCTGTAAGGCTGCTGCGGGGAAACCTTGAGCACTTTTGTAAAGCACTACAGAATGCAAGTGAGAGCTGGAGCATATACTATTCTATCTGGGGTATCATCTTCCTCCCACCTTGGCTCCTGATTGCTTGGGTATGTCTCACTCATCTGGACTGGTCTAACAGGATGATAAGGAAGGAAACATTTTCCATACCTGCTAATTTCCTTTCTTTGAATCCTGCTAGACCAGTCCAGGACCTGCCCTGGAAGACAACTCTTTCAGATTTGGGAGCCCTGCTACCTTTTATTTATTTTTTTAAAATTTATTTTTAACTGCATTATCAGTATGAGTGCCTGATGCAGAGTCGAGTGGTAAGAGAGCCAAAAGAGTGTTGGTACAAAGTTATTATTAACACTTTTTTGAGTTCTGAGTTGAAATGTGTCATATTGGCTTCTCTCAGTGCTGCGCCAAAATATATACTAGTGATGGCATAACGAAAGCTATTCTAGTTCGCCTCTACCTGCTCATTCATCTGGACTGGCCTAGCGGGATACAAGAAAAGGAAGTTAGGAGGCATGTAAAATTTCTCCATACATCTGTAAAAGCTCAGGCTGATTAATCTTCACATCTTTATTTTCTATTTCTTAAAAGAAATGAATACCTACCAACGGTTGGTGGCTTTTTGATCTGAATAATTCATTGTGTATTCCCAGTTGTTAGATGCCATAACTGGTTTTCCTATATAAAAACTGTGGTGTTATGATTCAAAGTGTAATGTCCTTCTCACTGGAAGATTGAACAGTGATAAGAAGACAGAGTATATTGTGGACTGTTTAAAAACTCCGTAATTATACTATCTCGCGTCCATTCCTGCAAAAATATTTTTAGTAGATAAAATTGGAAAAAAATATTTATTTTCTGGGATGTTCAAAGCAGTTTTAACTAGTAAAATGAAAGTTGTTATGAAGTTTACAATTTAAACTATGGGCTGATGCAGCAGAAACCACCTATAAATTTGATGCTTTATACCATTTTTTATTAATTGCCTCTAATGGGGAAGAAAAGAAGAAACATATAAAATGGATTGTTGCCAACAAAAACTTATTTGCCCACTGGCGTTTTGCTTTTATTTTTCCCTTTATTTGTTTGTTTCTATATGTAGGGACAGCTATCCTATTTGCCCTCGGAGAAAGCAAAGTTGCTTGTGTATGTGTGCTGTCGAGTCAGTGCTGGCGACTTAGTAATGAATGTTTTTTGAGGACATCAGGATATTGATTCCCACAAAATTCTTCTGCCTACCCAAGGAATTTGCTTCTTCAATTTATAGCTATACTGACTGAAAAGGGCTCCATGTCAATACTATGAAATAGAATATTTTGCACATGCTTAACTGAGCATGCTAGAAAGCTCTGTTAGCTTTTTAGTAAATGCTCTAATCTAGGTTCCATCTGATGCTGATGACTGATAACTTACTGTCGTCCAGAAAACAGCCATTATAGGTAGGCAGCTTTGCTTTTTCACAAATAGAATGGATACTTTAGCTCACTTCATTCATTTATATATTGTCTTATATGCTCAGGTGGGTTTGGAGGATTTGGAACCACAACCACTGCAGCCTCAGGTTCTACTTTTAGCTTTGCTGCTCCCACCAACACAGGCACCACAGGTAAGAGCCTTTCAGTTTTTTTAAGGTCTTGTGTCTTGATGGCCCAGTGGGAGTTCTGTATGCTGAATGCAGAAAGTGTGTTTGATTTTTGGTTCTACTTCATACTTGCAGGTTGGGAACAATGCAGAGCCAACATGCACCACTCTCTCAGTGTGTCGCAAATAAACAGTATGTCCATCTAGTATGTCAGAAATCTGCCTACAAACTAGCCTATGGTAACTCTAAAAACTAGCTTGGCCACTAATTTTCATCATTACATGGCTAGTTCAGAAATTTCTATTGCTCCACAGGACATATCAGCTGAACAAAGTGCACACTTGTAACACTCTCCTATGCCCCTTCCACCAGGGATTGTTACCTCAATGTTTTAGCTATATGTTAAGGAGCAAAGTGAATGGGCCAAAGATCCATCTTCAAAATATTGGATGCCTACTAATGAGGACCTTTGGCACTTAAGTTTTTGTTTTTCTCTCTCTCACTATCACAAAATTGCAGCAAATACCATTCATTCATCTTATGAAAAACTCATAATGTAAAAAATGTATATTATTTCTACTTTTTTTATTTTATTACATCCATACAGATTTTTTCTAGGATATCAATACTCTTTTTCCACTCTTCAGACGGACTTTTGTTATCTTATTGAGACAGTACATTTTTTCAAAAAGATAATGGAGCTCATTTACTGTCAACAGAGTATCACTTTTACTGCCCTCAGCGGCATCAAGATATCACTTGTACTTCTGTTTCAGAACATTTCATCATCGCTCCAAAATCCACAAAAATCATTTTTTAGATATATATTTACGAGGTGTGATCAAAAAGTATTGAGACTTGTAGAATAACACAAGAAGTATAATACTGACAGTTATTGCACTCTTGTTTCTTTCAAAGTAGGCCCTTCTGATAAAACACACTTCCTACAGCGTTCCTGCCAATGCTGGAAACAATTTTGAAATGCCTCTTTCGTTATGCTGTGAAACTGCTTTGTCGAATTTTGCTTAATGGTCTCCAAGTCATCAAATTTCCTTCCTTTCAATGGTAATTTCAGTTTTGGAAACAAGAAAAAGTCACAGGGTGCGAAGTCAGGTGAATACAGAGGCTGATGGACTTGCTTGATTTGGTGTTTGGCCAAGAGCTGCTGGAAAAGATGTGATATAAGATGTGATATAAGATGTGAAAAGATGTGATATAAGATGTGATGGAGTGGGGGAGTAGCCTAGTGGTTGGGGCAAGGTACTTCAGGCCGGAAGGTCGGTGGTTCAAATCCCACTAGAGGACAGCAACCTTGGGCCGGAAGGACTGGGGTTTCTAGTCCCACAGGTGCTCCTTGTGGTCTTGGGCAAGCCACTTAACCCTCCATAGCCCATGTTCCCTGTAAAATAGTTATCTCCAAGTTATAATACCCTGTTCAATGTAATTTCAGTTTGTTCAATGTAAACCGCACTGATGCAGAATAGCGCGGTATATAAGAGAATGTAAATAAATAAATAAATAAATAAATATAAGCTGGGGCGTTATCATGATGAAACAACCATTCACCATTCCTGTGCAACTCTGGCCTTTTACGACATACTCAAACGAGTCAAAACTTGGACGTAGTACTCCCTATTGATGGTTTGGCCTTTTGGATTATACTCATAATGAACAATACCCTGGTAATCAAAGACAATTTTGGCCATGACCTGGACATTGCTCATCACCCGATGGGCTTTCTTGGGTCTGGGAGACTTTGGAGTCTTCCATTGTAAGGATTGAGTCTTAGTTTCTGGATCATAACCATAAACCCACGATTCATCACCAGTAATGATCTTTTTTATGAAATCTGAGTCATTTTCAATGCATTCCAACAACTCCCTGGCTGCAGACAGTCTATCTTCTTTTGGTTAGGGGACAGGAATTTCAAGATAAATTTTGCAGACATACATCTCATCCTCAAATCAACAGTAAGAATAGACTGGACCAACCTGAAACCGATGTCCATGTCCTCAGCAAGCTCCTTGATAGTCAATTGACGATTTGAGCGTATTGCGGCACACACTGCTTCAATTTTGTCTTCATTCCTGCATGTGGATGGCCTTCCAGAACGTTCGTCACTGTCAGCACTTTGGCGGCCCTCTTGGAAAAGTTTGTTCCAGTCATAAACTTGAGCATGACTCATGCAGTCATTGCCATACACTTGCTATAACATGTCATAAGTTTCTTTGCACGAATCTCCAAGTTTCTGGCAGAATTTAATGCTTTTTGACATATTCATAAATGACCTGGAAAAGGGAATAACGAATGAGATTATCAAATTTGCAGATGACATGAAACTATTTAAAGTTGTTAAAACCCATGAGGATTGTGGAAAATTGCAAGAGGATCGTGATAAATTGGAAGACTGGGCATTCAAATGGCAGATGAAATTTAATGTGGACAAGTGTAAAGTTATGCACCTAGGAAAGAAAAACCCAAACTATGGTTACACGATGCAAGGTTCCACATTAGGAACCACCACCCAGGAAAAAGGTTTAGGTGTCATTGTGGATAACATGTTAAAACCCTCGGTCCAGTGTGCAGTGGTGGCCAAGAGAGCAAATAGAATGCTAGGTATCATAAGGAAAGGAACGGAAAATAAAACAGAGGATATTATAATGCCTCTATCGTTCCATGGTACAACCGCACCTTGAGTATTGTGTGCAGTTCTGGTCGCCGTATCTTAAAAAGGTTATAGCGTTATTAGAAAAGATACAGAGAAGAGCCACCAAAATGTTAAAGGGGATGGAAGGATACCCCTATGAAGAGAGGCTAAAAAGGTTAGGGCTCTTCAACCTGGAAAAGAGACGGCTGAGGGGAGATATGATAGAGGTCTATAAATTAATGAATGGATTGTTTACGTCATCAGAATATAGAAAGACTAGGGGACATTCAATTAAGCTACAGGGTAACCTATTTAAGACTAATCGGAGAAAATATTTTTTCACTCAACGTGTAATCAAACTCTGGAATTTGTTATCGGAGGATGTAATAAAAGCTTGTAAGTGTAGCTGGGTTTAAAAAAGGTTTGGACAAGTTCCTGGAGGAAAGGTCCATAAACCATTATTAAAAGGGACCAGGGATATCACTGCTTGCCCCAATACAAGCATTGTGGAACCTGTGTCTTTTGGGGAAACTGCTAGGTACTTATGACCTAGATTGGCCACTGTTGGAAACAGGATACTGGGCATGATGGACCTTGGTCTGACCCAGTATGGCATATTTTATGTTCTTATGTTGTTTTTTATCACATCTCATGTTTACAATGCTTTCATTGTGTCATGAGCTCCATTATCTTTCTCCATTACAAGAGAGAAATTTCATGGATTTAATAAAATAAAAAAAGTAGAAATAATATATATTTTTTACGTCATGAGTTTTCCATAAGGTGAATCGAATGAATGGTACTTGCTGCAATTTTGTGATGTACTGATTGAATAATTTTTGCAGTGGTTTCTGTGGCATTGTTGTTGTTTTTTTCTTTATCTTACTACATATATGGAAGTAAAGCACATTTCCATGGACTAAACACCCAGAAGGGGAAAAATGTTTTGATTTTGAAAAAAATGTTAGATCAACCCAGTACTTTGGCAGGTGAGGTGATTACTTTGAGACAGATGCAAAGGTATCAGATCACTGACCCCTGAATTATCAGAATCTCAAGTGATTCAATTTCAGAAGTGTGCAAGTCATATAATTTTGAACTGTCCCACAATAGATAGCTTGCAGCAATTTCAGTTGTATACATTACCTTTTTGAGGAACAAGCAGGTTCTCCAGGACCAAGCAGGAAGTCAGTCCTCACATATGGGTGACGTCGGCGCCGACGGAGCCCTCGCGGAGCAATTTTCCCCAGCTTTCAAAGAAAGCCTTTGGGAATTGCAGCGCGCATGCGCGGTCCTCTTCCCGCCCAAGTCCTTGCTCAGTCTTCTTTTTTCCGCGGAGCCCTACAGACGTTGTTTGTAATTCCCCGCAGAAAAGTTGATTTTATTTGTCTTTTTTTCTCGGTTTCAACGCCGGTTCTTTTCCCGCCCGGACCCGCAACGCCGGTTGCGAGTCCGTTCTTTATTTTTCGGTTTTTTGTCCTTCGTGACAGATTTCGCGCCTTTTTACTTTTTCACTGGCAGCCCGGTCTTTTGACCTCGCAGGGGCCCTTTTTCCCCCGATGGCTGCCAGCGGGTTTAAGAAGTGTGATCTGTGTAAGAAGCTCATGTCTCTTACCGACACACACGACTACTGCCTCCGCTGCCTCGGACCCGATCATGACCCGATGATCTGTGGTCCGTGTGGCAAAATGTCCTCAAAAGCGTTGAGGAGTCGGCAGCATCAGCGGGAACGTATCTTCTCTGACTCCGGCCGGGCTCGGACCTCGTCAGAGGCTTCGACGTCTCGGGACTCTGGTCCTGAGCATCGTCGAAGTACCTCTGAAAGGGGGTCTCCTACCCGGGAACATATCACCACTACCCTCAGGCCTCGGCAGCTCCCCAGCAGGGTAAGCAAGCCAAGGGACGGGGTAATGGATCACGTAGGCAGCAAGCCCCCAAGCCTGCACCACCGGCCCCTGCTCAGCAGGGTGGGGGTTTTTGACTTCATCAGCATAGCCTCTCCCCCTCAGCTGGTTTCTCTCAGCACGGGAGGCCGGCTGGTCCACTTTGCCCACAGGTGGACCAACATCACTACAGATACCTGGGTACTTCACATAGTCCAAGAGGGCTATCTTCTGCACTTCCACCAGGTACCTCCCTCCTACTTTCCGGGGGAGCCTCTCAGACTCCCTCTGCACAGGGACTTACTCCTTCAGGAGTTAGCAAGTCTTCAGGAACAGGCGGTGGAACCGGTGCCCCACCACCTGAGAGGTCAAGGCTTTTACTCCAGGTACTTTCTGATACCCAAAAGAACAGGAGGCCTCAGACCCATCCTGGACTTGCGGAACCTCAACAAGTTCCTCGCAAAGGAAAAATTCAAGATGCTTACCCTTGGAATCCTGCTGCCCTACCTCCAGCAGGGAGACTGGCTATGCTCCTTGGATTTAAAGGATGCCTACACTCACATCCTCATCCACCCCAGCCACAGACAATATCTCAGGTTTGTTGTGGGGGGCAATCATTACCAGTACAGAGTACTACCCTTTGGCCTATCCTCCGCACCAAGGGTGTTCACCAAATGTCTAGCAGTGGTGGCGGCTTATCTAAGACTTCAAGTCCTCTTTGTATTTCCATACCTGGACGACTGGCTCATCCAGAGCACAGTCTTCCCAAGAGGCCACTCACGCCACGCACCGCACTGTGGCTCTGCTCCAGCACTTGGGCTTTGTCATAAACTTCGCAAAGTCCACTTTGCTCCCCTCTCAGGAACTCGAGTTCATTGGCGCACGATTAAACACGCTTCAGGCACGTGCCTTTCTGCCTCTCGACAGGGCAAACAGGCTCATGGATCTTGCCAGCCACTTTCACAGCAATTCCCTGGTCTCTGCCAGGCAATTTCTGAGACTGCTCGGCCATATGGCTTCCACAGTCCATGTGACCCCCAATGCCCGCCTGAACATGTGGCCTGCTCAATGGTGCCTTCGCACACAATGGCATCAGGCCACTGGGAGCCTAGCGGACTCCGTACAGATTTCCGACCCGCTGGTCTCTTCTCTTCAATGGTGGCTTCATCTGCCAAACCTAGTGCTCGGAATGGCTTTTCAGTCTCCTCCGCCTTCTCAGGTCCTGACGACCGATGCTTCTCTCCTGGGTTGGGGAGCACATTGCCAAGGGATATGTACTCAAGGCCTCTGGACTCCTTGGGAGTCTGCCCAGCAGATCAACTTCCTGGAACTCAGAGCTATCCGCCTAGCTCTGAGGGCCTTCTCCCACCTCACTTCTCACCAGTCTGTGCTGGTCCAGACGGACAATCAAGTTGCGATGTTCTACGTGAACAAACAAGGGGGCACAGGCTCCTTCCCTCTCTGTCGGGAAGCACAAAAGCTGTGCTCTTGGGCCGTCAGCTGCGGCATCCTCCTCAAAGCTGTTTATCTCCCGGGTCAAGAAAATTGCCTGGCAGACAAACTGAGCAGAATCCTCCAGCCGCACGAGTGGAGATTGGATCCGTTGGTGCTTCAGCGGATCTTTCTCAAATGGGGCCTACCCACAATGGATCTCTTTGCCAGTCCTCTCAACCGGCAACTTCCCCAATTCTGCTCTCGACAACCGCATCCTCACAGAGTAGCGGCGGATGCTTTTCTTCTCTCCTGGTCCACAGGCCTTCTGTATGCCTTTCCTCCCATGCCACTGGTGTCTCGGACGCTCTTCAAGGTTCTCCGGGACAAAGCTTCAATGATCCTCGTGGCTCCTCGGTGGCCGAGGCAACCTTGGTTCCCGCTTCTAATGCAGCTGGCGGTGGACACTCCACTTCCTCTGGGGTTTCAGCCCGATCTCCTGACCCAGGATCACGGGACTCTCCTACACCCCAACCTCCGGTCCCTTCATCTGATGGCCTGGCTGCTGAAAGGGTAGTCCTGGCTCCCCTCCTGCTGCCTCCAGATGTGGAGGAAGTCGTCTTGGCCTCCAGGCGACCCTCCACCCGGAGGTCCTACGCTCTGAAGTGGCGTCGGTTCTCCGTCTGGTGTGCTCAGCAGTCTCATGATCCCTTCTCCTGTTCGATATCAGTGGTCTTGCAATACTTGCTTTGCCTCTCCGAACTTGGACTTAAGGCCAACTCGGTCAGGGTCCACCTCGGTGCTCTTTCTGCGCATCACATGCCGGTGGATGGCAGGCCTCTTTCCAGCCACCCTCTAGTGGCTCGTTTCCTCAGAGGCCTCCTTCTCCTTAAACCACCTTTGCGCCCACCAGCCCCTGACTGGGATCTGAATGTGGTTTTACAGCGGATTACCTGTCCGCCTTTTGAACCTATGGCTACCTGTCATCTTCGTTTTCTTTCTTGGAAAACCTTATTCTTGGTAGCCCTCACTTCTGCTAGACGCATTAGTGAGCTACAGGCCCTAGTCTCTGATCCTCCTTACACTCGGTTCTACAAGAATAGGGTAGTCCTGCGGACTCACCCTAAGTTTCTTCCTAAAGTGGTTTCCCCTTTTCACATCAACCAGGAGGTGGTACTTCCGACCTTCTTTCCCAGGCCACACTCCAGCCGAGCTGAGATGGTCCTGCATACCCTGGACTGTAGAAGGGCGTTAACCTTCTACCTTGACCGTACGCGGGAGCACCGAAAGGCTGTTCAGCTCTTCGTGTCTTATGACCCCAACAAGTTGGGGCTCCCTGTCTCCTAGCGTACTCTGTCCATCTGGATTGCTGACTGTATCGCTTGGGCTTATGAGGCAGCCGGCCTCTCGTTGGAAAGTCGAGTCACGGCTCATCGTGTTAGGGCGAAGGCTGCGTCAGTGGCTTACCTCCGCTCTGTTCCATTGGCAGACATCTGCCGGGCCGCTACTTGGTCTTCAAGCCAGACTTTCGCAGCCCATTACTGCCTGGAGAGGGAGTCCCGCAGGGACAGTGCTTTCGGACAGGCAGTCCTCCGTAATCTCTTTGAGGTATAGGCAACTCCTGCCCTCTGTCCCGGATGTTGGGCTACCGGTTGGGGGCGTACTCAGAGAAGATTCCTTCCTTCTGTGCTACTGAGCTTGAGGGAGCTCCTTTTTTGTGCTTAGGGTCTCCGGTAGCCTTAAGCTTGGGAGTCCCATATGTGAGGACTGACTTCCTGCTTGGTCCTGGAGAAAGAGTAGTTGCTCACCTGTAACAGGTGTTCTCCAGGAGCAGCAGGAATCAGTCCTCACAACCCTCTCTCCTCCCCTTGGAGTTGCAGTTCTATGATTTCGTTTTTGCTAATTTTTGCTGTCTTTTAGCTACGTCATCAGACTGAGCAAGATGGCACCCTTGGGCAGGAAGAGGACCGCTGGGGAAAATTGCTCCGCGAGGGCTCCGTCGGCGCCGACGTCACCCATATGTGAGGACTGATTCCTGCTGCTCCTGGAGAACACCTGTTACAGGTGAGTAACTACTCTAAATCAGTTCTCATATATGGGTGACATCGATGCCAACAGAGCCCTCGCAGAAGTATCTCCCCAGTTTCCAAAGAAAGCCTTTGGAAGATGCCACCACGCATGCGTGGTCCCCTTCCCGCCCAAAGGTGCCATCTTGGTCAGTCTCCCTTTTTCCATGGGGACGTATGTCTTGTCCCCCCCCCAAAAAAGTAAATTTTTTGTATACTCTTATACACTTTTTGTTCCTTTCCCGCCTTCGAGGCCCGCTGCCCCAGCGTCGGATCTCGCAACTTAGTTTTATTTTTTGTTAGGTTCCTTCAGCGCTTTCACCTCTCAAGGGTCCTTATTGCCCCAATGACCACCGGTTTCAAGAAATGTGATCGGTGCTCCAAAGACATGTCGCTCACTGAAACTCATAGAAACATGATGGCAGAAAAAGACCACATGGCCTATCTAGTCTGTCCTTCCATATCAACAACTACAACAGTCCACTTTTTACCATTAGAGATCCTCTGTGTTGGTCCCATGCTTTTTTGAATTCAGTTACTGTCCTCATCTCTACCACCTCCACTGGGAGACTATTCCACGGATCCACTACTCTTTCCGTAAAGAAATATTTCCGCATATCACTCCTGAATCTTTCTCCCTTCACCCTCATCCCATGTCCCCTCGTAGCAGAACTTGCTTTCAATTGAAAGAGGCTCTCCCTGAACATTTATGCCACGGAGGTATTTAAACATCTCAATCATATCACCTCTATCCCGCCTTTCCTCTAAGGTGTACATATTAAGATCCTTAAGTCTGTCCTCATATGCTTTATAATGAAGCCCACTAATCATTTTAGTAGCCACCCTCTGCACCGACTCCATCCTGTTCACATCCTTTTGAAGGTGCGGTCTCCAGAATTGCACACTATACTCCAAATGAGGTCGCACCAAAGACTTATACAGAGGCATTATCACCTCCTTTTTTCTGCTAGCCATTCCTCTCCGTATGCACCCAAGCATCCTTCTAGCTTTTGCCGTCACCTTTTCTACCTGTTTAGCTACTTTAAGATCATCAGACACAACCACGCCTAGGTCCCGCTCTTCTTTAGTGGACAAAAGTTCTTCACCTCCTATACTGTATTGCTCCCTTGGATTGCTGCAGTTCAAATGCATGACCTTACATTTTTTAACATTAAATCCCAGCTGCCAAATTCTAGACCATTCTTCAAGCTTAGCTAGATCCCTCCTCATGTTATCTACACCTTCCTGGGTGTCTACTCTGTTGCAGATTTTGGTATCATCTGCAAAGAGGCAAACCTTACCCGACAGCCCTTCCGCTATATCACTAACAAAGATGTTAAAAAGAATCGGACTAAGGACAGATCCCTGGGGCACACCACCGGTAACATCCTTCTCCTCAGAGTGAGCTCCATTTACTTGTACTCTTTGTCGCCTCCCACCCAACCAATTTCTAACCCAAGCAGTAACTTTAGGGTCCATCCCTAGGGTGCTCAGTTTGTTTATAAGTCGCCTGTGAGGAACAGTGTCAAAGGCTTTACTGAAATCTAAATACACCACATCTAGAGCTCTCCCTCGGTCCAACTCCCTGGTTGCCCAGTCAAAGAAATCAATCAGATTTGTCTGACAAGACCTGCCTCTGGTGAATCCATGCTGCCTCGGATCCTGTAATCCGCTGGACTCCAGAAACCTCACTATTTTCTCTTTCAGCAGCGTTTCCAATACTTTACTCACCACCGAAGTTAAACTAACCGGCCTGTAGTTTTCAACCACATCTTTACTTCTGCTTTTGCTTCTCTCCAGTCCTTTGGCACCACTCCCGACTCCAACAAGGCATTGAAAAGGTCAGTGGAGTTGCTAGAACGTCCCCAAGTTCCCGCAGTATTCTAGGGTGTATCCCATCCGGTCCCATCACTTTGTCTACTTTAGGTTGAGCTAGTTTCTCACGAACACAGTCTTCTGAAAATTGTTCAAGATGTCCCTCGGTTCTGTTCCTATTTGTGGGTGTTTTCTGAGGTCCTGCTCCTGGTTCTTCATCTGTGAACACAGAACAAAAATATTTGTTAAGCAATTCCGCTTTATCCTTATCAAAAATGTGTGGCTTTCTACATATTCCCCCCCCTGCTCCCTTGAGTCTGACAATACCACTTTTGCCCTTCCTCTTCTCACTAATATATCTGAAAAATGTTTTATTAGGTGTTAGCTGTTTCCAAACCTGAGGAGGTTACTAGAGTTCAGCAACCTACTGTGCTCAAGGAAAGTTCCCCTAAAGCAGCAAAAAGAAAGTAACCTTGCTTTAAAAAATATACAAAAAACCCTTTTAAGAGCTCCCAGTCATGGTTGCCTCCAGTGTCTGGGCTGCCGACCATGACCCGGGGGAATGTCCCCTGTGCTAAAAAATGTCCACCATGGCCATCCAGTGCAGCTGGAAAAAGCAAGAGGACATCTTCCACAGTGCGGACTCGACCTCAGTTTCACCGGTAGCCCTGTACTCAAATGCCCCTCACGGATCCTCAGAGTTGCATAAGGCCCCCGTGTTTCCCGAGCGGGCTTGCAGACATTCCAAGCAAGGGTCCCTGGAGCGAGAGCGTAAGAAGAAAAAAAGACTCCAGGATCTCATTCTGGGAGACGGACAAGCAGGGGAAATCCATGTGCAGTCCCTCAGCCCCCGACGGGCTTCTGAGGAGTCTTGAGAGGGAGCAGCCCCTGAAGGTACGCAGGGCAGAAGTCGAGGCATCTGGTGACGGACCCCTGTCTCCTGAGGGCCATTCCGCTGAAGATCCTCCCTCTTCTCCTCAACACCAGACCCGGTAACCCCGGCGTTGGTGTCTCTGACGGCCACCCTCGAGTGGGAAACTTGTATGTTGTGCTTGAATGCAGTGTTTCTGCGTTTCTTGCGTTCCAACAGGTGTTGAGACTTGGCCCCGCTGGTGCTCATGCCGAGACATCAGAGCCCTCAATACTGAGGACTCCTTGGGTTGCCAAAGTGATCCCCAAGAGCCAGATGCCTCGGGTAGATCCTTGGAGAGGATCTTGATCTCGCTCCCACTCCTCGGGGGGGGGGGGGGGGTGTCTTTGCAGGCGAGTGCCTCTGGCTCCGGCCATGCCTCAGCATCGAAGACCGGAGCAACGACGCTCTTGGAACCGTCGGGCCTCGAGTCTTCCTTGGACTACTCAGCTTGGGAGTCCAACACTGAAATGTCCCCGGAGTCCAGGGTCCACCGGGACCTCCCTTCGAATCCGTGGCAGCTAGGTACTGATCCCCAACTGAGGGCATCTTGTTCCTTGAGTTTGTCCGGGACATGGTCCGAGCCCTCTCCCTCACTACGGAGGAGGACTCTCGTATGGAGGAACTCAACATCCTCCGGTACGAGGCGTCACCTAAAGAGACCCTGATGGTACCGGTCCCCTCCATTCTTAACAGACTCCTTCTCCGGATGTGGGAGGCCCCGGCCTCGGTGTAGATTGTCAGTCGCCACCTGGATACCATGTACTGAGTCCAGCGCGGGCCAGGTTTCCGGAAGACCCAACTCCCCCACACCTCCGTGGTTGTGGAGTTGGCCATGTGTCGACAGAAGAGCCCAAAGATGCACTCTTCGGTGCCCCCGGGCAGGGAGTCCCGTGCCCTCGATGTCTTCTGGCGAAAAACTACCAGGGCTCGATGCTTGCTTGCCGCATCCAGTCATACTAACTTTATACCGGTATGTTCCTCCAAGACCTGTTGAAGGAACTTAGAGGCATCGCAGCTGGTGTCGATGCAGATCACCTCTGGCGCTCCAGACAATTACGAAGTCCGTCGGGGAGTTTTCCAGGTACCTCTCCTGGGCCGCCTACGACAGCTTCGAGTCCAGCGTGCGGGCATTGGGGCCCGACCCCAGGCTTGGCTCCAGATATCCGATCTCGAGCAATGGGTGAAGAAGAGAAGCTGCTCAATGTCCCATGCCTTGGGGAGCAGCTTTTCGGCAAGCCCATGGAGGATAAGGCCACCAAGATCGAGACTGAGTATGTGACCCGGACTCGACTCTTGAGGGAAGACTTCCATTCTTCCCAGGAAGAAGCCTCCAGGAAAGAAGCCCCCTTTTCATAGAAAGGGCCAATCCTATCGAGGCTATTCTCCATACCCGGCAGCCAGACCCCTCAGCAGGGCCCCCAGGGCAAAGGAGCGGTGCAATTGCACTGCGATTCTCCCTTCCAGACAATTCGGAGATGTGCAAGATACAGGAAAGCTTGTGGTATCCTATGTCCTGCTAGCCATCGTCTGACCTCTCTAAAGGCCTGCTGATATTTTAAGGCCATACTGTAGTCTGGGAATATCCATATCTTGTTATTCTGGTGCGCAATTGCCCCGATTTGATGAACTTGCCGCAAAATCCAGTCCTGATGTCTAAAGTTTAATATTTTTTTACCAGAACAGAGTGCGGTCTGTCATGAAGCTGTGCTTGTCCTCCTGGGACACGATGTGCCCTTTCCACCACCAATCTTCTGGGGGGAGAGGGTCGTGAAACCGTTCCTGAAGCAAGTTCTCTATCTGCTCCTTCATACCTTGTTCTTTCCCACCCTCCGTGTGGCCCAGGATCCTCAGATTAGACCTTCACGACCGGTTCTCCAGATCTTCAACCTTGGCCCAAAGCTTTTTTATTTGTGCCTGTTGGGCGGATTTGTCCTTTTCTAATATTTGCTTCTCCAGGATCAAGCAGGAAGTCAGTCCTCACATATGTGTGACGTCGGAGCTGACGGAGCCCCCGTGCGGAGCATTTCCCCAGCTTTCAAAGAAAGCCTTTGGGAATGCAGTGCACCTGCGCAGTCCCCTTCCCGCCCAAGGGTGCCATCTTGCTCAGTCTTTCTTTTTCCGCGGAGCCCAACAAATGTAGTTTGTGTCACCCGGGAAAAGTAGATTTTTTTTCTGCGATTTTTCGCGTTTCTTTATCCTGTTCGACGCCAGTTCCCCTTCTCGCCTGGGTTCAGTACACCGGTATCGAGTCCGAAACTTCTTTTTCGGTTTTTCTCCTTTGTGACTAGCGTTCGCACTTTTTCTCTTATTTTCACTGGCAGCCCGGTCTTTTGACCTTGCAGGGGCCATTTGGTGCAAGAAACTTATGTTTCTCACCAACACACATGACTGCTGCCTCCGATGCCTCGGGCCCGACCATGACCCGCTGGTCTGTGGCCCTTGTGGCAAAATGTCATCAAAGGTACTTCGGAGCCTTCAGCATCAACGTGTGAGAATTTTTTCAGAGTCCACGTCCGATCAGGCCTAGACTTCGTCAGAGGCCTCGACATCTCGGGAATCTGACCCTGAGCGCCGTCGTGGTTCCTCTGAGAGGGGGTCTCCCACCCGGTAGCACAAAAGGAAGAAAAAGCTTGTGAGGGCGGCATCAGTGGAGGCCCCTGGGTCCTCGAGGGCCAGGTTGCATAGCCCTGATCGCTGCCCCGGGCTCTCGGAGTCGGAGAGGCCGTCCAAACAACCTCGCATGGAGCTGGAGTCCCCGAGTCATGTAAGTTCTATTGTCCTCGTGGACTCTCCTCCAGGAGAACCTACTTCAGGCCCGATGCCGTCGGGGCCCGAGTCGGGGGCTGCTGAGTCTCCTGAGCTCGGATTCAGGCTGACGGCCTTGGAGAGCAGCTTGGCTGCCTTCATGGAACAGCAGCGGGTACTGATCGCAGGTCTGACTGGTGCATCTGCCTCGACCACCGGGACCTCGACATCTAAGTCGACCCCGGAGGCCGAACCTATCCTCAAGTCCATCAAGTCTCGAGTCGATCCTCGGCCAAGGTCCCCCTCGACCTCCCGTGTGGGGACGAGATCATCGATGCCGGTGCCCTCGGCGTCGGGGCAGGTGGCACCGAGGCCCACACGGCCAGAGCCGCTCGACTCCTCCTTGGAGGAGTCGGCGTGGGAGACTGAGGATGAGGAGTCTCCTGACACCTTCCAGACCCGGTGCGTCCCTTTGGACTCCCCAGATTCCGAGCCTCGGAGAAGGTTCCCCCCCGGAGGATACCCGATTCTCTGACTTCGTGTGGGACATGGCCAAGGCTTTGGCATTCTCTGCGGACGCTGATGAGGAGCCTCGAGCCGAGGAGCTCGATGCTCTCCAGTATGATTTTCCTCCGAAGGAAGCCTTTAATGTACCGGTTCCTCCAATGCTGGAATGGCTGCTCTTCTGTATGTGGGAGGCACCGGCCTTGGCGCCGATTCTTAGTAAACAGGTCAATTCCATGTATTGAGTCCGTAAGAGCCCTGGGTTCCAAAATGCACAGCTACCGCACAATTCCATGCTTGTGGAATCGGCCATGCACCGCCTGAGAGAGAAGAGTCAGAAGATGCAATCCTCGGTGCCTCCGGCCGGGAGGCCCAGAACCTGGATGCCCTCGGTAAAAAGTGCTTCCAGGGCTCTATGCTATCTTGCCGTGTCCAGAATTACCAGCTGTACATGGGCATGTACTTACGAGACCTGGCAAAGGAGATTTCTCCAAGGAACCCTTGCAGAGGTTCAAAGCCTTGTCTACAGGGATCCGAGAGTGCTCGAAGTTTATCTCTCGGGCAGCCTTAAGATGGCTTCGAGGCTTCGGCCCAGGTAGCCGCGGCCAGCATCGGTGCACACCGTCAGGCCTGGCTACAGTCATCGGACCTGGAGTCAAGGGTGCAGGACAAGTTGGTCGATGTCCCATGCCAAGGTGACAACCTATTCGGTAAGCCCATGACCGAAAAGGCTGCAGAAATCGAGACTGAGACTCTCACCAGTACAAGGCTGTCCAGAAAAACTTCTGCCCCTTCTCAAAAAAGAAGGGCTCGGGAAAAAAAGTCCCTTTTCCCGAGGAAGGTTGCTGCCTACTACACCTACCCTCAGTATCAGGCCTCTCCAGCTCCCCAACAGGGCCAGCAGGCCAAGGGGCAGGGGCATGGGCCCTGTAGGCAGAAGACCCCCAAGCTGCCAGCTCCGGCTCCTGCACAGCAGGGAGCGGGGTTTTGACTTCCACAGCATAGCCTCTCCTCCGCCGGTGGCTCCACTCAACACAGGAGGTCGGCTGACTCTGTATGCCTAGAGGTGGATACCTGGGTATTGAGCATAGTCCAAAAGGGCTACATGCTCCACTTCCACCAGCTACCGCCCTCCTACTATCCAGGGGAGCCTCCAAGACTCCCTCTACACAGGAACCTCCTCCTTCAGGAGTTGGCAAGTCTTCTAAAGGAACAGGCGGTGGAACCGGTGCCTCACCACCTGAAAGGGCAAGGCTTCTACTCCAGGTGCTTCCTGGTACCAAAAAGGACAGGAGGCCTCCGGCCTATCCTAGACTTGCGAAACCTAAACAAGTTTCTGGAGAGGGAAAAGTTCAAGATCCTTACCCTTGGGATACTGCTGCCCTACCTCCAGCAGGGAGACTGTCTATGCTCCTTAGACCTAAAGGATGCTTATACTCACATCCTCATTCATCCAGACCACAGACAATACCTCAGATTTGTGGTGTGAGGAAACCATTTTCAGTACAGGGTACTTCCCTTTGGCCTAACCTCTGCCCCCAGGGTTTTCACCAAATGCCTAGCGGTGGTGGCGGCTTATCTCGGGAATCAGGGAATTTTTGTCTTCCCATACCTGGACGACTAGCTCATGAGGGGCCAGTCTCTCCAGGAGGCTCGACAAGCCACTCTTCGCACTGTCTCTCTTCTTTAGCATCTGGGCTTTTTTCATAAACTACACAAAGTCCACTTTGCTCCCCTCTCAGAGCCTAGAGTTTATAGGGGCAAGATTAGACACCCTTCAGGCAAGTGCTTACTTGCCCGAAGACAGGGCCCACAGACTGATGGACTTGGCCAACCAGTTCCGAAGAAATTCTCATGTTTCCGCCAGGCACTACCTGCGGCTCCTGGGCCACATGGCATCTACTGTACATGTGACTCCGAATGCCCGTCTGCACATGCGGGCTGCTCAATGGTGCCTCAGAGATCAGTGGACGCAGGTCACAGGTGACCTTAGAGACAGAGTAAAGGTGTCCAAACCACTTTTGGACTCCTAACAGTGGTGGCTACATCTCCCAAACCTTCTCAGGGGGTTACCTTTTCAGGCTCCAGCACACACAAGGGTGCTGATGACGATGCTTCCTTAAAGCGCTGGGGTACACATTGCCACGGCACGTGTACTCAAGGCCTGTGGTCTCGAGAGGCCACACAGCAGATCAATCTTTTGGAGCTGCGAGCAATCCGCTTAGCTCTGCAAACATTTTCTCATGCCCTCTTTCACCAGTCTGTCCTAATTCAGACGGACAATCAGGTTGCAATGTTCTATCTGAACAAACAAGGGGGCACAGGGTCCAAACTCCTGTGCCAGGAGGCTCTGGCCCTTTGCTCCTTTGCGGTCAGGCAGGGTATGTTTCTCAAAGCAGTTTATCTGCCTGGTCAAGAAAACTTCCTAGCAGACATGCTAAGCAGGATTCTCCAGCCTCACGAATGGCAGTTAAATCTAGTGGTGCTCCAGCAGATCTTCCTCCACTGGGGACTTCCATCCATCAATCTCTTTGCCAGTCCACTGAACCGTCAGCTGCCCAGGTTCTGCTCCAGACAGCCGCATCCCCTGAGGATGGCAGCAGATGCTTTTCTGATCTCTTGGTCTACGGGCCTCCTGTATGCGTTTCCTCCCACGCCCCTCATGGCCCGAACTCTGTTCAAGATTCTCCGGGACAAGGCCTCGGTGATTCTGGTAGCCCCCAGATGACCGAGGCAGCCGTGGTTTCCACTTCTGGTGCAGTTGGCGGTGGAAACTCCGTTCCCTCTGGGGTTGCAACACAATCTCCTGTCTCAAGATCAGGGTTCCCTTCTGCACCCCAATCTCAGGTCCCTCAATTTGATGGACTGGCTGCTGAAAGGGTAGTTCTCGCTTCCTTACTCCTACCTAAGGAGGTTGAGGAGGTGGTCTTAGCCTCTAGGAGGCAGTCCACCAGAAAGTCCTTTGCCCTCAAGTGGTGTAGGTTTACGGTATGGTGTGCTCATTGCAATGAAGATCCTTTCTCTTGCCTTGTGCCAGTAGTACTGCAGTATCTACTTCACCTGTCAGACCTAGGCCTTAAGTCTAACTCTGTTCAGGTCCACCTCAGTGCTCTATCAGCGCACCACTCACCGCTGGAAGGACAGCCTCTGTCGGTTCACCCCTTGGTGTCCCGATTTCTCAGAGGTCTGCTTCTACTCAAGCCTCCGGTTCGTCCACCAGCGACTGAGTGGGATTTGAACGTCGTCTTGCAGCAACTTACTCGCCCACCTTTTGAGCCGATGGCTACTTGCTATTTGTGCTTCCTCTCTTGGAAAGCGCTCTTCCTGAGTGGCTCTTACCTCGGCCAGACGGGTGAGTGAACTACAAGTTGTGGTTTCTGATAGACCGTACACGCGGTTCTATAGGAACAGGGTGGTCCTACGGACCATCCCAAGTTCCTTCCAAAAGTGGTCTTCTCTTTCCACATTAATCAGGAGGTGGTTCTTCCGACCTTTTTTCCCAGGCCGCATGCCAGCCGGGCTGAAACAGTCTTGCATACCCTGGGACTGTAAGAGGGCATTGTCTTTTTACATAGAACGTATGCGGGGGCATCGAAGGGCTACTCAGCTTTTCGTCTCCTTTGACCCTAATAAGATGGGGTTACCTGTCTCCAAGCATACATTGTCCACTTGGGTAGCAGATTGTATCGCCTGGGCATATAAGGCAGCCAACCTCCCTTTGCAGGGTCGAGTCACGGCCCACCGTGTCAGGCGAAAGCCGCGTCAGTAGCTCATCTCCGCTCTGTTCCGTTGGCAGACATCTGCCAGGCCGCAACTTGGTCGTCAAGCCAGACTTTTGCAGCCCATTACTGCCTGGAGAGAGAGTCCTGGAGGGACAGTGCTTTCGGACAGGCGGTACTCCGTAATCTCTTTGAGGTTTAGGCAACTCCTACCCTCCGGCCCTTGTGTTGTGCTACCATACGGGGGCGTTCTCAGGGGATATTCTTATCACGGATGCTGAGGCTATTGAGAGGGAGCCATTTTTTCAGCTTTGGGTTCCCGGTAGCCTAGAGCTGGGGAGCCCATATGTGAGGACTGACTTCCTGCTTGGTCCTGGAGAAAGAGTAGTTACTCACCTGTAACAGGTGATCTCCAGGAACAAGCAGGAATGTAGTCTTCACATATGGGTATCGTCGGTACCGACGGAGCCTGCGCGGGAACGCTTCCCAGCGTCCAATTAGAAAGCTTTTGGGAGCATCCCACAGCGCCTGCATGCTGCCTTCCCGCCTTTCCCAACTGCCTCTCTCCAGTTCTTCGTTTTCCGCGGAGCCAGCAGGTCGTTGTTCCTGTCACTGCAGAAAATGTTTTCCTTATTCTTTAATTCTTGTGGTCGCGTCTGCCTTCCTCGACGCTATACCGGTACCACCGGTTCTCTTTTCTTTCTTTCGTTTAAAAAAAAAAAAATTATATATTTTTTTCAAACTTTTCTTCCCAGGTGCACTCGCCATTTTGGGCCTTAGGCCCAAAATTTCCTCCATTATGGAAAAACCCGCTTCGGGTTTCAAAAGGTGCACCAAGTGTGGTGGTACCATCTCCGTCACCGACACCCATGAGTGATGTCTTAAATGTTTAGGTCCTGACCACTCCATCGCTGAGTGTGCGGCTTGTGCCATGATGTCCAAGAGGGGTTGACAAAACTGAGCTGCTAAGCTCAGCGCCCTTTTTCCCTCCGATGCAGCTTCTGTGGCATCGACGTCTTCCAGGGCTTCGTCTTCCTCCCATGGATCTCAGGTAACTAAACATAAGTCTAGCCGGTCCTCAAAGGGTAGATCTCCTTCTAAGCATCGAGATGCCTCTGGCGTTGCCCTTGAGGGTTCCGTAACGGCAAAATTGCCCTGGCAGGAGGCTTCGGCTTCCAAAGCATTATCGGGGATCCAGGATATTTTTGAGGCCTCGACCTCGGCAGAACTACTGGTGCCATGCTCTGGGGTACCGGCTGCTTCCGGTACCGATACCCAGGCATTGGCAGCATCGATAGACCAGAGGTTCCTGGCTTTTGAACGTATTCTGGCAGCTCTCCTTGCGGCATCGACACCCTCGGCACCGCGTCAGACAGTTCAACCGGTACTGGCAGCTTCAACATCGAAATAGGTGTTGGCTTTGCCGGCACCCAGTCATGCAATGCCTTCCTGTGCCGATACACCGGTACCGATTCCCCTCGGTACCGACTTCGGTCGGTACAGGTATCGGGCTCTTCAAGAGCATCCGGACAGACGGTACTTCGAATCCTCGGAGGACTCCGAGGATTCTGACAGCTCTGCCGGTACCGGTATTTTATTTTATTTATTTATTTAGACAGTTTTGTATACCGCCTTATCCTTCAATCAAAGCGGTCACAACACAATTGGGAGATACATTTAACACGCGGGGATATGAGACACATACACTAATACTTACAGGGAACATGGGCAATGGAGGTATACTTCTCCTGGAGGAGCCTTCCTCTCCTAAACGTAGAATGTCTCCTCCAGAAGATATCTCCTTTCAGGATTTCATCAGGGAGGTGGCTTGAGGGCTGTCCATTACTGTGGCTCCTGAAACAGATTTTACAATACCCCAAAGCTCCTAAAGAGGCAGCTACTCTGCCTATCCATGAGATTTTACATGATCTCATGCTGAGAATGTGGGAGACACCTCTTACCACCTCTCTTCACTCTCGCAGACTGGATACCATGTATCGAGTCCATCCTTGTCCTGGTTTCCAGAAAACTCAGCTTCCTCACCACTCTATGGTAGTGGAATCAGCTATGAGAAGGATCAGGAGTGCAAAGAGGCATGCCTCTAATCCTCCAGGACGTGAGTGTAGAACTTTGGATGCCTTTGGACGTCGTACTTTCCAGGCTTCCATGCTCTCTGCCAGAATCAGTTCCTCTATTTTATATATGGGAATGTTCCTTAAAGAAGTCACAGGAGACTTAGAGGTTTTAAGCCCTCTCCTTCCTGAGGACAAGAGGCAGGATTTTCTCACACTAGTTAAACATGCCCAGGATGTTTCTAAGTTTGTCAATTGTGCAGCTTTTGACTGTTTTGAGTGCATAAGCAGAACCTCTGCCATTGCCATAAGTGCACGTACAATTGCCTGGCTCCAGGCATCCGATTTGGAGCTCTGGGTGCAGGACAAACTGGGAAATATCCCTTGTACAGGTGAGAACCTATTCGGCAAAAATTGGCAAGAAAAAGCCAATGAGTTGTATGCTGACAACTCCACTTTGGATAGGTTATCCAAAGCCACAGCTCATCCTGCAAGAAAGTAATCATTTAAGAAACCTTTCTTTTCAAAAAAGAAAAGGTTTTATCCCTCTTATTCCCAGCAGGGAAGTTCTGCAAGTCAGCCTGCTCGAAAGAGTCAGCAACCACCTAAACAAAGGAAAGCAAAGACTGCCAAGCCTCAACCATCTCAGCAGTCTCAGCCTCCACAAGGCCTTTGACTTTCATCTGGAGAACTTAGCCTTCCTGGCCCTCAATGGTCCAGAGCCTTCCACCATTCCAGGAAGGTTGTGTCACTTTGCCCCCAGATGGAGGCAGATAACAGCAGTACATTGGACACTCTACATTATAAAAGAGGGGTACAAGCTTCACTTTCTGTACATGCCCCCTCACACAATGGTAAGACAGTTCAATTCTCAGACATCTGTCATCAATCTGTTAGATCAAGAGGTCACTATGCTTCTTGCCCAAGGGGCAATAGAAGAGGTACCCATTCCTCAACAGGGTACAGGGTTTTACTCCCCCTATTTCCTTATCTCAAAGAAAACAGGGGGACACAGACCTATTTTAGACCTCAGAGAATTGAACAAATTCCTGTTCAAAGAGAAATTCAAGATGATTTCCCTGGGAACTCTGCTGCCATACCTTCAGAGTCAGGATTGGCTTTGTTCTCTAGATCTCAAGGATGCGTACACTTATGTTCTCATCCATACATCTCACATGAAGTTCCTTCGGTTCCTTTTTCAAGGAAAGCACTACCAATACAGGGTGTTTCCTTTTGGCCTTGACTCTGCACCAAGAGTGTTCACGAAATGCATAGCTGTGGTAGCAGCATTTCTCCGCACTGTGGAGATATTCGTCTTCCCCTACTTAGACGATTGGCTCATTCGAGCCCCATCAGAGTCAGAGGCCAGGACTTCCCTAGCTTGCACAATGCGTATCCTTCAGTATTTGGGTCTGGTCATTAACTTCCCAAAATCCAGTCTAACTCCCACTCAGTCTCTAGAGTTCATGGGAGCGTTGCTGGATACCAGAAAAGCGAGGGCCTATCTTCCCCAGGCCCGTTGCCTTCGCATGGTGCAGTTAGCTTCTCAAGCAGTGCTAAAACCTCATCTCACTACCTGAGAAATATTGCAACTACCAGGCCACATGGCATCCACAGTGCATGTGGTTCCTTATGCTCGCCTCCATATGAGAGCAGTCTAGTGGACCTTATCCACTCAATGGACCCAGCATCAGGGTGCCTATCAGACAAAATAGCAAACACTAATCGTCTTATTTTGCCTCTCCAATGGTGGCAGTCCTCAGAACCTGTTGCTGGGGTCCCCATTTCAACAGCCTTTACCCCAGGCAACTCTCACAACAGATGCTTCACCAATGGGTTGGGGAGCTCATCTGCAAGACCTCTCCACCCAAGGCACTTGGACTCCACAGGAGACTCATCTACATATCAATCTCTTGGAGCTCAGAGCAATCTTCCTTGCTCTTCGAGTGTTCCACACCCTGCTCAGCTACAAGACAGTCCTCATTCAGACGGACAATCAAGTAGCCATGTTCTACGTGAACAAGCAGGGAGGAACAGGCTCTCTGTCGCTTTGCAACGAAGCTTTGTGACTATGGGCCCTTGCCAGAGAGCATCAGATTCATCTCCTGGCAGTGTATCTTCCAGGCATACAAAACTCTTGGGCAGACAGACTCAGTCGAGTTCTGCTTCCACACGAATGGTCTCTACATGCAGACCAGGTGGCCAAGATTTTTCAAATTTGGGGAACCCCGGACATTGACCTCTTTGCAAGTCCGTTGAATGCCAAACTTCCCCTGTTCTGTTCCAGAATTCCGGCTCAGGGTTCTCAGGCCAGGGATGCCTTCCTCCTTCACTGGGGTCAAGACTTCTTTTATGCCTTTCCACCCATTCCCCTAATTCCCAAAACCCTGTTCAAGATTCAGAGAGACAGAGGGCGTATGATTCTCATAGCTCCACATTGGCCACGGCAAGTGTGGTACCCTCTGCTTCTACATCTCTCTCAAGCCCCCTCTCTGGAGTTAGGATCTGCTCCAGATCTCCTGTCACAGGAGGACAGAATGTTATGGCATCCCAATCCCCAGTCTCTGCATCTCAGAGCTTGGTTGCTGAAGGCCTAGATCTTCATTATCTTAACCTCCCTCAGCAAGTAAAGGATGTCCTTTATGCTTCCAGAAATCCTTCCACAAGACGCTGTTATGCTTTTAAGTGGAAGAGGTTTACCATATGGTGTTCGCAGAAGGGTCTTAACCCCCTTACGATACCTCTGGAATCTTTACTTGAGTATCTCCTTCATTTATCCAATGCAGGACTTAAGACTAACTCAGTAAGAGTCCATTTGAGTGCTATTGTAGCTTCTTTCAAGCCTCTAAATGGACAACCTATTTTCCTCCCATCCTCTTATAGCAAGATTTATGAGAGACCTTCTCCTAAGTAAGCCTCCCATTAGGCCACCGCCGGTGGCATGGGACTTAAACCTGGTTCTTGGTCAGCTCATGAAGCCACCTTTCGAATCCTTAGCTACTACCTCATTGAAATTCCTTTCTTGGAAAGTTATCTTTCTCATTGCAATCACGTCAGCACGTCGCATCAGTGAGTTGCAGGCATTAGTGGCTGATCCACCTTATACAAGGTTTCATCATGACAAGGTAGTCCTTAGGACTCATCCACACTTTATGCCAAAGGTGGTCTCGCCTTTTCATTTAAACCAAACAGTCTACCTGCCTGTGTTCTTTCCAAGAACTCATGCATCAAATGCAGAAAGGAATCTTCATACTTTGGACTGTAAAAGAGCTTTAGCCTCTTACTTGGAAAGAACACAGCAACATAGAAAGTCCTCTCAACTCTTTGTTTCTTTTGATCCTTCTCATTTGGGACTTCCAGTCTCCAAGAGAACACTGTCCATCTGGATTGCACAGTGTATTTCCTTTGCCTGTCAGAGTAAGAAACTTCCTCTGGAGGGCCATGTCACAGATCACAATGTGAGAGCCATGGCAGCCTCAGTGGCTCATCTGCACTCTGTGTCTATCGACGACATCTGTCGAGCAGCCACTTGGGCCTCGGTTCATACCTTCACAGCCTATTACTGCTTGGACAAGGACTCCCGCCGGGATGCCTTGTTTGGTCAGGCTGTTCTCCAACACCTGTTCCATACCTAATCAACTCCTACCTGCCATCCCTGGTTGGATGCCAGAGATCCATGGGGGGAAGTGGAGCCCTTCCACAGGGACACACAACTTCCGGGGTCTCTCCCTGGCATCTAAAACTAGGGAGTCCCCATATGTGAAGACTACATTCCTGCTTGTTCCTGGAGATAGCATAGTTACTCATCTGTAACAGGTGATCTCCGGGAACAGCAGGAATTTAGTCTTCACAATTCACCCACCTTTCCTAGGATTCGTATCTCTCTATCTCTTTCTCTTTCCCTCTCTCTCTCTTTATCTCAGCTTGTCAGACGGTTGCCTGGGTGAGAATCTTCACAGTCTTGGCAAGTGCATATATCTATATGATTTGCAAGGGATTGTGGGCAATGCAGTTCATTCACACCAGACACAGCTGCTCACAATAATTAGTTGTGCTTTTGGGTAAAGCCAATAAGATATTTATGGGGTTATTTCTCCCAACACAGATATGCTTGGTAGCACATAAATCAGGTTACTTGCTTTCAGTGTTCAACTTGAAAAAACAAAATCAGGAAAACAACATTTTAACTTATCAGGCAATCAAAGCAAAAGAAATAAGACCTGGTTGGCAACAAACTGGTCTTTTCTGTAGGCTTTAGTTAATATTCTCTTAGCAATATATCAAACAACAAACAAAAGCCACAAAGAAAGGAAAAACTGTTCTTCTCAGGTTAACTTCTTGTATCTTCCCACATAGATTCAGAAGTGATTCTCTCAGAGCCCACAAGCAATTAGGTAAGGCTCAATTGCTAGCAGTTATCCAGCTGAAACCCCTTAGCTGGCTTGCTTTTTACTGCATGGCTAGAAATCCTACACAGGAGCTTTTCTGAGTAGATTAAAGAACAAGTTTGTATTTCTTTGTGATGGTTGCTGTACTTTATAACAGAAAATCACCAAAGGAGTTTAGACAGAGAGCAGTCCATGTAAACAGATTCTTCATCTGCTATCACCCCCTCTTCTTCAACAAGCATGGGTTCAATATCATGGATTGGCACAGATGAATCTCCCAATGGAGCACTTTCAGGAGAATACTTGTTTCCCTGCTGTCTTTCAAGGTTATAGCTAGGGCATAGATCAGTGTTCATACCTGAGCTTCCATTGCTGTTAGAGTTCCTCTCTATATAGCCTGGCCAGTATGTAGTCCAGTTCTTATGTCCAGCCTTCCAATCCAGATCCCTGGACACTGGATCTCTCTTCACATACCTTCTGGCACGGGTCTTAGGGTCCCTTCCACGTGCAGCCGTCTCCCTCACAGGTACCGTCTGGAGATTCCTAGCTCTGCAGCACCATTCCTCTGGCTTTCCCCAGTCCAATGGTGTATGCTGGCCCTTGGAATGCCTCCCAGTATACGTACTGCTCTGGACTCTTCTAGACCTCTCAAAGGCTTTTCTCCTCTTTCTTCCAAAGGGTTTCTTTCCCTCTCTGTCCGTCCGGTTTGGCTTCTGCTTCTGATGATCCTCCTGATGATGAAGATGATCAAGCTCAAGCTGATTCTCTGTAGAATAAACTCTACCTTTATTCTGCTTGGATGAGTGCTCCTCCCTAACACAGCGCAGCTGTGCTGAATCAGGCCCTGCCCTTTGAGATGAGTGCTTAGGGATTACCTCATAGCCCTCCTGATTGAACACACGTTTCCCCACTTCAGCTCCTCTAAGGGCTGTTGGAAACCTGGTGCATTCTGGGACTGGTAGTCTTTTATGGGAAAATTCTGTTTTCTTATTTCTACCAGAACTGACAGGTTGCTTGTTCAGAGTCACTTCACCTTTCCTATAGCTCCTTCCTGAGCTATGATAAGCTTCCTTATCACAAGCTTTAAACTCAACTGGAGAGAGGCAGTTGGGAAAGGCGGGAAGGCAGCACGCAGGCGCTTTGGGATGCTCCCCAAAGCTTTCTAATTGGACACTGGGGAGCGTTCCCGCGCAGGCTCCGTCAGTATCGACGATACCCATATGTGAAGACTAAATTCCTGCTGTTCCCGGAGATCACCTGTTACAGGTGAGTAACTATGCTTTCTCCAGGATCAGCAGGAATCCGTCCTCACGACCCTCCCTCCTCCCCTGGAGTTGCAGTCATATCATTCATTTGATTTTTTGCTGTCTTTTAGCTATGTCATCTGACTGAGCAAGATGGCACCTTTGGGCGGGAAGGGGACCACGCAGGGGCGCTGCATTCCCAAAGGCTTTTTTTGAAAACTGGAAAATGCTCTGCACGGGGGCTCCGTCGGCTCCGATGTCACCCATATGTCAGGACTGATTCCTGCTGCTCCTGGAGAACACCTGTTACAGGTGAGTAACTACTCTATCTCGCCCTCTGTATCAGAGATACGCTGCTCTGCTCACTCAATGCGGCCAACTGCGGCTGAATCTCTGCCTCTGCTTCACACATGTCCCCCTGAATGGTCTCCGTTTCCCTGCTTCCAGTATAACCGCACTCTCTGGGGATGATGGTGCCTCTATTCCCGTATACCTGCTGTCGCCTCCATTATGTTTGTTTATTTAAAACTTGTTATATCGCCCATAACAAATGCTTCTGGGCGGTTTACAATCAAAAATTAAAAGCTGCAGATATATTGAAAAGAACGCCATTTAAAAATCAAAGCAGGACATTCTCACCATCCCGCCCCCATCCAGGAGGCCTTCTGCCATAGTTGTTTTGCTAAATGTTGTGCTTAGGCGTGTTATCAGAGCGTATACTCCCGTATCAAACACTATGATTATCGCTCCATAGAAATTTACTACCCCTATCTAGGGAACTTGTTCTTTAAGCAAACTTGTATTAAACAAATGACCAGGTCTCAGACTTCCCGACACTTCAAATGCTAGCTGCCAGCAACCCGGCAATAGCTGTGCCAAATAGCATCAATGACCTGTCAAATGTGAAGCATGTAAAAAGTGAAGAAATGACTTATCCAGTATAAGTCCACTTCAAAAAGTGTATATTTCTCCCAATACATAAATGATTTATCTTCTGAATGATGAAAGTATCACCACAAATGTTGAATTTCTCCCGAAAGTTCATAGAATATAAAATTCTCCCAACGCCGTCTCTGTAGCGCTTCCAACGCGTTTCTCCTTATCAGGATTCTTCAGGGGAAAATAGTTGCACTACATATGCCCCCAAAAAGGGCAAATGTATTCAAACGATTGATATGGAAAAGATCCTTCTTCCTATAATTCCTAGCTTTCATGTAGCGCTCTGTCATTCCTTACAAAAATTCAACCCGTTGATGCTGCTCACGTTCTTCTATAAGGAGACAACTCTTCTTCCGTTTTTTTCAAGTGTTTATCATAGTGTTTGATACGATAGTTGTTTTGCTGCCATTTTGTGGGCTGAGACACTCCGCCATGATCTGCTGGCGTGTGTTTTAGCTGTTTTTGCCCCTCTGGTCAGTCCCCTTGAAGCCTTCTTGGTATCGACTTTACCCATCATCTCCTCTGAAATCGGGTGCTTCTATGATACAGGTACTAATTCTTCAAATTTCAGCACTTAGCCAGCTCGGCCTGGGAGAGTAGTGCTCACACATCCTCTCCTCAGCCTGGCATCACTTGTCAATACTTTTATCACAGAAGCTTTTTTTATAGTCATATATACATTCTTAAACTTGGAGGTCTTGCCAATGTGACCAGAGATTATAGAAACTTGACCTGATTTCACAGTCCTAAGATAGGTTTTTATTTCTAGCAGACAACCTATGCATTGTCTCAATCTCAGGTCAACACATTATGCCCATAAGATGGAGGATAACTTTCTTTTGCTTTTCACTGACCTTCATGCAAGATCAGGTTCTCTTGGATTTTGCACATAATCCAAGATGGCTATAGGCTGCAATTCTTAAGAATCTTCACAGTCCTTCAAAAAAGTTCCATATTCTACGCCAGAAATGAAGGAAAGAACTATATTCTCTACTCAAAACAAAAGCAGTAGAAAATGTTCCAGTCGTCTTATTTGGACCTCAGAGCAGTCAACAGATTTCTACAATAGGAAAAGTTCAAGATGGTAATTCTGATTATGGTTTTATCGTAAGAAAAGACAAGCTGACTTTTCTGTTTTAGACTTGAAAGAAATATTATACTTAAAGTGATGTACCTAGACCACAGGCAGATCCTGAAATTCATCTGGGTTCGCAACATCTACAGTAAAAGGAAAGGGAATGGGATTTAGCACACACCTTTCTGATAAATATCAAGGTGTGTTATATTCAGGTACAGTATATATTTTCCTGTCCCCAGAGGGCTTACCTATCTAACAGGTCAATGCAGAAAGCCGATGCTAGACCAAAGCACAATTTTAACGTACAATGCAGGAAGGAGGACATGCAAATGTCTGCTGCGGTAACCGTGCGCATGCCAAATGAGCCACTGTAGCATTAAACTGGGAGAGCAAACCAAACACATGCGCACGAGAAGTTTGTGCTAGTTTGACATGCTGTTCAAGCACCGGGTGGTTAATTTGCATATCAGCCCCAACAGTATTTTGATGACATTGGGGATGATCGTGGAATTGGAAAAAGCCCCCAATGCCATCAAAATACTGTTAGAGCCAGTGCTCAACGAAAGAGAATCCATGGTGGCCCAGCGGCCCCGATCCCTCCCCCCCAACCCGACAGTATTCTGATGGCATCGGGGATGATTGCAGCATCGCGAAAAGACCCCAATGCCATCAGAACACTGCCGGGGGCCAGTTCCCCAACAAAAAGTAATTACCTGGTGGTCTAGTGGCCCCTGAAACCCCCCACCCCCACCCAAAGTAAAAATGACATTACCCCCAAGCAAAAATAAATAAAGTAAAAATTTACCTGGTGGTCTAGCTGCCCTTGAACCCCCCCCCTACCCCCAACCCAAAGTAAGAGGAAATCATGCCCAAGTAAAATAAAATCACCTCCAAGTAAAAACAAATAAAATAAAAATTAGCTGATGGTCTAACAGCCCCTAAATCCAAGTTCCCCCATTCCAAATAGGTGGAAGTGCTGCCTACATGCTCCTGCTCTGCTCTGCCAGTTTGTAAAATGGCACACCTGGCCCAAAATGCCTAGCAGTAGTGGCAACACACCTATACAGAGAATGTTTTCTCATATTTAGGTGAATGTCTATTCAAGAGCAATTCACAATCTCAGCTCTACAGGAATTAAACATTGCACTTGAATTCCTGGAACAACTTGGTTATAAGAGCATAAGATGTGTCAGACCAATGTTCCAGTGATTCTAGCTTCCTGTCTCCCAGTAGTGGCTAATCTGGGTCAAATATACCCATCAGGATCTCAAAGAAAAGATCCATTCTTTGTTGGTCACACCTAGAGATGAACAATAGCTTTCCCATGGCTAATAAAGATGCAAGGGTTTTTCCTCCAGGAATTTGTCTAAAGCCATTTAAAACCCAGCTGTGCTAACTGCCTTGAACACATCTCTGTTAATAAATTTCACAGTTTGATTGTTCGTTGAACGAAAAAAAATATTGTGCTTTCTCCAATTTTGTTTTCCATGTGCTACTTATTAGTTTCTTGGAATGTCCTTTAGTCTTAATGGTATTTGAAAGGATAAACAAACTTTTTTCTCTTGCCCCACATCCACCCCACTCATGATTTTATAGAACTCTATCATATCCCTCCTAAGCCATTGCTTCTTCAAATTGAAAAAAAACCAACCTGTTTAGCCTTTATACGGAGTCTGTTCTCTTTTTTCATTTTGATTGCCTTTCGCTGTACCTTTTCCAGTTTCACTGCATCTTTTTTGAGATGCAGCAACCAGAACTGCACAAAGTATTCAAGGTGTGACCACGCTATTAAGTGATATGGAGGCATTCTAATCTGTTTTATTCTCTAGCTATTTCCAAATAATCCCTAAGAATCAATTTGCCTTTTTTGACTGCTGCCGCACACTGAGCTGAGGATTTCAACGTATTTACAGTGACTCCAAGATTCTTTTCAATCTGCTTTCCATTTATTAAAGATACCCTTTTGGTTTTAATAGCCTCGTTCACTTTACCATTTAACCATACTGGTGGATGGATCTAATTTTGTCCTTTTCTAATTCATGGAATGTATTTGGCCAGTCTTTTAAGGTGGTATTTTTAAACAGCATTCATGTCATGTGCAAACATCTAACCTTTGAGCCTGTTCCTTTTCAGTTTCTTTCTAACATACTCATTTTATCATAATCTCCCTTTTTATTCTTTCTAACCCAGTGGATGTTGGAAATAAATTTTACATGAGGGGTTGAGAATGTCTCTCTGTCTGGGGGCAAAATAATTAAACAAAAATTTAATGGAATGAGATTAAATTTGAAGTGGGAGGAAATCTGGCAAAAAGACACATGAAGTTTAAAAATGGACCAGCTTAGACTGGAAGTTCCAGAAAAATAAAGCTCCCCAGAAATGACCCAATGCAATAGTTAGCTCCTCCCTGTCCTGTTCTGTGCTTTTCCTACCCTGGCCTCCACGTGCCTTCTTTGTGACCTCTCTTCTCTGTCTGTTGCCTTTTTTTCTTCTGCTGCCTGCTTTAACTTGTTCTTTATTTCTTCCTTGTCATTTTATTGTGAACTACCCTGATAGCTTATAGTCTTACATGGGCACTAAGAAAAGACAAGTCCATAGTGGAAAGACTGAATGAATTCTTTGCTTCACTCTTTTGCTTCACTCTTTACTGAAGAAGATGTAGGGAATTTTCCCATGCCAGAAATGATATTTAAAAGTGAAGTATCAGAGGAATTGAAACAAATCTCCATAAATTGTGAAGATATTATACAGCTATTTGATAAAATAAAAACTAACAAAATACCTGAACTAGATGGCATACAGAACTGAAGTATGATTATTGCAGTCCTACTATTAGTAATCTATAAATTATCATTAAACTCATCTGTAGTACCTGAAAATTGAAGCATGGTGATCCGGGAAACTACAGACCAGTGAGCCTGATGTCAGTACAGGGAAAATGGTAGAAACCCTTATAAAGAACAAAATTATTTTACATGTAGATAGTCATAGTTTAATGACAGAAAGCCAATGGACTTAGCTAAGGAGAGTCTTAAGTCTTGTCTCACCTAATCTCTTGTAGTTTCTGAAAGTGTGAATAAACAGGTGGATAAAGGTGAGCCAGTTGGTATAGTGTATCTGGATTTTCAGGAAGCCTTTGACAAGGCCCTTCATGAGAGACTCTTGGGGGAAATTAAAAAGTCATGGGATAGGTGGCAGTGTACTAATGTGGATTAGGAATTGTTTAAAAAATAGAAAACAGAGTAGGGCTAAATGGCCAGTTTTCTCAATGGAGAAAAGTGAATAGTGGAGTATCCCAGGGATCTTTGCTGAGCCCACTGCTTTTAACATATGTATGAATGACCTGGAAATGGGAACAACAAGTGAGGTCATCAAATTTGCAGATGACGCAAAATTATTCAAAGTTGTTAAAACACAAGAGGATTATGAAAAATTGCAAGAGGATCTTGAAAATTCGGGAGACTGGGTGTCCAAATGGCAGATGAAATTTAATGTGGACAAGTGCAAAGTTCTACACTTAGGGAAGAAAAACCCAAACTACAATTACATAATGCAAGATTCCACATTAGGAATCACCACCCAGGAAAAGGATCTGGGCTTCATTTTTCGTAATGCGCTGAAACCCCCTCCTCAATGTGCAGCTGCAGCCAAGAAAGCAAATAGAATACTAGGAGTCATAAGGAACAGAAGAATAGAGAAAAAAACCCCAAGGATATTATAATTTCCAGGAAACAAGCAGGAATGTAGTCTTCATATATAGGTATTGTCGGTACCGATGGAGCCCGTGCAGGAACGCTCCCCAGCGTCCAATAGGAAAGCCTTCGGGAGCATCCCACAGCGCATGTGTGCTGCCTTCCCGCCTCTGTACCTCTCTCACTTCAGTTCTTCATTTTCCGCGGAGCCGACAGGACACGGTACCCTGTCACTGCAGAAAATCTACCTTTATTTCTTATTTCTTGTGGTCGCATCTGCCTTCATTCGACGCCTACCGGTACTGCCGGTTCTCTTCTTCTTCTTTCTTAAAAAAAAACCAACAACTTATTTTTCTTCAGGGATCTTTCCCTGTTTCTGGTGTTAGGCGCCATTTTGGGCACTAGGCCCATTTTTCTTCAAGCATGGAGAAACCAGCTAGTGGTTTCAAAAAATGCTTAAAATGTGGCGGTACCATCTCCGTCACTGACACCCATGATTGGTGTCTAAAATGTTTGGGTCCTGAACATTGTCCAACGGAGTGTCTTTCCTGTACGAGGATGACCAAGAGGGGCCGGCAGAATAGAGTTGCAAAACTCAGTACCCTTTATGCCTCCGACACGATGTCAATTGCATCGACATCTTCCAGGGCTTCATCTTCCTCCCATGGATCTCAGGTAACCAAAAGTAAAACTAGCCGGTCCTCGAAGGGAAAATCTCCTTCAAAGTATCAAGATGCCTTTGGCGTTTCACTTGAGGATACTTCACCGGCAAAACAGCCCCATTGAGAGTCTTCGAGCTCCAAAGCCTTAATGGGGCTCCAGGATGCTCCAGAGGCCTCGACCTCTGCGGAACTACTGGTGCCATGCTCTGGGTTCGTGGCCGCATCCACAGGTACCGGCACCCAGGCATCGGCAGGAGCGATGGATCACAGAATCCTTGCTATCAAACACAGTCTAGCGGCCCTCTTAGCAGCCTCGGTACCACTAAGACTGCAACAGACGGTTCCACAGGTAGACTGCTTCCCCCCATGCCGATGTTCGGTATCGGGGATCAGGAACCGAGACATTTCGGTACCGACTTCGAGCGGTACCGATACCATGCGTTACAGGAGCATCCGGTGCTTGAGTCTTCCGATTCCGATGACTCCGATTCTATCGGTACCAGAGTGAATCTATTTGAAGATTCAACTCCCTCTCGTCAGTGCAGGATGTCTCCTCCAGAGGATATGTCCTTCCAGGACGTCATACGTGATTTAGAAAAGGGTCTTGCAATCACTGTGATTCCAGAAAAAGAACCTAGGGCAGAAGAATTAAGAATTCTACAATACCCTATGGCTCCCAAAGAAGCAGCTATGCTTCCTATTCACAAGATCTTACATGATCTGATGTTGAGAATGTGGGAAACTCCTTTAATGATATCTTCACATTCCCGACGCCTTGACACTATGTACCAAGTTGTCCTGGTTTTCAAAAAACTCAATTACCACACCATTCAATGGTGGTGGAATCGGCCATGCGAAGAATCAAGAGTGCAAAGACACACTCTTCTAATCCTCCAGGCCGTGATTCCAGGACACTCGATGCCTTTGGCCGTCGATGTTTTTAGTCCTCCATGCTGGGAGCCAGGATCAGTTCCTACATTCTGTATATGGGAATGTTCCTGGAAGAAGTCACAAAAGACTTAGAGCTCATTAGTCCTTCTGTCTCAGAGGAAAAAAGAGCAGGCTACCTTATTCTGGACAAACATGCCCAGAATGTCTCTAAATTTATGAACCGTGCTACCTTTGATTGTTTTGAATGTCTTAGCAGAACCTCTGCTATATCCATAGGAGCACGTCGTATTGCTTGGCTTCAAGCATCAGACTTAGAACAGTGGGTGTAAGAAAAGCTGGGAAACATTCCTTGCACAGGAGAAAATCTCTTTGGCAAGGACTGGCAGGACAAGGCTAATCAGCTTGAATCCGACAATACTACTTTGAACAGATTGTCAAAGGCTACAGCCAACCCAGCAAAAAAGAAAACATTCAAGAAATCTTTTTTCAGTAAGAAAAAGAAGTCTTACCAATCTTACACCCATCAAACTCACTGTCCACTTCATGTTTCCCAAAACGGACAACAACAGAACAGACAGCGGAGAAAGCAACAAGCTCAAAAAGCTTAACCGGCTCAACAGACCCAGCCCCTTCAGGGTCTTTGACTTCCACCTAGAGAACTTAGTCATTCTGCCTCTAAAAGGTCCAGAACCCTTGACCATTCCAGGCAGACTATGCCATTTTGCCAAAAGATGGCAACAAATAACATCAGAAAATTGGACTCTGTCCATTGTAAGATTGGGATACAAGCTTCATTTCCTCAACTTGCCCCCGCCTACAATTCTGAAACCGTTCAATTCTCAGGGCTTTGCCACCGACCTCTTGTGGCAGGAGGTCACGTCACTTCTAGCTCAAGGAGCAATCGAAGAAGTACCCATACCCCAACAGGGGACAGGGTTCTACTCCCCCTATTTTCTTATTCCAGAGAAGACGGGGGACACAGGCCTATACTAGACCTCAGAGAATTAAACAAGTATTTGTTCCGAAAAAAGTTCAAGATGATCTCCTTCGGAACACTTTTACCATACCTTCAAAGTCAGGATTGGCTGTGTTCTCTAGATCTAAGAGATGCGTACATGCATATTCTCATCCACTCAGATCACAGGAAGTTCCTTCAATTCCTGATCCAAGGAAGACACTTCCAGTACAGAGTTCTTCCTTTCGGACTAGCCTCTACTCCAAGAGTCTTCACAAAATGCATGGCAATGGTAGCAGCATTTATGAGGACTCTGGGCATATTCGTCTTCCCTTACTTAGACGATTGGCTCATTTGAGCATCGACAGCTCCAGAGGCCAGCTTCACGCTCTCTCGAGCAATGGGAATTCTTCAATACTTGGGACTAGTCATAAACTTCCCAAAATCTCATCTCACCCCCTCTCAATCCCTAGAGTTCATAGGGGCTCGTCTAGACACACAGCAGTCAAAGGCTTTCCTGCCAAAGCCACGCTGTCTTCATATAATACATCTAGCATCTCAAGCATCTACGAAGGTACTCCTTACTGCTCGGGAGATGCTTCGACTGCTGGGACACATGGCATCCAATGTCCATGTGGTTCCCTATGCTTGCCTCCACATGCGAGCAGCCCAGTGGACCCTTTCTTCTCAGTGGTCACAAGCCACGGGTCAACTGACAGACAAAATCAGAGCTACGACACTTCTGATTTCGTCCCTGCAATGGTGGAAATCCCTGGAAAACCTCCTTGTAGGCTCTCCTTTCCAGCAGCCTCTATACCAATCTACCCTGACGACAGATGTGTCCAAGATGGGTTGGGGGGCCCACTTGCAAGATCTCTCCACTCACGGTCTTTGGACCTCACAGGAGGTGTCTCTTCACATAAACCTCCTAGAGCTAAGAGCCACTTTCAAGGCTATTCAAGTCTTTCAGGTCTATCTCAGCACCAAGACAGTTCTGGTCCAAACCGACAATCAGGTAGCTATGTTCTATGTGAACAAGCAAGGTGGAACAGGCTCTTTGTCGCTATGTAATGAAGCTTTGCGACTATGGGCCCTTGCCAGAGAGTTACAAATTCACCTGTTTGCGATATACCTTCCGGGCATTCAAAACTCTTGGGCAGACAAACTCAGTCGAATGCTGCTGCCACACGAGTGGTCCCTCCACTCAGACCAGCTTGCTCGAGTGTTTTGAATCTGGGGAACACCAGATATAGACCTCTTTGCAAGTCCACAGAATGCCAAACTTCCCTGATTCTTTTCCAGAATTCTGGCTCAAAACTGTTAGGCAAGAGATGCATTCCTACTCCACTGGGGAAAGGACTTCCTCTATGCCTTCCCACCCATTCCCCTCATTCCCAAGACTTTATTCAAACTTCAGAGAGACAGAGGTCGTATGATACTCATAGCTCCACATTGGCCACGGCAAGCGTAGTACCCCCTTCTTCTGCGTCTCTCTCAAACCACTCCTCTGGAGTTGGGGAATTGCCCGGATCTCCTGTCGCAGGAGGACGGATCCCTACTGCATCTCAATCCCCAGGCCCTACATCTCAGGGCCTGGTTACTGAAAGCCTAGAATTCCAAGATATTAATCTTTCTCAACAAGTGAAGGATATCCTCCTGGCTTCCAGAAAACCTTCCACAAGACGTTCTTACGCTTTTAAGTGGAAAAGATTCCCTGTCTGGTGTTCACAAAAGGGACTTAACCCCCTTTTAGTACCTGTAGAGTTGCAACAGAAATGAAGCTGGCAACACGCATATTCTCATCCACTCAGATCACAGGAAGTTCCTTCAATTCCTGATGCAAGGAAGACACTTCCAGTACAGAGTTCTTCCTTTCGGACTAGCCTCTGCTCCAAGAGTCTTCACAAAATGCATGGCAATGGTAGCAGCATTTATGAGGACTCTGGGAATATTCGTCTTCCCTTACTTAGACGATTGGCTCATTTGAGCATCGACAGCTCCAGAGGCCAGCTTCGCTCTCTCTCGAGCAATGGGAATTCTTCAATACTTGGGACTAGTCATAAACTTCCCAAAATCTCATCTCACCCCCTCTCAATCCTGGCAACAGAAATGAAGCTGGAGAAAGACTGATAGAATTCTGCAAGACCAATGATCTATTCATCTCAAACACCTTCTTCCAGCAACATAAGCGGCAACTGTACACATGGACTTCACCCAATGGATTGTATAAAAATCAAATTGATTACATCTGTGAAAGTCAACGATGGAAAAGCTCTGTAACATCAACAAAGACAAAATCTGGAGCTGACTGTGGTACAGATCATCAACTACTAGTATGCAAACTCAAGCTAAAGTTGAAAAAGAGCAAACCATTCATGAATGCAGCAAAATATGACCTTGAGAATGTACCACTGGAATTTAAAGACTGCCTGCAAAATCGATTTGCTGCTTTAGATACAAATGACAGAGTTCCGGAAGAGTTATGGAATGACATCAAGAAGGTTGTGTTGGAAGATAGCGAGAAGTCTCTACAAAAGGTGAAAAAGCAAAAGCGGCCAAAACGGATGACGGAAGAAATTCTGAAAATTTCCCAGAAACGCAGAGAAGCTAAAGCCAGAGGAGTAAGAAAGACAATTGCAGAACTCAACAGAGATTTCCAATGTGCAGCAAGACAGGACAAGGAAAAGTACTACAATGACACTTGCAAGGAAATAGAAGCAGAAACTATTAGAGGAAGAACAAGATCGGCTTTCCTAAAGCTATGAGAGTTAAAAAAAAAGTTCCAGCCTCGAATTGGAATGTTACAAGATGCTCAAGGTTCTATGTTGAATAATGCTGAGAAGATCAAGAAAAGGTGGAAGGAATATACAGAGTTTTTATATGATAAAGATCAAGTGGACCAACAGCCGTTTCAACCTGTACCTTATGATCGGGAACCATTGGTGATGAAAGAAGAAGTTGAAGCAGCATTGAAAGCATTATCAAAGAACAAAGCACCAGGCATTGATAGCATTCCCATAGAAGTATAGCAGCAATCTGATGCAGCTGTTACCATACTTACAAGGCTCTGCCAAGAAATATGGAAGACAACATCATGGCCAACTGACTGGAAAAGATCTGTGTTTATACCAGTACTAAAGAAAGGTGATCCAACTGACTGTGGAAATTATCGAACAATCGCTCTGATCCCACATGCCAGCAAGATTCTACTGAAGATTATTCAAAAGAGACTACAACCATACCTGGAACAAGAACTACCTGACGTGCAAGCAGGGTTCAGGAAAGGGCGAGGAACGAGAGACATCATTGCGGATGTGAGATGGATCCTTGAAAAGACTAAAGAATACCAAACGGATATCTATTTGTGCTTTATTGACTATAGCAAGGCTTTTGACTTTGTAAACCATGAGAAACTCTGGGCCACATTAAGAAGCATGGGTATACCAGAACACTTGATCTTACTCTTGTGCAATCTGTACATTGATCAAGAAGCAGCAGTTCGAAAAGAACAAGGAGAAACAGAATGGTTTAAAATAAGCAAAGGTGTAAGACAAGGCTGCATACTTTCCCCCTACCTGTTTAATTTATATGCAGAACAAATCATCAGAGAAGCAGGATTGTATGAAGACAACAGAGGTGTGAAGATTGGTAGAAGACTCATCAACAACCTTCGCTATGCTGATGATACTACATTACTGGCCGAAAGTGAAGATGATCTGAAACATTTGCTTCTCACAATCAAGGAACATAGTCTCAAAATGGGCCTGCACCTTAATGTAAAGAAGACAAAGATCATGACAACTGGCATAATCAACAGGTTCATCGTTGAAGGAGAAGAAATTGAAATTGTGAACAACTTTAACCTACTTGGATCAACTATCAATAAAGAAGCAATAAGCAGTCAAGAAATCAGATGACGCATTGCTCTTGGCAGAATGGCTGTGAAAGACCTAGATAAGATTCTCAAGAGCAGAGATGTCCCTCTCCATACAAAGATTTGACTTGTTCAAGCCATGGTATTTTCAATAACATCATATGGATGTGAAAGCTGGACAGTGAAAAAGATAGACAGGAAGAAAATTGATGTCTTTGAATTATGGTGCTGGTGGCGAATACTGTGTATAACATGGACTGCCCGAAGAACAAACCAGTCGGTACTAGAGGAGATCAAACCTAAGCTTTCTTTAGAAGCTCAGATGACAAGTCTTTGACTTTCATACTTTGGACACATCATGCGAAGAGAGAGATCATTAGAGAAAGACATCATGCTTGGCAAGATAGAAGGTCAACGCAAAAGAGGAAGGCCAGCAATGAGATGGATCGATACAATAACAGCAGCTACGGGTACCAGTCTGTCAACAATGAGCCGCCTGACTGAAGACCGAACACAATTTAGGATATTTTTTATTTTATTTTATTTATTTACAGTCTCTTATATACCGCACTATTCAGCATCAGCTATCCAGAGGGTCGCCATGAGTCGACTCCGACTCGACGGCACTTAACAACAACAGAGTTGCTACTAGAGTATCTTCTACAATTATCAACATCTGGCCTAGAGACCAATTCAGTGAGGGTCCATCTCAGTGCTGTTGCTGCTTTTCATAAACCTTTTGATGGACAACCCATTTCCTCTCATCCACTTATATCAAGATTTATGAGAGTCCTACTCTTAACAAAACCTCCCATTAAACCACCACCGGTGGCATGGGATCTAAATCTTGTTCTTGGTCAGCTTATGAAACTGCCCTTTGAACTTTTAGCCACTTCAGATCTAAAGTTTTTTTAATGGAAAGTTATTTTCCTAATTGCCATCACTTCTGCGAGATGCATTAGTGAATTACAGCTGACCCTCCTTATACAAGGTTTCACCATGATAAAGTAGTCCTCAGGACTCATCCTCACTTTCTGCCAAAGGTGGTTTCGCCTTTTCATTTAAACCAGTTGGTTTATCTTCCTATATTCTTTCCTAGGCCTCACGCCTCCAGTGCAGAAAGGAATCTTCACACTTTGGATTGTAAAAGAGCCTTAGCCTTTTATCTCCAAAGAACTAAGCCACATAGAAAATCTTCTCAGCTTTTTGTGGCTTTTGACTAGTCATCTGGGACTTCCAGTTTCTAAAAGAACTCTGTCAAATTGGATTGCAGACTTCATATCCTACACATATCCAGAGTAAGGGACTTTTTCTCTCAAAGGCCATGGCACGGCTCACAATGTGAGAGCAATGGCAGCCTCAACGACTAACCTTCGTTCTGTCTCTATTGATGACATCTGCAAAGCAGCCACTTGGGCTTCGGTACACATCTTCACAGCCCACTTTTGCTTAGACAAGGACTCCTGTTGGGATGCCTAGTTTGGCCAGGCTGTTCTCCAACATCTCTTCCATACCTAATTCAATTTCTACCCACCATCCACAGTTTGGATGCCAAAGGTCTACAGGAGGAAACATGACCCAACTCACCTGGGTTCGCAGCTTGCCGGGGTCACCCCTTGGCATCTTCCAGCTGGGGATTCCCCATATGTGAAGACTACATTCCTGCTTGTTCCTGGAGATAGCGTAGTTACTCACCTGTAACAGGTGATCTCGTAACAGCAGGAATTTAGTCTTCACAAACCACCCACCTCCCCTAGGAGTTGTCTCTATCTCTCTCTTTTTCTATTTTTCTCCTTTGGTCTCAGCTATAAACTCAACTGAAGTGAGAGAGGTACAGAGTCGGGAAGGCAGCATGCATGCGCTGTGGGATGCTCCCAAAGGCTTTCCTATTGGATGCTGGGGCGCGTTCCCATGCAGGCTCAGTCGGTACCGACGATACCCATATGTGAAGACTAAATTCCTGCTGTTCCTGGAGATCACCTGTTACAGGTGAATAACTAGGCTATATCTCTCTATTGCTCCATGGTGCAATTGCACCTTGCACATTGTGTGCAGTTCTGGTTGCCATATCTTAAAAAAGATATAGTAGAATTAGAAAAAGTACAGAGAAGAGCGACCAAAATGATAAAGGGATTGAAGGATATCCCTGGATACCTCATTAGGTACCTGCAAAAGCCTGATAGGACCTAAACACCATTTAAGGTATAGGAGAAGCCCAAGCACACCAGCACAACATTTCTACAGATCAAGAGAAAGGGACCAGTTCTTTTCTTGCACTTGAACCTTGGAGCAGTATTAAAATACCCAGCACAGTCCTTCGACCTGCTACCAAATACCTTGTTTCAGATTTCAAAGCTTCTGCACAAGTTGCTGTACAACGTTTCCCTGATTTATGTCTGTAGCTGATGAATCTTCCTCTTCTGTTTCATTTTAACTCCCAAAACAATCACACAATCAGTGATGGAGGCAATTTTTTAAGATTTGTAGAGGGATATATCAAAAATATGTTGGATCCATAACAGAGCACAACAAAGCCTTCCCATTCTTCACTCCAGTGCAGAGGAACACTGTCACAAATTCCGGTTGTATTTTTGCTATCGTCTTCAGAGCAAGAACCTGTGCATTTGCTTCCCCCTTCTTCCTCAGAATCCATCATCGTGAGTGGAAGATCTTTTCTATTTTTTTTATTCACAGCCATCTTCCCCAGATAATATAGAGGAAAATTTAGATATGCCATACTGGGTCAGACCAAGGGTCCATCAAGCCCAGTATCTTGTTTCCCACAATGGCCAATCCAGGTCAAAAGTAGCTGTACAGATTCAACAGTGATTCCTTCTGACCCTTCTCTACCACTGCCTAGCAATAAGTCACATATGAGGACGTTTTGTATCCAAAATATGTTCAAAAGCTAGCCAAAGCAAGTACTTTTTTTGCTACATAAGGATGTGGATCCCAGAACTGTTGTCTTTGGTTCCTAAAATGACTATAGCTATTTCTATATATGGACTTATGTGTGGGGCAGAATCTACTTACGGTTCAACCTGTCTCGCCAAAAAAATGGATATCAAGTATAAGGTACAGTCAGCTTCAGGCTTCAGCAAAGTTCATTTTTTTCATCCCTCTGTTGTGGTGCCTTGAGCGACTAAAATGTTGTGGTGCCATGAGCGACTAAAATGTTGGGACTTTTCCAGTGTTCCTATAAGAAGAGAGAGAAGCAGAATAAAACCTCCTTCGATTCAAAAATCCCAAAAGATTGCCTCCGTGCAAAAGACATCTGCTTCTGCGCAGTGGTCATGAGAATCTTCTAAGAGGGGCTTACCTTCAACCTCTATGCACAATGACTGTAAAAGTCCAGTCACCTAAGGGGCATCCCTCAAATCTTTAAAATTGGAGGAGGTGGTAAGACATCCATGAAACCTCAATGGGGACAAAGGATACAACATAAACAAAGCATGCCAACCCCTCTTTCACAGAAGGTTTAGTGTTACAAGGACTGGCGTCGAAGACCAATGTTTTTTTCCACCTTGCAGAATCAGAAATTGTCACAACAAAATTAATTTCATCCATATCCCTCCAGTCCAGACAGATGAGTTGTGTCAATTACACAGGTACACTAAAAAAATTTTTTTTTAAACTGCCTCTAATGTTTCGATTGATTTTTACGTTTTTTGGTGCGCTGAATCCAAATCTGGTAACCAATTTGCTCCATCACGTACAGATTTTTTGCTACATTGGGTTAGCAGTTTGAGGTGAACGTTTCAGATTGAGTGCGATCGAGATAAAAGTTTCTTGGATGAATTCTTTATACTAATTGTTTAGTAGTTATTCAAATAAGAATAAAGAAAATTGTAACAAGGCAGCACATAAGAATAGAGTAATGTCAACAAAACACACTGTGATGGTAGCAAAATTGTCTGCACTTAAAACAGCCACATACATGTGCACAAACATTGAGCATATAAGAGCGAGGTTAGACACAAAGCAAAGCAAAGAAATGTGCAAAAAATGTTGTACAGGTATGTATGTAAGAATAGAAAACGCAAACCGCACCATTGCAATACATGAAGACAAACACCTGATGGTGTGAAAATAAAATTCTAATAAATGAGATCCGACACTGTGGTAATAACTAGCAAATTTTTATTTCAAAGTTTAGTAAAAACACGATATTTGTCAACACAGTTTAGATTTTAAAGTTATTCTTGGGTCAATCAATCTCCTGGTGGGCCCGTTTCTTCTTCCCCCGAATGCTTCTCTTGGTGCGCTGCTTGGCGTATTTTTCATCTGGGGTTTCCCGCAGCAGCAACCAGCAGAAATCAGCCATCATAGTGGTGTTCCATCTTCCTTGGTACCTTCTCTCTGCGTCCTTGATGTCCTGGTGAAACCTTTCACCTTGTTCTTCACTGTACGCCCCCAAGTTTTCGGGAAAGTAGTTCACATGGGAGTGCAAGTAATGGACATTCAGGCTCATGTTACAGCCTTGTTCTTTGAAGGCATTGAGCATCCTGGCAACAATATCCTTATAGTTCTCATCCCGCCTGTTCCCCAAGAATTTGAGAACAACATCCTTGAAGGAATCCCAGGCTTCTTTTTCCTTCTCAGACATCGTTTCAGCGAATGCTCCATCTGAAATGAGTTTCCTTATATCAGGGCCAACAAACACTCCTTCCTTTAGCTTTGCTTCAGAAAGTCGGGGGAACTTTGAGCAAAGGTACCGAAAGCACTCACCATCTTTTGGAAGGGACTTGATGAATTGCTTAATGAGACCCAACTTAATGTGGAGAGGTGGTAATAGAATTTTATCACGAGGTACCAAGCTCTCATGAAGAACATTTTTCTCACCGGGTCTCAAATACTCCCGAATTGGCCAGTCTTTTTTCCCCCAGTGTAGGTTGCGGGCCCGGCTATCCCACAAGCAAAGGAAGCAGGGATATTTGGTGAAACCGGATTGCTGCCCTAATAGCATGGATAGAATTTTAAAGTCTCCACAAATCATCCACTTATGCTCATCATAACGAATCTTCTGAAGAATCAGGGCCAAATTCTCGTATTTTTCTTGGAGAATAACAGAGTGAGCAATAGGAACTGAAGCGAATGTGTTGCCATTATGAAGAAGAACACCTTTTATGCTGTCTTTTGACGAATCAATGAACAGCCGCCATTCAGCAGGATCATACTTGAGTTTAAACTTTTCCATCACTCCGTATATATCGTTGCAAAATACCAAATCTTCCTCTTTGCTGAAATACTTCAAAAATTGTGTCTCGCGGTTGCGGTACCAATAAAAAGTTGTTCCTGGTGACAATAGATTTTTCTGTTTAAGCCGAGAACCTAGCAGTTGGGCAGCATCTTTTGGGAGTCCTAAATCCCGGACTAAATCATTCAATTCAGCTTGAGAGAAAAGTTCAGGTTTCGGATCTGGTTCAGTTTCAAACTCGGAAGTACTGGACTCATCGGGAAAAGCCATCTGATGAGTCTCATCATGATCAGAACCGTCCACACAAATATGATCCAAAGATTTTGGTGGTTCAGGCACAGGTACTTCGTTGCTATGAGGCATAGGCCTAATTGCTGAGGGAAGGTTGGGGTAACTTATTACGTTCTTATTTTTTAAGTTGTATCCCTTCACAATGCAAGAGCAAAAATAGCAGTCACTGCTGTGGTCTCTTTGTTCACGCCACATCATAGGTATTCCGAAACAAAATGCTTGTTTTTTACCTTTCATCCATAAGCGTAGATCTTCCTCACATGTCTTGCACACTTTGTGAGGAGCCCACGGTTTGTCTTGATCGCCTAACTTCAAACCGAAATAGGCGAAATATACTTTTTTAATAAATGCAGAAATGTTCCTCCGCCGCTTTTTCACGGTATATTCCCCACAAATAAAACAAAAACTGTCCGGAGAGTTGACGCAACCTCTGGCTCTGTGAGCCATCACAAATACACAGCACTGCAAACTACAACTGTAGTGAACCACTTCGGAATAAAGCTGGATTACGACTGAGCAAACAAAAGGTAATAATGAACTTGCAAGAAACTGAAATTTGACAGGAACGTTCATGTCGCAACCACCATGTTTGAGCGAGCGAGCGAACGAGGCGAGGCGAACAGGAAAGAACATGCGCCAGCGCGAGTACTGGATTTAGCCCCCCGCCTCCCAATTGTCCTGTTAATGTATAAAATGAATACAAAACACTCTAAAATATCATGAGGGAGTGTTTCTAGTTAGTTAACTATTACAACCTCTATTTTGGGCCAAGAAAATAAACTGCAGTCGGCTAAAAAGAAATTATGTGAACATTCCTTATATGGGTAAGAAATCTAATTTTGCAAGAAAACGTGACGTGATGGAACATTTTGGCTATTTTTCCTGGATTCAGCACCCCAAAATCTATAGGAATCAGTTGCAAAACTGGAGGCAGTTTTTTGGTAGTGTACCTGTGTTATTAAACCATTATTAAAAAGGGATCCAGGATATCACTGCTTGACCCAATACAAGCATTGTGGAACCTGTGTCTTTTGGGGAAACTGCTAGGTACGTATGACCTAGATTGGCCACTGTTGGAAACAGGATACTGGGCTTGATGGACCTTGGTCTGACTCAGTATGGCATATCTTATGTTCTTATGTCCATCCACTAGCAGCTGGAGACTGATTATGCAAATCTTTTAGTGATGTCACCCCATAACAACCGAGCAGCTTCCTGCCCCCTGCACTATACTATTGACAAAGCTACTACACTCTCTCCCCGAAGAGAGACAAGACAAAAAATAACAACAGTGGAACCAACAGAAGACTGACCACTTCTGCCTGCGCTCCAGAAAAATAATAGATCATACATCACTTTCCCCTGTGGTCCACTCTGCGCTCTTGCATTAGTTTGTTTTGTTTGCTACTTTTATTTTTTTTCTATTTTCTTTTGAATTCATGTAGTCTTGGCATCATGTTATTCCCGTTGAGGTTCTTTCCATTTTCTTTTCATGTCCCAACCGGCTTGGCCGCTCCTTCCCAGGGCCAGAGGTCCACTCAACCAACGACTCTTGCTTACAAGGGTTTGCGACCCAAAACAACAGAGACAGATTTGGGTGGGGTCTGGATTTGCAGGGGGCAGGAAGATGCTCGGTTGTTATGGGGTGACATCACTAAAAGTTTTGCATAATCAGTCTCCAGCTGCGGGTGGATGGACACAACCCATCTATCTGGACTGGACTGGAGGGACAAAGGAGAGTGCACACACCCGCAAGGGGGAGTACAAGGCGCACAGAGAACAGGTGCACCAACAGTGGTAGATTAAAGCAGCTTTATTGTGAAGAACACTCCAACACATTTCAGCAAGTAAATAATAAACATGAAAAGTCAATAAATACATAAAACATCAACTAATAAATAAATCAAACAAACCATAAATGATTAAATATTGATAACTAAATAAATAAAATCATGATTTAAAAAAAATCATGATAAAAAAGTAAGGCTGGATGAAACATCTTGATATGCCTTTAAGACTAGTAAGGATAGACAAACTTAAGTGAAACACTTATCAAGAATGTTTAGATAAACTATATAATATTAAATGCCAGACACTGATAACATAAAGAATATTAAAAAAATATCAAAAATATTGAAAATATTAAAAATAGAGGGATGAGGAGGAGAGTGATTCAAATGAGAAAAAAGAGAGACACATGTCGATGTGTAGAACGGCTTATTGAAACACTTTGCTATACTGCATCTAACAGAGACAATTTGGTTACTAATGGATAAACTAAAACAAAAGCAAACAGAGGATATGACACAGAAGCCAAACAGCAGCCTTGGAACATCATGAAAATAAAAACCTGCATCACTCTAATACAACAGAAAAAACAAGTGGAAAATGTGCCTTCAAACCAGACCATGTAAGCTTGACACGCCGATCAAGTAGGGAACTGTGGAGTGAAAACACTGCCTTTTTCAACACAAGGTCAAAGTGCAAAGAAGCGAGTTAAGGAGGAACATGCCGAAATTGTAATGACAGAGACTGAAATTCTAGTATAACCTCTCATAAGGTTAGCAACTTAAAATCTTTTTCTTAAAAATAAAAATAAAATAAGGGAAACACATGAAGCCAAATAGACTAGAAAATATCTCACATGGCATGTACCATAATGAAATGCCTTCAATGGTGAAAACCTACTATATAATTATGTACGAACTTGTATGTATGCGTAAAACAAATGTTGAACATATATTACTGTAAGTTAAATGTGCAGTGCTTTGCGAAAGTATTCGTCCCCTTGGTTTTTGTCCTGTTTTGTCACATTATGTACAACCTGGAATGAAAATGGAGGTTCATTTGGATGTTAGGTAATGGACCTAACAATATAGTCCAAATTGGTGAAGTGAAATGACAAGAAAAAAAACAAGTAAAAACTGAAAAGTTGTGAGTGCATATGTATTCATCCCTTTTGCTGTGAAACCCCTAAATGAGATCTGGTCCAACCAATTAACCTCAGAAGTCACATAATTAGTTGATCAGGGTCCATCTGTGTACAGTCAGTGTCGCATGATGCCTTTATAAATATACCTGTTCTGAAAGGCCCCTGACTTTGCAACATCATTAAGCAAGCAACATGAAGACCAAGGAGCACTCCAAACAGGTCAGAGACAAAGTTGTAGAGAAGTATAGATCAGGGTTGCGTGTTAGAAGAAAAAACAAATTCCCAAATTCTGAATATCCCACGGAGCACCATTAAATCCATTATAGCAAAATAGAAAGAATATGACACCACTACAAACCTGATGAGAAGGCCACCCACCAAAACTCACAGAGCGGGCAAGGAGGGCATTAATCAGAGATGCTACAAAGACACCAAGGATAACGCTGCAGGAGCTGCAAAGATCCACAGCGGAGATGGGAGTATCTGTCCAAAGGACCACTTGAAGCCATACACGCCACAGAGTGGGGTTTTATGGAAGAATTGCCAGAAAAAAGCCATTGCTTAAAGAAAGAAATAAGAAAACACGTTTGGAGTTTGCACAACAGCCATATGGTGGACCCCCCAAACACATGGAAGAAGGTTCTCTGGTCAGATGAGACGAACATTGAACTTTTTGTCCATCATGGGAAACGCCATGTATGATGTAAACCAAACACTTCCCATCACCCCGAGGACACTATTCCCACAGTGAAACATGTGGTGGCAGCATCATGCTGTGGGGATGTTTTTCATTGACAGGGACAGGAAAACCGGTCAGGATTAAAGGAACAATGGATGGTACTAAATACAGGGCAGTTCTTGAGGAAAACCTGTTTGTCCGCTAGAGGTTTGAGACTGGGACGAAGGTTCACCTTCCAGCAGGACAATGACCCTTAACATACTGCTAAAGCTGGTTTAAAGGGAAACATTAAAATGTCTTGGAATGGCCTAGTCAAAGCCCAGACCTCAATCCAATTGAGAATTTGTGGCATTACTTGAAGATTGCTGTACACAAATGCAGCCCATCTAACTTGAAGGAGTTAGAGCAGTTTTGCTTTAAGGAGTGGATGAAAATCCCAGTGGTTAGATATGCTAAGCTAATAGAGACATACCCCAAGAGACTTGTAGCTGTAATTGCAGCAAAAGGTGACTCTACACTGTATTGACTTTAGAGGGTGAATACATATGCACACTCCCGCTTTCAGTGTTTATTTTTTGTCTTAATTATTGTTTGTGTCACAATAAAGAATATTTTGCACCTTCAAAGTCGTGGGGACGTTGTGTATATCACATGGTGCTAACCCCCAAAACCATTTTAATTCTAGGTTGTAATGCGACAAAATGGGACAAACACAGAGGAGATGAATACTTTTGCAATGTACTGTATTGAGTCGTCCAAGATTTTAAGTTTAAAAGAAGGGGACATATTAGTGACCGCAAGACCGGCATACAAGAGCAGACGGTACTATGGGGCATTGAGAAGCGCTATAGGGATCCTACAAATGCAAAAACCACCTGTCAACTGGACGCATTAACCTAAGAAGTTGTTTGTGTGAGACCAATAAATGCAAGTGAATAAAAAATACAAAGTTGAATAAAAGATATTGTATCTTAGTTTGAATATACATCTATTTTTATCTATCTATCTATCTATCTATATATTTATAGTGCCCGATTAAGGTAGGAGCACGTCTGGGCCATCCGGACGGCCCCAAGCAAGATAGGCCCATTGGATAGCCTGGAGTGCGCCTGCCACCTGCGGGGACTTCCTCCCTACAGGTGCCCCCAACTCCCATGGCTTTGGTCCCCCTTTTCCCTGCCACCTGACCCATGGCTGGCCTGCTGTAGCCTGGATCGAGTGGTGGGGACCCCCCCTGCACCTAGCCCCAGGGGGGATCCCTGGGCCCGATCGCCAGTTTTGTGCTGCATATTCCACTTTGAAACTAACTCAAGGTAAAAAATATATAAATTTATTAAATAATACTTAAAAAGTAAAGAATACAAAATAATAAAATCATGTAAAGGTAATAATAAAACAGAATCGAAAGTGGGGAGGGAGAGAAGAGGGGAGAGAAGGGGAAGGGAAGCGGGAGGAGGAAAAAAGATAATTATAAGAAAACAGAAAAGTCGTGCTCCAGATTCAGGCCATAAGGATGTATTGTCTTCAGGTTGAACATGAATTTTTGTTCCAAGTGTAAAAGAATATTCTTCAGGAACAAGTAGAAAGTCTGTCCTCACATATGGGTGACGTCAGCACCGACGGAGCCCATGCAGAGCATTTCCCCAGCTTTCAAAGAAAGTCTTTGGGACATGCTACCACGCAAGCGTGGTCCCCTTCCTGCCCAAGGGTGCCATCTTGCCCAGTCTCCTTTTTTCCGTGGAGCACAACGGATGTCTGTCCTTTTTCCTTAGAAAAAATCCATGCTAATATCCTTAAATGTTAGCTTTTCCCGGTTTGCCTACCGCGGTTCCTCTTCCCGTCTCGAGCCGGTGCAGAATTCAGCGCCGTTCTCGGCTCTTTTTCCTTATTTTGATCGAGGCTTGCCTCAGCCAGCATTTGCACCTTTTGTCGCCTGGGGTTCATCGACCCTGGCCAGGTGCTTCCTACCATGTCTCCTGGTGGGTTCAAAAAATGTGACCGCTGCAGTCAAACCATGTCAGTCACTGACACCCATGATTGCTATCTACGCTGCCAGTGGACGCAGCAGGAAAAACTGTTACAGATAAACCACCTGGAACTATGTGCACGTACAAATGCCTTTCGAGTTTTTCTCCCCAATTCTCTGGCCAACAGGCCTTGGAACAGACAACCAGGTGGCCATGTTCTGTATGAACAAGCAAGGGGAAAGAAGATTCCTATCCCCTCTGCCAGGAAGTGCTTCACCTCTGGCTTTTTGCAATTGTACACCGCATTCTCTCCCTTGCTGAGGGCTGTGACATCAAGGACCCTGAACAGGAAGGCATACATAAGTATCTCAGAATAGAGTTAGGTATGACACTTGAGCAGAAACTATTGAGAGAGAAGATCAGTAAAGAATATTACAGGAGATTAAAATTGTTATTGAAAAGTGCTTTAACATCACAAATAAGATACAGGCATCAATCAGCTGCCAATTCCTGTACTCTAATACAGCTTTGGGATTGTGGACTGGGCTCCTAAAGATCTTGAAAAACTGGATGTGTGAGCAAGAAAAGTCCTCCATGCTTATGAAGTAATGTACAAGAATCAGTGTATGCCAAGACTGTACATTCCTATAGCTGATGGAGGGCTAGGACTTACAGAGATTGATTACACCTACAGAGCTACTATCATAGGCCTCCAAGCCTACCTGACAGCATCCTCGGATCCAGATACGCAAAAAGTGCTGAAATATGAATGTCCAGAATCTGTCTACATCGGACACGCGTTCCGATGACTAGAAGGAATGAATGAAAATCCACAGGCATGCAAATGAAAGGAAGTAACAGAATTTGCAAAACAAGAGAAAAAACTCTTCAAAGAATATGATCAGCAAGTGAGGAAAAACAAGTGACAAATGCTCAAATTTAGTGGAAAATACAGAACGTTACTCCAAGAACCTTTTGTCAATCAGGAACGGACACATGAATGGTTAAGCAGAGGTGAACTGAAACCAAAGGATGAAAGATTGATAGTTGCAACCCAGGACAGCGAATTATAGATGAGATGGTTTACGGTGAGCACTGAAAAAAACAGAAAAAAAAAGACCTCTGTCGATTCTGTAAGAAGGAGCTGGAAATGGTGACTTACCTTATAGCAGGCTGTGAAGTTCTGATGGAAAATTTCTATACAGAAAGGCACAATAAAGTAGCATGCCTCCTCCACTGGAAACTCTGTAAACACTACATAATCACTGCCCCCGAAAAGCACTGGGATCATGACCATAAGAGAATAACAGAGAATGAAGAGGTGCTGATCACCTGGGACATTCCCATTCCAGTGACATTCCCATTCCAATGGATAAGAAACTGGATGCGAGGAAACCTGACATAGTGGTAAAGGGGAAGAATACCAGAATGGCATTGAAGTGTAGGTACCCAGTGATTATTCTGTGAATTGCATAGAAAGACAGAAATTCCTGAAGTACCAAAAAGTACAGTCTGAGACGAAGAAAATGTGGCAGAAGGATACAGAAATAGTTTCTATTTTACTGGGAGCCACAGGCTTGATAAAGAAGAATTTTCAACACATCTTGACAAACTTCCCATACCTGTTACATCTTAGAAACTCCAGAAGGAAGCTCTCTTTGGCACGATGCAAGTACTTGGCTGAGCATTAGCAGTAAATTTGAGATACTGAGATCATACTTCACAGACCCTGGCTTAGAAGTGAGGTTCACTACTGTCATATTATCCTCAAAACTAACAATTATAGCTCAGAACACCTCAAGTAATAATTAAATATACTTATAAGGATTAATTAAAGAAATGCTTAGCTACCATTAAAGTTATTTTGAATAGCTTTTTATGGTTGGACAAGCTGGATAAGACTTGGTTGACTAAGAGTTGTAATTGTTTGTAGACTAGTTTACTCTTAGGGTAGCTTTATTGGTATCCTCAAAATTAACCCATTTGGAGAACATGCCCTGGTATATCTCCCAGGCGAACTCCTTACGGACAGACCCAGCCGTATTCTTCGTCCACACAAGTGGACCCTAAATCCAGAAACGGCATCTTGGATCTTCCACATATGGGGGGGGGGGGGGACCCAACTCCTAGATCTGTTCGCCACGCAAGAGAACATACAACTTCCACTGTTCTGCTCACGGCTTCCCTCCCTGACAGTCAGGCGCCGGATGCCTTCCTTCTCCATTGGAGATGGGACTTACTTTATGCATTCCTGCCCATCCCCTCAATAACCAAGACCATGTTCAAACTACAGGCCGACAAAGGCTCCATGATCCTCATAGCCCCTTATTGGCCCCATCAGCCGTGGTTTCCTCTGCTGTTTGGACTAGCGCAGACTCAACCCCTCAGCCTGGGACACAACAGTGTCAAGAATTTGGTGATTTTGGCAGGCTTTTCCAATTTTGTTCTAACTTGCCTATGCCTTGCCTTCGAATTGGTTCAAACCACTGTGACTTTTGTTTGCCTCTGCAATTTTATTTTGCCTAGCCTTTGCGTTGATTCTACACTGCAGTTTTATTTCGCCTTGCCTTTGCGTTGATTCTACACTGTGTGCAGAATTTATTAAATCGCGTGTGGTGGTATTTGATTTTATCTGGTTTGCTGGACAGGTGTTTGAGTTTTTTTGATGATTGTTTGGTGGTATTTGATTATTGGTGCCAGTATGATGAATTCTTATTTTTACTTTTAGAACTGCATGTGTGGTTTTGGCATCTCCAGTCCTTGTATTGCACATCATCCAGAGGTCTTCAGTTCCTGTTGATCTTTAATACTTTGGGACAGAGCCACCCCAGTATAATGAAGATGAGTGTTCCGAAGAAGAGCAAAACCTACCACTTTCATGATGAATGGGAAATGGACTACTTCTTCATCATAGTGAAAGACAAGTGTTGTTGTCTAATTTGTAACGCCCCAGTATCCTTGCCCAAAAAGGGTAATCTGTAACATCATTATAAGGCGCTGCATAGCAATAAGTTTGATGCTGATTTTCCACCCAAAAGTGAAATTCGTAAACTGAAGCTCAAAGAACTTAAATCGAAATTGGCTACTCAGCAACAGTTGATGGCGAAGCCAAGGTTACATTCGGTCAATGCAACCATAGCATCCTTCAAGGTCAGCAACCTGATCGCAAAGAAATGCAAACCTTTCACTGAAGGGGAATTTGTAAAAGATTGTTTTCTTGAAGCAGCTGACAATCTTTTTGAAGGATTTAAAAATAAGAAAGAGATCATAGCTGCTATTCAAGATGTACAATTGTCAAGAAACACCACCGTGCGGTGAATAGAAAAGATGTGTGGAGACACAACTGAACAATTGTTGGAGGATGTTTCAAATTGTGTTGCTTTCTCACTCCAACTGGATGAATCTACAGACAAAAGAGACATAGCCCAGTTACTAGTCTTTATTCGGATGGTTTTTGAAGACTTCAGTGTTAAAGAAGAACTACTTGGAATGATTTCTTTAAAAGGGAGAACTACCGGTCAGGAAATATTCAGTTCTTTCCATTCTTTTGTGACAAAGTGTAATCTTCCATTGCATAGACTTGGTTCTATCACTACTGATGGAGCAAGAGCAATGACAGGTGTGGTTAACGGTTTCATAGCCCTCTGTAGACAGCATGACGACTTCCCAGATTTCCTTTCTTACCACTGCATCATTCACCAGCAAGTTTTGGCAAGCAAGAGATTCAATACAAAGACTGTCATGGACATCACTTTCAAAATTGTAAATTCAGTTCGTGGAAGATCACTTCAAAGACGGCTTTTCAATCTTACTCTTGATGAAGGGGCAGCGGAAATCATTTTGCACACAGATGTAAGGTGGCTAAGTAGGCACAAATTTCTGCAAAGATTTTGTGATTTGCTGAATGAAATAAGAAGTTTTTTGAAGGAGAGGGGAGATGACCAAGCAGATTTGGAAGATGAGGAGTGGTTATGTGATCTGGTATTTCTTGTTGACTTTACAGGCGAACTAAGTGATATGAACCTTGAACTACAAGATAAAAACAAATGCATTGGCGAGATGAGTACAGTTTCATCCTACAAGAGCAAGTTTGAGCTAATGATGACTGACCTTGCAAACAACACTTTTGATCATTTTCCTAATACATAGGACCATCTGGGACAATATCCAAATTTTGTTTTTCAGAACGAGAAGTATGTGACAGAAATCTGTTCTGTTATCCAGGAATTCAAAAATAGATTCTGTGACTTCCAAAAAATTGGAACAGTGGTGGAGTACTTGTCATACCCATTCAAAGTAGATGTGGACATTAAAGAAACTGCAGCTTCTATCAGTAAAAATTACTCATTGAACAAGTCATCTCTTGAAAATGAAATATTAACTCTTAAAAATGACATTTTTCTCAAGACCCGTGCTGAGCAAGAATCGTTTTGGAAGCTAGTGCCTAGAGACAAATTTTCCAACTTGAGAAGATTCAGTGAAGCTGTACACTCCTGTTTCGGTTCAACTTATTTGTGTGAATCTGTGTTTTCCCATCTGAAAATGACAGAGTACACAACGTTCCAACATGACAGATGAACATCTCCAGGATTCCCTGAGACTGGCCCTTACGCAATATTCACCCAACTTCAAAAAGCTGGTGGATGAAATGCAGGCTCAGACGTCTCACTAATGAGCAAGAGCGAAATATTAAAGATTGTGCAAGATCAGCCTGGATCTATACCCGACCTAAATTTAATACAAATTACTCAATAAAAGTTAAAGAAAGTTATTAAGACAGTTAAAGTTTTTACTCAATAAAACGTTAAGAAAAAATGTACTTTCCATTTCCCCTCGCAGTTCTTACTGGATCTTCGTCTCTCTGTTTTGTTTTTGCTTAATTTGCTTAACAGCTGATCACATCCAAGTAAATGACAGAAGGTTCATTAAAAATGGGGGGGGGGGGGAAATCCTCCATCTTTATTGGGTTCAAATTTAATTTGAAACTTAATTTTCATGGTGGTAGATCACTGGCAATTTTGGCCAGAAAACGTAGATCACGACCTGGCTTATAGGACATGCCTGGCTTATAGGAAAGGTGAGGTGTGTTTTTTGGATAAGGAGGGTAGGTTGATATCACCAAGAAATATGAACCATTTGTTCTTGTGGTCATTCAAACATGTTTCCTCAATGATAGAGAGGTTTGAAAGTACCTGATGGAGATCTCTATGTGAAGCAGAGTGACAGGTGAGCGTTGGAGATGGTGATGAGGTCCAATTCGTTGGTAGAGCTGGAGGTGGTAGTTTTGAAATGGAGGTCCTGCTTGGCAAGTATAAGTACGCTTCTGCCTCTTTTGGATGCCCTAGAGTGGTTGAAGATTTGGTAAGAAGGGAGGGCCAGTTGATTTAGAAAGACTTTAACTGAATCGTCTAGCCATGATTCTGTAATGCACAATATGTCAACGTGGCTATCCTTAATGTAGACGACCAAATTGGGGATTTTGTTGCGGATGGAGCAGGTGTTAATGAGAGTAAATTTGAGAGGTTGAGTGGAAGGTGTGTGGTTGGGGTGGGGTGGGGTGAGATGGGATGGGATGGTGTGAATGGAGACTGTCTGGATGCTAATTAGGTTGTAATGGTTTCTGCTTCTGGGATTGGGGAAGAGAGGATGAAGCTTGTTGTGTGGGTGGTTTATGATGGGAATGAAGGAAGAAGTGGTGAGAGCAACTGTGTGGGTTAGGGTGTATAGAGCAAGGATGAGGATGTGAGGTGTGCCATGATCCTTGGCATGTTGGATGAGATGAGGGGCTGTGAGCAGTGTAGAGTGAAGTGTGAGGAGGGATGGCCGGCCTGTGTTTGTCCGAAACAGGTTAGAAGCAGCCTGGGAGATGAGCGATAAGTCCAGACCAGGGAGTAATGGAAGAGTTGGGAGGGTTAGAGTTGCCTAGTATAGTGCAGGTTCAATGGTTAGAGCAATGTGAGTACTCACGTGGAGCTCAGGTTTTGCCATTGGAAGGAGCCTTCTTGGTAATCTGTGAAGGTGGAGGCAGAGTCTGGAGGTTGTTGGTAGGTGTGCCAGTTAGGGGAGCTTTCCCTCTGTGGGCCACTCTAAGGGCCATGCCCAAGAGCCCTCTGGCAAGGCCCTCGGGTTCTGGCGCGCCTGAGCACTCTTTAAATTTAAAAGTTGCTACGGGTCCTGATAGGTGGTTCCATATGTTCCCTTTAGAGATTAACACCAAATGGTTCTTAGATATGCTTTCCTGGATATCGGGCAGTTTCATGCTCCCCTCTTGCTCCAACAGGATGGTAGCAATGGTTTCGCTATTTCTGGAGGTATTCTGAGTCCTCTCTTAATGTGTCAACTGGCTATCCAGGGCAAATTAGAACTAGAAAGTTGCTTGGACACATTCAGGAGTATTTTAGTGCAAGAACTACTAGGGTGGCCCATGGATTTTATTCTAAATCTATTGCTTTCCACTGAAGCTGTTTCTGCTGCCTCCAAGCATGCTGTGGTTACATCCCTTCTCAAAAGATCCTCATTGGAACCCTACCTGCCCTTCCAATTATTGGCCCATTTCTCTTCTCTCTTTTGTATCCAAAGTACTCGAGCATGCAGTTCATCATGCTTTCTTTGCTCTTGAGCCATTCTGTATCCCCTGCAATCCAGCTTTTGTCCTCTACATTCTTCTGAAATGGCTCTTGCCAAGTCTCCACTGGCTTTTCTAGCCCAAATCCAAGGGGCTCTTCTCAATACTCATCCTTCTTGACTTATTTGCTACTTTGACACTGTTGGTTACTACCTTCTCCTCGGTACCTTGTTCTTGCTTGGATTTAGGGGCTTTGTTCTGTCCTGGTTTTCTGTTCATCTCTCCCATTGCACTTTTAGCGTCTGTTCTGGTGGATCCTCGTTTACGGCTGTCCTGTTTTCAGTGAGTGTTTCTCAGGGCTCTATCTTTGGAACCCCTTCTCTTCTCTTTCTATACTCATTCCCTTGGTCCACTGATCTCCTCTCATGGTTTTCAGTACCATCTTTATGCTGATAACTCTGATTTACCTCTCTATACTGGAAATCTCTGCTAGAATGCAGGCCCAAATCTGTCTGTCTGATGTTACTACCGGGATGCCTCGTTGTCATCTGAAACAGAATATGGCGAAGATAGAGCTTCTTATCTTTTCCCCAAAACCCATCTCCCCCCTTCATCCCTTTTTATTTCTGTGGACAACACTGTCACCCTCCCTGTTTATTCGGCTTGCAGCCTTAGATAATCTTTGACTTTTCTTTCTGTCTCTGTCCATATCTAACAGATAGCTCAAAATAGGGCTCAAAAAAGCCCAGAAGCCATGGCAACCAGAAATTTGCTTAATTCCCCCCCCCCCTTTTTTTTTTTTAAATCTGATCACAGGCAGAACACCCTTTCTGTCTGCCTGCAGGAATCATATCCGATCTCCCATGGGCAGGAGGGATCTTTGCCGCAATTGTGGCTTAGATGCAGCAAACAGCCTGCGGAGGATCAAATCCCCATGGTTTTTCTGCTGCATCTAAGCCCCGATCAAGGCAGAGATCCCTCCTGTTCTGTCCACGGATGATCAGATTTGTAGGAGTGCTGGGGCAGAAGGAAGAAGGGGAGAGAATCCAGAAGGGAAATAGAGAGTGGAGAGGGGTTGAATTGCAGAGAGAAGAGTGCAAGGTAGAGGGCAAAAATGACAATCTGTATATTTATTTATTTATTTTATTTATTTAACATTTCTTATATACCGCACTATTAACATCAGCGCGGTTTACATGGAACAGAACATATACATACAAGGTAATTGTAGTGCATTTTACAAGTAACAAGGGTTTAAGAACTTGGAAGAAACAGGGTAAACTATTTACAGTTATTCACAGTCGAAATTCTATGGATCTGTACATGGTGTGACTATTTCTCTTAGGAAAATCTATACTGGAAAGTAGCTTGAGAATAGGTAGTGCTTGAGTTTTTTCCTGAATTGTGTTAGGCTGGTTATGGCTCTCAATTCTGGTGGGAGGGCATTCCATGCTACTGGGGCATGAATGCTAAAGGCTCTTTTGGATGTTTCCTTAGTGCATCTGACTGTTTCTTTCGGGACAATTAAGGTATTTATTGCTGCTGATCTTCTGGTTCTATTGGGGGTCTGGGTGTGTAATAGATCAGTGATGGTTGAGGGTGTTTGATTGTTTAAGGCTTTGAAAGTGGTGATTATGATCTTATGTTGGATTCTGGCATTGGTCGGTAGCCAGTGGAGCCTTTTTAGGATTGGAGTTATGTGGTCTGCTTTTGATATTCCTTCAAGTACTCTGGCAGCAGTATTCATTGCCAATTGGAGAGGATTCAAAGTTGATTGTGGGAGACCGTATAGAATTGCATTTGCGAAATCGAGGTGGGGCATCACCAAGGCTTGGTAGATGGTTCTGAAATCTGTGGGTTCCAGTAGAGGTCGTAAGTGGCGTAGTGTACGTATCTTGTGATATATTAGTTTTGTTGTATTTTTTATGTGAGTTTTCATATTGAGACGCTGGTCAAGGGTGATGCCTAAGTATCTTATAGTAGGTTTTACTGTCAATTCCTTGTCCTTTATCTTTAATGTAGCAGGGGGTGTGAAGTTTTGGTTCTTCGTGATAAACATAACATCGGTCTTACTGTGGTTGATTCGTAAGTTCTGTGTGAGGAGCCAATCCTCTACTGCTTCGAAGCATCTCACCAGTGGTGTAAAATCAGGGTGGTTGATGGAGAATGGCATGTATAGGAGAATGTCGTCTGCGTAGGCTAAGCAGGTAACGTTAAAAGAACGGATGAGGTCACAGATAGGTTGCATGCATATGTTGAACATTAATGCTGAGAGTGAGGAGCCTTGCGGTACACCCTGACCTTGCAGAAATGGTTCTGATGTTGTTTCGCCAATCATACCTGTTGCCATCGGTTAGACAGGTATGATTTACACCAGTTCAGTGCGGAGTCATGTATTCCTTTTTCCTTGAGGCGATCGATAAGTATTTGATGACTTACTGAGTCGAACGCAACAGAGATGTCCATGAATATAAGGATGAAGCCTTGCCGGATATTATCTATTCCAGTGATTAATGTATTGACGAGAGTGATGAGGAGAGTCTCTACTCCATGAGATTCCCTAAAGCCATGTTGGGCCGGATCAAGCGGAGCTTCAGAGTCTATGTGTTGCTGTATTTGGCGTTGGACCACCTTTTCAATTATTTTGGCTAACAATGGGATGCTGGATATTGGCCTGTACGATTCTACTCTTAGTGGGTCCAGTTTATTGTTCTTCAGTAATGGCCTAATGGAGGTCTGTTTTAGGCTCTGAGGAAAAATTCCGGATGCAGATGATTGTTCTAGGATTTTGTTTAGGAAGAAGCTTACTTCACATCGGAGCTCTCTTATCCATGCTGCTGGACATGGATCATTTGGTGCAGTGGTAGCGTTGATTGAGGCAATAGTGTTTTCAATATCCTTGGATGATATCGTGTCGAACTTGGTCAGTGTGGATGATTGTGGCAGCTTGGATATGCTAGTTGACCCAGTGGTGCAGGGGTTCTTGACTGTTTGCATCATTTTTGATTTTAGGTAGTTAGCGTAGTCTTGAGGGTGTATTATTTGTGTATGTTGAGGAGCTGGTTCCCTTGCCAGTGTTTTTACAATATTGAAGAGATCATGGTGTTTGTTTACCGATTGTTTTAGGAGATTTGTATGGAATTGTTTCCTTCTATCCGCTATTTCTTGACGATGCTTTCTTAGGTGCGAGTAGTAAGTTGTATAGGCTTCAGTAGAACGGGATCGGCGCCATCGCTTCTCGAGTCTGCGAAGATGGAGGAGAGATGCTCTTAGTTCGTTAGAATACCATGCCACATGGGTTCGATAATTGGACCTTTTTGTCATGTTCGGTAGATGAGAGCCGGATCTGAGGGTATTATCCCAGGTGTTGATTAGGTCATCCAGTTCAGGTTTAGAGGTGTGTAGCATTGGGAGGATATTCTTAAGTACGTCTTCTTTATCAAAGGAGCGGAACCTCCTAGCTGTTGGTTTGGAGGGGGTGATGTTAGAGTTAAGAGTATTAAGGGAGTTGGGTATTTGGAATATGATCAAGCTGTGGTCAGACCAGGGTACTGGTGTTATTGATAGTGCAAGATTGAGGTTTGCTTCCATGGTTGTTTGTGGGACGAAGATCAGGTCAAGTGTATTTCCCTTAACATGCCAAAGGGTGCATCCCCCCTCCCCGAACATACATGCAAGCGCTCCACCCTCACACTATATACACACTGTGGGACCCTAGCCTGGGCCCTAGGGCTTACAGGCTTAGGGCTGCCTTGTAATGTCCTTAAATAAAGCTTTTCTGACTGTCCCCAGTGGAATTCTGGGACTTGTAGTTAGGCTTTTCTTGAGCAAGGACAAAATGTAGTGTGAAACCATTGGTAAGGCATACAAGAATATTTATTTTTCTATGGGGATTTCCAAGGCATTGAAATTCAAACATAAGGCATTGGGATACTTCTCCAACACAAAGGATAACAGAAGATAACTGGCAACTGAGGTAAACGGAAACCAAAAGTCCTGCTAACCTTAGCAGCTGTTTTTCATTAAACAAAGCAGTACTCAGCACAGCTTCTTATATCTCTTTCAAACAAAAGGTAAACTTTCTTCTTGGCACAACTGTTGTTTTCCCTTTTAAACAAACTTCTGGTAACGCACAGCTTTTGCACCACTGTGGTTTTCCCAGTTCAAACAAACTTCTGGTAACACACAGCTTCTTTGCTTTAGAAGAAAATTCTCACTTGGTAAAACACATCCTTGGCTTTAGAAGACTATTAGCAGTTACAGAGTTATGCACAATACAGCTTCTCACTCTTTCTCAGCTCTGCTTAGTAAGGCTCAGTCTTCTTTTAAACAGAATGAGCAATCCATTGGAGAGATTCCTAGGTCAGACTCTGGCACATAAGAATTGACCTGCATTTCCTCCTGGGCTAAAGAATGCCCATTGCCTTCTACAGTCTTAAAAGTTTCCTCAGCTTCTCTGTCTTGTAGAAACTTTTGAAACTGGCTCCACAGCAAATCCTTCTGATTGGGCACAGTTACTTTGGGAGAATAAGCCTTTCTCTCAGGGAACACTTGTGCTAATGTTTCTAGTGTTTTTAGCTCAGCTGCTCTGCTCACTGCTGGGGTTTGGCTTTTTCCACTCTCAAGCGTCTCCACCCACCTTCTGGCAGTTGTAGGGCTCAGGTCTGGCTCTTGTACACTAGCTGTTGCAAACTGTTCCTGTTCATCTGTAAGCTGTTCAGCTATACATCTGTTGGCTTCTAGGAGCATTTCTCAGACATCCACTGCTTCCTTTTCTACTGACCTCTTTCAGCTTCTGGAAGTCAGACTTCTTGTGCCTTTCTCCACTCCTTCTCTCATGAGATCTCTCCTGAAAGCCTTCCTGGAATCCTTCTTCCTCTCCAGGATCTCCCAGGGCTCTGGGATATCTCTTTCCACTGGAATCCCCTTGCTCCAGGATATCTCCTTCTCCTGTGGAAGTGACTCTCCCTTCCTTTCTTTCTCTCTGGTCAGAGTGAGGTTTTAAAAACCGTTTCTTCCCTGCCACACCCTTGCCTTCGCACAGGCCTTTCCAATCAGTATCTAAGCCTGCCCCCACTTCAGAGTCTGGGCGTGGCTTAGCCTCAGCAGAGACAGGATTTTTTTTCTTTCCTGCTCTGCAAGCTCTGTGCACAGCTTGTCTGTCACTTGTTTTAAAGGCAGAAATATGGTTTTCTTCTATCTCCATCTGTTCTTGGCCGCTCTCATCGTCACAACACGCACCCCACCTTCGTAAGACAGACAAACACAGAGGCACCACACGCACGCAGGCGCGCGCGCACACACACACACACACACACGCGCTCTGCAGCTCACACAGAGACTCCCCAACTCTGCATCACACACAGAGACTCCCCAACTCTGCATCACACACAAATGCACTACAGCCCTGCACCCCACCCACACAAAGGCACCCACTGCTACATCTCATGCACAGACAGGCACACCACTGTTGTACCACACACCCACAGAGACACTTGTGTTATCTAAAAATGACGCATGGTGTAGGAACTCTGGCGCTGGTCGTATGAGAGAACCAGAGGGTGGGATGAGGACATCACAAGCACTGGCTCCTAAATCTGCACAAACTGTATCAAGGCCTGGCTTAAAAAACTGTCCTTTCTCTATAAATGTGTCCCTTCCTCTCTGAACACACTAACTAGACCCTTATCCACTCGCTTGCCACATCCCATCTGTACTATTGCAATCTGCTCCTTGCTGGTTTCCCATTGAATCATTTCTCTCATTCAAAACTCAACTGCACAACTAATCTTCTGCTAGTGCTGCTATGCTCATGTAACCCCTCTTCTCAAATCACTTCACTGTGTCCCTATCTATTTCCACATATAATTCAAGCGTCTCCTACTGACCTACAAGTGCATGCACTCTGCAGATCCTTTTTATTTCTCCTCTCTTCTCTCCCTACAGCCCTCTTCAGGAAATCCACTCAACAAGACAAATCACTCTTGTCTGTGCCATTCTGTTGTACTACCAACTCCAGACTCCAAATTTTCCACCTTCCATATTCCTGGAATAGACTACCTGAGTCAGTATGTCAGGATCTATCTTTGGTCTTTTGCAAATCAAGGCTAAAAACACATCTATTTGGGACTGCTTTTGAATCCTGACCCTCTTTTTCTCCTATTTAACCCTCGTGTGTGTTAATCATTTTCCTCTTGAACTACCCTAGTCTCCTGTTTTTCTGTCTTGAATTGATTGAAAGCTCTGTTGAGCAGGGAATGTCTCTTATGTGTTTGTATACTGCATTGCATATGATTTGTAGCGCTATAGAAATGTGTAGTTGTAGGGCTGCGTAGAAATAGAATATACATATGAAACAACCATCATAGACCTCCAGGTCTATTTAACAGACCTGAATGCACAAAAAGTGTTGCATATGAAAGTACGAGGTGCGATCAAAAAGTATAGAGACTTGTACAATAACACAAAAGTATAACACTGATAGTTATTGCACTCCTTCAAAGTAGTCCCCTTCTGATAAACCACTCTTCCTCAAGCATTCCTTCCACTGCTGGAAACAATTTTGAAATGTCTCTTTTGTTAGGCTGTGAAGCTGCTGTGTCAAATTTTGCTTAATGGTCTCCAAGTCTTCGAATCTCCTTCCTTTTAGTGGTAATTTCAGTTTGGAAACAAGAAAAAGTCAGAGTATTACCTAGACTGGATCACAACCACACTGACCTTGAAAGCATAATGGAGACCTGGAACCACTCCATCTCGAATGTGGCAGTGGCACAACATAGAACGGCTACAAACCAAAAGAAACCACAAACCCCCTGGTACTCAAAAGAAATCTCAGAAGAATAGAGAGAAAATGGAGACGAACAAAAAGACCAAGATGCTCTACAAAAATACAGGACTATGCAAAACAATTACAAGAGCATGATCAACAGAAGCAAACAAGAATATATCACAATCCTGGTAATGAAGGCAGTGAACAAACCAAGAAAATTCTTTGCAATATTTATTTTATTTATTTATAAGTTTTTCTGTACTGTCTCTTCCAGAGATCAAGGATGGTTTACAAATAGCAAACAAGATACATTCAACTTAAACTTCAGTCAGTGATATTAAATGGAATAATTCGTGGATTATGTACATGAAATTAAAATATGTACAGAGAACATATTTACAATCAGCATATTTACAGGGGTGTAGTGTGTTCACAGATGTTATGTAGATCAGGTAGGAAAGCTCTTATTAATTTAAGTGGAGGGATACTGTGGAGAGATTCAGTTAGGGTTCAGTGCTATGTTGGAAGGATACTGTGGGGAGATTCAATTAGGGTTCACTGCTATGTTGGGTATATTTTGTTTTGGTCAGGTAAATTTCCAAAATGTTCAGTGAACAGGTATATTTTGATTTCCTTGTGAACATTTGAAGATCCTTGATAGCTCTTAGTTTATCTGGGAGAGCCTTCCAGAGTATGGGCGCAAAGTAAGAGAAAGCTCTGTTACTCATGGAACACTTTGTATAGCGAAAGTGAATAGGGACTGCTATGGTGTTTTGAATGCTGCATCTTCTTTTTCTCTCATTAGATGTAATGGTTTTTTTTAAACTTTTTATTTATGCAATTTTCAAAATACAACAAGCAAAACAACTTGTACAGAAAAGGACCCTTGGGTCCACAAGTCCACCATAAAGCGGGCAAGATGGGTCACAAAACAAAAGAAAATTATTTACTAGCAATTACAAAACAGGTTAAAACAGACACAAAGAAAAGTGCAAGAACACTCTAACCGCTAACGGACCACCTAATCAGGGGGCCCAACTGGAGGGAGAGAGGGAGGAATAGCCGGTAAATTTACCTGTTTTGAATTTATAAAAGAGGCTAATTGGGATGGCTCAAAGAAAATATACCTGTTCCCAGATAATTTTACAAGACATTTACAGGGAAATCATAGGAAAAATAAACCCCCCAACTGAATAACCCCCAAACGATACATAAGAAATTGCTTCCTTCTTTTCTGGGTTGCTCTCGAGACATCGGGAAAGATTCTAATCTGTGATTCCAAGAACATTTTACTGGAAGATCTAAAAAAAAGCTTCAGGAGCCAGTCTCTATCCACTTCAAGGGCAAAGGTCACCAAAAGCGTAGCAGTCATCCCTACAGCAGTAGGGGACCGTTCCAAGAAGGTAGAAAGATCTAAACTGTCCGAAGACATTAACAGGTTTTCTCCTTCGCCCTTCGTGCCAATCTTCGAAGTCGGCAGGTAGAAGGCTTTAGAAATTGGGAGGAATAGCTTCTGCTGAAACCTTCAAAACAGTCACAAGAAACTATTTAAAAAGTTCCAAAGGTGAAACCGACGGAACTTTAGGAAAGTTCAAAACTCGAAGGTTACTGCTTTTAGCATTATTCTCAAGAAGCTCCAACCTCCTATGCACAGCCGATAAATCTTTTACCAAAGACTGGGAAACATCTTTTACCTGCTCTAAGGACCCCTCCAAGGAGGCCACTTTGGCATTTATCTCAGTATGAAAAGATTCAAAAACTTGCAATTGTTGCCCAAAAAGCTGAAACTGTTGGGAAATAGACTGGAGCTGAGATGTTATGTTGAGGTGCATAGTTGAAAAGGCTTCCCACAGAGACTCAAAGGTAACAACCTCGGGCTTTTCCAGAGAAAGTCCTTGAACACCAACCACTTGCGAGGAAAGAGGCTGCACTCGCGAAGAAGATTCCACAGAAGAATGCAGAAGCAGAAAGGCTTTATCTCCACAACTCCCTCCACACCAACAGTCATATCCGGAGATATCTGCCCAGCTGGACTACCTCCCAAACTGGCAGACTGCAGCTGAGGTTTCTCAGTAGAGCTGACCACCCCTCCTTCTGCTCCTACCGGAGCCTCCTGCATGATCACACTGTCCGGCTGTGTTGGCGGTATGCGGCACTCCGGGCTCAAAGATGCCTCTAATCTCACGGCGTCATGGGACCTTCCTTCCGCCCCTTGGACGCCTAGCGAGGGCTCTGAAGTTACGGCACTTCTCTCCGCGGTCTCCAGAAAAGAATCCATGGGACCGTGAACCGCCAGTTTCTCCGCTCCCAAGTCCTCCGTCATCGCCGACTTTGCTTTCCGTTTCCTGCCCTTATGCGGCATCGAACGGTTCCACAAAACCAAGAAAATGGGTAAGGAAAACAGCAAGTAGTGGACAAACTCGGAGCTTCACTGGCATGCGTCCGTTACCGTCGCCATCTTGCCTCGTGTGCTACTATGCTCATTAGATGTAATGTTAACCAGTGAGTTAAGATAAGATGGAGCTAGGTCCCTTAAGATCTTAAATGTAGTCCACATGTTAACAAGAGAACCATCACAGGAAGACTCAATTGACATACAAACAAACAGCAGACTACCTAATGTCGAAGTAGCTCAGCAATCAGCCAAAAACAAAGATAACATCAATTGAACCTAATAACCTACTGCGACACACCGAGATATGGGGAGACTTCACTATCCCAACACTCAGACAAGTGGAACACACCATAACAACCCTGAACACAACAACCTCACCAATCGATGTCCAGTGACATGGATAAAATCAGCTCAGGAACCACTTATACCTTTTATCCACCACATCATACACACATCCCTTGCACAGAGGTATATGCCTACATCTTTCAAACTGGCATCAATCGGGCCCATTCTAAAAAGCTTCAAAGCTGACAAGACAGACCCTAAATCATACCGACCAGTCTCCAGCTTACCTTTCATGGCCAAAATAATAGAGAAGACAATTCAGTTACAACTACAGGACCACATCAACTCCTATGCACCCTTGGACCCACATCAACATGGATTCAGGCAGCACCATGGGGTCGAAACATTACTAATGGCTCTTTTTGACCAAATCATAAGAAATTGAAAATATAAAAAAAGAGTATTAACCTACAATTTCTCGACATATCAGCCGCCATTGACTCAGTGTGACACTCCATACTTCTAAGATGCCTACAAGAAATTGGTCTACACAATAATACTTTGAAATGATTCCAGTCATATCTACAGGATAGACAACAGTCCCTGTAAGTATTAGTGTATGTGTCTCATATCCCCTCGTGTTAAATGTGTCCCCCAATTGTGTTGTGACCACTTTGATTGAAGGATAAGGTGGTATACAAAACTGTCTAAATAAATAAATAGATGTGGGAAAGACACATCCTCTCCATTCACACTAACACAAGGAGTCCCCAGGGGTCAGCATTATTATCCATGCTTTTTAATATTTACATTCAGCCACTTTGTGAAGTCATACGATAATATAACATTCACTACAAAATTTATGCCGATGACATCATGGTATACATCATCAAAAAAGGCCAAATCCCTGTATGCCAAGTTTCTACCATAAAAAAGAGATATTTGTTTGTTGGACAAATGTCTGTGTGAGGACTTAACCCCTACACCAGACTGCATCCATTTTAATAATATATTTTGCAGTAAAACAGCCCGCACCAAGCTCTTTGGCAAAATCAAAAACAAAACAAACAGTTATCTGCAACTTGATGAATCATGAAGCAGACGACCTTCATAATTTGTGGAAAACTTAAACGGGATTCTGCACAACAGCACTGCATTTTGGGTCTGTCACAACTTCCAAAGACCCTGTGTCAGGCAAAAAAATCCCCATTACTCACAGAAAGAAAATCGCACATGAGTGAACACCTTGTGAGGAAACAGCTTTTGAAAAAGCTGGCATCTGATGTCAGCCAGCCAAGTTGATTATTGCACAGAATGATTGGAAGGCAAAAGCAACAAACCATGATGCCTCACCAATCCATTCAATTCACAAAAGGTTATGCCAGTCAAGCTCTAAGTTTAAGCCAAATGGGGAGACAGAATTTAAGGTAAAAATCCATCTCCATTCTCGCAATTGAAGGAGCGCTTCATGATCACGGTCATCACCTCTGATGGGTGGGGGAATCCGATCCAATACTCGCCACACACAAATTGAGAAAAAGAATGGTCCAGTTGTACACTGTGATGGACCATAGGAGTCATCAACGTTTTTGTATAGAGCCGGATACATGTTCAAATGTTTCTTAAAGGGGCGTATGGTACGGCCCACATATTTAAGATCACAAGGGCAAAGGATAAGATATACCACAAAGTCTGTCTCACAGATCATGTGATATTGAGCATGCCATTCTTTTTGGGATGTGGTGTCCAACCACAATTCACCTGCCAAAGTCCCCGAGCAGAATGAGCATCTCCCGCAAGGGAAATGACCCATCCACTCTAAGGGAGAATGGGGGTTCGGAATTGCCTGCACCAAATAATCCATAAGATTTCTACCCCTAGTGTAAGCAAGACTTAGAGGTTTTTGAAAGCAGTCATGCACAGTGAGAACCTGCCAGAACTTGCACAAGATCTTAGTGACTTAGGTGGAGCGATCACTAAAAGGCAGAATTCCCACAGTCTTCTCCGCCAGTATAAGCATTGTAACTGATTGATAGTGGGGAGATAAATACCACTTTCTGTGATTGTTTAATGGCCATTTATAAGCCACCTGAACAATAGAGCGAGGATAACCCCATTCATAAAGTCGCTGACTTAATTCCTGGGCATGTATTTTAAAGTCATCAAACGTAGAACAATTGCTTCTGATGTGCAAAAATTGCCCATAGGGTAAGCCACATTTCAGAACATGTGGATGGAAACTCCGATAGCACAATAAGGTATTACGTTGAACAGGTTTCCTATAGAGCATGGTAAACAAATTTGCCCCTTGACGAAAAATAGTGACATCCAAAAATTCGATAGAGTGGGATGTTGTTTGGCCATAAATGTTAGTCTCCTCCTGTGTGTTCAACCATTCCACAAATTGAAAAAGTTTATACACTGGCGCAATCCAAACAAACAAAAAGAATTGTCTAAATAACGACGCTACAACAAAACCTTTTGAAACCAATGAGAGGGATAAGCATATTTTTCTTCTATAGATGCCATAAACAAAGTGGCTATTGAGGGTGCCATTGTAGCACCCATTGCAATTTCCCAAATTTGTAAATAGAAAACATTATAATAAAGATAAGTTCTTAAACTAATTCCAATAAAGATAAAACAAAATGTTTGGGCAATCTAGATGGTAATACCAAAGGAATAGTGAACACCACCTGCAATGCTTCACTTTGAGGGATGTTGGTATATAAAGATATGACATCAAGAGTCACCAAAAACACTTCTGATTCAGGTAAGACAAGAGATTGAATGACATCAAAAAGTGAGTAGTATCTTTAACAAAAGACCTAACCCTGCTGCCGCAGGTTGTAAAAAATGATCACAAAATTTAGATAGTGGCTCAAGGACCAACCCATGGTAAGAAACTATGGAGACTTTGGCAGGTGAATCGTGGTTGAACGTCACATCCCAAAAAGAATGGCATGTTCAATATCACATGACCTGTGAAACAGACTTTGTGGTATATCTTATCCTTTGCCCTTGTGGTCTTAAATATGTGGGCCGTACCACACATCCCTTTAAGAAACGTTTATCTCTGAACATGTGTCCTGACTCCTTATGACAACTTTGACGGCTCCTATGGTCCATCACAGTGTACAACTGGACCATTCTATTTCTCAATTTGTGCAGCGAGTATTGGATTGGATTTCCCCCATCCATCAGAGGTGGTGACCGTGAAGCACTCCTTCAATTGCGAGAACAGAGATGGCTTTTTACCTTAAATTCTGTCTCCCCATTTGGCTTAAACTTAGAGCTTGATTGGCATAGTCTTTTGTGAATTGAATGGCTTGGTGAGGCATCTGCATTGTTGCTTTTGCCTTCCAATCATTCTGTGCAGTAATCAACTTGGCTGTCTGATGTCAGATGCCGGCTTTTTCCAAAGCTGTTTCCTCCCAAGGTGTTCACTCATGTGCAATCTTCTTTCTGTGATTAATGGGGATTTTTTTTACCTAATGCAGGGTCTTTGGAAGTTGTGACAGACCCAAAACGCAGTGCTGTGTCGTGGAGGACTCCGTTTCATTTTTCCAAAAATTATGAAGGTTGTCTGCTTAATGATTCATCAAGTTGCAAATAACTGTCTGGTTTCTTTTTCTTTTTACCATAGAGCTTGGTGCGGGTTGTTTTATTGCAAAATGTATGATTAAAATGGACATAGTCTGGGTGAAGGGGTTAAGTCCTCATATAGACATTTGTCCAACTAAAAATATTTCTTTTTTTATGGTAGGAACTTGGCATACAGGGATTTGGCCTTTTTTGATGGTTAGGCCTTTCCCATTTAACCCATTAGGATTTTTTTGTTTGGTGGTGAATCATGGTATACATGCCATTTGGTGTCGAAACCCTGGATTAACAAATATAACTGAATGTATCAGAAATCTCCAGTTGGCTAAACTCTTATAATCTCAGCTTAAATTATAGCAAAATGGAAGCACTCACAGTAACAAGAAACAAGACCTTCGACCATCCCTCCACAATATGCCCCAACTCTATGGAATTCACTTCCTACTGCAGTAAGAGAAGTCAAAGATCGTACCGTTTTTAGAAAAAAGATTAAAGACACTCCTTTTCGACGAGCACTATGGCAAGTTCCACTCAGAGCTTTACCCATCCTATCAAAAGGTAAAATTATTCTACTGTATCTATTCTCTGTACATGCTTAATCCTTTCAAGAAAACATGGTTACTTGCCTTTACGGAACATCAAAGCATTAAATCACCTATGTCTTGCATGACAGTCATAATGTAAATAGTTACCTTTGTTCTTGTACATAGTTTACTCTTGTTCGATGTATTGTTCAAGTTTTTGTTCATTGTAAACCACTTTGATTGCCAGATAAGGCGGCATATAAGAATGTGAAATAAATAAATAGCTACAAAGAACGGATACATTATTGTCAAAAGTGAACTTAAATACCTAGGGGTCATCTTTGATCAGAACTTAAACTTACAAGCCCATATTAACAGGACAACACAGAGCGCTTACCACCAGAATGAAAATCATTCAGATATTAAAGCCCTTGCTAAGTTACAGTGATTTCAGAACAATCCTACAGGCCATAATCACACCAGTATTGGACTTTTGTAACTCAGTTTACCAAGGCCTGCCAGCAACAACAATCCATTCACTGCAGATGTTTGTTTATTCTGACATTTGATATACCTCTCCTTTGTGACTTCAGGGCAGTGTACAAACCAAAGATATACAAATAGGCCCAGAGGCCAGAAAAGGAACAGCAATTTAAGACAGGAGAGAGAGAGAAATCATTCATTCAAGCAAGACAGAGAGAAGGATACCATAGAAATACAGAGTCAGACAATAGGTAATGGGAGGTCAAAGGCAGAGGAAAACAGATGGGTTTTGAGAAGTGACTTGAATTTAGAGTAGGTCTGTTCCAGACGGAGGGTGGTGGGGAGGGAGTTCCATAGGGATGGAACCAAGAACAAGAAAGCTGAGTAGCGGGTGGATTGTAAATAAGCACAGAAAGGTGATGGAAGATGGAGGTGGTTGATGTGGGCTGACCGAAGGCTGCATGTAGGGGTGTGAAATTGAAGGAGATCTGCCAAGTACAATGGGGTATGAGTATAGATAACTTGATGAACCAGAATAGGGATTTTGTATCAGATACAATGTTCCAGTGAAGCTGGAAGAGAAGGGGGGCATGATCTCAGCGTGTAGTATGTGTAATAATCCGAATTGCCGTATTTTGGATCAGTTGGAGTCTGTGAAGTTGAACTTGGAGGATAACGGCGAGTGCATGATTACAGAAGTCTTGGCGGGACATAACTAGGAATAGCAGGAGAGTAATTAGGGCTTGGGGAGTGAGGAACAGGTGGATAGTGTGAATGTGACAGAGATAATAGAAAGATCTCTTGGTAAGCTGAGAGATGTGATCCTTAAAAGAAAGATCAGAGGTGAGAATTACTCCAAGATAGCGAAGAGGAGGGACTATGGAATGAGGTGGTCAGAGAGAAGTGGAGCTATTGGGGGACATGGGCCTCCGTGTATGAACCAGATAGCTGATGTTTTAGCCAGGTTGAGATGGAGACAGTTAGTAGTTAGCCAGTTGGAAACTTGAGAGGGGCAGGAGTTGAGAGGGGAGAGGTCTGGTTGGGCGGGACTTGTGTGGTGGAGTAGAATAATGTCATCCACATAATAGGCCAACAACCCTGACTGCTGAATAAGAAGAGCGAGTGGTGCAAGGGAAATATTGAATAGGAGGGGTGCCAAAACTGAACCCTGAGGAACGCCACAGTGGAGAGGAAATGGTTCCGAGGAAGAGGAGAGAGTTGCACTTGAAATGACCGTGAAAGATCAAAAGAAAAGAATGAAACCAGTGATAGACTAGACCCTGAAGACCAGCATCACATAGTCGAGAGAGGAGAATTGAGTGGTCCACAAGATCGAAAGCCGCCAAAAGGTCCAAAGACACTGCCATAGTAACATCACCGCAGTCATGTGAGGTGTGAAGTTAATTTAGAAATGCGAGTAAGACCGTTTCTACACTGTGGCCGGGACAGAAGCCTGATTGACGGGGATGAAGAAAGTGAATGGAGTCGAAGTGATTCAAGAGTTGGGCAAAGACAGCTTTTTCAAGGATTTTTGAGAGAAATGGGAGATTCGAAACTGGGTGGTAATACACGGGATCAAGGGATGGCTTTTTCAAAAGAGGACGAACCATGACGTGCTTCCAGGGGGAGGAAAAGGTTCCAGAGGAAAGGCTGGCATTAAACATGGTAAGGATGGAGGGCAGAAGGGCAAGGGAGGATTCTAGGAGCCAGGATGATGGTATGGGATCAAGAGAGCAGTTTGTCTTGCGTGATGTGCAGATGGATTTTGCAAGGTCTGTAGTGGTAAGGGGACAAGGCCCAGATGTGGGAGAGCAGGGAGGTAGGGGGGGAGAGGGAGAAGGAGGAGAGGACAGTGGAGGAGGGCATGATGGTAACGAGGAGAGAAGATCAAGAACTTTGTTAGCAAAGAAGGTAACTAGTTGGGAGGGGCTGGGGTTTGGGTGGGAAGTAGCGAAGAGTAGCCGGGTTTTAGATTGGCAAGTAACCTAAGGACAGAGTAGAGCTGGCGTGTAGAGTTAGGAGCAATAGAGATGGTACAGAACACTGCTGCTCACATTCTAACGAGAAGAAACAAATGTAAACACATAACACCAATCTTGGCATAACTTCATTGGCAAGATTCAAGGCTAGCACTAATATATTCAGAATACTCCACAATGAATCAACTGAATTACTCCAAGACCTAATAAAAATATATCCCGAAAACCGCCCGTCAAGAACAAACAACAAAACATTTTAACCAGGTCAAAAAATTCTCCAAAGCTAAGCAGTGCACCTCAAACAGAGCCTTTTCACTATATACGAATTATGGAACTCTCTACCGAGCAATATCAGATGCACGAATGACGCTAAAGAATTCAGGAAAATGCTAACGACGTTCCTATTCACTGTACGTTTCGGCAACATCACACCAGACCCGAACAATGACTACTGAACAATGTCCTCAATCATACAACATGACCACAAACTCGTAGTTTACTGATGTAAGTAAGTTTTGGAAACATACTGTTACAACACAATGTTATGGCACAAGGATGTCTCCAAGTTGGAGTTAGAAAACACTTTGTTACAATGTAAATACTTGCATTGAACGATGGAGTTTAATGTAAATAACCTTGTTTCACAAGATAAAAATTGAGTTTTAATGTAAATCACCTTGATTTAAGGAAAAGCTGGTATATAAATACTGTTAAATAACTAACAAAATAAAATAAGTCTCTCTGTATGAATCTCCAAATTTCTGGCAGAATTTAATTCAAATTCGCTGTTCAGTATTTTCACTCATCATAAATCTGACAAACTGCTTTTACACATACCAAACATCATGTGACAAAAAAAGTACAGGTGTGCTGCAGCCATGTTACACTCTGCACATGCAGAGCACATAACTAAGTCACTGCATGCCTAATAGCATTGTGGTGCGATGTACTGTTATATAGCTACACAACAAGTCTCAATACTTTTTGATCACACTGCATAGTGACCGAATTTAGTTCTATCATTAAACTTGGACAGGTATTCCAACGAGTAGAAGGTATGAGTTAGAATGCACCTGTATGCATAGGAAAGGAAGCAACAGAATTTGCAAAACACGAGAAAACTGTCTCCAGAATTAGAAGACAAGGAAAGACAATTGGCAAATGCACAAATACAGTGGGCAATGCAAAGAGTTACTCCAGGAACAATATATGCATGAAACCAAGACACGTGAAATGGTTAAGGAGAGGTGAACTGAAACCCAAGGATGAGAGATTGATTGTCGCAGTCCACGACAGTGAATTATAGACGAGATGATTCACAGCATGCATTAGAAAAACTAGTAAAATAGACATAGAAATTCTGTAAGAAAGAGTGGAAAAGGTTACTTGTAGCTGTCTGTAATGTGTCGATGGTAGGACATGCTGCCTGTACAGAGAGGCACAAGGTGGTATGTCTCATCCATTGGAAATTTTGTAAGCACTATAACATTGCTGTGCCAGAAAAGCACTGAGATAATGATCTTAAGAGAATTCTGAGAATGAAGAGGTTATGATCACTTGGAGCATTTCTATTCTGACGAATAAGAAACTGATGTAAGGAAACCCAGCATAATGGTAAAGGAGAGAAACACCAGAGGTGTCTGTTCTAAGAGATTATTCTGTGAATCATGTGGCGAGGGAGGAGATCCTCAAGTACCAACAAATGTAGTCAGGAACCAAGAAAATGTGGTGGAAAGATACAGAAATATTTCCCATACACTTCCAAATAAGAAATTTACTTGGTAAGTTGCCTATTCATGCTAGATCTTATGAACTCTAGAAGGAAGCCCTCTATGACACAATGCATGTACTATGGTGTGTGTTAGCAGTAAATTTGAAAGACTGAGATCATACTCGACATAGTTTGGCACAAAACAGAGCAGGACAACTGCGTCATGGGAAGTGCGAAGAGCTTTATTGTATATCCCACATAGAAAAAGGAAATAATATAAAACCCAATGTTAAATACAATTAAATGAATAAAAACATCATACATTTAAAACACAGTGGATCCCATCATAGCAACAGGATAAAATCAAAATAAACATAACTCTCTCTTATATCTCAACACATAGGGGTGACCTACATGGAGCGGTGGGTACACCCCTAAACAAAGGCATGGGGAGGGATGAACTGCACGGAGCGGCAGGTGCACCTACTATTGCCTTGCTAGGCAGACTTGATGAACCATACTGGTCTTTATCTGCCGTCATTTACTATGTTAGGAATGAGGTTCATTACCATCAATCATGGTGTGCGCAAAACCTAACCCATTTGAAAAAATTGTCTGGGAGACCCATTTGAATGATTTAAGACACATTAAACTTAACATGATTGTGTGGCTCATTCTCCATTTGCATCTTCCAATACTAGAAATGCTGGAGTTACTATACTTATCCACAGTAAGATTCTATTTGACAATACTGAGATTATTAAAAACCCGCAGGATAGATTTCTAAGCTTTATGGGGGTAGTGCCTAATATTTTGTAAGCATACATACTCCCAATGAATATGATCATAAATATTTTAAAAACTTGTAAGATGTCTTATAGATGATGCAGAGGTCTACATTATCTTATGGCATGAGATTTCAACTGTGTGTATGGAAGGACAGACTAGATAGGCCATGTGGTCTTTTTCTGTCATCATGTTTCTATGTTTCTATGACCAAGATCTGGACTGACACCATTGCTAAATCAGCAAAATTTGATAATAAGAAAATACCATATCTGTGTTCTAATTTAAGTCTGGTAGATCTCCCTCCATCCTACATTTAAAGACTGTGCCAAAAACCTATTAATCTCAACCTATATGTTGATCTCAGAAAATAGCTTTGCAGGGATATTGGGTGGCTGAAATTTATCCATTCATATCATTAGACCATTCTCTTGTTTGTATTGGGAACTTCAATTTACCTTTACTAGCGTGTGGAAATTTGAAGGATACTTAACAGAAAATATAGAATTAAAAAAATATTTATAAAATTAATGGATAAATTCTGTTCCTTATAACCAACAACACAAAGATGAATGTATAGTTCCCTAGTGCCTTTTTGTACAATATTCTTTTTATGGAATTTTTTTTCCTTATGTTACAGGAAATGGAATCCCTTGGGTAAAAGATGGCATTTCAAAACTGTGCAAGCAGATTAAACGGACATGTACTTTTTTTTATCTGACTTTAGTCCACAAGTTAAATTTGGTCCTAAAATTTATGTCAGGACTAGGATACTTATTTTTTTTTAATAACGAGTGTTCTGCTATTTTTTAAGGACTCTTTGGTGCCACCCAGAACAAAGGTTTCGGATTTGGTACTGGATTTGGTGCAACAACAGGAGGGACTGGTACTGCCCTTGGAACTGGTTTGGGGACTGGATTAGGATTTGGAGGATTCAATACCCAACAACAGCAACAAACTGGTAGGTACAGAGACAGTTACCATTTTGGTCTGTTTTGGGATAGTTTCTTTTTATTCTTTCCAACCTAAAGGAAAGTTGGACAGAAATATACAAAAGGGGTCGAAAACATCTGGTTGTCTGGGGGCAAAATTCTCTGAAAATTCACTGTAATGAGGTGATTTTTCTACTTACCATGTGGGGAAAAATAAGCCCCCTCCCCTCCAAAAAAGAAATGTTCCATTGTATTTCTATAGGAGGTGTTCAAGCTTCTGTAGCATAGAAACTTACAGTGAAACATAGCAGTTAGGGAAGTCCTCTTTTCAAATTGCCTCTTCCTCTTCTCTACTCTCCCAACCACCCAAGCTGCCCTACCTCCTAAAAGCTACCCCGCAACTGCCCCAACACCCCACAAACTGTTCAATGCATGGTGAGAAAAGTGATGTTCTTGCTGCAGCCAAAAGCAAAACTATATGCAGATGATTTTGGATTAAAGAGCTTAGAGGCTTCTAAGGCTACAGTGGTTATACCAATTCATGGCTTTTTACAGGAGCAGCAACTTCACATCTGGCAAACTCCATTTACTTATTCAGCCTGTATCCAAAACCAGACAGCGGCAATATTGAGCTGCTGCCCGGTTATCACTGGGTGCCGCTGGTGGAATGCCCCAATGCTAACCAGCTAGCATCGGGGCATGCAGTGGCGGCATCCAGCGATAACCGGGCAGCGACTCAATATCATCGCTGTTCAGTTATGACAACATGGGGAAAGATAGGCTCATTAAAGACTGGCCTAACTTTCGTCAAAGAAGCTAACCGGGCAATGACTGAATATTGCCGCTGCCCAGTTAGCTTCATCGCTGTCTGGCTGACCTGGATATTCAGTGCCATGTTAGTGCTGCTGAATATCCTGGCCAAGGCACATGGTTAGCAGGTCTGCTAACTGTGTTAATTAATTTGCATTATTTGTTGTGCCACCTTATCATCTAGACATCAAGGCAGTTTACAAACCCAGTGTAAAAACAGAAACTAACAAGAAAACAACATACTAAATGATGTCAGTAGCACAACAATATTTCCCGAAGACAAGAAATGTGGAAAAACAAAACTGTAGAATTGTCCTGCTACATAGCCACATGCAAGGGACTACAAAAGAGAAGCACGGTACCGGCCCCGGTGAGAATTCTTCCCACGCCATCTTTGGCTGGAATCGACAGATCGGTACCGGATCAACTCGGTACCAACTTCGATCGATACTGGGATCGTGCGTTGCATGAGCATCATGGTCACGAATACTTAGAATCCTCCGATTTCGAAGACTCTGACAATTCTGCTGGTACTAGAGGGTTTCTCCCAGAGGATCCCTCTTCTCCCCAACGCAGAATGTCACCTCCAGAGGACATGTCTTTTCAGGATTTTATTCGTGATATGGCCAAGGGCCTTTCAATCACGGTAGCTCCTGAAGAGGAACCCAGAGCAAAGGATTTGGAAATTCTCCAATATCCTAAAGCTCCAAATGAGGCAGCCACTCTGCCCATCCATGAAATTCTGCATAACTTGATGCTCAGAATGTGGGAGACACCTCTGACTACAAATCCTCATAGGAGACTTGATACTATGTATCGCGTTCCCCCATGTCCTGGATTTCAAAAGACTCAGCTGCCATACCATTCAATGGTGGTGGAGCCAGCCATGCGTAGGATGAAAAGTGCAAAGAGGCATGCATCCAATCCTCCAGGTCGTGAATGCAGGACTCTGGACGCTTTTGGGCACCGAACTTTTCAGGCTTCCATGCTTTCAGCTAGGATCAGTTCATATATACTGTATATGGGAATGTTTCTCAAGGAAGTTACAGGAGATTTGGAGCTTATGAGCCCATTTCTCCCAGATGACAAGAGACAAGACTTTCTTGCTCTAGTTAAACATGCTCAAGATGTCTCCAAGTTTGTAAATCGTGCAGCCTTTGACTGCTTTGAATGCATCAGCAGAACCTCTGCTATTGCCATTGGCGCATGACGGATTGCCTGGCTTCAGGTATCAGACTTGGAGACTTGGGTACAGGACAAGTTAGGCAAGATTCCTTGCACGGGAGAGAATCTCTTCGGCAAGAACTGACAGGAAAAGGCTAACGAGTTGGATGCTGACAATACTACTCTAGATAGATTGTCAACATCTACAGCCACTCCAGCCAAACAGAAGTCTTATAAAAAGCCCTCTTTCAGCAAAAAGAGGAAATTTTATCCTTCCTATACCCAGCAGAGTCAATCTCAGGGTCAGGTTGCCCAAAAGGGACAAACTAGACAGCAAAAGAAGCCAAAAGGCCCGAGAGCCCAACCAGCTCTGCAGGTTCAGCCTCCTCAAGGGCTTTGACTCCTTCCTAGAGAGCTTAGCCTTCCTGCCTCTGAGGGGCCCCCAACCCCCTAATATCCCAGGCAGGCTATGCCACTTTGCCAACAGATGGCATCACATAACAGCAGAAGATTGGACTTTGTCCATTGTAGGAGAAGGGTACAAGCTTCATTTTCACAGCATGCCCCCTCCTACACTTCTAAAGCAATTCAATTCTCAAACCTCCGCAAACAATCTGTTAGATCAGAGGTCTCAACACTTCTTGCCCAAGGGGCAATAGAGGAGGTACCCATTCTTCAACGAGGTGCAGGGTTCTACTCCCCCTATTTTCTTATTCCACAGAAAACAGGAGGACACAGACCCATTTTAGACCTCAGAGAATTGAACAAATACCTGTTTCGAGAGAAGTTCAAAATGATTTCTCTAGGAACTCTTCTGCCATACCTTCAAAGCCAGGATTGGCTTTGCTCTCTAGACTTAAAGGATGCATACACTCACATTCTGATCCATCCAGATCACAGGAAATTCTTACGCTTCCTTTTCAGGGGAAAACATTTCCAGTACAGGGTTCTTCCCTTTGGTCTAGCTTCAGCACCAAGGGTATTCACGAAATGCATGGCAGTAGTAGCTGCATTTCTGCGAACCCTGGGGATATTCGTCTTCCCTTACTTAGCCGACTGGCTCATTTGAGCATCTAAAGTTGCAGAGGCCAGCACTGCACTGTCTCGCAAAATGTGAAGCCTCCAATACTTGGGGTTGGTAATAAACTTCCCAAAATCCCAACTTGTTCTTTCCCAATGCCTGGAATTCATAGGGGCCTGTCTAGATACCAGACAGGCAAAGGCTTTCCTTCCACAGGCCCGGTGTCTTCGCATAATGCAACTAGCTTCTCAAGTTCTCCTTAACTGCTAGAGAGCTACTACAGTTGCTGGGACATATGGCATCCACAGTTCATGTAGTCCCATATGCTCGACTCCACATGCGAGCAGCTCAGTGGACCCTATCCACACAGTGGACACAGGCCACAGGTCATTTATCGGACAAAATAATAAACTCTAAACAACTAATTTTGTCCCTCCAATGGTGGCAATCCCTAGAAAATCTGACAATGGGGTCTCCTTTTCATCAACCCCTTTTTCAGGCCACCCTAACAACAGATGCATCGCAGGTGGGTTGGGGAGCATACCTGAATCATCTCTCTACCCAGGGAACCTGGACTCCACAGGAGGCTGGTCTACACATGAACCTCCTGGAATTAAGAGCAATCTATTTAGCTCTTTGAGTATTCCACGCCCAGCTCAGCTACAAGACAGTCCTAGCCCAGGCGGACAATCAAGTAGCAATGTTCTATTTGAACAAGCAAGGCGGGATAGGCTTTCTGTCGTTATGCAATGAAGCTTTACGACTGTGGGCCCTCGCCAGAGAGTATCAAATTCACCTTCTAGTGGTATATCTTCCAGGCATTCAAAACCTTTGGGCAGACAAACTCAGTCGAGTACTGCTGCCTCACGAGTGGTCCCTCCACCTGGACCAAGTGGCAAAGATATTTCATCTCTGGGGCACTCCAGACATAGACCTCTTCGCAAGTCCACTGAATGCCAAACTCCCCCGGTTCTGTTCCAGGATTCCTGCTCACAATTGTCAGACAAGGGATGCCTTCCTCCTTCACTGGGGTCAGGGCTTCCTTTATGCCTTCCCACCCATTCCCCTCATCCCCAAAACACTCTTCAAGCTTCAGAGAGACAGGGGTCGCATGATTCTCATAGCGCCACGGTGGCCACGCCAACCGTGGTATCCCCCGCTTATGCATCTCTCTCAAGCTGCACCTCTGGAGTTAGGGCATGCTCCAGATCTCCTTTCCCAAGAGAACGGGACGCTATGGCACCCAAATCCCCAGTTCCTGCATCTCATGGCCTGGTTGCTGAAGGCTTAGACCTCCAGGATTTCAGCCTGTCCCAACAGGTAAAGGATATCCTTCAGGCTTCTAGGAAACTTTCCACAAGAAGATCTTATGCCTTCAAGTGGAAACGTTTTACCATATGGTGCTCCAAGAAGGGATTAAACCCCCTTGGCATACCCTTAGAATCGATACTAGAGTATCTCCTTCACTTATCGAATGACCAATTCGGTAATAGTCCATCTTAGTGCAATTGCAGCTTCTTATAAGCCTCTGAATGGACAATCAATTTCCTCTCATCCACTCCTATCAAGATTCATGAGAGGCCTTTTATTAACTAAACCTCCCATTAAGCCACCACCGGTGGCATGGGATCTAAATCTAGTTCTCGGGCAGCTCATGAAGCCACCTTTTGAGCCTTTAGCCACTACAACCATTAAGTTTTTGACCTGGAAGGTCATCTTCCTAATTGCAATCACCTCTGCACGTCGCATTAGTGAACTGCAAGCTTTAGTGGCTAATCCTCCTTATACTAGGTTTCACCATGAAAAGGTTGTTCTTAGAACTCATCCGCACTTTATGCCAAAGGTGGTTTCGCCTTTTCATTTAAATCAATCAATTTATCTTCCTGTATTTTTTCCGAGGCCTCACGCCTCTAATGCACAAAGAAACCTTCATATTTGGATTGTAAAAGGGCCTTAGCCTTTTACCTACAGAGAACACAGCAACATAGAAAGTCCTCGCAACTTTTTATAGCTTTTGACCCTAGTCATTTGGGACAACCAGTCTCCAAAAGAACTTTATCTAAATGGATTGCCCAACGCATATCCCTTTGCTTATGAGAGTAATGGTCTTCCTCTTCAGGACCATGTCACAGCTCATAACATGAGAGCCATGGCAACTTCCATGGCTAATCTCCACTCTGTATCTATCGATGACAATTGTTGAGCAGCCACCTGGGCTTCGGTACACATCTTCCAAGCTGACTACTGCCTGGATAAAGCCTCCCGTCTGGATGCCTTCTTTGGGCAAGCTGTTCTTCAAAATCTCTTTCAGACCTAATTCAACTCCTACCCACCAACCCTCGTGGAATGCCAGAGATCCATGGGAGGAAGGATTCCCACCTTCCAGGGTGGCACCTTCCTGGGGCTATCTCCCTGGCACCTTCAGCTAGGGAGTCCCCATATGTGAAGACTACATTCCTGCTTGTTCCTGGAGATAGCGTAGTTCTCCAGGACCAAGCAGGAAGTCAGTCCTCACTTATGGGTGACGTCGGCGCCGACGGAACCCTCGCGGAGCAATTTTCCCCAGCTTTCAAAGAAAGCCTTTGGGAATTGCAGCGCGCATGCGCGGTCCTCTTCCCGCCCAAGGGTGCCATCTTAGCCAGTCTTCTTTTTTCCGCGGAGCCCTACAGACGTCCCCGTCTTGTCCCCGCGAAAAAGTTGATATTTCTTCATAATTTTATTCTTTTTCCTTCACCGGTCTTTTTCCCGCCCGGACTCGCGACGCCGGTCACGAGTCCTCTTCTTCTTTTCGGTTTTTCTGACTTAGTCAGTTTTCGTTTTCGGTTTTTCCCTGGCAGCCCGGTCCTTTGACCTCGCCGGGGCCCTTTTTCCCCCGATGGCTGCCAGTGGTTTCAAGCGGTGTAGTCAGTGTGACCGAAATATGTCACTAACTGACACACACGACTTTTGCCTCCGCTGCCTGGGCCCGGATCATGAAGAAATGATCTGTGGGCCCTGCGGCAAAATGTCCTCCAAAGCGTTGAGAAGTCGGCGGCATCAGCGGGATAGGATCTTCGCTGACCCCAGCCGTACCCGGACCTCGTCGGAGGCCTCCGCGTCCAAAGGTTCCAGCTCGGACCGTCGCCGGAGTTCCTCCGACAGGGGTTCTCCCTCCGGGGACCATCGACGTAAGGTGAAACCCGCGAGGGCGGCGTCGGTGGACGCTCCTGGCTCCGCGAGGGCCGGGTCGCATAGCCCCGATAGCCGCCCCGGGTCCTTGGAGAAGGAGCACCTCCCGAAGCGACCTCGCCTGGAGTCGGAGCTGCCTGCTCGGGTAAGTCCTGTGGTCCTCCTGGACTCGCCTCCGCGACAGCCGACGTCGGGCCCGACGCCTTCGGGGCCCGAGTCGGGGGCTGCTGGGTCACCTGAGCTTGGACTCAGGTTGACGGCCTTGGAGAGCAGACTGTCTGCCTTCATGGACCAGCAGCGGGCACTGCTCGCTGGCTTCGCTGGCGTCGCTGCCCCGACCGCCGGGACGTCGACATCCAAGTCGACCCCGGAGACCGAGCCGATCCTCGAGTCGATGCGGACTCGAGTCGATCCTCGGTCGAGGTCACCCTCGGCCTCCCGTTCGGGACCGAGGTCGCCGACGCCGACTCCCTCGGCGTCGGGGCGGCAGGCGCCGCGCCCTGCCCGGGCCGACCCCACCGAGTCCTCGTCGGAGTCGGTCTGGGAGTCTGAAGAGGAAGAGTCGCCTGATTCTTTCCGGACTCGGTGTGTCCCCTCGGACTCACCGGAGTCCGAACCTCGGAAGCAGTCCCCCCCGGAGGATGCCCGGTTCTCGGACTTCGTCAGGGATATGGCCAAGGCGTTGGCCTTCCCTGCGGACCCCGAGGAGGAGCCTCGAGCCGAAGAGCTCGACGCCCTCCAGTATGACTCTCCCGCAAGGGAACACTTTACTGTACCGGTTCCTCCTATGCTGGAACGACTACTCTTCCGCATGTGGGAGAGTCCGGCCACCTCGCCGGTCCTGAGCAAGCGGGTCGATTCTATCTATCGAGTCCGCAAGAGCCCTGGCTTCCAAAAAGCACAGCTACCACACCATTCCATGGTAGTGGAATCGGCCATGCATCGTCTTAAGAGCCAGAAGATGCACTCCTCGGTGCCTCCTGGCAGGGAGGCCCGTAACCTGGATGGCCTTGGTAAGAAGTGTTTCCAGGGCTCTATGCTTGCGTGTCGTGTCCAGACCTACCAGCTATACATGGGCATGTATCTCCGAGACCTGGCTAAAGAGCTAGCCGGATTCTCCGCTGGTTTGTCCGAGGAACCCTTGCGGAGGTTCCTGGCCTTGTCCACTGGCATTCGGGAATGCTCAAAATTCATATCCCGAGCAGCCTATGATGGCTTTGAAGCATCGGCTCGAGTGGCCGCAGCCGGCATCGGTGCCCGCCGACAGGCTTGGCTTCAGTCGTCTGACCTTGAGCCCTGGGTGCAGGACAAGTTGGTCGATGTCCCCTGCCGAGGCGAAAACCTCTTTGGCAAGCCCATGGCTGAAAAGGCTGCACAAATTGAGACGGAGACTCTCACCAGGACCAGGCTTTCTAGGAAGACCTCCGCCCCTTCCCAGAAAAAGAAGGGCTCGGGAAAAAAGTCCTTTTACCCGAGGAAGGCGGCTGCCTACAAACAATACCCCCATTATCAGGCCCCTGCAGCTCCCCAACAGGGCCAGCAGGCCAAGGGACGGGGTAACGGGTCCCGTAGGCAGCAAGCCCCCAAGCCTGCACCACCAGCCCCTGCTCAGCAGGGTGGGGGTTTTTGACTCCTTAAGCATAGCCTCTCTCCCCCCGCTGGTTCCTCCCAGCACCGGAGGCCGGCTGGTTCACTTCGCCCACAGGTGGTCCAGCATCACCTCAGATGCCTGGGTGCTTCAAGTCGTGCGAGAAGGCTATCTTCTCCACTTCCACCAGGTCCCTCCCTCCTATTTTCCGGGAGAACCTCCACGGCCCCCTCTGCACAGGGAATTACTCCTTCAGGAGTTGGCAGGTCTTCTACAGGAACAGGCGGTGGAACCGGTGCCCCACCACCTAAAAGGTCAAGGCTTTTATTCCAGGTATTTTCTAATACCAAAGAGAACAGGAGGCCTCCGACCCATCCTGGACTTGCGCAACCTCAACAAGTTCCTTGTGCGGGAGAAGTTCAAAATGCTTACCCTTGGAATCCTTCTGCCCTACCTCCAGCAGGGAGATTGGCTATGCTCCTTGGATCTAAAGGATGCCTACACGCACATCCTCATCCACCCAAGCCACCGCCAATACCTAAGGTTTGTGGTGGCAGGAAATCATTACCAGTACAGAGTACTGCCCTTTGGCCTGTCCTCCGCACCGCGAGTCTTCACAAAATGTCTCGCGGTGGTGGCGGCCCATCTCCGGCTTCACGGCCTATATGTCTTTCCGTACCTCGACGACTGGCTCATCAGAGCAGCGTCCGCTCCGGAGGTCACCAACGCCACACGCCGCACGCCGACTCTTCTGCAGTACTTGGGCTTTGTTATAAACTTCGCAAAGTCCACTTTGCTCCCCTCACAGGATCTCGAGTTCATCGGCGCAAGGCTGCGCACTCCTCAGGCACGAGCGTACCTACCGCTCGACAGGGCTCAACGGCTCATGGACCTAGCCGACCGTTTTCGCAGCCAGCCCCTGGTCTCCGCCAGGCGCTTCCTGAGACTACTCGGCCATATGGCTTCCACCGTCCATGTGACCCCCAATGCCCGCCTGAATATGCGGCCTGCTCAATGGTGTCTCCGCCAGCAGTGGCGACAAGCCACAGGCGGCCTAGCAGACCTAGTGCGCGTCTCCGAGCCGCTGATCTCGTCTCTCCGGTGGTGGCTTCAGCAGCCGAACCTGATATTCGGAATGCCTTTCCAGTCACCTCAGCCGGCCCGGGTGCTGACCACAGATGCATCCCTCCTGGGCTGGGGAGCACATTGCCAAGGGGCACGTACTCAGGGCCTCTGGACCACGTGGGAGTCTGCTCAGCAGATCAACTTCCTGGAGTTCAGGGCGATCCGCCTGGCTCTCAAGGCCTTCTCCCACCTGACTTCTCACCAGTCCGTCCTTGTCCAGACGGACAATCAAGTTGCCATGTTCTACGTGAACAACAGGGGGGCACGGGCTCCTTCCTCCTCTGCCGGGAGGCACAGAAGCTCTGCTCTTGGGCCGTCAGTCACGGCATTCTCCTCAAGGCAGTTTATCTCCCAGGCCAAGAGAATTACCTGGCGGACAAACTCAGCAGGATCCTCCAGCCACATGAGTGGCGTCTGGATCCCTTGGTAGTTCAGAAGCTCTTCCTAAAGTGGGGCCTCCCCACGGTGGATCTCTTTGCCAGTCCTCACAACCGGCAACTTCCTCGCTTCTGCTCTCGTCAGCCACACCCCCTTCGGGTTGCGGCGGACGCTTTTCTACTATCATGGTCGGGGAGCCTTCTGTACGCTTTCCCTCCCATCCCGCTAGTCTCTCGGACTCTTTTCAAGGTTCTCCGAGACAAAGCCTTCATGATCCTGGTGGCCCCTCGCTGGCCCAGACAGCCGTGGTTTCCGCTCCTGCTGCAGTTAGCGGTGGAGGATCCATTCCCTCTGGGGTTACAACCGGATCTCCTCACTCAGGATCAGGGGTCTCTGCTACACCCCAACCTCAGGTCTCTCAACCTCATGGCCTGGCTGCTGAGAGGGTAGTCCTCGCTCCCCTTCTCCTGCCGGCAGAGGTGGAGGAAGTCGTCCTAGCTTCGCGACGACCTTCTACCCGCAAATGCTACGCCCTTAAATGGCGTCGGTTTTCCGTTTGGTGTACCCGACAGTCTCAGGATCCCTTCTCCTGCCCGGTGTCGGTGGTCTTGCAGTACTTGCTTTACCTCTCTAATCTGGGACTTAAGTCCAACTCCGTCAAGGTTCACCTCAGTGCTCTTTCAGCACATCATGTGCCGGTGGACGGCAGACCTCTCTCCAACGACCCTCTCGTAGCGAGGTTTCTCAGAGGTCTCCTTCTACTTAAACCACCTCTGCGCCCGCCAGCGCCTGACTGGGACCTGAATGTGGTTTTACAGCGGATCACCTGTCCGCCTTTTGAACCTATGGCTACCTGTTCTCTCCGTTTTCTTTCTTGGAAAACGCTGTTCTTGATAGCCCTCACTTCCGCTAGACGCGTAAGTGATTTGAAGGCCCTCGTGTCTGATCCCCCTTACACTCGGTTCTACAAAAATAGGGTAGTCCTACGGACTCACCCAAAATTTCTTCCAAAAGTGGTCTCCCCTTTTCATATCAATCAGGAGGTGGTACTTCCAACCTTCTTTCCCAGACCACACTCCAGCCGAGCTGCAACGGTCCTCCATACCCTGGACTGTAGAAGGGCTTTGAACTTCTACCTTGACCGTACGCGGGAGCACCGTAAAGCTGCTCAGCTTTTTGTGTCTTTTGACCCCAATAAATTGGGGCTCCCTGTCTCCAAGCGTACTCTGTCCATCTGGGTTGCGGACTGTATCACTTGGGCTTATGGGGCAGCCGGACTCTCCTTGGAAGGTCGAGTCACGGCTCATTGCGTTCGGGCAAAGGCCACGTCAGTGGCTTACCTCCGCTCTGTTCCGTTGGCAGACATCTGCCGGGCCGCTACTTGGTCTTCGAGCCAGACTTTTGCAGTCCATTACTGTCTCGAGAGGGAGTCCCGCAGGGACAGTGCTTTCGGACAGGCAGTCCTCCGTAATCTCTTTGAGGTCTGTGCAACTCCTACCCTCCATCCCGGATGTGGGCTACCGGTGGGTAATAATTCAGCGAAGATTCTTTCCTTCTGTGCTGCTGAGCTAGAGGGAGCTCATTTTTGTGCTTAGGGTCTCCGGTAGCCTTAAGCTTGGGAGTCCCATAAGTGAGGACTGACTTCCTGCTTGGTCCTGGAGAAAGCGTAGTTACTCACCTGTAACAGGTGTTCTCCAGGAGCAGCAGGAATCAGTCCTCACAACCCTCCCTCCTCCCCTTGGAGTTGCAATCGTCTGCTTTACTTTTTTTGCAAATTTTTATGCTGTCTTTTTTAGCTATGTCATCTGACTGGCTAAGATGGCACCCTTGGGCGGGAAGAGGACCGCGCATGCGCGCTGCAATTCCCAAAGGCTTTCTTTGAAAGCTGGGGAAAATTGCTCCGCGAGGGCTCCGTCGGCGCCGACGTCACCCATAAGTGAGGACTGATTCCTGCTGCTCCTGGAGAACACCTGTTACAGGTGAGTAACTACGCTTTACTTACCTGTAACAGGTGATCTCCGGGAACAGCAGGAATTTAGTCTTCGCAACCCACCCACCTCCCCTAGGAGTTGTCTCTCTATCTCTTTGCTCTTTCCTCTCTCCCTCTGTCCTTTTCACTCAGCTACAAACTTAACTGAAGAGGGACAGTTGGCAAGGTGGGAAGGCAGCGCGCATGTGCTGAGGGATGCTCCCAAAAGCATTCTTATTGGAAGCTGGGGAGCATTCCCGCGCAGGTTCCTTCGGTACCGATGATACCCATATGAACATATATGAAGACTAAATTCCTGCTGTTCCCGGAGATCACCTGTTACAGGTGAGTTACTACGCTTTCCATGCATGATAAATAAATTTAACAGAAACATACTGATTTAACTGAACATAAGATATGCCATACTGGGTCAGACCAAGGTCCATCAAGCCCAGTATCCTGTTTCCAACAGTGGCCAATCTAGGTCATACATACCTAGCAGTATCCCCAAGAGACACAGGTTCCACAATGCTTGTATTGGGTCAAGCATTGATATCCTGTGTCACTTTTTAATAAAGGTTTATGGACCTTTCCTCCAGGAACTTGTCCAAACCTTTTTTAAACCCAGCTACACTAACAGCCTTTCCTACATCCTCCGGTAACAAATTCCAGAGTTTGATTACACGTTGAGTGAAAAAATATTTTCTCTTATTCGTCTTAAATAGTTTACCCTGTAGCTTCATTACATGTCCCCTAGTCTTTCTATGTTCTGATAGTGTAAACAAGCGACCTACATTTACCCGTTCCACGCCATTCATTAATTTATAGACCTCTATCATATCTCCCCTCAGCCGTCTCTTTTCCAGGTTGAAGAGTCCTAACCTTTGTAGCCTCTCTTCATAGGAGTAGCCTTCCATCCCCTTTACCATTTTGGTGGCTCTTCTGTGTACCTTTTCTAATAACGTTATATTCTTTTAAGATACGGTGACCAGAATTGCACACAATATTCAAGGTGCGGTCGTACCATGGAACGATACAGAGGCACTATAATATCCTTTGTTTTATTTTGCATTCCTTTCCTTATACCACCTAGCATTCTATTTGCTTTCTTGCCACCGCTACACACTGGGCAGAGGGTTTTAACATGTTATCCACGATGACTCCTAAATCTTTTTCCTGGGTGGTGGTTCCCAATGTGGAACCTTGCATTGTGTAACCATAGTGTGGGTTGTTCTTTCCTAGGTGCATAACTTTGCACTTGTCCACATTAAATTTCATCTGCCATTTGGATGCCCAGTCTTCCAATTTATCCAGATCCTCCTGCAGTTTTCCACAATCCTCTTGGGATTTAACAACTTTAAATAGTTTTGTGTCGTCTGCATATTTGATAACCTCACTAGTTATTCCCTTTTCCAGGTCATTTATGAATATGTCAAAAAGTAGCGGACCCAGTACAGATCCCTGGGGTACTCCACTATTCACCTTTTTCCATTGGGAAAATCAGCCATTTAGGCCAACCCTCTGCTTTCTATCTTTTAACCAGTTCCCGATCCACAATAGTACACTGCCTCCTATCCCATGACTCTTTAGTTTTGTCAAACGTCTCTGTAAAATAGTTATCTCCAAGTTATAATACCCTGTTCAATGTAATTTCAGTTTGTTCAATGTAAACCGCACTGATGCAGAATAGCGCGGTATATAAGAGAATGTAAATAAAATAAATAAAATAAATAATGAGGGACCTTGTCAAAGGCTTTCTGAAAGTCCAGATACGTTATATCAACCGACTCACTTTTGTCTACCAGTTTATTCACACCTTCAAAAAAACATATCAGATTAGTAAAATTCCTTGTCTAAAGCCATGCTGGCTGTCTCCCATTAGGCCATGACTATCTACATGCTGTGTAATTTTGTTCTTTATGATGGTTTCTACCATTTCCCCCGGTACTGACATCAGGCTCACCGGTCTGTAGTTTCCCGGATCATCCCTGGAACCCTTTTTAAAAATTGGCGTTACATTGGCAATCCTCCAGTCTTCAGGTATTACAGATGATTTTAATGAAAGTTCACAGATTACTAATAGCAGGTCTGCAATCTCATATTTCAGTTCTTTCAACACACTTGGATGTATACCATCCAGTCCAGGTGATCTGCTACTATTCAGTTTATCAAATAGTTGTAATACATCATCTCCAGGAACAAGCAGGAATGTAGTCATCATATACGGGTATCGTCCGTACCGATGGAGCCTGCGCGGGAACGCTCCCCAGCGTCCAATTAGAAAGCTTTTGGGAGCATCCCACAGCACCTGCATGCTGCCTTCCCGCCTTTCCCAACTGCCTCTCTCCAGTTCTTCTTTTTCCGCGGAGGCAGCAGGTCGTGTTCCTGTCACCGCTGAAGAATTCTTTTTTATTTCTTTCTTTTTTGTGGTTGCGTCTGCCTTCCTCGCCGCTTTACTGGTACCGCCGGGTTTTTTTCTTCTTATTTCTGTCTTAAAAAAAAAATATATATATATATTCTCTTTTTCTTTTTCTTCAGGTGCACGCGCCTTTTTGGGCCTTAGGCCCAAAAACGTTTCCTTACCATGGAGAAACCTGCTTCAGGTTTCAAAAAGTGCACCAAGTGTGGTGGTACCATTTCAGTCACCGACACCCATGAATGGTGTCTAAAATGTTTAGGTCCTGACCACTCCATCACGGACTGTATGTCCTGCCCCATGATGTCTAAAAGAGGTCGGCAGAACCGAGCTGCTAAGCTCAGTACCCTGTTTCCCTCTGATGCAGCTTCGGTGGCATCAACGTCTTCCAGGGCTGCTTCTTCCTCCCGTGGATCTCAGGTAACTAAACATAAGTCCAGCCGGTCCTCAAATGGTAGATCTCCTTCTAAGCATCGAGATGCCTCTGGCGTTGCCCTTGAGGATTCTACACCGGCAAAATTGCCCCGGCGGAAGGCTTATCGGGGTTCCAGGATGTTCTCGAAGCTCGACCTCGGCAGAACTACTGGTGCCATGCTCTGGGGTACCGGCGGTGTCCTCCAGTACCGACATCCAGGCAGTGGCAGCGTCGATAGACCAGAGAGTCCTGGCTATTGAGCGCAGTCTGGCGGCTCTCCTTGCGGCATTGACGCCCTCGGAACCGTGACAGACAATTCCACCGGTACCGGCCCCGGCATCAGTATCGGCACCTATAGCATCGACATCGGCATCGGTGTCTGCTTTGCCGGTACCCAGTCATCCGATGACCTCCGGTACCGATACCCCGGTACCGGTTACTCCCGGTACCGACTTCGGTCGGTACGGATATCGGGCTCTTCAAGAGCATCCGGACAGATGGTACTTCGAGTCCTCAGAAGAATCTGAGGATTCTGACAGTTCTGTCGATGCAGCGATGCTTCTTCCAGAGGAGCCCTCCTCCCCTAAACGCAGGATGTCTCCTCCAGAGGATATTTCCTTTCAGGATTTTATCAGGGAGGTGGCTCGGGGCCTGTCCATTACTGTGGCCCCTGAAACAGAGCCAAGGGCCAAGGAGATGGAAATTCTACAATATCCCAAAACTCCTAAGGAGGCAGCTACCTTGCCCATTCATGAGATTTTATATAATCTCATGTTAAGGATGTGGGAGACACCTCTTACCACCTCCCCTCATTCTCGCAGACTGGATACTATGTATCGAGTCCCTCCTTGTCCTGGTTTCCATAAGACTCAGCTTCCTCACCACTCTATTGTAGTGGAATCAGCTATGAGAAGGATCAAGAGTGCAAAGAGGCATGCCTCTAATCCTCCAGGACCTGAGTGCAGAACCCTGGATGCTTTTGGACGTCGGGTCTTCCAAGCTTCCATGCTTTCTGCCAGGATCAGTTCCTATAGTCTCTACATGGGAATGTTCCTGAAGGAGGTCACAGATGATTTAGAGCAGGGGTCTCAAACTCAAATTGCTTTGAGGGCCAAATGAGGACTTGTAAAGTAACCCGGGGGCCTCATAAGACGCGGGGCCTCATTTGCATAAGGGACCTCATTTGCATAAATATTTGCATAATGTTACCATACACTAACTTTTAGTAAACATGCCTCTTTAATGAGTATGGATAAAGAAAGACTAAAAGATTTAGAAACAAGAAGACAATAATTAAACTGGGAACCCCAAAAGCCAAACTTGGAATGTACAACAACACTGTAGAAATAAAACTATAAATTAATTTCCTCTTGTACTAAACAAAGCGCAAACATTAATGATGCACATTTCCCAGAGCTGACATATTCCAGTTAATAAATTCAAAATAAAGAGATATTTTTCTACCTTTTGTGCATTTTTTTCAGTTGCAATTGTTCCAGCCACTTTCTTCTGGTTTCTTCAAGTCTTCTGCTAACTCTCCATCGTCTGCTTCCATTTGCCCTTTCTTCTCTCCTAGTTTTTTTTCCATTCTCTCTCTACATCTGCTTTAACATACTAATCTTTCTCCTTTTTCTCTTTCCTCATTCCTATTTCATCCACTCAAATTTTACCCCTCCATCCTCAATCCCCACTTACTCTCACAATACCTGGCCAATTGTAGATTTGTCTTCTCTCCCAGACAAAATATTTTTCCCCTCTCCATTTCACTTTCCCAGCTCCATCCCATTCTAATACTCCCACAACATTAGCTCCCTTCTAGTTCCAGCCCCACCCAGCATCCGCTCCCTTCTAGTCCCTGCATCAGTCCATTTCCAGTCCTATCCTAGCCTCACCATCAGCCCATTTCCAATCCTAGCCCCCCATCAGCCCATTTCCAATCCTAGCTCCCTCCCCTCACAGCCCATTTCCATTCCAAGCCCCCCTCCCCATCAGCCATTTGCAGTTCAAGCCCCCTTTCACTCAGCCCATTTCCAGTCCTAGCAACCCCCCCAGCACATTACCAGTCCTAGACCCCCCATAGCCCATTACCAGTCATAACCCCCCCTGCCAATAGCCCACTTCCAGCCCTAACCCCCATTACCCCATTTCAGTCAGCCCCTCCATAGCTCATTACCAGTCCTAACTCCCCCCATCAGCCCACCTCCAGTCCTTCCTAACCCCCACCTGCCCATTTCCAGTCCTAGCCCCCACCCTAGCCCATTTCCAGTCATAACCCCCTGCCAATAGCCCATATCCAGTACTACACCCCCCCTTACAATAGCCCATTTACACACATAACCCCCCACTCACAATAGCCCATTTCCAGTCATAACCCCCCCCCTGCCAATAGCCCATTTCCAGTCCTACACCCCCCTGCCAATAGCCCCTTTCCTGTCATAACCCCCCCGTGCCAATAGCCCATTTCCAGTCATAACCCCCCTGCCAATAGCCCATTTCCAGTCATAACCCCCCCCCCGCCCGCCCGCCAATAGCCCATTTCAAGTAATACCCCCCATGCAAATAGCCCTTTTCCATTATTAACCCCCCCTGCCATTAGCCCTTTTGCAGTCATAACCCCCCTGCCAATAGCCCATTTCCAGTCATACCCCCCCCCTGCCAATAGCCCATTTCCAGTCATACCCCCCCCCCAGGTAAATAAAAAAACAACCTGGCTTCTGCTGCTGGCTTCTGCTGCAGCAGAAAATCAGCTGTCCCGCGGCCCCTTTCCCTCTGCGCGAGAGCCCTGAGTGTGCTTCCTCTGCGGCATGCTTTTTAAGCCGCGAAGAGAGTATTTCCCTCTCGCGCGGCTTAAGCCTATTCACTTTTCAAGCCTCGCGAGAGGGAAATACTCCCTTCGCGGCTTGAAAAGCACGCCGCAGAGGAAGCACATTCAGGGCTCTCGCGCAGAGGGGAACGGGCCGCAGGACAGAGCAGCAGAAGCCAGTTTTTTATTTTTTTTAAATTGACCGTCGATTCTGCCGTTGCCACGGCGGCAACGGCAGCAGCAGAAGCCGTCGCGGGCCGCACAACCTTCTCCCGCGGGCCGCATGCGGCCCGCGGGCCGCGTGTTTGAGACCCCTGATTTAGAGGCTTTAAGTCCTATTCTTCCTGAGGATAAAAGACAGGATTTTCTCACTTTGGTCAAACATGCCCAAGATGAGTGGAGGAGTGGCCTAGTGGTTGGGGCAAGGTACTTCAGGCCGGAAGGTCGGGGGTTCAAATCCCACTAGAGGACAGCAACCTTGGGCCGGAAGGACTGGGGTTTCTAGTCCCACAGGTGCTCCTTGTGGTCTTGGGCAAGCCACTTAACCCTCCATAGCCCATGTTCCCTGTAAAATAGTTATCTCCAAGTTATAATGCCCTGTTCAGTGTAATTTCAGTTTGTTCAATGTAAACCGCACTGATGCAGAATAGCGTGGTATATAAGAGAATGTAAATAAATAAATAAATAAGATGTTTCTAAATTTGCCAACCGTGCAGGCTTTGAGTGCATAAGCAGAACCTCGGCTATTGCCATTGGTGCACGTAGAATTGCTTGGCTCCAGGCATCTGATCTAGAGCTCTGGGTACAAGACAAATTGGGAAATATCCCTTGTACTGGTGAGAACCTGTTTGGTAAAGATTGGCAGGAAAACGCCAATGAAATGGATGCTGAAAATTTCACCTTGGATAGATTATCCAAGTCCAATGCTGATCCTGCTAGAAAGAAATTGTTAAGAAACCATTCTTTTCTAAAAAAGAAAAGATTTTATCCTGCTTATGTTCAGCAGGGACATTCTGCAGGTCAGCTTGCCAGGAAAGGTCAGCAACCACCCAAACAGAAGAAAGCAAAGACTGCTAGGCCTCTGCCGGCCCAGCAGGCTCAGCCTCCACAGGGCCTTTGACTCTCAACTAGAGAACTTAGCCTTCCTGGCTCTCGGGGGACCAGAGCCTTCCACCATTCCAGGAAGGTTATGTCATTTTGTCCCCAGATGGGGGCAAATAACAGCAGAGCATTGGACACTCTCCATCATAAAGGAGGGGTACAATCTTCATTTTTCAAGCATGCCCCCTCACACAATAGTAAAGCAGTTCAATTCTCCGACCTCTCTCATCAACCTGTTAGGTCAGGAGGTCGCTATCCTTCTTGCCCAAGGGGCAATAGCAGAAGTACCCATTCATCAGCAGGGTACAGGGTTCTATTCCCCTTATTTTCTTATCCCAAAGAAAACAGGGAGTTACAGACCTATCTTAGACCTCAGAGAATTGAACAAATTCCTTGTAGAGGAGAAATTCAAGATGATTTCTCTCGGATCTCTGCTGCCATACCTCCAGGTCAGCATTGGCTTTGTTCTCTAGATCTCAAGGATGCGTACACTCATGTCCTCATCCATCCATCCAACCCACAGAAGGCTCCTTCGGTTCCTTTTTCAGCAAAAGCACTACCAATACAGGGTGCTTCCTTTTGGCCTGGCCTCAGCACCAAGGGTGTTCACGAAATGCATGGCTGTAGTAGCAGCATTTCTCCGCACTCTAGGGATATTCGTCTTCCCTTACTTAGACGATTGGCTCGTTCGAGCACCAACAGAGTCAGAGGCCAGGACTTCTCTGTCCTGCACAATGCGTATCCTTCAGTATTTAGGGCTGGTAATAAACATCCCAAAATCTAGTCTAACTCCCACTCAGTCTTTAGAGTTCATAGGAGCTTTGCTGGATACCAGAAAGGCAAGGGCCTATCTCCCCCAGGCCCGTTGCCTTCGCATGGTGCAGTTAACTTCTCAAGCAGTGCTAAAGCCTCTTGTTTATTGTCGGATATTGTTTGTTCTATGTAAACCGCGCTGATCGCAAATAGTGCGGTATATAAGAGATGTAAATAAATAAATAAATAAAATAAAATAAATCTAACTGCTCGAGAAATGTTACAACTACTGGGCCACATGGCATCTACTGTGCATGTGGTTCCCTATGCTCGCCTCCATATGAGGGCAGCTCAGTGGACTTTATCCACCCAATGGACCCAGGCATCAGGATGCCTGTCAGACAAAATAGCAAACTCAAGTCACCTTATTTTGTCCCTCCAGTGGTGGAGGTTCCCTCAAAACCTGTTGCTGGGGTCCCCTTTTCAACAACCCTTACCCCAAGCAACTCTCACAACAGATGCTTCTCCGATGGGTTGGGGAGCTCATCTCCAAGACCTCTCCACCCAAGGCACCTGGTTTCCACAGGAGACTCATCTACATATCAATCTCTTGGAGCTCAGAGCAATCTTCCTTGCTCTGCAAGTGTTCCACACCCTGCTCAGCTACAAGACAGTCCTCATTCATACTGACAATCAAGTAGCCATGTTCTATGTGAACAAGCAGGAGAGAACAGGCTCTCTGTCGCTTTGCAAAGAAGCTATGCGACTATGGGCCCTCACCAGAGAGCATCAGATTCATCTCCTGGCAGTGTATCTTCCAGGCATACAAAACTCTTGGGCAGACAGACTCGGTCGAGTAATGCTTCCACATGAATGGTCTCTGCATGCAGACCAGGTAACCAAGATTTTTCAAATTTGGGGAACCCCGGACATAGACCTCTTTGCAAGTCCGTAGAGTGCCATACTTCCCCGATTCTGTTCCAGAATTCCGTCTCAGAAGGCTCAGGCCAGGGATGCTTTCCTCCTTCATTGGGGTCAAGACTTCCTGTATGCCTTTCCACCCATTCCCCTAATTCCCAAAACCCTGTTCAAGCTTCAGAGAGACAGAGGCCATATGATTCTCATAGCTCCACATTGGCCACGGCAAGTGTGGTACCCTCTGCTTCTACATCTCTCTCAAGCTCCCTCCCTGGAGTTAGGGTCTGCTCCAGATCTCCTATCTCAGGAGGCCAGAATGTTATGCCATCCCAATCCCCAGTCTCTGCATCTCAGGGCTTAGTTACTGAAGGCCTAGATCTCCAAGATCTTAATCTTCCTCAGCAAGTAAAAAATATTCTTTTTGCTTCCAGGAAACCCTCCACAAGATGCTCTTATGCTTTTAAGTAGAAAAGGTTTACCATATGGTGTTCGCAGAAGGGTCTTAACCCCCTTGCGATATCTCTGGCATCATTGCTGGAGTATCTCCTTCATTTATTCAATGCAGGACTTAAGACTAACTCAGTAAGAGTCCATTTGAGTGCTATTGCAGCTTCCTTTAAGCCTCTAAATGGACAACCTATTTCCTCTCATCCTCTTATAGCAAGATTTATGAGAGACCTTCTTCTAACTAAGCCTCCCATTAGGCCACCACCGGTGGCATGGGATTTAAACCTGGTTCTTGGGCAGCTCATGAAGCCTGTCAGACGGCTGCCTGGGTGAGAATGTTCACAGTCTTGGCAAGTGCATATATCAATATGATTTGCAAGGGATTGTGGGCAATGCAGTCCATTCACACCAGACACAGCTGCTCACAATAATTAGTTGTGCTTGAGGGTAAAGCCAATAAGATATTTATTTATGGGGTTATTTCTCCCAACACAGATATGCTTGGTAGCACATAAAACAGGATACTTGCTTTCAGTGTTTAACTTAGAAAAAAACAAAATCAGGAAAAACAACAGCTGAACTTATCAGGCAATCAAAGCAAAAGAATAAAGACCTGGTTGGTAACAAACTGGTCTTTTCTGTAGGCTTTAGCTAATATTTTCTTAGCAGTGTATCAAACAACAAACAAAATCCACAAAGAAGGGAAAACTGTTCTTTTCAGGTTAACTTCTTATATCTTCCCATATAGATTCAGAAGTGATTCCCTCAGAGCTCACAAGCAATTAGGTAAGGCTCAATTGCTAGCAGTTACCCAGCTGAAACCCCTTAACTGGCTTGCTTTCTACTGCGTGGCTAAAAATCCTACTGAGGAGCTTTTCTGAGTAGATTAAAGAACAAGTTTGTATTTCTTTGTGATGGTTTCTGTACTTTGTAGCTGAAAATTACCAAAGGAGTTTAGACAGAGAGCAGTCCATGTAAACACAGCCTTCATCGGCAACGTCTCCCCCTTCTTCAACAATCATGGGTTCAATATCATGAATTGGCACAGAGGAATTTCTCAATGGAGCACTTTCAGGACAATACTTGCTTCCCTGCTATCTTTCAAGGGTATAGCTAGGGCATAGATCAGTGTTCATACCTGAGCTTCCATTGCTGTTAGAGTTCCTCTCTATATAGCCTGGCCAGTATGTAGTCCAGTTCTTATGTCCAGCCTTCCAATCCAGATCCCTGGACACTGGGTCTCTCTTCACATACCTTCTGGCACGGGTCTTAGGGTCCCTTCCAAGTGCAGCCGTCTCCCTCACAGGTACCGTCTGGAGATTCCTAGCTCTGCAGCACCATTCCTCTGGCTTTCCCCAGTCCAATGGTGTATGCTGGCCCTTGGAATGCCTCCCAGTATACGTACTGCTGCAGACTCCTCTAGACCTCCCAAAGGCTTTTCTCTTCTTTCTTCCAAAGGGTTTCTTGCCCTCTCTGTTCGTCCGCTCTGGCTTCTGCTTCTGATGATCCTCTAGATGATGAAGCTGTCCAAGATCATGAAGATGATGATTCTGAGGATAATTCTCTGTAGAATAAACTCTACCTTTATTCTGCCTAGATGAGTGCTCCACCCTAACACAGCGCAGCTGTGCTGAATCAGGCCCTGCCCTTTAAGATGAGTGCTTAGGGATTACCTCATAGCCCTCCTGATTGAACACACGTTTCCCCACTTCAGCTCCTCTAATGGCTGTTGGAAACCTGGTGCATTCTGGGACTGGTAGTCTTTTATGGAAAAATTCTGTTTTCTTATTTCTACCAGAACTGACAGGTTGCTTGTTCAGAGTCACTTCACCTTTTTTATAGCTCCTTCCTGAGCTATGATAAGCTTCCTTATCACAAGCCACCCTTTGAACCTTTAGCTACTACCTCCTTGAAATTCCTTTCTTGGAAGGTTATCTTTCTCATTGCAATCACATCAGCACGCCGCATTAGTGAGTTGCAAGCGCTAGTAGCTGATCCACCTTATACAAGGTTCCATCATGACAAGGTAGTCCTTAGGACTCATCCACACTTTATGCCAAAGGTGGTCTCGCCTATTCATCTAAACCAAGCGGTCTGCCTACCTGTGTTTTTTCCAAGGCCTCATGCATCAAATGCAGAGAGGAATCTTCATACCTTGGACTTTAAAAGAGCTTTAGCCTTTTACTTACAAAGAACACAGCAACATAGAAAGTCCTCTCAACTCTTTGTTGCTTTTGATCCTTCTCATTTGGGACTTCCAGTCTCTAAGAGAACACTGTCTAACTGGATTGGTCAGTGTATTTCCTTTGCCTATCAGTGTAAGAACTTTTCTCTGGAGGGCCATGTCACAGCTCAATGTGAGAGCCATGGCAGCCTCAATGGCTCATCTGCACTCTCTGTCTATCGACGAAATCTGTCGAGCAGCCACTTGGGCCTCGGCTCATACCTTCACAGCCCATTACTGCTTGGACAGGGACTCCCGCCGGGATGCCTTGTTTGGTCAGGCTGTTCTCCAACACCTGTTCCATACCTAATCAACTCGTACCCGCCATCCCTGGTAGGATGCCAGAGATCCATGGGGGGAAGTGGAGCCCTGGTCAGGGACACAGAACTTCAAGGGTCTCTCCCTGGCACCTAAAGCTTGGGAGTCCCCATATGTGATGACTACATTCCTGCTTGTTCCTGGAGATAGCATAGTTACTCACCTGTAACAGGTGATCTCCGGGAACAGCAGGAATTTAGTCATCACAACCCACCCACCTCCCCTAGGAGTTGTATCTCTCTATCTATCTTTTTCCTTTCCCTCTTTCTCTCTTTGTTTCAGCTTTAAAACTCAACTGGAGAGAGGCAGTTGGGAAAGGCGGGAAGGCAGCACGCAGGCGCTGTGGGATGCTCCCAAAAGCTTTCTAATTGGACGCTGGGGAGCGTTCCCGCGCAGGCTCCGTAGGTACTGACGATACCCATATGTGAGGACTAAATTCCTGCTGTTCCCGGAGATCACCTGTTACAGGTGAGTAACTATGCTTTCCCGGTGTAGCGATATTTCTCTCAATTCCTCTGCAGTATCACTTTTAAATACCACTTCAGTCTTGGGTAACATCCCTACATCTTCCTCAGTAAAGACCAAAGCAGCGAATTCGTTCAGTCTCTCCGCTATAGCCTTGTCTCCTCTTACTGCCCCTTTTACCCCTCTAACATCTAACGGTCCAATTGACTCTCTCACAGGCCTTTTGCTACGAATGTACTTGAAAAAGTCTTTATTTCGTGTTTTTACTTCCTTAGCAAATTCCTTCTCAAATTCTCGCTTTGCCTGCCTTATCAATGCTTTGCATTTAACTTGCCAGTGCTTGTGCTGTTTCCAGTTTTCGTCGTTTGGCTCTTTTTTTCCATTTCCTGAAAGATGCTTTTTTGGCAGCAACAACCTCTCTGACCTCACCTTTAAACTTTGCTGGCAGTTTTTTGGACTTCCTTCCACTTTTCTTAATGCGTGGAATACAGCTATTCTGGGCTTCCAGGATAGTATTTTTAAACACCCAAGCTTGATGTAAGTCTTTAACCTTTGCAACCACTCCTTTTAGTTTTTTCTTAACTATATTCCTCATTTTATCATAGTCTCCCTTTCGAAAGTTAAAAGGTAGTACTGTGGATTTCTTTACTATCCCTCCTCCACTAATTAAATCAAACACAATCATGCTATGATCACTATTGCCAAGTGGCCCCAACACCCTTATTTCTTGCACCAGATCTGGTGTTCCACTAAGGACTAGGTCCAGTATGGCTTCCCCTCTGGTTGGTTCTTGAACCAGCTGCTCCAAGAAGCAGTCATTTATTTCATCTAGAAATTTTATCTCCCTAGCATGTCCTGCCGTGACACTGACCCAGTCGATACCGGGGTAATTGAAATCGCCCATTATTATTACTGTGCTGTGACTTTTGTTAGCTTCCTTGATTTCTTTGAGCATTTCATTATCCATTTGTTCATTCTGGCCAGGCGGTCAATAGTACACCCCCACTGCCATCACCTTCCCCTTCATACATGGGATTTCAATCCATAGAGATTCTACAGAAAATTTTGTTTCCTGCAAAACTTTAATCCTTTCTGACTCAGTGCCCTCTCTAACATAGAGCGCAACCCCTCCACTAATTTGATCAGTTCTATCATTACGATATAGTTTGTATCCAGGTATCACAGTGTCCCACTGGTTATCCTACTTCCACCATGTCTCTGAGATTGCAATCATATCTAACCCCTCATTTAGTGCTATATATTCTAACTCTCCCATCTTATTGTTTAGACTTCTAGCATTTGCATACAAGCATTTTAGAGACTGTATTTTATTAATATTAATCTGGCTATTGGTAGGCATGGGTAATTTGGAATCTTTATGCTCTGTCTGCACCATACTCAAGGGCATTTGGGCTACTTTACTCTTTTTTGGAACCTCACTGCTTTTGGTAGTATCCTTCAAGGATACCTTCTTCCGAACCATGCACTCTTGGACGACTGTCGACTTTCCCCTATTTTCTAGTTTAAAAGCTTCTTATCTCCTTTTTAAAGGTTAATGCCAGCAGTCTGGTTCCATCCTGGTTAAGGTGAAGACCATCCCATCGGAAGAGCCCTTCCTTTCCCCAGAATGTTCCCCAGTTCCTAACAAATCCAAAACCCTCATCCTTGCACCATCGTCTCATCCACGCATTGAGACTCCGGAGCTCTGCCTGTCTTTTGGGTCCTGCACGTGGAACGGTAAGCATTTCGGAGAACGCTACCCTGGAAGTTCTGGATTTCAACTTTCTACCTCAAAGCTTAAATTTAGCCTCCATAACCTCCCTACCACATTTTCCTATGTCATTGGTACCGACATGTACCAAGACAGCAGACTCCTCCCCAACACTATCTTAGATCTTATCTAGGCAGTGCGTGAGGTCCACTACCTTCGTACCAGGTAGGCATGTTACCAGGCGATGTTCACGTCCACCAGCCACCCAGCTATCTACATGCCTAATGATTGAATCAGCAACTATAACAGCTGTCCTAACCCTTCCCTCATGGGCACATGGCCCTGGAGAAATGTCCGAGAGTGCGAGAGAGTTTTACATCACCTGGAGGACATGTCCTAGTTACAGGATCATGTCCTGCCACACCAGGGTGATGCTCTCCTGTCATGTGACCTCTCTCCTCCATGGCAACAAGGATGCTGCCAGACTGAAGGTGGGACTTCAGGACTATATCCCTGTAGGTCTCGTCCATGTACTTCTCTGTCTGTCTTATGTCTTCCAGGTCTGCTACCCTAGCCTCTATAGAACGGACTTGTTCCCTGAGAGCAAAGAGCTCCTTGCACGTAGTGCATACGTAAGACCTCTCACCAACTGGGAGAAAATCATACATGTGACACTCAATGCAAAAGACTGGCAAGCCCCCATCTCACTGCTGGACTGTTGTCTGCATCTTAGTTTAAAGCTTGTGTTTAGGTCTTTAAATTCTGTATTTACTAAGGGTTGGTGTAGATGCTTATACTAATAAAAGTGTATCTAATACCTCTAATATACTTTGTTCACCTGAAGCTTAATTAATCTCAGGTCCTCAATATATGAGTGGTTTGGATAAAGAGCTGCACCTGAGAGCAGCCCCTTTCCTCTAAGACGTGTAAGTACCTATAAAGCTACAATTACCCCAGGGGCGGGTGGGTGTTGGCAGGGAGGGAGGGAAATAAGGCCTATTAAAAGAGGGCTGTTATAAGGTACCCTGTCCTGTATCCTCAGCAGGGGGGTAGTCCCTCAGGTAGGCTAGAGCAGGAAAAAAAGTTTAAAACGCAGCACGTTCTGGAGACACAGCAGGGAGAGATATTTAATTTAAAGTAACAGTTAACCTGACTACCACACAAAGGCCAGTTAGTTGAGAGTGGCAGTCCTGGTAAGTTATACAGCTGAGAAAGCTAAAGTGCAAAACTAAAGGGAACACGGAGGTGAAGAAACACACCAATTAAGACAGCAAATAAATAAATAAATAGACAGCTAGAACTCACAGCAAAGTTGTCACAGGAGTTAAATATCCACCTCTCTAGCAGAGCACTGTGAGGGCACTGCTCTTCCCAGAGCAGAGAGAGTCAAACAGAACAGACTATGCACATGTGGGAGGAGGAGACAGGAAGAAGGGCTACACAATACCTCAGCAGGGGGGGGGAGGGGGTAGTCCCTCAGGTAGGCTAGAGCAGGAAAAAAAACTGAAGACATTTGAGCTGATATGATGGAACACCCACCAACAGAGAATTACTATAATCAATCCTATTGATCACAAGAACAAAAAGTAGAGTTTTCATAGAACTAGTATCTATAAATGGTTTTAAAACTTTGATTCTATGAAGAGCATAGCAACAACTCCTAATAGAAGAAGAAACAAAAGAAGAAAATTACAAGTTACCATCTAAAGATACCCCAAGGGACTTAATAGCAGCCTTAAATGATAATGGAAGACCAGAAAGTTGAATCAAAGAAGGTGGAAAAGATCCAGTTGTAGAAAACCATAAAGCTTAATTTTTCTGAGACTTCAAAGCCAACTTCAGAGATGATAACCGATTTGAAATCATGGTCAAGTGAGCAGAGAGTTGTAGTTGAAAAGATTGAGTCCTAAGAGTCATTAGTAATAATAAGCTTGAAAATCATCAACATAAACATATGGACTTATGCCCAGACTTTGGATAAAAAAAAACGAAGGGGCCACATAAATATTGAAAAATGTAGGTGCCAAAATGGAGGTCTGCGGTACATCAAAAGCAAGCAGGTAAGAAGAGGAGTAAGATCCATCAGCTAGTACCCGGAAACTGCATTCCAAAAAATAAGATCTAAACCAGTTCAGAGCAGAGTTTCTGAGTCCAGTTCCTTGCAAATGCAACAACAAAATAGAATGATTTATAAGATCAAATGCCAAACTCATCTAACTGAATAATAACATTTTTTAACTATCCTGATGAGTAACAATGTCATTAACCATAGAAAGTAAAGCTGTTTTTGTTGAATGACCTACACTGAACCCTGAGTGACGTGGATGAAAACAGTCTAATTTTTCCAGAAATTCTGCTAACTGCATAGCAACTGCTCTCTTTCTGTTTAGCCAGATAAGGAAGGTTTTAAATAGGATGAAAGTCAGCCATAACAGAAGAATCAGTATTTGTTGTCTTAGGAATTGGACGAACCACACCTGAGGTCAAGTTAGAATTAATAAAATCAAGAATCACAGAAGCGAAATCTTCCCAATGCCATTTCAATAAAAAAGAAGCAACGTCTTGCACAACAAACTCAGACAGATTTGTACCAGCAATCATTTGTCCTAAACTAAAATGCAATAGTGAGGAGAAATACTAAGGACTGACTGAGAAAAAGACAAAGCAGGCCCAGGTGATGCACCCACCATCTGTAAAGGAACTGGAGGAAAACAATTCAGCTTCCAAGCATCTGAGTCTTGATGTCATACAATTTTAGACATCAAAAAAGAGGCAAAACAATCACTTCTAAAATTAATAGAAGGCTAATTAGTGCCTCGCAGAGGACAGCATTTATTATGCAGCTGAGAAAGAGCCCAGGAATGATTACTACTAGATGAAGTAATTAGGTCTTACCTGCTAATTAGTGTTCCTGGAGAATCTACAGTCCAGTCCCTGCATCCTGGGTTGTGCCTCTCTACCTGCAGCTTGGAGACTGAGCTAGCCAATCCTCTGACGTCACCAGGACCCATATAACCCACTGGCACACCCACCAGCTTCAGTATCCTGTTGACAAAGTAAGTAACCAGAGAGACCACCAAGAACCTCCCCTTAACTAACTAACCAAACTCAACCCTGTCCCCCCACCCAGACTGGGGAGGAATCGGGATTCCCCTTCCCCAGGCAGAGGAAGGAGAAGGAGACGGAGGAGGCGTACAGAACCTAGCCCCCCCCCCAAATTATAAAAGGACAGACACAGCACTCAACAGGGCTCCGCCGCAGTCCCAACCGCCTCGGCACCAAGGCCGCAGGACAACACGAGCAACCGCCACTCCAGTGCCCTCTCTCCCGAGGCACTTCGATCCAGCACAAAAAGTTGGGTGGGACCAGGGACTGGACTGTAGATTCTCCAGGAACACTAATTAGCAGGTAAGACCTAATTACTTCTTCCTGATCGCCTCTACAGTCCAGTCCCTGCATCCTGGGATGTACCAGAGCAGTTCAAAAACGGGACGGGCCCGCCAAGCCAGATCGAAGCACCTCTCTACCAAAACTGGCATCTGCAGCGGCCTGCACATCCAGCCGGTAGTGCTTGGCAAAGGAATGCAACGACGACCAAGTCGCAGCTTTGCAGATATCCAAAGGGGGAACCAAACTGAACTCGGCCCAGGACGCCGCCTGAGCCCTCGTCGAATGCGCCCGCAGACCCACCGGGACCCGTCTGCCCTTCACCAGATAAGCGGACGCAACGGCCTGTCTGATCCATCGAGAAATCGTGGCCTTGGCCGCTGCCTCTCCCTTACGCGGCCCCCCAAACAACACAAATAAGCGTTCCGGCTTACGAAAAGCCTCCGAACGCTTCAAGTATCTCCTCAGAATCCTACGAGCGTCCCCCTCCCCCTGCCCCTCGGCAGCAAAGGAAGGGAGAGACACCGACTGATTAACATGAAAAGGCGAGACCACCTTGGGCAAAAAGGAAGGAACTGTGCGCAAAACTACCTTCTCCTGAAAAAAGGTAAGGAAGGGCGGCCGACAGGACAACGCCTGCAACTCCGACACTCGCCGAGCAGAGCAAATGGCCACCAGAAATACAGCCTTAAGCGTCAACTCCTTCAGGGAAGCCCTACCAATCGGCTCAAAAGGCGCCCCAGTTAGGGTGTCCAACACCAAATTCAGATCCCAAGGCGGCACCACCACCCTCCGGTGCAGCCGTAATCTGCGAACCGCCCGAAGAAAGCGTACCACGTCAGGGTGGTGCCCCAGGGCCTGACCTTTCACCGTACCCCGGTAACAAGAGATGGCCGCAAGCTGGACCCGCAAGGAACTGGCCGCCAGCCCCTTCTCGAGCCCCGCTTGCAAAAAATCTAACACCTCAGCCACAGAGACCGCCAAGGGACGCGTGCCTCGCTCCTCGCACCAGTTCTCAAAGATATGCCAAACATGCACATACGCTAAGCAAGTAGATCGCTTGCGGACCTTTAAGAGAGTCGAAATCACGGCCCCCGAGTATCCTCTCTTCCTCAGCCTCGCCCTTTCAATAGCCAGGCCGTAAGCGAGAACCGACCCACCTGCGGCATTCTGAGCGGGCCTTGCCTGAGAAGATCGTCCCGGACCGGGAGCCGCTAGGGGCGGTCCACCAGCAACCGAACCAGATCGGCATACCAAGGCCGCCGCGGCCAGTCTGGCGCTATCAAAATCACCAGTCCGCCGTGAGCCTCTATCCTGTGCAGAACCCAACCTATGAGCGCCCAGGGAGGAAACACATACAGCAGCCCCTCTGCGGGCCATCTCTGAACCAGAGCGTCGAGCCCTTCCAACATCCTTTCCTTTCTTCTGCTGAAGAATCTGCTCGTCTTGGCCGATGACCACCGCGCCATCAAATCCATCACCGGCGGACCCCAGCGGCGCACTACCTGGTCGAAGACATCCTGGCAGAGCTCCCACTCGCCATGATCCACCTGGTATCTGCTTAGATAGTCCGCCGTCACATTTTCCACCCCGGCTACATGCTGAGCCGACAGGGCTAGCAGATGCTCCTCGGCCCAAGCGAACAGATCGGCCGCCTCTTCTTCCAAGAGTCTGCTGCCCGTGCTGCCCTGCCGATTGATGTAGGCCACCGTCGTCACATTGTCCGAGAGAACCCGGACGGCCTTCCCCTGTACCAACGAATGAAACTCTCTGAGGGCTAGCGTCGCCGCCCGCAACTCCAACTTGTTGATGGGCCACCGAGCCTCTTGCACATCCCAAGCCCCTTGGGCAAAATGACCTTCGCAGTGAGCCCCCCAGCCAGACAGACTCGCATCGGTTGTCACCTGAATCCAACACGGAGACTCTAGGGGCATACCCTTCTCCAGGTTCCCCGGAGAGAGCCACCACTGCAGGGATTCCCTGACCTCCGCTGTACAGGGAAGAACCGTCAGCAAGGACTGTGTCTGGTGGGACCATCGCCGCAGCAGCGCTCGTTGCAGAGGCCGCATATGAGCCCTGGCCCAAGGGACCAGGTCCAACGTTGCCGCCATGGTCCCCAGAACCTGCAAATAGTGCCAAGCTGAGGGCGCCTCCCGAGCTAGAAACTCTCGCAGCAGCCGACGAAGGCTCTCTATCCTGTGAACGGGCAGAAACACCTCGCCCACGCCGGTGTCGAACCTTGCTCCTAAATACTCCAGTTCCTGGGAGGGAGTCAACTTGCTCTTCGCCTCGTTGATCACCCACCCTAAACTCTGAAGGAAGGCCACTACTCTGGCCGTCGCCCGCACACTTTCCTCCGCGGACTTGGCCCTGATCAACCAATCGTCCAGATAAGGATGGATCAGGACGCCCTCTTTGCGCAGGGCCGCTGCCACCACTGCCATCACCTTGGTGAAAGTGCGGGGAGCCGTCGCCAGGCCGAACGGCAACGCCTGAAACTGAAAATGACCCTCTGGTACTGAAAACCGCAGGAACTGCTGATGGGCGTCGCGGATGGGAATGTGTAAGTACGCCTCGGTAAGATCGAGCGAGGTGAGAAATTCGCCTAGCCTCACTGCTACTATCACAGACCGCAGAGTCTCCATCCGAAAGTGCGGTACCCGGAGACACCGATTGACGTGCTTGAGATCCAAAATGGGACGCCAGGAGCCCTCCTTCTTGGGGACGACAAAATAAATCGAGTACCGACCGCAGCCGAGCTGGCCTTCTGGCACCGGCAGAACGGCCCCCAGCGTCACCAATCTCGACAGCGTTTGCGCTACCGCCACGCGCTTGGACACGGTCCGGCAGGGAGACCGAACGAAAGAAGGAAGAACCGGTCTTGAAAACTCCAGCGCATAACCGAACTGAATGACCTCTAGCACCCATCTGTCTGAAGTGACCCGGGCCCAGGCGGGAAGGAACTGCCGCAATCGCCCACCTACCGGCAGTATCCCAGCCTGAACCCCCGTTGTTTCATTGGGGTTTCTTGGGGCCCGAGGAGGCGGAAGAGGCACCAAAACCCCTTCCCGCTCTTCGAAACCCCCGAAAGCCTTGGCCTCTGGAAGAGAATCTGCCCCGCAAAAATGAGCCCTGGCGGGACGGTCTAGATTTCCTGACGTCCCGCTGCTGAGAACGCCCCCTGGGAGCAAAACGACTCTGCCGCGGCTTATCCTCTGGAAGTCTACCCCCTTTAGACTCCCCCAGATCCTTTACCAACTTGTCCAAATCCTCTCCAAAGAGCAGCTTCCCCTTAAAAGGAAGCCTGCTAAGACGCGCCTTGGAAGAAGCATCGGCCGACCAATTCCGGAGCCACAGGTAGCGATGAGCCGCCACCACCGAAGCCATATTCTTAGACAAACTCCGAATCAGATCGTATTGACTATCCGCCAGGTACGCCGCCCCTGACTCTATGCGCGCGGCCTCCCCCAGCACTCCAACTGGCGACTCCAGCTCCCTGTAATTGCTGTGACCACCGCAAGCACGCTCTGGCCACCCAAGCTCCGCAGACCGAAGCCTGAAGGGCCATAGCGCTGATGTCAAAGGCCTGCTTCAGCAACGTGTCGAGCTTCCTATCATGAAGATCCTTTAGGGCCGCACTGCCCTCCACCGGGATGGTGGTCTTCTTGGTCACGGCTGCCACCGCCGCATCCACACGAGGCGACCTCAACATTTCCCTCTCCGTCTCCGGTAGGGGGTACAAACGTGCCATGGAGCGAACGCCCCTAAGGCCCGCCTCTGGCTGATCCCACTCCTCCTGGATCATCTACTTAACCACCTTATGGACGGGAAAAACCTTCTGGGACTTCCTGACCGCCTGTATGAGAGGGTCCTCCAAGGCTTCTTCGTCCGCTGGGGGCCCCACGGACAAGTTCAAGGCCTTTAAGGATTCACCAATCAGAGCCGGCAACTCCTCCTTGCGGAAAACCCGCACAATCCTTGCCTGCTCTTCCGGGATTTCTCCCTCCTCTAGCTCCTCTTCCCCCCATTCTCTATCCGACTCGACCAAATCTGACTCTGAGGAAAGGGGCTCTTCTACGTCCAATCGAGGACACTTAGAGGGAAAAACCGCTTCCGTTAGAGATCTGTCCAATGACTGGCGCTTACGGGAACCCCCCGGACCTTCCTGCTGCCGCATACAAAAGGCCTTATGCAATAAAAGAACAAACTCCGGAGAGAACCCCCCCAGGCCGCCCTCTACCGAGGAAGGGCCAGGCTGGGGTTGGGGGGAAACCTGGTGGCCCAAGGGAACTGATGACAAGGACCCCTCGCCCATGGTGTCCCCCAAAGGCTCCACCGATGGCGTCGCCCCGGCAGCCGCCGGGAGCAAGTCAGCCTCAGAAGGAAGCTCCTGTTCCACAGACACTGCCTCCAACACGCAGCCCCTGCACACTCCGGTCTCGGACACCGCCCCCCGGCGGGCCCCACAGACTAGACATTGAGGGCGAGCAGGCATAATGCCCTCAATATGCCTGAGTCTGCCCTTGAAAATTTCAGCTCAGCTCCTTCCTTCTAATCCTTTATACTTCTGTTTTTTTTTTTTTGTTTTTTAAACACCTCAACTCTGAAATGAAGCAAACCTATAAATAAAAAACTACAAAGATATATCTATAAATACAGAGAAATAGAGATATCTATAGATATGTGCAAACCCTTAAAGAAAACAAAGAAATAAAGAAATAAAGGCTAAACGGGCCCCTTTTTAACCCCCCTCCGAAGCTGCTGAGCACTGAAAACCGCTGCTCACCAAGCCTCCACCCCCCGATGCCGAACAGGCCGGCTTGGGCCTTGCGCGGGAAAAACTCACGCTGATATCCCACGTCGAGCCGTGCGCGCGGAGAGCACGAAACCAGGACTGCCACGTGGCTCGGCTGCTCCGCCCGCGGCCTTCTCCTTACCGCTGCTATCGGCGGTGCTCCCAAGCGCCTGCAAAGCGGCGCGCAAGGAGAAGAGGAGCCGCGGTCTTCCCGCCCTCGTGTTCAGCCGCCTGTGGGCTTCGGCAACGAGACGGGAGACTGAAGAGAAGGCCCTGCCCCGGCCAAGAGCCTGGCCCAGCAAATCTGCAGGTCTGCGCCGCTCCGACGTCCTGCGCGAGGGCACTCACTCGTTTTTCGGCTGTGTTGGAAAACACTGATCTCGGCACTGCAGGCCTCCTCCGGGGGGGGGGGGGGAGGGAGGAGAAGGGGAAACCCCACTAAACCTCAGCTAAAGCAACAAAGGAAATAAAACAGAATAGAATCGAAGAAGTCCAAAGACTTAAAAAAAAAACCTCAGCTTAAACCAGCCAAAAAAACCTACTCCCAGCTAACTAGCTCACTAGGTTGCTGCTCTCTCCTGCTGCTTGGAGACTGAATACTGAAGCTGGTGGGTGTGCCAGTGGGTTATATGGGTCCTGGTGACGTCAGAGGATTGGCTAGCTCAGTCTCCAAGCTGCAGGTAGAGAGGCACAACCCAGGATGCAGGGACTGGACTGTAGAGGCGATCAGGAATGAAGCTTTAAATATCATTTCTGGCATGGGTATATTTCCTAAATCGTCTTCAGTAAAGATTGAAGCAAAGAATTCATTCAGTCTCTCCACTATGGCCTTGTCCTCTCTTAGTGCCCCTTTTACCCCTTAGATGATAAAGGATAAAAGGGGTTGAAGGTTTGTAGGAGGCTTTATGCTCTGCTACAGGAGACTGCACTGCATGGTTCAGCATGCTGAGAGTGAATGCACATGTCACAGCAGTCACAAAGCAGCCCACCATCCTGGTGGAGGGCGGAACAGCCCTAAAGGACCCCCTAGAATAGATTGTAAGGTGGACTCACTCCTGAGGAATCAGTTTGCGGCTTTATTATCTTTCAGCTGACTGGGTGTGCAGGTATGATGACTCTGGCTTTCCTCTAGTGGATTCAGTCTCTCGCCCCATATGTTGTTACACCCTTCTTAATGTCTGACAGAAAAGCTGTTGTTTGATTCCTTGTATGATCTTGTTGGCTTGGCAGCTAAAAATGACACCAAAAAGACAGAACCTATACCTATAAATAGCAAAACATATACCATTGTGTATATCTGTCCTATTCATTGATGTATATAGTTTATTGTTTGCAAATAGGCCATTAGATACTATGTAACTAGTGAATTACACAGGTCTGCAAAACATTTGTTTTCGAGAGCTGTTTTGGTTATTCCACGTAATCTTTGTTTTTTGGTGTGCTGAATCCGAAAATGACCTCCACTTTGTCATAGGACATCACGTTTCCTGACAATTTAGGTAACTATGTTAAATAAGGCAATACCTCAAAATAAATGGAAATAGACTTATAAAATTAAAGTTTTATTACAATATTTTCATGAAAATCCTTTTTTAAACTGAAATGAGCTCACCTACACACACTAAACTCGATTCTTCTTCCTTGTGAGGCTCCTCTTGGTGCATTTACGCTTGTGAGTAGCATCTGGAATGTCTCTCTGAAGCATCCAACAGTAGTCTGCCATCATTGTAATGCTCCATTTTCCCTGGTATCTCCTTTCCATCTCTTTAATGTCTTGGTGGAATCATTCACCTTGTTCCTCACTCACAGCTCCCAAATTTTCAGGAAAGTAGTCAAGGTGGGACTGGAGGAAATGCACTTTCAAACTCATCAGGCACCTAAAGCTTGAAATGCTTTCAGCATTCATCCGACGATCTTTTTGTAGTGAGGATCTTTGTTATTGCCTAAAAATTTCTGTATGACTTCTTTAAATGCAGTCCACCCTTCTTTTTGAGGATCCGTCATGGTATTGACAAACTCTTGATCAACTATAAGCCTTCTAATGTCTGGTCCGACGAACACACCTTCCTTCAATTTTGCCTCCGACAGTCCTGGAAACTTGGTGACCAAGTATTTGAAGCATTCTCCATCTCTTGGAAGTGATTTTACGAATTGCTTCATCAATCCCAATTTTATGTGGAGAGGTAGTAGAAGAACTTTATGGGAAGGTACCAAAGTTTCTTGGAGGACATTTTTTTCACCGACTGTTAGCACCCTCGGCTGCCAACTCTTCTTGGTCCAGTGATTTTGTTGGTCTCGACTGTCCCATAGAGACAGAAAACAAGGATATTTGGTATACCCAGCTTGTTGCCCGAGCAGCATGCACAAGACCTTCAAGTCCCCACACACTTGCCAACCATGGTCTTCATATTTAAGTTTACGAAGAACCAATTCCAAGTTCTCGTAGGTTTCCTTCAAGTGTACGGAATGACCTACAGGTATTGAAGCATAAAAACCGTTGTGGAGTAAAACTGCTTTGAGACTTCTTTTTGAAGAATCTATAAAAAGACGTCATTGCTCTGAATCATATTGGATTTTAAATTGACCCATCAGACCTTTGACATCGATGCAATAAACCAACTTGTCTTCCTGGGCGAAGTAAGGAACAAACTCCTTTTCATGATGTCTGAACCATGAAGATGACACTCCTGGCAACAATAAATTCCTGCTTTTCAGCCTTGATCCGAGTAACTCAGCGGCTTCTTTGGGAAGATTCAAGTCTCTTAACCAAATCATTCATCTCCTCCTGAGGAAACAATTTTGGTCTTGTATCATCTTCAAAGTCAGAACTTGATTCGTCATCTGGTTCAGGTATGACTTCACCTTCATCGGAGCTAGGTATCTCTTCCAAGGTAGCAGGAGGCTTGGGTACTGGTATATCTGTGCCATGGGGGATGGGACAAATTGCCGAGTGAAGATTGGGGTGTGAAATGGAATGCTTCCATTTGGAATTAAACCCTTTCACATCGCATGAACAAAAGTAACAGTCGTCACTGTGGTTCTTTTGCACTTGCCATACCATAGCAATCCCATAACGGAAAGATTTTTTCTTACCCTTGAACCAGTTTCGGAGGTCCTCAACACACCGTTTGCACACTTTATGAAGTGCCCAGACTTTATCTTGATCTCCCATTTTTAGTGCAAAGTATACTTTTTTCACAAAGTCTGTAATATTCTGCTGTTGCTTCAACACTGTATATTCACCACAGAGGAAACAGAAACTGTCTGGTGAATTAATACACTTTCGCGGAGCCATAACATAACGGTTGAAGAATGACGAGCTAACACGAATTGCGATGAAAAAGTGTGAACAGCCTAGAACCAAGAACCTGATGATGATTCGTGCCCAAGTGTGGCATGCAGGAGAGAGCAGCTCTGTGTCTGTACACGAGATGTCACAGTGCTGGCCACGCCCCCCCGTACTGACCGGAGCTGCTGCTTTCTGCCCTGTGTCTCCCTCCCACTGGATTCTTCAGGAAAGATTAACCCCTTCTACCATTAGAAGCACGGACTTAAAACTTGCTTAGCTTATGTATATATTGCTGACCATCAGATTTACAGTGCTATATTTTTTTTTTACATAACTGACAACCCCTTTAAGGTTTTTTTGGTATTTTATATCTTAAATGCACTTATGTGAATTAATTAATAGTAATTTGAAAAAATTTGATAAATTTGAAGACAATTTTGCATGTAGTGGCAAATCGTGACGTCTAGGAGTTTTTTCAATATTTTATTTGTTTTCAGCACACCAAAATACATGGAAATTAGATGAAAATAATCAAACAGCTTTTTAGTCGCAGACCTGTGTTTATTTATGTAACTCTGTAATTTGTAACTAAGTTCTCTCCTCTTCTATGTAATTGATGTTTTGTTCAATGTAAACCGCTTTGACCTGGTGAAAAGTGGAATATAAGCCTAGCTAACTAACTAACTAAATAAATAAATAAATAAATATCTGGACAATTAGCTCATCCAGGCCAAGTTTCAGTCCGAAGCATCTCTGATTTCAATCCATGTGATGCAGTTCCTGGAGATTTATGGTTGGGTGATCAATCGAGGAAAGAGTCACTTGGAGCCTTCCCAATCCCTGGAATATCTGGGAACATTTCAACACTTGGGTATGCAAAGTGTTCCTGCCTGAGGAGAGAGTGAAAAATTTTTTGGCCCAGCTGGTAGCCTTCCGATCTCAGCAGGCTTCCAGAGTTTTGGATTACCTGCATACAGCTTTTCGGTTTGATAGTGGCAGTGATTGAAATAGTGCTTTGGGTATGAACTCATATGAGGCCGCTTCAGAGGTCCCTGCTGTCTTGGTAGTCTCCAAGCTCTCAGGATTTCGAGGTCAGTTTCAGCAGGAGAATGGTGTCCAGCCTGCAGTGGTGGCAGCAGCCACAGCATCTGAGGAAGGGTATGCCACTGGAAGATCACTTGTGGCTTCTCCTGTTGACGGATAAGAACATAAGAAATGCCCTTAGACAAAGGTCCATTAAGCCCAATATCCTGTTGCCAACAGTGGCCAATCCAGGTCACATGTACTTGTCAGAGTCCCAAAAAGGTACACAGATTCCATGGTGCTTATCCTGGGGTAAACAGTGGATTTCCCTGGTCCTCAGTAATGTTTTATGGACTTTACCTCAAGGAACATTTTCAAACCGTTTTAAACCCAGCTACACTAACAACGTTTACCACATCTTCTGGTAATGAATTCCAGAATTTGATTACATGTTGAATGAAAAAATATTTTCTCTTACTCTTAAGTGGGTTACATTGTAGCTTCATTGCATGTCCCCTAGTCTTCCTACTTTATGATGGAGTAAACAACCAATCTACGTTTACCTGTTCCATTCCATTTATTAATTTATAGACCTCTATCATATCTCCCCTCAGCTGTCTTTTTCTCCAAGTTGAAGAGCCCTAACCTTTTAAGCCTTTCCTCATAGGGATATTCTTCCATTCCCTTTACCATTTTGATGGCTCTTCTCTGTACCTTTTTTAGTTCCGCTATATCCTTTTTAAGAGATGGCAACCAGAATTGCACACAATATGAAAGTTGTGGTCTCACCATGGAAAAAACAATACAGAGGCATTATAATATCCTTGTTTTAGTCTCCATTCCTTTCCTTATAATTCCGAACATTCCATTTGCTTTCTTGGCTGCCGCTGCACACTGAGCAGAGGGTTTCAGCATTTTGTCCATGATGACGTCTTTTCCTGGGTGGTGGTTCCTAATCTGTAACCTTTTATTGTGTAACTGTAGTTTGGGTTGTTCTTCCCTAAATGTGTAACTTTGTACTTGTCCAAATTAAATTTCAGCTGCCATTTGGACATCCAATTTTTCCAGTTTATCAAGGTTCTCTTGCAATTTTTCCCAATCCTCTTGTGTCTTAACAACTTTGAATAATTTTGTGTCAACTGCAAATTTGATCACCTGACTCATCATTCCCATTTCCAGGTCATTTATGAAGATGTTGAAAAGCAGTAGGCCCATCACAGATCCCTGGGGGTACTCCACTATTCATCTTTCTCTATTGAAAAAATTGGCTGTTTAGCCCTACTCTATGCTTTCTATCTTTTTATCAGTTCCTGATCAACAACAGTACACTGCCTCCTATTCCATGACTTTTTATTTATTTATTTATTTATTTAATTTAATTTAAGAGGAGTTATATACCGCCTTCTCCTGTAATCAAAGCGGATTACACAGCAAACGATCATAGAGAGGTGTCATATTGGGGCATGCAGTGGCATCAAAGAGAGTGGATGTGCGTGTGTGGTGATGATTAGTGGTGAACTATTTACAGTGAGCTAGTTACATGGAAAAATTTACATGGGGAAGGGTGGGGGATTTCCTGACTGTCATGAGCTGAAGGGGGACTATGTAACATCGCTGAAGTGCTCAACGCAGAGCGTCGTCTTGCGCTTTTTCTGAAGGCCTTGATGTCCTTTGCCAAGAGTCTCTCATGAGGTACCTTGTCAAAGACTTTTTGAAAATCCAGGTATACTATTTCAACACACTCACCTTTATCTACCTGGTTATTCACACCTTCAAAAAGATACAACAGGTTAGTAAAACAAGACCTTCCTAGGATAAATCCATGTTGACTTTCTCCCATTAAACCATGACTATCTACATGTTCAATAATTCTATTCTTTATAATGGTTTCTGCATTTTGCCTGGTACTGATGTCAGGCTCACTGGTCTGTAGTTTCCCAGATCACCTTTTTAAAAATTAGCATTACATTTGCTATTCTCCAATCTTCAGGTACTACAGATGATTTTAATGATAGTTCACAGATTACTAATAGTAGATCTGCAGTCTCATACTTCAGTTCTCTGGTCGAGTTGATTTACTACTCTTTAGCTTATCAAATAGTTGTAATATATCTTCCCGGTTTATCAATATTTATTTCAGTTCTTCTGATATAGTAGCCGCTGCATCACCCTTACACGGTCCTGCAAACAGTACAAATAGATGACCTGACCTACGAAAGAAATTATTAACCTTCAAGTACCGGAGAAGCATTCTTTGGATATCCACCAGGTGAAGGTCCTTGTGCTTTCCTTAGCACTGCTACTTAGAAAAGAAGGGCAGATATACTACCTGATTCACATGGAAGGAAGATACCACCTTGGATAAGAAGGAAGGGATGGGATGACTGCATATGGCCTCATCCGAGAAGGATAAGGAAAGATCCCTGACTGATAATACCTGCGGCTCGGAAATACGTCTCTGAAACAGATTGATTGTAATCTTTTAAGCATAGCCCGCTTTAAGGACTCCAACATCAAGACCCAGAGCACCAGGCAGAGATCAACTAAAACAGGGAACAACTGAAAGCAGTGAAGGATGCAGGTGTCATATTCCCTAAAGGAAACTGGAAACATCTGGGTAAGAGGCAGCCTTCTCCCCGTCTCCTACGATCAGCCCACGGATACCGTCTCTTTCTTCCTTCCCCCTCCTCAGCTCACTTGGAATCTACACGTCACTCCGCTTTCTTCTTCCTGGCCCCCCGCCCTCTGGAACTCCCTTCCCCTTACTCTCCGTACTGAACTGTCCTATCACCGCTTCAAAAGCTCGCTCAAAACTCACCTTTTTCAGCAGGCATTCGACCTCCCTGATCCCTAAGGTTATCTCACTCCATCAGCTCCCCTTGCCATCAGGCTGTTTCTTCTCTCTCCCCTTCCCTGTCTAACTGTCCTTTTCTGTTTCTTCCTATCCCTCTTTTCCTATCCAAATAATGGCGTTCTTTTCTTTTTCTAATTGATTTTATTGTACACCGCCCTGACGCATATGCTTGGGTGGTATATCAAGCACTAGATAAAGATAAAGAACAGATCGCCTCGCCTGATCCTCTGAAGCAGGATAAGACTACCACCTGAATTTTCAGGGAACTAAGGGAAAGACCTTTGTCCAGGACATCCTGAAGGAAAGGCAAGCAAGGATGGTAAATAAACTGTACCCAGTTATCTCCAGGAACAAGCAGGAATGTAGTCTTCACATATGGGTATCGTCGGTACCGACGGAGCCTGCGTGGGAACGCTCCCCAGCATCCAATTAGGAAGCTTTTGGGAGCATCCCACAGCGCCTGCGTGCTGCCTTCCCGCCTTTCCCAACTGCCTCTCTCCAGTTCTTCGTTTTCCGCGGAGCCAGCAGGTCGTTGTTCCTGTCACCGCAGAAAGGTTTTTCCTTATTCTTTATTTTTTTGTGGTCGTGTCTGCCTTCCTCAACGCTATACCGGTACCGCCAGTTCTCCTTTTTTCTTCTGTTTAAAAAAAATAAAAATAAAAAAATTATATATATTCTTATTATTTTTTTCCGAACTTTTCTTCCCGGGTGCACGTGCCATTTTGGGCCTTAGGCCCAAAATTTCCTCCACGATGGAAAAACCCAGTTTGGGTTTCAAAAAGTGCACCAAGTGTGGCGGTACCATCTCCGTCACCGACACCCATGAGTGGTGTCTTAAATCACTCCATCGCCGAGTGTATGGCTTGTACCATAATGTCCAAAAGGGGTCGACAAAACCGAGCTGCTAAGCTCAGCGCCCTTTTTCCCTCCGATGCAGCTTCGGTGGCATCGACGTCTTCTAGGGCTTTGTCTTACTCCCATGGATCTCAGGTAACTAAACATAAGTCTAGCCGGTCCTCAAAGGGTAGATCTCCTTCCAAGCATCGAGATGCCTCTGGCGTTGCCCTTGAGGGTTCTGTACCAGCAAAATTGCCCCGGCGGGAGGCTTCGGCTTCCAAAGCATTATCAGGGCTCCAGGATGTTCTCGAGGCATCGACCTCGGCAGAACTACTGGTGCCATGCTCTGGGGTACCGGCTGCTTCCGGTACCGATACCCAGGCATTGGCAGTGTCGATAGACCAGAGGTTCCTGGCTATTGAACGCAGTATAGCGGCTCTCCTTGCGGCATCGACACCCTCGGAACCGCGTCAGACAGTTCAACTGGTATCGGTACCGGTACCGGTACGGGTATCGGGCTCTTCAAGAGCATCCGGACAGATGGTACTTCAAATCCTCGGAGGACTCCGAGGATTCTGACAGCTCTGCCGGTACCGGTATGCTTCTCCCGGAGGAGCCTTCCTCTCCTAAACGTAGGATGTCTCCTCCAGAAGATATCTCCTTCCAGGATTTCATCAGGGAGGTGGCTCATGATTTTTCCATTACTGTGACTCCTGAAACAGAGCCCAGAGCTAAGGAGCTGGAGATTTTACAGTATCCCAAAGCTCCTAAGGAGGCAGCTACCTTGCCTATCCATGAGATTTTACATGATCTTATGTTGAGAATGTGGGAGACACCTCTTACCACCTCTCCTCACTCTCGCAGACTGGATACCAGGTATCGAGTCCCTCCTTGTCCTGGCTTCCAGAAAACTAAGCTTCCTCACCACTCCATTGTAGTGGAGTCAGCTATGAGAAGGATCAGGAGTGCAAAGAGGCATGCCTCTAATCCTCCAGGACGTGAGTGTAGAACCTTGGATGCCTTTGGACGTCGTCCTTTCCAGGCTTCCATGCTTTCTGCCAGGATCAGTTCCTATATTTTATATATGGGAATGTTCCTTAAAGAAGTCACAGGGGATTTAGAGGTTTTTAGCCCTCTCCTTCCTGAGGACAAAAGGCAGGATTTTCTCACACTGGTTAAACATGCCCAGGATGTTTCTAAGTTTGTCAATCGTGCAGCTTTCGACTGTTTTGAGTGCATAAGCAGAACCTCTGCCATTGCCATAAGTGCACGTAGAATTGCCTGGCTCCAGGCATCCGATTTGGAGCTCTGGGTGCAGGACAAACTGGGAAATATCCCTTGTACAGGTGAGAATTTATTCGGCAAGAATTGGCAAGAGAAAGCCAATGAGTTGGATGCTGACAACTCCACTTTGGATAGGTTATCCACAGCCACAGCTGATCCTGCAAGAAAGAAATCTTTCAAGAAACCTTTCTTCTCAAAAAAGAAGAGGTTTTATCCCTATTCCCAGCAGGGACGTTCTGCAGGTCAGCCTGCTCGAAAGAGTCAGCAACCACCTAAACAAAGGAAAGCAAAGACTGCTAAGCCTCAACCGTCTCAGCAGTCTCAGCCTCCACAAGGCCTTTGACTTTCATCTAGAGAACTTAGCCTTCCTGGCTCTCAATGGACCAGAGCCTTCCACCATTCCTGGAAGGTTGTGTCACTTTGCCCCCAGATGGGAGCAGATAACAGCAGAGGATTGGACACTCTCCATTATAAGAGAGGGGTACAAGCTGCACTTTCTGTGCATGCCCCCTCCCACAATGGTAAGACAGTTCAATTCTCAGACCTCTCTCATCAACCTGTTAGATCAAGAGGTCACCATGCTTCTTGCCCAAGGGGCAATAGATAAGTACCCATTCCTCAACAGGGTACAGGGTTTTACTCCCCCTATTTCCTTATCCCAAAGAAAACAGGGGGATACAGACCTATTTTGGACCTCAGAGAATTGAACAAATTCCCGTTCAAAGAGAAATTCAAAATGATTTCTCTGGGAACTCTGCTGCCATACCTTCAGAGTCAGGATTGGCTTTGTTCTCTAGATCTCAAGGATGCGTACACTCATGTTCTCATCCATCCAACTCACAGAAAGTTCCTTCGGTTCCTTTTCCAGGGAAAGCACTATCAATACAGGGTGCGTCCTTTTGGCCTTGCCTCAGCACCAAGAGTGTTCACGAAATGCATGGCTGTGGTAGCAGCATTTCTCCGCAATCTAGGAATATTCGTCTTCCCCTACTTAGACGACTGGCTCATTCGAGCCCCATCAGAGTCAGAGGCCAGGACTTCTCTATCTTGCACAATGCGTATCCTTCAGTATTTGGGTCTAATCATAAATATCCCAAAATCCAGTCTAACTTCTACTCAGTCTCTAGAGTTCATAGGAGCTTTGCTGGATACCAGAAAAGCAAGGGCCTGTCTTCCTCAGACCCGTTGCCTTCGCATGGTGCAGTTAGCTTCTCAAGCAGTGCTAAAGCCTCATCTCACTGCTCGAGAAATGTTACAACTACTAGGCCACATGGCATCTACAGTGCATGTGGTTCCTTATGCTCGCCTCCATATGAGAGCAGCCCAGTGGACTTTATCCACTCAATGGACTCAGGCATCAGGGTGCCTGTCAGACAAAATAGCAAACACAGATCTCCTTATTTTGTCCCTCCAATGGTGGCAGTCCACTCAAAACCTGTTGCTGGGGTCCCCATTTCAACAACCTTTACCCCAGGCAACTCTCACAACAGATGCTTTGCCAATGGGTTGGGGAGCTCATCTATAAGACCTCTCCACCTAAGGCACCTGGACTCCACAGGAGACTCATCTACTTATCAATCTCTTAGAGCTCAGAGCAATCTTCCTTGCTCTTCGAGTGTTTTACACCCTGCTCAGCTACAAGACAGTCCTCATTCATACAGACAATCAAGTAGTCATGTTCTACGTGAACAAGCAGGGGGAAACAGGCTCTCTGTCGCTTTGCAACGAAGCTTTGCGACTATGGGCCCTCGCCAGAGAGCATCAGATTCATCTCCTGGCAGTGTATCTTCCAGGCATACAAAACTCTTGGGCAGACAGACTCAGTCGAGTTCTTCTTCCACACGAATGGTCTCTACATGCAGACCAGGTGGCCAAGATTTTTCAAATTTGGGGAACCCCGGACATAGACCTCTTTGCAAGTCCGTGGAGTGCCAAACTTCCCCGGTTCTTTTCCAGAATTCCGGCTCAGGGCTCTCAGGCCTGGGATGCTTTCCTCCTTCACAGGGGTCAAGACTTCCTTTATGCCTTTCCGCCCATTCCCCTAATTCCCAAAACCCTGTTCAAGCTTCAGAGAGACAGAGGCCATATGATTCTCATAGCACCACATTGGCCACGGCAAGTGTGGTATCCTCTGCTTCTACATCTCTCTCAAGCTCCCTCCCTGGAGTTAGGGTCTGCTCCAGATCTCCTGTCTCAGGAGGATGGAATGTTATGGCATCCAAATCCCCAATCTCTGCATCTCAGGGCTTGGTTGCTGAAGGCCTAGATCTTCATGATCTTAACCTTCCTCAGCCAGTAAAGGATATCCTTTATGCTTCCAGGAAACCTTCCACAAGACGCTCTTATGCGTTCAAGTGGAAAAGGTTTACCATATGGTGTTCGCAGAAGGGTCTTAACCCCCATGCGATACCTCTGGAATCATTACTGGAGTATCTCCTTCATTTATCCAATGCAGGACTTAAGACTAACTCAGTAAGAGTCCATTTGAGTGCTATTACAGCTTCTTTCAAGCCTCTAAATGGACAACCTGTTTCCTCCCATCCTCTTATAGCAAGATTTATGAGAGGCCTTCTTCTAACTAAGCCTCCCATTAGGCCACCACCGGCGGCATGGGACTTAAACCTGGTTCTTGGTTAGCTCATGAAGCCACCTTTCGAACCCTTAGCTGCTACCTCATTGAAATTCCTTTCTTGGAAAGTTATCTTTCTCATTGCAATCACATCAGCACGCCGTATCAGTGAGTTTCAGGCACTAGTAGCTGATCCACCTTATACAAGGTTCCATCATGACAAGGTAGTCCTTAGGACTCAGCCACACTTCATGCCGAAGGTGGTCTCGCCTTTTCATTTAAACCAAGCGGTCTACCTGCCCTTGTTTTTTCCAAGGCCTCAGGCATCTAATGCAGAAAGGAATCTTCATACTTTGGACTGTAAAAGAGCTTTAGCCTTTTACTTACAAAGAACACAGCAACATAGAAAGTCCTCTCAACTCTTTGTTGCTTTTGATCCTTCTCATTTGGGACTTCCAGTCTCCAAGAGAACACTGTCCAGCTGAATTGCACAGTGTATTTCCTTTGCCTATCAGAGTAAGAATCTTCCTCTGGAGGGCCATGTCACAGCTCACAATGTGAGAGCCATGGCAGCTTCAATGGCTCATCTGCACTCTGTGTCTATCGACGACATCTGTCGAGCAGCCACCTGGGCCTCGGTTCATACCTTCACAGCCCATTACTGCTTGGACAAGGACGCCCGCCGGGATGCCTTGTTTGGTCAGGCTGTTCTTCAACATCTGTTCCATACCTAATCAACTCCTACCCACCATCCCTGGTTGGATGCCAGAGATCCATGAGGGGAAGTGGAGCCCTTTCACAGGGGCACACAACCTCTGGGGTCTCTCCCTGGTATCTAAAGCTAGGGAGTCCCCATATGTGAAGACTACATTCCTGCTTGTTCCTGGAGATAGCATAGTTACTCACCTGTAACAGGTGATCTCCGGGAACAGCAGGAATTTAGTCTTCACAACCCACCCAGCTCCCCTAGGAGTTGTATCTCTCTATCTGTCTCTTTCTCTTTCCCTCTCTCTCTCTTTGTCTCAGCTTTAAACTCAGCTGGAGAGAGGCAGTTGGGAAAGGCGGGAAGGCAGCACGCAGGCGCTGTGGGATGCTCCCAAAAGCTTCCTAATTGGACGCTGGGGAGCATTCCCGCGCAGGCTCCATCGGTACCGACGATACCCATATGTGAAGACTAAATTCCTGCTGTTCCCGGAGATCACCTGTTACAGGTGAGTAACTATGCTTAGTCTGACACCCTCAGCATCAGTGCTTGAAAAGACACCAGACACACACATATGTTAGGCTGAAAGACCCTCTCCTTGCCTTGAGGAGCAGGGAAGCCACGTCGGGGGAATAGCCTTTACATGCTAAGTGATACTTCTCAAGAGCCAAGCCATAAGTAAGAAGAAGCCATGTCAACCAGAAGAACAGGACCTTGATGCAACAGCCCTCAAATTAGGGGCTGTCACAGAGGAAGCTCCTGCAGGAGTGGCATCAGGTTCACAAACCATGGCCTTTGTTGCCAATCCAGTGCCACTATGACGCCCCAACTTGGATGCCGCTCTGTGTGTCGAAGCACATGACCTGCGAGCGGCCATGGAGGAAATACATACAGTAGGCAGTACTTTGGCCAGGATTGAACTAGAACATCGATGCTCTTGACGCTTGCCTCTTTGCAACTGAAGAATCTGTGTGCCTTAGCATTTGATCAAGTCACCATCAGATCTTTTTCAGGATAGAAAGCAGAGGGTAGGGCTAAATGGAAAAAGGTGAATACCCCAGGGATCTGTGCTGGGTCCGCTGCTTTTTGACATATTCATAAAAGACCTGGAAAAGGGAATAACTTGTGAGTTTATCAAATTTGCAGATGACACAAAACTAAAGTTGTTAAAACCCTACAGGATTGTGGAAAATTGCAAGAGGATCTTGATAAATTGGAAGAGTGGGTATCCAAATGCCAGATGGAATTTAATGTGGACAAGTGCAAAGTTTTGCACCTAGGAAAGAACAACCCAAATTATGGTTACACGATGCAAGGTTCCACATTGGGAACCACTACCCAGAAAAAGATTTAGGCATCATCATGGATAACATGTTGAAACCCTCCGCCCAGTGTGCAGCAGCGGCATAGAGAGCAAATAAAATGCTAGGTATCATAAGGAAAGGAAAGGAATGGAAAATAAAACAAAGGATATTATAATGCATCTGTATCGTTCCATGGTACGACCGCACCTTGAATATTGTGTGCAATTCTGGTCACTGTATCTTAAAAAGTATATGCGTTATTAGAAAAGGTACAGAGAAGAGCCACCAAAATGGTAAAAGGGATGGAAGGATACTCTTATGAAAAGAGGCTAAGAAGGTTGGGGCTCTTCAGCTGGAAAAGAGACAGCTGAGGGGAGATATGATAGAAGTCTATGAATTAATGAATAAATGTAGATCGATTGTTTACGTCGTCAGAATATAAAAAGACTAGGGGACATGCAATGAAGCTACAGGGTAACCTATTTAAGACTAATAAAAGAAAATATGTTTTCACTCAATGTGTAATCAAACTCTGGAATTTGTTACCGGAGGATGTAGTGAAAGCTGCTAATGTAGCTGGGTTTAAAAAAGGTTTGGACAAGTTCCTAGAGAAAAGGTCCATAAACCATTATTAAAAGGGACCCAGGATATCACTGCTTGACCCTATACACGCATTGAGGAACCTGTGTCTTTTGGGAGACTGCTAGGTACGTATGACCTAGATTGGCCACTGTTGGGAACAGGATACTGGGCTTGATGGACCTTGGTCTGACACAGTATGGCATATCTTATGTTCTTATGACAACCTCAGAGCCATAGAATTTGCTGAAATGTCGAATGACTTAGTTCCCACTCCTTGGGATCAAGAGAGTAGTGACAGTGGAAGTCTACCTCCACGTTGTCGATTCCGTTGAAGTGTTGCACCAATAGAGAGCTAGGAGTTTCCCTTTCTACCCAGAACAGGAGAGTCATCTCCAGTTGTTTGTTTACTTAAAGTTGCTAGGGATATTTGTACTAATGCAACTATATCTAATAGGTTTAAGGGACTTTGTTCACCTCAAGACTAATTTCAGGGCTTTAATTAATTAATTATTCCTGATGAGGATAACCAGCCAAACTTGAAAGTGAGTTTGACTACCTCTTTCCATTTAATAGGTTTAAGAGCCATTAACTCTAATATTATGTCTGGGGTGGGTGGGAGGGGAAGAAATACTAAGTAAAAGCTGGTTTGGCTGGGGAGCCCATTATGAGAACTGAGCAGCTCAGGGCCATTGGAGCAACTGGGAATAGTCATGGCCCATCAACCATCTTGAGGCAAGGGCCATTCGTTTGAACCTTTTGCACTTCTGTGTCCTAGTCAAAGGCTGCGTGGTCCGGGTGTATTCTGACAATGCCACGGCAGTGGTGTGTGTCATTCAGCAAGGGGACATGAAGAGTACCAAAGTAGCCCTGGAGAAGACCCTCCTGTTCTGGGTAAAAAGGAGCCTCCTAGCTCTACAGCGTTGCATGCGCCTTGTCTGTACAGCGCTGCATATGCCTTGTGGCGCTATACAAATGATCAATAGTAGTAGTATTAGTGCAATACATTGCCAGAATCGACAATGTGGAGGCAGACTTTCTGAGTCACCACTCTCTTGATCCTGAGCAGTGGGAACTGAGTCATACGGCATTTCAGCAAATTCTGCACCTCTGGGGTTGTCCCAAGATGGAACTGATAGCGACCTGATCCAATGCCAAGCGCACAAATTCTAAACTCGCTGTAGAAAAGCAGATTTCGATGGCATTGATGCCCTAGTTTAGTCCTGACCAAAGCACTACCTGCTGTATTTGTTTATTTTATTTACATTTCTATACCGCAAATTCCAAAAGATCACTTGCGGTTTACAATGAACAACAATGTCTTGCACAGAGGTACAAGTTCAATTTACAGGAAACCTTGTTAACTATGTCCAATAACAATAAACAACCTATCTAATAACTATATACATAGAATGCATGTCATTGTGTTCATGGTGAATTCTTCTAGAGAATGTGGATCCAGAGAGTGAGGTGTCTAGGGTTCTGAGGTTATGTTATAGAGCTGAAGTGTTGTGAGAATAGATGTGTTTTGAGTTTTTTCTTAAAGGAGGATAAGTCTTTTATCTCTCTTAGGCTTTCAGGAAGTGTGTTCCAAAGAGTGGGTGCGCAGTGTGAAAATGCTCTATGATCTTTTTAGCTTTAATGTAGTCTGGTGCGGTTATCAGTTTGTTTTTATTACAGTTTCTTTGATTACGAGTGGTCTTGTCATTTGAGATAAGGGAAGATAGGTAGGATGGGGAGGCCTTCATGAAATACAAGAGATCACAGAGAGAGGAAGACAGGCATCTATATTTGGAAAAACTTAGAGAAGCTAGCAAAGTAGTCAGGAAAGCAAAGATTCAAAAAGAGGAGGAAATAGCCAATGCAATAAAATGGGGGAATAAGATATTTTTCAGATATGTTAGTGAGAAGAGGAAGAGCAAAAGTGGTATTGTCAGACTCAAGGGTGAAGGGTAGGAATATGTAGAAGCTGATGAGGATAAAGCAAAATTGCTTAACAAATAGAGCAAGAACCAGGAGCAGGACCTCAGAAAACACACAAACAGGAACAGAAGCAAGGGACATCTTAAACAATTTTCAGAAGACTATGTTTGTGAGAAACTAGCTCAACTTAAAGTAGACAAAGCGATGGGACTGGATGGGATACACCCTAGAATACTGAGGGAACTTGGGGACGTTCTAGCAGCTCCACTGACTGACCTTTTCAATGCCTCGTTGGAGTCGGGAGTGGTGCCAAAGGACTGGAGAGAGGCTCATGTGGTGCCTTTACACAAAAGAGGAAGTAAGGATGTGGTTGAAAACTACAGGCCGGTTAGTTTAACTTCGGTGGTGAGTAAATTATTGGAAACGCTGCTGAAAGAGAAAATAGTGAGGTTTCTGGAGTCCAGCGGATTACAGGATCCCGAGGCAGCATGGATTCCCCAGAGGCAGGTCTTGTCAGACAAATCTGATTGATTTCTTTGACTGGGTGACCAGGGAGTTCTTTATCTTTATTATCACATTTAATATACCGTTCTTTACCAGTGGCACCAGAGTGGTGTACAGTAACAAAATAGAAAGGCTGCTGAAAAGGAAAAGAAACGCCAAAAAAAAAGAAGAAAAGATTAATAGACAGGATAGGGTGGAGAGATAGAGTAAAGCAATAGGTAATGCAACGGGGTAGACAAAATATAGAAATAAGTACACCCAAGTTCAGCGGGGTGGGGGAGAAAGGGGAGCAGAAGGAAGAGAAAAAGCGGTGCAGAAAAGGTGGACCTAGGGAGAGCCCTAGATGTGATGTATTTAGATTTCAGCAAAGCCTTTGACACTATTCCTCACAGGCGACTTGTAAACAAACTGAGCACCCTAGGGATGGACCCTAAAGTTACTGCTTGGGTTAGAAATTGGTTGAGTGGGAGGCGATAAACAGTACAGGTAAATGGGGCTCACTCTGAGGAGAAGGATGTTACCAGTGGTGTGCCCCAGGGATCTCTCCTTGGTCCGATTCTTTTTAACATCTTTGTTAGTGATATAGCGGAAGGGCTGTCGGGGAAGGTTTGCCTTTTTGCGGATAATAGCAAAATCTGCAATAGAGTAGACACCCAGGAAGGTGTAGATAACATGAGGAGGGATCTAGCTAAGCTTGAAGTATGGTCTAGAATCTGGCAGCTGGGATTTAATGTTAAAAAAATGGAAGGTCATGCATTTGGACTGCAGCAATCCAAGGGAGCAATATAGTATAGGGGGTGAAGTACTTTTGTCCACTAAAGAAGAGCGGGACCTGGGCGTGTTTGTGTCTGATGATCTTAAAGTAGCTAAACAGGTATAAAAGGCGATGGCAAAAGCTAGAAGGATGCTTGGGTGCATACGTAGAGGAATGGCTAGCAGAAAAAAGGAGGTGCCTCTGTATAAGTCTGGTGTGGTCTCATTTGGAGTATAGTGTGCAATTCTGGAGACCGCACCTTCAAAAGGATGTGAACAGGATGGAGACGGTACAGAGGGTGGCTACTAAAATGGTTAGTGGTCTTCATTATAAAGCATATGAGGACAGACTTAAGGATCTTAATATGTGCACCTTAGAGGAAAGGCGGGATAGAGGTGATATGATTGAGATGTTTAAATACCTCCGTGGCATAAATGTTCAGGGGGACAGCCTCTTTCAATTGAAAGCAAGTTCTGCTACAAGGGGACATTTATTTATTTTTTATTTAAACGTATTTCTATACCGCCTTATCCTTCAATCAAGGCGGTCTGAACAGCAAACAATCATTAAGATACAGGGTATAGTGTGTACATGCAGTGAGTAGTGTATGTTTGTGAGTGTGTCTGGACGTTGATTCTTGTGGTGCTATTTACAGCGTGCGCTATTTACAATGCTATGGGTATCAGTTCCTTGCTTAATTACAATTATAGTGACGTGGGGGGAATTGAGGTGTCTGTTGCATGGTTTAAGTAATGTCACTGTAGTGTTCTATGAAGAGGGTTGTCTTCAGTAGTTTCCTGAACTCCTTAAGGTCTGTTGTTGAACACAGACATGGGATGAGGGTGAAGGGGGATAGATTCAGGAGTGATTTGCGGAAATATTTCATTACGGAAAGAGTGGTGGATCCGTGGAATAGTCTCCCAATGGAGGTGGTAGAGATGAGGACAGTAACTGAATTCAAAAAAGCATGGGACAAACACAGAGGATCTCTAAAGGAAAAAAGGGGACTGTTGTAGTTGTTGATCTCCAGGAACAAGCAGGAATGAGTCTTCACATATGGGTACGTCGGTACCGACGGAGCCTGCGCGGGAACGCTCCCCAGCTTCCCAAAAAGGAAAGCTTTTGGGAGCATCCCACAGAGCCTGCGCGCTGCCTTCCCGCCTTTCCTAACCAGCTCTCCTCAGTTCTTCTTTGCCGCGGAGCCAGCAGGTCGAGCCCTGTCACCGCTGAAGAAGTTCTTTATTTTATTTTATTTCTTTGGTCGCGTGTCTGCCTTCCCCGACTCCGGACCGGTACCGCCGGTCTTTTTCTTTCTTTCTTTAAAAAAAAAAAAAAATCTATATTTTCCTCACTTAGTGTATTTTTCTTCTTGGGCCTCAGGGCCCACAAGAAAATTTCCCTCATGGAAAAACCAGCCTCCGGGTTTAAAAAATGCACTAAGTGTAGCGGTACTATTTCTGTTACAGATACCCATGAATGGTGTCTTAAATGTTTGGGTCCTGAACACTCCATTCCGGATTGTCCGTCCTGCTCTCTAATGTCTAAACGGGGTTTACAGAACCGAGCAGCTAAGCTCCATGTGCTGTTTCCCGCTGATGCAGCGTCGGTAGCATCGACATCTTCCAGGTCTTCTTCTCCTGATGGATCTCAGGTAACCAAACATAAACCTAGCAGGTCCTCGAAGGGTAGATCTCCCTCTAAGCATCGAGATGCCTCCGGGCTTGCCCTCGAGGATCCTGCACCAGCAAAACAACCCCGGCGGGAAGCTCCGGCTTCCAAAGCTCCTCCTATGGGGTTACAGGTTGACATCGATGGCACGGCCTCGACCGATCACCTGTTAGAATGCTCTGGGGTACCGGCACAATCTCCCGGTACCGATTTCCAGGCATTCATGGCGTCGATGGATCAGAATGTTCTGTCCATGCAGCGGGCTATCACGGCCTTCATTCAAGCTGCGACGCCGATGGTACCACAACAAACTCTGTTGTCGGTATCGGCTCCGGTACCGGCGCCGATACCGGTACCGACTGCATTGACATCGACCAGAATACCGGCTGCAGCGGTTCCTTGTCCAGGGCTACTTCTCGGTACCGATCCGGTACCGAGGACGCCCGATGTCGATACCGCTCGATACGCGTATCGAGCGTTAGAAGAGCACCCTGGCAGGCGATACTTCGATTCCTCTGGTGATTCTGATTCATCAGATGAGTCTCCTGAAGTATCCATAGCCCTTCCTGAAGAGCCGCCTTCTCCAAAAAAAAGAATGTCTCCTCCAGAGGACTTGTCCTTTCAAGACTTCATAAGAGAAGTAGCTAAAGGACTTTCTATTTCAGTAACCTCTGAATCAGAGCCTAGAGCAAAAAAATTAGATATTTTAGGATACTCGAAGGCTCCTAGAGAGGCAGTCACCATACCAATTCATGAGATTCTTTATGAACACATGCTTGATTTATGGGAGACTCCTCTCACTCTCTCTTCTCATTCTCGCAGATTGGACACTATGTATCGTGTCCCTCGTCCTGGATTTCAGAAAACTCAGCTTCCTCACCATTCCATTGTGGTGCAGTCAGCTATGAAGAGGATAAAGAGTACAAAGAGACACTCTTCTGCTTCTCCAGGAAGAAAATGCAGGACCTTGGATGCTTTTGGTAGGAAAATCTTCCAAGCCAGTATGCTTATTGCCAGAATCAACTCATATAGCCTTTACATGGGTATGTTTCTAAAAGAAGTTGCACAAAAACTGCACAACTTCCTCCCTTTTCTTCCAGAAGATAAAAGGGACGAATTCCTCATTTGGCTTAAGCATACTCAAGACATTTCAAAGTTTTCCAACAGGGCAGCTTTTGACTCCTTTGAAGGTGCCAGCAGAGCCTCAGGCATTGCCATAGCTGCTCGCAGAATTGCTTGGCTCCAGGCTTCTGATTTAGAACCCTGGGTTCAAGATGGCTTAGGAAATCTGCCCTGTACAGGTGAAAATCTATTTGGCCATTCCTGCCAAGAAAAAGACTTTTAAAAAGTCTTTTTTTCAAAAAGGGCAGATTTCCTTCTACTTCTGGCCAACAATCTTCTACAGGTCGCTTTGCCACTAAGCGTCAGCAACCTAAGCAGGCCAGGCCTAAGTCTACAGGGGCTGCTGCAACTCAGCAGTCCCAACCTCCTCAGGGTTTTTGACTTGATGCTAGAGAACTTAGCCTTTCTGGCTCTACAACAGCCAGAACCTCTCACCATTCCAGGAAGGTTAGCTCATTTTGCTCCCAGATGGGAGCAAATCACATCAGAGCAGTGGACCCTCTCCATCATAAGAGAGGGCTACAAACTTCATTTCTCAGACCTTCCTCCCCACACCATGGTGAGACACTTCAATTCTTCCACATCTCTTCTCGACCTTCTAGGTCAGGAGGTGACTACCCTTCTTGCCCAAGGGGCGATAGAAGAAGTTCCTCTTCTTCAACAAGGGTCAGGGTTCTACTCCCCCTATTTTCTCATTCCGAAGAAGACAAGGGGATACAGACCCATCTTAGATCTCAGAGAATTGAACAAATTTCTGTGCAAGGAGAAGTTCAAGATGCTTTCTCTGGGCACTCTCCTTCCATACCTTCAAAGTCAGGATTGGCTTTGCTCTCTAGATCTCAAGGATGTGTACACACATGTCCTCATCCATCCATCTCACAGAAGATTCCTACGTTTTCTTTTCCAAGAAAAACATTACCAATACAGAGTGCTTCCTTTTGGTCTGGCCTCTGCTCCGAGAGTGTTCACCAAATGCATGGCAATAGTTGCTGCATTTCTACGCACTCTGGGAATATTTGTCTTCCCATACCTGGACGACTGGCTCATCCGAGCTCCATCTCAGTCAGAGGCCCAGATTTCCCTGGACCACACAAGGCGCATTCTGCAGTATCTGGGACTTGTGGTAAACCTCCCAAAGTCCCAGCTCACCCCTACTCAGTCCCTGGAATTCATAGGGGCCTGGTTGGATACCACCACTGCAAGGGCCTACCTTCCTCAGGCCCGTTGCCAACGTCTAGTGCAGTTAGCCTCCCAGATTCAGTCAAAGAACCACTTAACTGCCCGGGAGATGCTACAACTGCTAGGCCACATGGCTTCCACAGTGCATGTGGTACCCTATGCTCGCCTACACATGAGAGCAGCTCAATGGACTTTGTCCACCCAGTGGACTCAAGCTTCAGGAGCTCTCTCAGACCAAATAGCAACCTCCAAATGTCTGTTTTGGTCTCTCCAATGGTGGATGTCCACTCAAAATCTGTTGCTGGGGTCCCCCTTCCAACAGTTGTTGCCCCAAGCAACCCTCACAACAGATGCCTCCCAAACAGGTTGGGGAGTTCATCTACAAGACCTCTCCACTCAAGGCACTTGGTCCCCACAGGAGACCTCTCTTCATATCAACCACTTGGAACTTCGAGCAGTTTTTCCAGCTCTCAAGGTTTTTCATACCCTCCTCAGCTACAAGACAGTCCTCATTCATACGGACAATCAAGTAGCCATGTTTTACATAAACAAGCAAGGAGGAACTGGCTCTCTGTCGCTTTGCAACAAAGCTTTAAGATTATCGGCCTTCGCCAGAGAGCATCAAATCCATCTCCTGGCAGTATACCTCCCAGGAATCCAAAACTCTTGGGCAGACAGACTCAGTCGAGTTCTGCTTCCACACGAATGGTCCCTGCATATGGATCAGGTACTCAGAATCTTCCAAGAATGGGCAACCCCGGACATAGACCTCTTTGCAAGTCCGTGGAATGCCAAACTTCCCCGGTTCTGTTCCAGAATTCTGTGTCAGGGAGTTCAGGCCAAGGATGCCTTCCTCCTTCATTGGGGTCAGGGCTTCCTGTATGCCTTTCCACCCATTCCCTTGATTCCCAAGACTCTGTTCAAACTCCAGAGGGATCAAGGATCTATGATCCTCATAGCTCCACGCTGGCCACACCAAGTGTGGTACCCTCTACTTCTGAATCTCTCCCAAGCCCCCTCCCTGGACTTGGGAGCTGCTCCAGGCCTTCTGTCCCAGGAGGAAGGGACTTTGTGGCACCCAAACCCCAAGTCCCTTCACCTCAGAGCTTGGTTACTGAAGGCCTAGACCTTCAAGGCTTGAATCTTTCTCAGCAAGTGAAGGATATCCTCCATGCTTCCAGAAAACCTTCCACCAGGCGTTCCTATGCTTTTAAGTGGAAAAGATTTTCCATTTGGTGTGCTGAAAAGGGTCTTGACCCTCTAGCACTACCTTTAAATTCTCTGTTAGACTATCTCCTGCATCTTTCCAATGCAGGACTTAAGACAAATTCAGTAAGAGTCCATTTGAGTGCTATTGCAGCGTCCCTTAAGCCCATCAATGGACAACCTATCTCCTCTCATCCTCTCATTGCAAGATTCATGAGAGGCCTAACTTTCACTAAACCTCCCATTAGGCCTCCTCCGGTGGCATGGGACTTAAATTTGGTTCTTGGTCAGCTTATGAAGCCACCTTTTGAACCCTTAGCCACTACCTCCTTGAAATTTCTTTCCTGGAAGGTTATTTTCCTCATTGCAGTCACTTCTGCTCGCCACATCAGTGAACTGCAGGCCTTAGTGGCTAATCCACCTTATACAAGGTTCCATCATGATAAGGTAGTCCTTAGGACAAATCCACACTTTATGCCTAAAGTGGTCTCACCTTTTCATCTTAATCAAGAGGTATATTTACCTGTCTTTTTTCCAGCTCCTCATGCATCCAGTGCAGAGAAGAATCTTCATACTCTGGATTGTAAAAGAGCTCTTGCTTTTTACTTACAAAGGACACAGCAACATAGAAAGTCTTCCCAGCTTTTTGTTGCTTTTGATCCTTCTCATTTGGGACTTCCAGTCTCTAAGAGAACACTGTCCAATTGGATTGCTCAGTGTATTTCTTTCGCCTACCAGAGTAGGAACCTTTCTCTGGAGAGCCATGTCACAGCTCATAATGTGAGGGCCATGGCCACCTCTATGGCTCATCTAAATTCTGTGTCCATCGACCAGATCTGTCGAGCAGCCACCTGGGCCTCGGTTCATACCTTCACAGCCCATTACTGCTTGGACAAGGACTCCCGCCGGGATGCCTTGTTTGGTCAGGCTGTCCTCAAACACCTGTTCCATTCTTAAACAACTCCTACCCTCCTTCCCTGGATGGATGCCTGAGATCCATAGGAGGACGTAGAACCCTTCCCAGGGTCTCATATCCTTGGGGATCTCCCAGGCATCTTAGCTAGGGAGTCCCCATATGTGAAGACTCATTCCTGCTTGTTCCTGGAGATAGCACAGTTACTTACCTGTAACAGGTGATCTCTGGGAACAGCAGGAATAAGTCTTCACAACCCTCCCACCTCCCCTAGGAGTTGTACCTCTTTTCTATCTTTCCTTTCCTCTCTCTCTCTATTGTCTCAGCTTTAAACTCGAACTGAGGAGAGCTGGTTAGGAAAGGCGGGAAGGCAGCGCGCAGGCGCTGTGGGATGCTCCCAAAAGTTTTCCTTTTTGGGAAGCTGGGGAGCGTTCCCGCGCAGGCTCCGTCGGTACCGACGTACCCATATGTGAAGACTTATTCCTGCTGTTCCCAGAGATCACCTGTTACAGGTAAGTAACTGTGCTTTATGGAAGTGCAGACTAGATAGGCCATGTGGTCTTTTTCTGTTGTCATATTTCTGTGTTTCTATGATTAGCTAAAAGGAGGTTATAATGATTTTGTATTGAGTGCAGGAATGAATCGGAAGCCAGTGTAAATTACTTAAGATGGGGGTAATATGGTCTAATGGGATGTATGTATTTCCTGTTCTTCTGGATGACCTGACTCTCTTCTCGCTTATAGCTTGGCTCTTGAGAGGTGTCACTTAGCACGTAAAGGCTATTCTGACGTGGCTTCCATGCTCCTCAAGGCAAGGAAAAGGGTCTTCCAGCCTGGCCTACGTGTGTGACTGTGGTCTTTTCAAGCACTGATGCTGTGGGTATCAGACTGGACCGGGTACAGCGGGTTTGCTGTCTCTGCCTGGCTTTCTTCAGGATAGCCTGGATAAAGGTCTTTCCTTAGTTCCCTGAAAATTCAGATGGTTGCCTTAACTTACTTCAGAGGGCCAGGTGAGGTAGTCCATTGCCTCTTACCCAGATGTTTCTAGTCTTCTTTAGAGAGTACGACACCTGCATCTTCCCCTGCTTTCAGTTGTTCGCTTGGAGGACCTCTGCCTGATGCTCCAGGCCTTGATGTCAGAGCCTATGCTTAAAGATCTGACCCTTAAGACTCTTTTTGTTCGCAATCTGTTTGTTGAAATGTATCTCTGAGCCAAAGGCATTATCAGGCAGGGATCCTTCCTTATCCTTCTCGGAGGAGGTTTTGTGCAATCAGCCCATCCCTTCCTTCTTACCCAAGGTATTATCTTTCTTCCATGTGAATCGGGTAGTCTGTCTGCCCTCCTTTTCTAAGGACCAGTGCAAAGGAAAGGACAAGAACTTTCACCTGGTGGATGTCCAAAGAGTGCTTCTCTGGTACTTGAAGGTTACTAATCCCTTTCGCAAACGAAGTCATCTATTTGTGCTGTTTGCGCGACCGTGTAAGGGTGATGCAGTGGCTATAGTAAGTCTACTGTGGGGTACTGGATCAAGGAGGCCGTTTCCTCAGTGTATTTGTTGTGGAACTGGCCGGTTCCGAAGGGTTTGCATGTGCACGCTATTCAGACGCAAGCATCCTCGTGGGTGGAACTTAGCTCAGTCACCCCCTCAGATGTTTGTGGGGTGGCAATATGGGTGTCACTTTCCACTTTTGCCAAATTACTGCTTGGATGTCCACACTTGGATGTCCTAGAGGTCTTAAAAGCTGACGTGTCTTCTTCCCACCTACTGGAGTAGTAGCTGTGGTATGTCACACTTGTCTGGACTGGTCTAGCAGGACGATATGGAAGGTGACATTTTACTTTTCCAAATAATGTCCTTTTCTTGCGTCCTGCTAGATCAATCCATGACCCTCTCTTGAAATTTGTTCTGGTGTGCTGTACTCTTGGTGGTTGGCCCTGCAGTCTCATGACCTGACTAATCTTCTTTTGAACCTGGTCCTTTACTAGTTAAGATTCCTGTTCTTCTGAACCTTACCTTCACTGAGGTTTTGTGAGGTCAGAGTATCCTCACCATATGTTTGGGTATGATTACTGAATTATGTCTCCAGAGGCACAGACTGTTCATGGCACAATGATGCGATAGGAAGCCTCTGAAACTTTTCTCTTGTGTCAATATCTGCTGGTAGGGGAACACAACCCTCTTGTCTGGACTGGTCTAGCAGTAAATGTGATATTTTTCTGTAACTTAGTAACTACCCTTTCTACTGATGAGGGAGGATAACCTTTGAAAGGGAGAAATAACTATTTTAAGTCCAATGTAGAAGTATGTTACCTGCAACTGGTTTGTTTGCTTTTCTTGTGGCATATCCAAGTGAACTAATACAGCACCCCACAGCTTTATTTACAGTTACAGCATAAAAGTACAAAAATGGACAAAACCATTTTAATCCTAGAGAAAATTATAGCATATTCCCTATTCAGATATGACATCAGAAGCCTCAGACCCTTAGCATCTATGAAAGGTGATTCTGAAAAACTAGTAATGGAATACATATTTCTCCAGGACCAAGCAGGAAGTCAGTCCTCACATATGGGTGACGTCGGCGCCGACGGAGCCCTCGCGGAGCAATTTTCCCAGCTTTCAAAGAAAGCCTTTGGGAATTGCAGCGCGCATGCGCGGTCCCCTTCCCACCCAAGGGTGCCATCTTGCTCAGTCTTCTTTTTTCCGCGGAGCCCTACAGACGCTGTTTGTGATCGCCGCTGAAAAAGTTGATTTTTATTATTTTTCTTATCTCGATTCGACGCCGGATCCTTTTCCCGCCTGGACTCGATACACCGGTATCGAGTCCTTTCGTGATTTTTTTCGGTTTTTGTCCTTCGTGACTGGCGTTCGCGCCATTTTTTCCTTTTCCTGGCAGCCCTGTCTTTTGACCTCGCAGGGGCCCTTTTTCCCCCGATGGCTGCCAGCAGGTTTAAAAAGTGTGATCGGTGTAAGAAACTTATATCTCTTACCGACACACACGACTGCTGCCTCCGCTGCCTTGGACACGATCACGACCCGATGATCTGTGGTCCATGTAGCAAGATGTCCTTTAAAGCGTTGAGGAGTCGGCAGCAACAGAGGGAAAAAATCTTCTCTGACTCCGCGTCCGGCCGGGCCCGGACCTCGTCAGAGGCTTCGACGTCCCGGGACTCCGGTCCTGAGCATCGTTGGAGTTCCTCTGAGCGGGGGTCTCCTGCCCGGGAGCATCATCGGAAGAAGAAACCCGCGAGGGCGGCGTCGGTGGACGCTCCTGGTTCCTCAAGGGCCAGGTTGCATAGCCCCGATAGCCGTCCCGGGTCCTCGGAGTCAGAGAGGCCTTCAAAGCATCCTCGTCTCGAGTTGGAGTCTCCTGGACACGTGAGTACTGTAGTCCTCATGGACTCACCTCCGAAGGAGCCGACGTCGGGCCCCAAGTCGGGGGCTGCTGGGTCTCCTGAGCTCGGACTCAGGTTGACGGCCTTGGAGAGCAGTTTGGCTGCCTTCATGGACTAGCAGCGGTTATTGATCGCTGGCCTCGCCGGTGCTTCTGCCCCGACTGCCGGGACGTCGACGTCCAAGTCGACCCCGGAGACCGAGCCGATCCTCGAGTCCATGCGGGCTCGAGTCGATCCTCGGTCGCGGTCTCCCTCGGCCTCCCGTTCGGGACCGAGGTCGTCGACGCCGACTCCGTCGGCGTCAGGGCGGAAGGCATCAATGCCCGCCCGACTGGAGCCGCTCGATTCCTCCTCCGAGGAATCGGCCTGGGAAACGGAGGACGAACAGTCCCCTGGTACTTTTCGGACTCAGTGTGTCCCATCGGACTCGCCCGAGTCCGAACCTCGGAGACGTTCCCCCCCTGGAGGACACCCGGTTCTCGGACTTCATGCGGGATATGGCCAAAGCCTTGGCATTCCCCGCGGATCCCGAGGAGGAGCCTCGAGCCGAAGAGCTCGATGCCCTCCAGTATGACTCTCCCCCGAAGGAGGCCTTTACTGTACCGGTTCCTCCGATGCTGGAGCGACTTCTCTTCCGCATGTGGGAGAGCCCGGCATCGGCGCCGGTGTTAAGCAAGCGGGTCGATTCCATTTATCGAGTCCGCAAGAGCCCCGGGTTCCAAAAGGCACAACTACCACACCATTCCATGGTGGTGGAATCGGCCATGCATCGACTCAAGAGTCAGAAGATGCACTCCTCGGTGCCTCCCGACCGGGAGGCCCGGAACCTGGATGCCCTCGGTAGAAAATGCTTCCAGGGCTCTATGCTTGCTTGTCGAGTCCAGACTTACCAGCTCTATATGGGCATGTATCTCCAAGACCTGGCAAAGGAAATTGCCGGGTTCTCTGCTGGTCTCTCCGAGGAACCTTTGCAGAGGTTCCAGGCCTTGTCCACTGGTATTCGTGAGTGCTCGAAGTTTATCTCTCGAGCAGCCTACGATGGCTTCGCAGCATCGGCTCGGGTAGCCGGAGCCGGCATCGGTGCCCGCCGACAGGCTTGGCTTCAGTCATCCGACCTCGAGCCATGGGTACAGGACCAGTTGGTCGATGTCCCCTGCAAAGGTGAAAACCTTTTTGGCAAGCCCATGGCTGAAAAGGCTGCAGAACTCGAGACCAAGACTCTGACCAGGACTAGGCTGTCCAGAAAAACCTCTGCCCCTTCTCATAAAAAGAAGGGCTCGGGGAAAAAGCTTTTTTACCCGAAGAAGGCAGCTGCCTATAAACACTACCCTCACTATCAGGCCCCAGTAGCTCCCCCACAGGGTCAGCAGGCCAAGGGACGGGGTAATGGGTCCCGTAGGCAGCTAGCCCCCAAGCTCACAACACCAGCCCCTGCTCAGCAGGGTGGGGGCTTTTGACTCCATCAGCATAGCCTCTTCCCCTCCACTGGTTTCTCTCAGCACAGGAGGCCGGCTGGTCCACTTTGCCCAAAGATGGTCAGCAATCACATCAGATACCTGGGTGCTTCATATAGTTCAAAAAGGCTATCTTCTTCACTTTTACCAGGTACCTACCTCCTACTTTCCAGGGGAGCCTCCCAGACTCCCTCTGCACAGGGACTTACTCGTCCAGGAGTTAGCAAGTCTTCTTCAGGAACAGGCTGTGGAACCGGTGCCCCACCACCTGAGAGGTCAAGGCTTTTATTCCAGGTATTTCCTGATACCAAAACGGACAGGAGGCCTCAGACCCATCCTGGACTTGCGAAACCTCAACAAGTTCCTGACAAGGGAAAAGTTCAAGATGCTCACCCTTGGAATCCTGCTGCCCTACCTCCAGCAGGGAGACTGGCTATGCTCCTTAGATCTAAAGGATGCCTATACTCACATCCTTATTCATCCAGACCACAGACAATATCTCAGGTTTGTTGTGGGAGGAAGTCATTACCAGTACAGAGTCCTGCCCTTTAGCCTATCCTCCGCCCCTAGGGTGTTCACCAAATGCCTAGCTGTGGTGGCAGCCTACCTGAGGCTTCAAGGCCTCTTTGTATTTCCATACCTGGACGACTGGCTCATAAGGGCCCAGTCTTCCCAAGAGGCCACTCAGGCCACTCATCGCACTGTGACTCTGCTCCAGCACTTGGGATTTGTCATAAACTTCGCAAAGTCCACTTTGCTCCCCTCTCAAAATCTCAAATTCATCGGCGCAAGGTTGGACACACTTCAGACCAATGCCTGCCTGAACATGCGGCCTGCTCAATGGTGCCTTCTCACTCAATGGCATCAGGCCACGGCGAGCCTGGCGGACTCAGTACAGGTTTCCGACCTGCTGGTCTCTTCTCTGAGGTGGTGGCTTCATCTACCAAACCTGGTGCTGGGAGTGAATTTTCAATCTCCACCGCCTTCTCGGGTGCTAACAACCGATGCTTCTCTCCTGGGTTGGGGAGCACATTGCCAAGGGACATGTACTCAAGGCCTTGGGAGTGTGCTCAGCAGATAAACTTCCTGGAGCTCAGAACCATCCGCCTAGCTCTGAAGGCCTTCTCCCACCTCACTTCTCACCAGTCTGTGCTGGTCCAGACAGACAATCAAGTTGCAATGTTCTACGTGAACAAACAAGGAGGTACAGGCTCCTTCCTTCTCTGTCAGGAGGCACGGAGACTGTGCTCTTGGGCTGTCCTTCATGGAATCCTGCTCAAAGCTGTCTATCTCCCAGGTCAAGAAAATTACCTGGCAGACAGACTAAGCAGGATCCTCCAACCTCACGAGTGGAGATTGGATCCGTTGGTGGTTCAGCAGATCTTTCTCAAGTGGGGTCTCCCCACCATGGATCTCTTTGCCAGTCCCCAGAACCGGCAGCTTCCCAAATTCTGCTCTCGCCTACCGCATCCTCTCAGAGTGGCGGCGGATGCTTTCCTGATTCCATGGTCCACAGGCCTCTTGTATGCCTTTCCTCCCATGCCACTGGTGTCTCGGACGCTCTTCAAAGTTCTCAGAGACAGAGCCTCCATGATCCTAGTGGCTCCCCGGTGGCCGAGACAGCCTTGGTTCGCGCTTCTGATGCAGCTGGCGGTGGACACTCCTCTTCCTCTGGGGTTTCAACCCGATCTCCTGTCACAGGATCAGGGAACTCTCCTACACCCCAACTTCCGGTCCCTTCATTTGATGGCCTGGCTGCTGAAAGGGTAGTCCTTGCTCTCCTCCTGCTGCCTCGTGAGGTGGAAGAGGTCGTCATGGCCTCCAGGTGGCCCTCCACCCGGAAGTCCTACGCTCTTAAGTGGCGTCGGTTCTCCGTGTGGTGTGCTCAGCAGTCTGAGAATCCCTTCTCCTGCTTGGTGGCAGTGGTCTTGCAATATTTGCTTTACCTCTCCAATCTGGGCCTTACGTCCAACTCTGTCAGAGTCCACCTCAGTGCTCTCTCTGCACATCACGCACCGGTGGATGGCAGGCCTCTTTCCAACCACCCTTTGGTGGCTCATTTTCTCCGAGGCCTCCTTCTCCTTAAGCCTCCTTTGCGCCCACCAGCCCCTGAATGGGATCTGAATGTGGTCTTGCAGTGGATTACCTGTCCGCCCTTTGAACCTATGGCTACCTGCCCTCTTCGTTTTCTTTCCTGGAAAACCTTGTTTTTGGTAGCCCTTACCTCTGCTAGGCGCGTTAGTGAACTGCAGGCCCTAGTGTCGGATCCTCCTTACACTAGGTTCTACAGGAATAGGGTAGTCTTACGGACTCACCCTAAGTTTCTTCCTAAAGTGGTTTCCCCTTTTCATCTCAACCAGGAGGTGGTTCTTCCAACCTTCTTTCCCAGGCCACACTCCGGCCGGGCTGAGATGGTCCTGCATACCCTGGACTGTAGGAGGGCCTTGTCCTTCTACCTTGACCGTACGCGGGAGCATAGGAGGACTGTTCAGCTCTTTGTTTCTTTTGACCCCAATAAGTTGGGGCTCCCTGTCTCCAAGCGTACGTTGTCCATATGGGTTGCTGACTGTATCGCTTGGGCTTATGGAGCAGCCAGCCTCTCGTTGGAGGGTCGTGTCACGGCTCATCGTGTTAGGGTGAAGGCTGCATCAGTGGCTCATCTCCGCTCTGTTCCGTTGGCAGACATCTGCCGGGCTGCTACTTGGTCTTCAAGCCAGACTTTTGCGGCCCATTACTGCCTGGAGAGGGAGTCTCGCAGGGGCAGTGCTTTCGGTCAGGCAGTTCTCCATTATCTCTTTGAGGTTTTGGCAACTCCTACCCTCCGGCCCTGGTGTTGGGCTACCGGTCGTGGGCGTTTTATTTATTTATTTAAAGTTTCTTATATGCCGCGCTCTTTAGCATCAGCGTGGTTTACATGGAACAAAACAATCTCAGTACATTTGAAAACACGTATGAGTTACAGATAACAGGGCAATAAACTTGGGTAACAAGGGTAACTATCTACAATAACGATTGAACTATTTACATAAAATCAATTAGCAGCGAGCGTAATTACATCAACATTTTAGTTCTTGAAGGTATGTCTTATGGAGTGGTTATGCATAAGAATCTGTCTTATGACATATTATAATAGCATTACGGTGGCTGGAAGTACTCAGTGAATAGGTAGTGCTTGATAGCCTTCCTGAACTGCTTCATGTCTCGTATTGCCCTGATATCTGGATGAAGTTTATTCCAGCATCTAGGCGCATAAGATTTAAATGCTCTGTTAATTGTTGATTGGCACCAATTTGTGGATTCACTGGGAATGACTAGGGTATTTTCAGCGAGTGGTCTCCTGGATCTTGTTTTGGGAGATAGACTGATGAGGTCTGAAGTCGTTGCTGGTGATAGATTATTTAGGGCCTTGAATGTGATGAGGAGAGCTTTGTAGTTAATTCTACATTCTATAGGGAGCCAGTGAAGGTCCCTAAGGATAGGCGTGATATGGTCTCTCTTTGATGCTCCAACTAGGATACGGGCCGCCGCATTCATTGCTAGTTGGAGAGGGTTAATGGTGTTCTTTGGAAGACCATGTAATACAATATTCGCATAGTCAAAGTGTGGAGTGACTATTGCTTGGAATATTGAGCGGAAGTTGTTGTATTCTAGCATGGGTCTTAGGTGGCGTAATGTTTTTATCTTGAAGTAAATAGTTTTTACCGTGCTTTTTATGTGAGAGGTAGAATCCAGTCGTTGATCAAGGATCACACCTAGGTAGCGGATTGTATTTTTGATTGGGAGCTCAGCGTCCCGTACCTTGAGGAATGCAGGGGGGGAGAAGAGCTTGTTTCTTGTGACCATTAAAACTTCAGTCTTTTTGAAGTTGATTCACATGTTTTGATCTAGCAGCCAATCTGCTATTGCATTGAAACAGTTGGTTAAGTTGGTGTAATTTGGACTCGTTATATCAATCGGGGTGAAAATAAGCACGTCGTCAGCGTAAATGAGGCAGGAAACATTAAATGATTTGGTGATTTGGCAAATTGGCTGCATATATATATTGAAGAGGAGCGCCGATAGAGAGGAGCCTTGTGGAACCCCTTGTGTTTGGAGGAATGGTTCTGATGTTTTGGAGTCGATGCGAACATGTTGCCATCGATCTTCGAGGTACGACTTACACCAGTTCCATGCTAGACCTTGTATGCCCTTTTCGTAGAGTAGCGATAGTAGAATCTTATGGTCTACCAAATCAAACGCAGCGGATATATCGAGGAAGATCATTGCGACGCCAGATCTTATGTTATTGATCCCACAGATGAGCGAATTGATTAATGAGGTCATGAGCTTCTCGACTCCATGCATTTCCCTAAATCCATGTTGGCACGGATCTAGAGGAGAAGATGTGTCAATATATTGCTGAATTTGGCGTTGTGTCTCTTTCTCCAGAATTTTGGCAAGAAGCGGGATGCTGGAGATTGGACTGTATGATTCTTCCTTCTTAGGGTCAATCTGGTTGTTCTTTAATAGGGGACGTATTGAGGTCTGCTTGAGAGCAACAGGGAATGTTCCAGTGGAGTAGGAGAGGTTTGCAATTTTGGCTATATATGGACTAAGCTCCGATCGCATTGATTTGATCCAGTGTGCTGGGCATGGGTCGTTGGCTGCGGTAGTGGTATTCAAGGTGGCAATTAGTTCTTTAATGGTTTTGGATGATGGAGGTGAGATACTGAGGAGTGGTGCTTTAGACTGCTTGAATTGGTGGGATGCTTGTGATGAATCCGAAATTGTTCTGGTTAATTTGGATTGGATGTAATTCGCATACTGTTGTGGATGGATACATTCTTGCTGCTGTGGTGAAGGCTCCTTAGATAGTGATTTAACTAAGTTGAAAAGCTTGCGGGGTTTGTTTAGTGAACGACTAAGTAATTTTGAATGATGTTCCTTCCTTTTGGACCACATTAGTTCACGGTGACTTTTGAGGTGTGCCATGTATTCATCGTGGATGATGGTTTCATGAGAGCGTCTCCACTTTCTTTCTAGTCTTCTCAGTTGAAGCAGGGATGTTCGAATATCTGGAGAGAACCAGGGGGCGTTATGCCTTATGCTAGAAGCCTTGTTAGGAGCAATCACATTGTGTGTTGTAGGTAGTTGTGCATATTGATGGAATGTATCGTTCCAGTTGTCGACCATTTTATTGACGTCGGTCGTTGAAATTGACAACTTAGGTAGTGCTTATGCGTTGAACACTTCTATATCCAGAGCTTTAAAGCGTCTATGATGCTGTGGGGGTGCGTTTTTTGGTAGATTTGGCGGATTAGAATTTGAGGGTATCTGGAAGGTTATCAGGCTATGATCTGACCAAGGGACTGGGGTGATGGTGAGGTCAAGCTGACTATTATGGCCTGTTACTGCAGGAGGGACAAATATGAGGTCGAGGATGTTGCCACGTTGGTGCGTCTGGATGTCAACAATTTGCTTGTAATCGAGATTTTCCAATTTGTTTTCAGAGAAGATTCCTTCCTTCTGTGCTACTGAGCTAGAGGGAGCTCATTTTTTCCGCTTGAGGTCTCCGGTAGCCTTAAGCTAGGGAGTCCCATATGTGAGGACTGACTTCCTGCTTGGTCCTGGAGAAAGAGTAGTTACTCACCTGTAACAGGTGTTCTCCAGGAGCAGCAGGAATCAGTCCTCACAACCCTGCCTCCTCCCCTTGCAGTTGCAGTCCTATCATTTTGTTTTTGCTAATTCTTTTGCTGTCTTTTCGCTATGTCATCAGACTGAGCAAGATGGCACCCTTGGGCGAGAAGGGGACCGCGCATGCGCGCTGCAATTCCCAAAGGCTTTCTTTGAAAGCTGGGGAAATTGCTCCGCGAGGGCTCCGTCGGCGCCAACGTCACCCATATGTGAGGACTGATTCCTGCTGCTCCTGGAGAACACCTGTTACAGGTGAGTAACTACTCTAAATGGGCGAAGAAAGCATTTTTAATAACACATGTAGTTTCCGATAATAGTTGGATATTCAGAGGCAAATGTCTTTATTTTTAATCTTTTGTCATTTACCTGTGAAATAGTTGTAGAAGAATATTGCAAGTGTTTGCTGTATTGATACATGCACTGATTTTATTTTTCCCCAAACCTTTCTGTTTTTCAGCCTTAGGGGGTCTGTTTGGTCAGCCTGCACAAAATCCTGTTCAATCCAATCAACTGATAAACACAGCGAGTGCTTTGTCTGCTCCAACGCTATTAGGAGATGAGCGAGATGCCATTTTAGCAAAGTGGAACCAGCTACAGGCTTTCTGGGGAACAGGCAAAGGATATTTCAATAATAACATCCCTCCAGTAGAGTTCACGCAAGAAAATCCATTTTGCAGGTTTAAGGTATAGTTTGTATTGTTTATCTAATCAATATGCTTTAAACCTTTAAGTTATTTCCTTTATATTATGATTGCATTTTTTCTCTCTCTCTCTCTCTGCTACCTTTCTTGTTGCTGTCTTCTAGTCGCCATAAATCGTTTTGTGGGTTACCTCCCAACCTGTAGTACTGTTCTGCCAGACCAGCGATGCGGAGTATTATTCCTGGCTGACATTATTTAATTTACTTCTAGTTACTCTTACCATTCTTGTTATAACATTTGAAATATTAGAGTACTGCTCCAAGTTCATATCAGATCTTCTACTAGAGTGTGCTGTAGAATTATTCAGCTGTTAACATGCCTTAAATTATATGATATTTTTGAAGAATCTTATATTGTAAAAGGTGTTGCTTCCTTTGTGTTATGGTGTGCAGGTTTTGCATTGAAGAATGTGCGACCAGCATGTCTGACAAGCCAAGCCTGTCTACTGTGACAGTGTAAAATAGTAAAGCACACCAGTAGTACCACCTGTTATATTGGAAAGTATCTACAGGTTTTAGATTTGTAGGTCAGTGGTGTTTGTGGGGGAGAAAGGGAGGGTTGACCTGGTAATTCTTTCCTGCTCCCTTTTTCTTGCTTAGGATCTGGCAATCTCCAGGAACAAGCAGGAATGTAGTCCTCACATATGGGTATCGTCGGTACCGACGGAGCCTGCGTGGGAATGCTCCCCAGCGTCCAGTAGGAACACTTTTGGGAGCATCTCTCAGCACATGCGCGCTGCCTTCCAGCCTTTCCAACTGTCCCTCTTCAGTTCTTCGTTTTCCGCGGAGCCGACAGGATCTAATCTCCAGGAACAAGCAGGAATGTAGTCCTCACGTATGGGTATCGTTGGTACCGACGGAGCCTGCGCGGGAACGCTCCTCAGTGTCCAATAGGAACGCTTTAAGGAGCATCCCTCAGCACATGCGCGCTGCCTTCCCGCCTTTCCAACTGTCCCTTTTCAGTTCTTCGTTTTCCGCGGAGCCAACAGGACCTATTCCCTGTCACTGCAGAAAATTCCGTCTTTAAAATTCTTTCTTGTGGTCGCGTTTGCCTACCGCACGACGCCTACCGGTACCGCCGGTTCTTTTCTTTTCATACCAAAAAAAAACACCTTAAACTTCGACTGTTTCTCTTCAGAAACTTTCCTCTTTGGTGCTAGGCGCCATTTTGGGCATTAGGCCCCATTTTTCCTAAATCATGGAAAAGCCAACTAGTGGTTTTAAAAAATGTACTAAGTGTGGTGGTACCGTTTCCGTCACTGACACCCATGATTGGTGTCTAAAATGTTCAGGACCTGATCATTCTCCAACTGAATGTCTCTCCTGCATGGGGATGACCAAAAGAGGAAGACAGAACTGGGCCGCAAAGCTCGGTACCCTCTTTTTTTCAGATGCCAGATCCATTGCATCGACATCGTCAAGGGCCTCTTCTTCCTCCCATGGATCTCAGGTAACTAAACACAAAAGCCGGTCCTCAAAGGGTAGCTCTCCTGCTAAGCATCGAGAGGCCATTGGCATTGCCCTTGAGGGAACCACACCGGCAAAACAGCCCCGGCAGTAGGCTTCGGCTTCCAAAGCATCGATGGGGCTGCAGGATGTTCTCGAGGCCTCAACATCGCAAGAACATCCTGTGCCATGCTCAGGGGTTCCGGCCGTTCTTACCGTTACCGACACCCAGGCATTGGCAGCGTCGATAGACCAGAGGTTTCTTGCTATTGAACGAAGTATCGCAGCTCTTCTTTCAGCTGCGGTACCGGTGGTCCCAAGGGCACCGGTGCCAACATCGACACTGATGCCGGTACCGACACCGACGATGCCGGTACCGATGGTAACGGCCCCGGTGGGAACTCTTCCCATGCCACCTCTGGCTGGAGTGGATAAAGCGGTATCGGGTCACCTCAGTACCGACTTCGATCGGTACCGGGATCGTGCTTTGCAACAGCATCGGGGTCAGGAATACTTCGATTCCTCCGATTCCGAAGACTCTGACAATTCTGCTGGCACTAGAGGGTTTCTCCTAGAAGATCCCTCTCCTCCCCAATGCAGAATGTCACCTCCAGAGGACATGTCATTTCAGGATTTCATCCGTGATATGGCCAAAGGTCCTTCAATCACAGTAGCTCCTGAAGAGGAACCCAGAGCAAAGGAATTGGAAATCCTCCAATATCCTCTGCCTATCCATGAAATTCTGCATAGCTTGATGCTCAGAATGTGGGAGACACCTCTGACTACTTCTCCTCACTCTAGGAGACTTGATACTATGTATTGTCATGAGGCTGGAGCTAGGGAAGAAACAGCCTTGAAAAAAACTCCTGATTTGCATGAATCTCAGAAAAAGCAGAGAGCGCAGTTCCAGTGTAGCTCAGCCAGAGGGCGCATGAACAGTTACACAGTACCTGAAGCAACGTGCTCAAGCACTGAGCACCTTAATGATAAGTGCTTTCACCTGCCCTCAAACTCACAGTGTGCAAGCCAGAAATCCCTTTATAAGGGAAATCAGATGAGCAGAGGGAGAGACCAGCCCCAGAGAGCCCAGAAAGGAGTCCAACAGAGAGACCAGGGGGTCCCGCACGGAGACCAGGGGGTCCCGCACGGAGACCAGGGGCTCCAGCAAGGAGACCAGGGGGTCCAGCAAGGAGACCAGGAAAAGGACCAGCAAAGAGAAGGAAGGAGAAGAACGGACACAGACAGAGGCAAGACTCAGTTCTGGGGAAGTGCTAAGGACAAGGTCAGAAGGACCGGCAGCACAAGCTCTGAGAGAAGCCTGGAACAGGATAGTTTCCAGCTGCGGCCAGCTCTAGGTGGCAGGAGCCAAAAGAGGTATACTCCATGGGATAAAGCCCAGAGAAGCAGCCTGCCTGTGGAAAGAAGTTCTCCAACTCCAAGTAAGTCCTTTAAGCCAAGCCAGAAAGGCACAAGAAAAGGAGATTCATTTTACATTGATCCTCTTACCTTGAAAGATAGAGAGGGGAAATCCACGTCTGGTTTTCCTAGCAGCCTGGATTGTGGAGCAGTGCACAAGACAGGGTGTCAGCAGGAAAAGCTACATTGTAAGCTGAATCCTGGGCGTGGCGCTCCTCGGAAGCTAAGGTATGAAAAGCCTTTCATTCTAAAAGGAACTTTAAATGAGGAAAGTCTTATGCAAGTAGATAAACCTCAGTATCATAGAAGAAGTAAAGCTAACTATTTAAAGCCACTTCCTAAAAGTGTTTTAAGAAAGTTATATGAGCAGCCAAGGAACTTCTGTGAGAAATTAAGAGACACTGAAGATATTCTTAGCCCTGAAGAGGGTAGCGATCCAGAATCAATGGACTTGGATTATAGCTCCAGTGTTCCCATGCCTCACAACGAACCTATGGAATGTAACTTTTGCTTAAGAAGTAGTTTGCTTGCCAGGCTAATTATATAGCGAAGAAATAAGCCTGCATATGGTGAAGCTGATAACCATTTTGTTCTGATATTGTTTTCTATTGTTTTGGAAAATCTCCTAACCCAGCTAAACAGTCAATTGTAAAGCTTACAACCTTTAACTGTTTAGTCCATGGTGGAACTTTATTGTTTGAGGAAAGCATTACCTCCACTTTGTTGATGTCCCATTGAACCTAAAGCATTAACTGGGGAAATAAAGCCTTATTTACCCTACACTTGGCGTAGTTATTCTTTCCAGGGAGGTCTACACTACAAGGACCACAATCCTTTTGGGTCCTTCAGCTTGAACACTCTCTGATACAAATTAAATGTCACCGGATGCCCTTACTTTACTATGCCAGTAGGGGCGCTGCGGTGACAGTATCGAGTTCCACAATGTCCTGGATTTCAGAAAACTCAGCTGCCACACCATTCAATGGTAGTGGAATCAGCCATGCTTAGGATGAAAAGTGCAAAGAGGCATGCATCCAATCCTCCAGGTCGTGAATGCAGGACTCTGGATGCTTTTGGACACAGAACTTTTCAAGCTTCCATGCTTTCAGCTAGGATCAGTTCATATATCCTATATATGGGAATGTTCCTCAAAGAAGTCACAGGAGACTTGGAACTTATGAGTCCATTTCTCCCAGATGATAAGAGACAAGATTTTCTTACTCTAGTTAAGCATGCTCAGGATGTCTCCAAGTTTGTCAATCGTGCAGCCTTTGACTGCTTCGAATGCATCAGCAGAACTTCTGCTATTGCCATTGGCGCACGACGGATTGCCTGGCTACAGGCATCAGACTTGGAGACTTGGGTACAGGACAAGTTAGGCAACATTCCTTGAACGGGAGAGAATCTCTTCGGCAAGAACTGGCAGGAGAAGGCTAACGAGTTAGATGCTGACATTTCTACCTTAGATAGATTGTCAAAGTCTACAGCCACTCCAGCCAAAAGGAAGCCTTATAAAAAACCCTCTTTTAGCAAAAAAAGGAAGTTTTATCCTTCCTATACCCAGCAGACTCAGACTCCAGGTCAGGTTGCCCAAAAGGGACAAACTTGACAGCAAAAGAAACCAAAAGGCCCGAGAGCCCAACCATCTCTCCAGGTTCAGCCCCCCTCAAGGGCTTTGACTCCTTCCTAGAGAGCTTTGCCTTCCTGCCTCTGAGGGGTCCTCAACTCCCCAATATTCCGGGCAGGTTATGCCACTTTGTCAACAGATGGCATCAGATAACAGCAGAAGATTGGACTTTGTCCATTGTAGGAGAGGGGTACAAACTTCATTTTCACAGCTTACCCCCTCCTACAATTCTAAAGCAATTCAATTCACAAACCTCTGTAGACAATCTGCTAGATCACGAGGTCTCCACACTTCTTTTAACATTAAATCCATTCTTCAACAGGTTTCAGGGTTCTACTCCCCCTATTTTCTTTTTCCTTTTTGCAACCTTTGATGGTGACTATTCCGTCATATATAAGAGATACGTCCCATTTTTTGAGTATGTTAACTGAATATTCTGAATGGGCCTCCCGAGAGAATACATTATTAGTTACACTGGATGTTTCAGGGCTTTATACCAATATTCCTCAACAAGCAGCATACGATGTGGTAACATCATCTCTGCAAGTCTATGCTGATTTGTCCTCGGAACACATGGAGTTTATATCTCATCTGGTCAAGCTTACTGTCTTTCAGAATTATTTTGAATTTGAAAGCACCATTTACCAGCAAATGTCTGGAGTAGCTATGGGGGCCACATTTGCCCCGTCAGTGGCAAATTTATTCATGAGAGCCTTTGAACAACAGTGGCTCGTAGGGTCACCATATAAGAATCATTCAATACTATGGAAGAGATTTATAGACGATGTGTTCGTGACATGGAATGGAACTGTTATAGAACTACAGGATTTTCTCACGTGGTTGAATGGTGTGGATCCTCAAATCCAATTTACATCTGCTTCCCATGAGCAACAAATCGTTTTCCTTGATACAGTAGTTCAGAAGAGTAGACGAGGATGGGTTACCTTTGTCCATAAGAAACCCACGGATAGAAATACGATTTTACACTATCACAGTAAGCATCCTAAACAGTTGTGGGACAGCTTACCCTTGTCACAGTTTCTTCGGTATCGAAGGAATTGCTCTCGAGTGGAAGATTATAAAGCACAAGCAAAAACTTTACAGCAGGATTTTCAATGTAGAGGTTATCCTCAGCAGGTGATTAAAACTGCTTATAAAAGAGCACTCTATAATCATAGGGAGCTATTGTTACAGACCTGGGTGAAAACCAGTAATTTGGAAGATTCTAATATTAATTTCATCACAAAATTTTCCCTGCTTAGTGGAGATATTAAACGCATTATCAAACGGCACCAGAATGTATTGAACATTCTCCCTGGTTTACAGAATTGAACGATACGTTGCGTATGGACGAGGCATCAGAATTTGAAGGAGAAACTTAGTCCAGCGCGTCTGAGATCCACAATGATAAATAAACCATGGGAACGGACTGGACACCCTAAATGTGGCCACTGCAACATCTGCTCAATTTCTGAGGAAATTATGAACTTTGAATATCATGGCCGAACGTACACATTGAGGGATTCTACTTCCTGCACTACAGACCATGTAGTATATGGGATTCATTGTCCATGCGGCTCCTTATACATTGGGAAAACCACACGACAATTACGAGTCCGCATAAATGAACACAGGAGCAGACTCAAATGTAAAGTGCTAGAGGCTCCACTAGTGACACACTGTATCCAATTCCGCCATATCTTTGAAGAGTTACGATGCTTTGGTATTGCTTCTGTGACGGTTGGGAGACAGGGCAAGTCTAGATCGCAAACGTTGATAATCCAAGAACAAAAATGGATTTATAGACTAAACACGGTTGCTCCGGGAGGTTTGAACAATATGGTGGAATGGGGCGCCTGCATATGATCATGTCTGTGTTTAAATGGGGGAGGAGTGGAATACCCTTTGGATATTCAAGTGTGTCCCCTTAAAGCTATTTAAACCGAGTAATCCCAGCTGACTTCTCAAATCGCATGCGCGGCGTCTCAGTGAGAAGTTACTCGTTTGGGAAGACGTTAAGCCGTATGGCTGCATGCCGTTAGCAACTTTACCTATAACCTTATGGTGAGTGTAAACTGTTTGATGATATTCCAGCACCCATATGATGCTTGACAGTTGGTATGGATTCATCTTTGACTTGTATCCTCTATTCATAGAGATTGCAGATGAACGAACTAGTAAACCCCCTGAGGAAGAGTTGAAACGCAGAACTGGTACCTATATGGTGGCGTTGGGGAAGTTCCTTATCATGCTATAAGATAAGCACAATCTCTTTAAATCATTTATGTTTGAGAAAGTATGAAGAGTAATCTCAACTACTATAAAACTGCTTAAAAATAAACTTCTGACTTAAGAACCGGTTTTTTGGTCATTGATGCAAAAGGGCATAAACCTCCAGGGACGAATTACCCAGAAGAGGTGCCAATTCTAGTCTGAGACCATTGGTTCTTTTCAACTGAAGAGTTAAGTACAGCAGTCTATTATATGTGGATTTACTTTTTCTACGTTGTGAGGGCTCACTTTGTTTGATTTATGATGGTTTAATGGGAGACAGCCAACATGGCTTTAGCCAGGGAAGGTTTGCCTTACTAATCTGTTATATTTTTTGAAGGTCTAAATAAACAGGTAGACAAAGGTGGGTCAGTCGACGCAGTCTATCTGGATTTTCAGAAAACCTTTGACAAGGTCCCTCTTGAGAGACTTTTGGTGAAATTAAAAATTAATGGGATAGGAGGCAGTGTACTATTGTGGATCAGGAACTGGTTAAAAGATAGGCCATTTAGCCCTACCCTCTCCTTTCTATTTTCCCAATGGAGAAAGGTGACCTCAGGATCTGTTCTGAGTCCGCTGCTTTTTAACATATTCGTAAATGACCTGGAAATGGGAATAACAAGTGAGGTAATCAAATTTGCAGATTACACAAAATTATTCAAAGTTGTTAAAACTCAAGAGGATTGTGAAAAAATTGCAAGAGGACCTTAATAAATTAGAAAGCTGGACGTTCAACTGGCAGATTAAATTTAATGTGGACAAGTGCAAAGAACAACCCAAACTATGGTTGCACAATGCAAGGTTCCACATTAGGAACCACCACCTATGAAAATATTTTGGCGTCATCGTGGATAAAATGTTGAAACTCTCTGCCCAGTGTGCAGTGGCAGCCAAAAAAGCAAATAGAATGCTATGAATCATAATGAACGGAATGGAGAATAAAACAAAGGATATTATAATGTCTCTGTATTGTTCCATGGTGCGACCACACTTTGAGTATTGTGTACAATTCTGGTAGCAGAATTAGAAAAGGTGTACAGAGAAGAGCCACTAAAACGGTAAAGGGGATGGAAGGATACCCCTATGAGGAGAGGCTAAAAAGGTTAGGGCTTTTCAACCTGGAAAAGAGACAGGTAAACGTAGATCAATTATTTATACCATAAATATGTAGAAAGACTAGGGGACATGCAATGAAACTACGATGTAACCCATATAAGACTAATAAGAGAAAATATTTTTTCACTTAACCACGTAATCAAACTCTGGAATTTGTTACCAGAGGATGTAAAAACTGTTGTAGCTGGGTTTAAAAAAGTTTGTACAAATTCCTGAAGGAAAGGTCCATAAACCATTATTAAAGGAGACCCGGGAAATCCACTGCTTGTCCCAATACAAGCATTGTGGAACCTGTGTCGTCTTAAGAAACTGCTAGGTACTTGTGACTTAGATTGGCCACTGTTGGAAACAGGGTACTGGGCTTGATGGACCTTGGTCTGACCCAATATGGCATATCTTATGTTCATTAAATCAGAGCGCAGGCAGCTTCATGGGCTGAGGCAGGCCTAGTCCCGTCGGCAGTTATCTGTAGAGTGGCCACCTTGGTTTCTCTGCATACCTCTGTGAAGCTTTACCGTCTGGATGTACAGGTGGCAGGAGACATTAGGTTTGTTTCAGCAGTGAGTCAGGCTGGGCTCACAGGTCCCTCCTGAGGGTAGTACTGCTATGGTACATCCTACATGTACTGGGATTGGACTGAAGAGACGATAAAGAGGGTGAAATTAGGCCTTACCTGCTAATTGGCTTTCCTTGAGTACCTCCAGTGCAGTCCCAAGCCCTCCCTTGTTCTTCTGTGGTGGCGATCCTGGACCAGAAGAAATTCATCATTAAATTGGTGGTCTTTTTCGCATGATAGCAGTTGACGTGTTGCATCTCCTGAGGGAGCTGTTCCCTTAATTTTCTTTGTCCTTTGGGGGGCTGCTCCAAGGAAACTAAAACAGGAAATCATCAGATATAGGCGATTATGATATGAAAATGGAGGGAGCACGGTAATGATGGTGCAGTTCCTTACACAGTTTTTTGTTATAGAGGTTGTGACTCCAGTTAGGTTAGAGACATCTGCTCCAAGGTGTCACTGGGTAAGCTGCTTCTTCCCTGTGGGAGAATTGCTTGCTCTGATTCTTTTTTTTTGTGGGGGAGGGGAATTAGAGTGTGGTGTGTCTATTAGCCCATCTTCTTAATTGTTGCTCCTTTGTGTCTACTTTGTCAATAGTTTACTGGGGCTAGTGGGTGGTGCCAGCTGCCTATATGTACTAATGTCATCAAAGATGACATACTCATTCTTCAAGCTGCTGGTGAGAGTTGACTACCCACATATACCATGACTGGACTGAAGGTACTCAAGGAAAGTCAATTAGCAGGTAAGGCTTAATTTCACTGTATTGATTGATGGTATGATCTCATCTTGAGTGTAGTGTTTAGTTCTGGTTGCCTCATTTTGAAAAAGACATAGCAGAACTAGAAAAGGTTTAGAGAAGGGCAACGAAATGATAAAGTGTGAAACAACTCCTCTGAGGAGAAAGATCTACTACTACTACTGAGCATTTATATAGCACTACAAGTCGTAGGCAGCTCTGCACAGACAGATAAGAGACAGTCCCTGCTCATCAGAGTTTACAATCTAGTCAAGACAAACACAGAAGGTGTAGGCAGGGATAAAGCAAGGGGAAAGAAAAAGGAGATCAGAAGTGTTACGGTTTTTCAGCTTGTAGAAGAGATGTCTGAGAGGAGATATGATAGAGGCTATAAAATCTTGGGTGAACAGGTCAATAGGGAGTGTTGGTTTCATCTTTCAAATAGTACCAAGTCTAGAGGACGTTGGATGAAGCAAATAAGTAGAACTTGTAAAACAAATTGGAGGACATATTTTTCTCTGTCAACAAATCAGGATTGAATCGGGCACTGAAATAGATGATGCCATTTACAGTTCCAGGATGCAATAGCTCTCCTAGAGGCCAGAACAGTGGAACTTTCTGAGTATGTGCATCCCTTCCCATGCACAGGAGTCTTAGTTTTAATTCTCTGCTTTGCTTAGATGGATGCAAAGCATAGCTTTCCTAGCTGTTTGAATAATTTTTCCAAATATTGTTTTTCATCATGGTTTTCTCTTTTATTGAATCTAATTATTTTTCTTAAAAACAAAAAGAAAAGAAAATATTAGTTCTTTTTTTTGTCTACATTGCAACAATCATAAAATCATGGTTCATACAAAGTCAGGTTTCCAGCCATGCCCATCCTGCAGAAAAAAAATTGCAAACTTTGACACCCAAGCACATTATCTCATTTGTTTGAATTTGGACCATTGCAAGGAGGACAGCAAGCACTGTGGATGTATATTCCCACAAATTCGAAGAGGCTGACTCAGTTGCCTCCGAGATATCTATGAGACAGAGAAAAGCTAGTAGTAGTGCAATAAACGACCCATGAAAGCTCCTCACCTCAGATATCAGCTGGCTCTGAACAGTCCTCTGCTAATGTTGCTTCTTTCCCTCATACGGTGGCTTCAAAAGTTGTCATGAAAGGGCAACTGACTCTGCCAGTTTTTGCTGAAACCTCTCAAAATACAGTGCCAGGTGTCTTAAGTGCAGTCACACAGGTCACAGAATAAGGCATGTCCCAAACTGAATAGCTTGAAAGTATTTGAAAAGCACCACCATCTTGGCACAGAGGATCATAGCCATATAGCCATGCAGGCACCCTGAAGAACAAAGGGTTACAAACTGATTCTGCACCATTCTGAATAAAAAGCCCCATTAGGATTCTGATGCAGACATAAGCTGTCATTATTTGACCCAAGTTATTTGCAGCACCTCAGACCTTCTGCACAAAAATACTTCCATCGCAGTTCATGTGCAAATCCTCTGCCCAGGATGCATCGGCATCCAAGAAAGCAGATAGAATGCTAGGAATCATAAGGAAAGGAATGGGGAATAAAACTGATAATATTATAATGCCTCTGTTTTGCACCATGGTGCAAATGCATCTTGAATATTGTGTGCAATTCTGCATGCCATATCTTAAAAAGGATATAGCGGAATTAGAAAAAGTAAAAAGAGTGACCAAAATGATAAAAGAGGATGGAAGGATACCCCTATGAGGAAAGGATTAAAAGGTTAAGGCTCTTAACTTGGAAAAGAGACAGCTGAAGGGAGATAAGAGAGAGATCTATAAAATATGAGTGGAGTGGAAAAGGTAAATGTAGACTAGGGGATACACAATGAAACTACAATGTAGCATATTTAAGACTAATCTGAGAAAATATTTTTTCATTCAACATGTAATCAAACTCTGGAATCCATTGCCGGAGGATGTTAGTGTAACTGGGCTTAAAAGGTTTGTACATTTTCCTGGATGAAAAGTCTGTAACCCATTATTAAAATGGACTGAGGAAATTTCCTGCTGACTCCTGGAATAAGCAGCATGCAATCTGTCTACTTTTTCGGAACTTGACAGGTACTTGAACTGGATTGGCCACTGTTGGAAAGAGGATACTCGGTTTGATGGATCTTTGGTTTGACCCAGTATGGCATATATAGGGATTTTTTGGATTTAAGGAAGTTTTTTAAATTTGGCTCACCCCTTTTTTTAGGTGTAGCTCAAGGTAAGTTACATTCAGATATAGTAGGTATTTTCCTATCCCCAGAGGGCTTTACAATCTCAGCTTGTACCTGAGACAATGGAGGGTTTAGTGACTTGCCCAAAATCGCAAGGAGTGGCAGTGGGTATTGAACAAGGCTTCCCTAGTTCTCAGTCCACTGCTGTAACTATTAGGCTACTCCTCCCACTGTACTTGAATTGACAAACAAGATAAGAACATAAGTTTTTTTTCCCACTTAATGCGATACCCCTTGGAGGACACTTCAGGATAAGAGCACAAAGCCACTCATCTTAACCCTAGTTCTTGTGACGGTGTCAGATGAGTTTTCTGTTTGTGTATGTAGCCTTACTGGAGCAGCCCCATTTTCTCTTACAAACAATGTTCAGGGCTGCTGACCATCAAAGACTAGAATATCAGGATGCCACTGTGGCATGAGCTTCTCAGTCTGCTTAGTAACCCCTTCACGCAGAGACACAGTCTTCTCAATATCCAGTAATGTCTCTTCTGCCTACAGTGGCATCTGAGTCACAGAGTGGTCACTATGTACTATCTCTGTTCCTTTGTTCAGAACATTCTCTAAGTGTATTCAAATGACCATATGGATCCTTAGTACCTTCCAGAGGTACCCTTTCCTGAAGATGAAGACTACTACTACTACTTATCATTTGTATAGTGCTACAAGGCATATGCAGTGCTGTACATATGGATGTAAGATGGTTCCTGCTCATCAGAGCTTACAATCTAATCAAGGCGAAGACCATCACAAAACTGGGGACTAGAATATGGTAAGATACACATAGTAGAGAACAAGAAAGTGAGGAGCATCAGGATTCAAACACAGTCTCGAAGAGGAGGGTTTTTAGCCTGGATTTGAATAGGGCTAGAGAAAGAGCCTGGCATACTGACTCAGGTAGTTTGTTCCAGGCATTGGAGCAGCATAGTGGAATGAACGAAGTTTGGAGTTGGCTGTGGCAAAGAAGGGCACAGATACTGTAAAAGGGATCTGCCAGAGGAACGGAGTTCTCAAGGAACAGTGTAAAGTGAGATAACAGAGGAAAGGTAGTGAGCTGCCACAGAATGGCTGCACTTGTAGGTCAATAGGAGAAGTTTGAACTGGATGCAGAAACAGATAGGGAGCCATTGAAATGACGAGAAGAGGAGTTATATAAGCATAGCGACACAGGCAGAAGATAAGCCGTGCAGCTGAGTTTTGAAAAGATTTAAGGGGAGAGAGATGATTCAGAGGGAGACCAGTGAAGAGCAGGTTACAATAGTCAAGATGGGAGATGACTAGAGAGTGGGGATAAGGGTCTTAGTAGTGTGTGTTCAGAAAGGAAATAACACATTTTGCTGCTGATAAAGAGAAAGAAGCGGCAGGTTTTAGCTATCTGTTGGATGTGTATAGAGAGACAGTAGAGACAAAGATGATTGCAAGGTTGCTACCTGAGGAAACAGGGAGGAGTGTAGTGTTATCCACAGAAATAGAGACAGGAGGAAGGGGGAGGAGAGTTTAGAGGGAAAGATGAAGAATTATCTAAAGAAATTTCTTCTGATCCCTCTCCCTTCTATAAAAAATTTTGTCTCTGTATTAAAGAGGACCTGGGAATTCCACTACTTGCTCCAATACAGGCATTGTGGAACCTGTATGTGTTTTTGGGAAACTGCTAGGTACTTCTGAGCTGGATTGGCCACTGTTGGAAAAGGGATACTGGGCTTGTTGTACTTGGCATGTATGGCATATCTTATGTTCTTATCTCGTATTCTAGGTTTGTGCAGCAAATGTCAAGAGACATTCCCTGTCTCCTCCAGCAAGAGGTGGAGTGGCCAGGTGGTTAGAGTAGCGAGCTAAGAATGAGGAAAGTGAAGGTTCAAATCCCACTCAAGCTCTTTGTGACTTGAATCAAGTTACTTAGGCCCCCCTTCCATTGTCTTGTTTACAAACTTACAACCCGATATTTTTTAAAAAAGCAGAGCTCCTAAGGTAGGCTTTTAAATTTGTGCCCTATTTTCAGTTACACTTCAGTTAAAAATTCATCCTAATTTAGGATTTAAAATTTATGCTCCTAAATTAAGGTCCGTCTTTCATTTGCCTGGAGTGGAGGAGTAGCCTAGTGGTTAGAGCACTGGCTTGATAACCAAGAGAGGCTCAGTTCATTCATGGTAATGTAAAAAAGCCTTTATTTCAAGTTCTTAACCAGGGGTATAAAACAATACCTCCACCAGGGGTGTGTCTGCCAAATCTTAACCCAACACAGGCCGTGTTTCGGCTATGCCTTCTTCAGGGCATCTTTTGGTGTGCTAAAATCATAAATAACCATAAAACAAAATAAAAAATGTATACACATAGTTAAACATTGCACATCAATATAAAAAGCATATGATAAAAAGTTATACATGAACAAATGTCCCAAAACTAAAATTCAAAAAAGAATAAAATCAAAGCAATAGATAAATAAATAATAACATGAATAAACAATGAAATATGTAATATAAAAAGATATGTGCACACAAAAAAAATCAACAATAAAACAAAGAGTGTTCTCCAGGACCAAGCAGGAAGTCAGTCCTCACATATGGGTGTCATCGGCGCCGATGAAGCCCCAGCGGAGCATTTCCCCAGCTTTCTATGAAAACCTTTGGGAATACAGGCACGCATGCGCGGTTCCCTTCCCGCCTAAAGGTGCCATCTTACCTCAGTCTCTTTTCTTCCGTGAAGCCCACCGGACGTGTGTCCAGTTTTCCCGGTTAAAAGTAGATTTTTCAGCGATTTGTTTTTTGCTCTTTTTCTACCGGTTCGACGGCGGTTCCCATGTACTTGCGGGATCTGGCCAAGGAGTTGGCCGGGTTCTCTGCTGGTCTCTCCGGGGAACCCTTGCAGAGATTTAAGTCCTTGTCCTCGGGGATTCGGGACTGCTCGAAGTTCATGTCCCGCGCCGCCTACGATGGCTTCGAGGCTTCGGCCCGAGTTGCGGCAGCCGGCATCGCGGCTCGATGCCAGGCATGGCTGCAGTCATCGGACCTCGAGCCATGGGTTCAGGACAAGTTGGTCGATGTCCCTTGCCGAGGTGAAAACCTTTTTGGCAAGCCCATGACCGAGAAGGCTGCTCAGCTCGAGACCGAGCACCTCACTCGGACAAGGCTGTCGAGGAAGACCTCTGCCCCTTCTCATAAAAAGAAGGGCTCGGGTAAAAAGCCCTTTTACCCGAGGAAGGGCACTTCCTACAAACAGTACCCACAATATCAGGCTGCCCAAGCTGCCCCCCAGGGTCAGCAAGCCAAGGGCCAGGGTAATGGGCCCTGTAGGCAGAGGACCCCCAAGCCTCAGGCCCCTCCTACCACTCAGCAGGGTGGGGGTTTTTGACTCCTTGAGCATAGCCTCTCTTCCCCTGCTGTCCCAACCCTGTACAGGAGGTCGTCTCGCCCTCTTTGCCCACCAGTGGCCCCTTATCACCGGGGACAGTTGGGTGCTGGAGATAGTCCACAAGGGCTATGCCCTCCATTTCCACCAACTGCTACCCCCGTACTTTCCAGGGGAACCTTCAAGGCCTCCTCTGCACACAGACCTTCTCCGTCAGGAGCTTCAGGGTCTCTTGGTGGACAGGGCGGTGGAGCCTGTGCCTCCCCACTTGCAAGGTCACGGATTCTACTCCAGGTATTTCCTGGTGCCCAAAAGGACCGGTGGCCTTCGTCCCATTCTGGACCTGAGTAACCTCAACAAGTTCCTAGTGAAAGAAAAGTTCAAGATGCTTACTCTTGGAACTCTTCTGCCCTACCTACAGCAGGGAGATTGGCTATGCTCCTTAGATCTAAAGGATGTGTACACTCACATCCTCATTCATCCAGACCACAGAAAGTACCTGAGGTTCATCGTGGGGGGAAACCATTATCAGTACAGAGTGCTGCCTTTCGGCCTCACCTCTGCCCCCAGAGTCTTCACAAAGTGCCTAGCAGTGGTGGCGGCCTACCTGAGAAATCAGGGCATCTTTGTCTTCCCCTATCTGGATGACTGGCTCATCAGGGATCAGACAGGTCAGGAGACCAGTCAAGCCACCCTCAGGACCATTGCTCTTCTACAACGCCTGGGTTTTGTCATAAACTTCGCAAAGTCCACTTTGCTCCCTTCCCAGAACTTGGAGTTCATAGGGAAGGTTGGACTCTCTCCTGGCAAAGGCATTCTTGCCAGAAAACAGAGCCCAAAGGTTGATGGCCTTGGCAAGTCAGTTTCTCAGCAGGTCCCTGGTCTCCGCCAGACTCTGCCTGAGGCTTCTGGGCCACATGGCTTCGACAGTACATGTGACACCCAATGCCAGGCTCCATATGAGGCCTGCACAGTGGTGCCTTCGGACTCAGTGGTCACAGGCCATAGGCAGCCTCAGAGACAGGATAAGGGTGTCCAGACCATTTCTGCACTTCCTCAACTGGTGGCTGCACCCACCCAATCTACTGAAAGGGGTGCCTTTTCAGATTCCAGGGTACACAGTAGTGCTGACAACAGATGCCTCCCTGCAAGGCTGGGGAGCTCATTGTCTGGGCAAGTGCACCCAGGGCCTCTGGTCTCCCCGGGAAGCTGCACAGCAGATCAATCTACTCGAACTCAGAGCTATTCGATTAGCACTCAAAGCTTTCACACCTACCCTGGCTCACCAGTCTGTCCTGATTCAGACAGACAACCAGGTTGCCATGTTTTATGTGAACAAACAGGGCGGAACAGGGTCCAGGATCCTTTGTCGAGAGGCTCAGGACCTTTGTTCTTTTGCCCTCAAGCACAACATGCTCCTCAAGGCTGTGTACCTTCCAGGCCAGGACAACTACCTGGCAGACAGGTTAAGCAGGATTCTGCAGCCCCACGAGTGGCAGCTGCATCCTTCAGTAGTTCAGAAGATCTTTCTCAAATGGGGTCTTCCTTTGATGGATCTTTTTGCCAGCCCACTGAACAAGCAACTGCCAAAGTTCTGCTCCAGGCAACCACATCCTCTGCGGATAGCACCGGATGCTTTTCTGATATCTTGGTCTCAGGGCCTCCGCTATGCGTTTCCTCCCATGTCCTTGGTGGCCCGCACTCTGTTTAAGATTCTTCAGGACAAAGCCTCGGTCCTGCTGGTAGCTCCCAGATGGCCGAGACAGCCTTGGTTTCCTCTTCTGCTTCAACTGGCGGTGGATCCTCCACTACCTCTGGGGTTGAAACCCGACCTTCTCACATAAGACCAGGGTTCCCTTCTGCACCCCAATCTCAAGTCTCTCAATTTGATGGCCTGGAGGCTGCAAGGGTAGTCTTGGCTCCCTGGGGCCTGCCTCAGGAGGTTGAGGAGGTTGTCCTAGCCTCTAGGAAACAGTCCACTAGGAAAACCTATGCTCTCAAATGGAAGAGGTTTTCTGTATGGTGTCAGCTACGTACAGAAGATCCTTTCTCCTGTACTGTGCCAGTAGTCCTTCAGTACTTACTGCACTTGTCAAATCAAGGTCTTAAATCCAATTCTGTTTGGGTCCACCTCTCAGCTCTAGCAGCTCACCACTCATTGGTAGAGGGGCAGTCTCTCTCTGGTCACCCCTTGGTGTCCCGCTTTCTCAGGAGCTTGCTTTTGCTCAAGCCTCCCATCCGTCCTCCTGCCCCTGAGTGGGAGCTGAATGTGGTCTTCCAGCAGCTGACTCGCCCACCTTTTGAGCCGATGGCTACGTGTCCACTACGCTTCCTCTCCTGGAAGACACTCTTCCTAATAGCCCTTACCTCGGCTAGGCAAGTAAGTGAGCTTCAAGCCCTGGTCTGTGACAGGCCTTACACCAGGATTTACAGGAACAGGGTAGTCCTCAGGACTCATCCAAAGTTCCTCCCTAAGGTTGTCTCCTCTTTCCACCTCAATCAGGAGGTGGTTCTTCCAACATTCTTCCCTAGGCCTCATGCTAGCCAGGCTGAAGCAGTCCTGCATACCCTGGACTGTAGGAGGGCCTTATCCTTCTACCTTGACTGTACGCAGGGGCATAGAAGGGCTACTCAGTTCTTCGTATCTTTTGACCCCAATAAGTTGGGGTTAGCTGTGTCCAAGCATACCTTGTCCATCTGGGTGGCTGACTGTATCACCTGGGCTTACAAGGCGGCTGGCCTTCCTTTGCAGGGTAGGGTCATGGCCCATCGTGTCAGGGCAATGGCTGCCTCAGTGGCTCATCTCCGCTCTGTGCCCTTGGTAGACATCTGCAGGGCTGCAACTTGGTCTTCAAGCCAGACTTTTGCAGCCCATTACTGCGTGGAGAGGGAGTCCCGTAGGGACAGTGCTTTTGGCCAGGCAGTACTCCGGAATCTCTTTGAGGTTTAGGCAACTCCTGCCCTCCTGCCCTCTGTTGGGCTGCCGGTGGAGGTTGTGTCCTTGAAAAGCCTTTCTTTGCTGCTGAGACTAGAGGGAGTTCTCTTGTTCAGCCTGGGTTCCTCGGTAGCCCAGAGCTTGGGAGTCACCCATATGTGAGGACTGACTTCCTGCTTGGTCCTGGAGAAAGAGTAGTTACTCACATGTAACAGGTGTTCTCCAGGAGCAGCAGGAATCAGTCCTCACAACCCTCCCTCCTCCCCTGGGAGTTGCAGTTGTACATAGTTTATTTTTCATTTTTGTGTGCTGTTCTTAGCTATGTCATTTGAATGAGGTAAGATGGCACCTTTAGGCGGGAAGGGAACCGCGCATGCGTGCCTGCATTCCCAAAGGCTTTCATAGAAAGCTGGGGAAATGCTTCGCTGCGGCTTCATCGGCGCCGATGACACCCATATGTGAGGACTGATTCCTGCTGCTCCTGGAGAACACTTGTTACAGGTGAGTAACTACTCTTTATTGTCGCAAAGTTGGAAACAAGGGATGTGATCTGTAATACAAACAAAGATAAAAAAAATACCTGCAACTACAAACCAAATTAGAAGCTTGCCTCTCAACTAGCCACTTCTCTAATGGCTTGTAAACTAAAAGAAGAGAGAAGAAAAAACATATAAGCAAAAATTATATAGGAAAGATATTTCATCTACCTGAGCAAATGCTAACTGTGTAAATGAAGCAGGAATGACAATCACGCTGAACTGTATGATAATCTATAATCCTAAATCAAACAATTTATTACTATAGCCTTCTTTCTGTATGCACAATATCCATAGCTGCTTGGGCCATGGAAAATAAATAATATCCCGTGCCCATAATATAATATGGCAGTTAAAAACACCGGAGAAACCTGTCTTGCTTATTACCTAAAACGCCGTGAAGGGCTCTATAAGAGAACCACCGCTATGCGATGCAGAACAAAATCTCTAATCAACCCCACCAAAGGCTTCCTAATTCAAAAGGCGTCAGTATATTAGAACGAAAAATACCTTCTCGCAGAACGCTTTCATGCTTCCTTTCGGTCAGCAAAATGCCCGCACCTGCACTGTTCACAGACTTTTATCTGTGCGGGAAATTCAGCTCCACCTAACCTGCTTGAGTTACATGGACAAAGCTGTATATAGCGCTTCACTTACAGTATCTCTGATAATCCTTAGAACATAGCGAAGTACACCCATTTTAATATTATACGCATGCCTACATACTTTAATAAAAGATGAAAAATGTAGTGTATCGCTGTAAAATCATTCATTATAAATAAACATCTTATTGAACCATTCTTAAAAACACGTGAAATAGACTTCAGCAATTGGTCCTTTATAAAACCAGCCAGACTATATTCTATTGTAAATAAACATATGGCCACTCTCATTGCATGTGTCATTATGCTAGTGCTGGCAAGTGCCATTAAAATCCTACAAGCTGCACAGCCTCATCCATGTTAACATTCAACCCCCGACAATCGAAAACATTAAACGAAAAACTAAACCCATCCTAATGAAATAGTACCATCCATCGCATTGGACACTCACAGATAACATAAAAAGAATCAATTAGAGAAGACGAAAAAAATATAAACATATCAAATTAAAAAATGTGAATATCTCCTTGGTGCCATAAAACTGTAAAAAACAAAGATGGTCCTGGATAAAACCATAAAAAGATGGTCCTGGATAAAACCATAAAAAGCACCTTCGAAAAACCACCATACCCAAAAGTACATTAAAACAATAATCTACAATTTTATAAATATGTCACTACTCAAAGAATGCAATTCAAATCTAAAAGCAAATCTAGTATATAGTTATAAAACACCTAGCATCTAGCGGCCTTATGCGCCATAAAAACCATATTAAATGGATGGCAAACTCCATTGTAATACCCATCTTTATGTTGTTGTTAAGTGCCCTCGAGTCGGAGTCGACCCATGGCGACCCTCTGGATAGCTATCCTAAATTGTGTTCGGTCTTGAGTCAGGTGGCTCATTGTTGACAGACTGGTACCTGTAGCTGCTGTTATTGTATTGATCCATCTCATTGCTGGCCTTCCTCTTTTGCGTTTACCTTCTATCTTGCCAAGCATGATGTCTTTCTCTAATGATCTCTCTCTTCGCATGATGTGTCCAAAGTATGAAAGTCGAAGTCTTGTCATCTGAGCTTCTAAAGAAAGCTTAGGTTTGATCTCCTCTAGTACCGACTGGTTTGTTCTTCGGGCTGTCCATGGTATACACAGTATTCGCTGCCAGCACCATAATTCAAAGGCATCAATTTTCTTCCTGTCTATCTTTTTCACTGTCCAGCTTTCACATCCATATGATGTTATTGAAAATACCATGGCTTGAACAAGTTGAATCTTTGTATGGAGAGAGACATCTCTGCTCTTGAGAATCTTATCTAGGTCTTTCATAGCCATTCTGCCAAGAGCAATGCATCGTCTGATTTCTTGACTACTTGTTGCTTCTTTATTGATAGTTGATCCAAGTAGGTTAAAGTTGTTCACGATTTCAATTTTTTCTCCTTCAACGATGAACCTGTTGATTATGCCAGTTGTCATGCATGATCTTTATCTTCTTTACATTAAGGTGCAGGCCCATCTTGAGACTATGTTCTTTGATTGTGAGAAGCAAATGTTTCAGATCATCTTCACTTTCAGCCAGTAACGTGGTATCATCAGCATAGCGAAGGTTGTTGATGAGTCTTCCACCAGTCTTCACACCTCTGTTGTCTTCATACAATCCTGCTTCTCTGATGATTTGTTCTGCATATAAATTAAACAGGTAGGGGGAAAGTATGCAGCCTTGTCTTACACCTTTGCTTATTTTAAACCATTCTGTTTCTCCTTGTTCAGTTCGAACTGTTGCTTCTTGATCAGTGTACAGATTGTGCAAGAGTACAATCAAGTGTTCTGGTATACCCATGCTTCTTAATGTGGCCCAGAGTTGCTCATGGTTTACACAGTCAAAAGCCTTGCTATAGTCGATAAAGCACAAATAGATATCCTTTTGGTATTCTTTAGTCTTTTCAAGGATCCATCTCACATCCGCAATGATGTCTCTCGTTCCTCGCCCTTTCCTGAACTCTGCTTGCACTTCAGGTAGTTCTTGTTCCAGGTATGGTTGTAGTCTCTTTTGAATAATCTTCAGTAGAATTTTGCTGGCATGTGGGATCAGAGCGATTGTGCGATAATTTCCACAGTCAGTTGGATCACCTTTCTTTAGTATTGGTATAAACACAGATCTTTTCCAGTCAGTTGGCCATAATGTTGTCTTCCATATTTCTTGGCAGAGCCTTGTAAGTACGGTAACAGCTGCATGAGATTGCTGTAGTACTTCTATGGGAATGCTATCAATGCCTGGTGCTTTGTTCTTTGATAAGGCTTTCAATGCTGCTTTAACTTCTTCTTTCATCACCAATTGTTCCCGATCATAAGGTACAGGTTGAAACGGCTGTTGGTCTACTTGATCTTTATCATATAAAAACTCTGTATATTCCTTCCACCTTTTCTTGATGATTTCAGCATTATTCAACATAGAACCTTGAGCATCTTGTAACATTCCAATTCGAGGCTGGAACTTTTTCTTTAACTCTCGTAGCTTTAGGAAAGCTGATCTTGTTCTTCCTCTAATAGTTTCTGCTTCTATTTCCTTGCATGCTTCGTTGTAGTACTTTTCCTTGTCCTGTCTTGCTGCACGTTGGAAATCTCTGTTGAGTTCTGTTATTGTCTTTCTTTCTCCTCTGGCTTTAGCTTCTCTGCATTTCTGGGCAATTTTCAGAGTTTCTTCCGTCATCCATTTTGGCCGTTTTTGCTTTTTCACCTTTTGTAGAGACTTCTCGCTTTCTTCCAACACAACCTTCTTGATGTCATTCCATAACTCTTCTGGAGCTCTGTCATTTGTGTCTAAAGCACCAAATCGATTTTGCAGGCAGTCTTTAAATTCCAGTGGTATATTCTCAAGGTCATATTTTGCTGCATTCATGAGTGGTTTGCTCTTTTTCAACTTTAGCTTGAGTTTGCATGCTAGTAGTTGATGATCTGTACCACAGTCAGCTCCAGGTTTTGTCTTTGTTGATGTTATAGAACTTTTCCATCGTTGACTTCCACAGATGTAGTCAATTTGATTTTTAGGGGTCCAACAATCCAAGCACAGATCCACGTGCAACGAACAACCCAGTAAGAAACGTGGAATGCAAATGAAAGGACGTGTAAAAATTAAAAACTTTTATTAATAAGATCCACTTCAGCCACTGGCCCGACACTGGCCGTGTTTCGTGACAACCTTCCTCAGGGGCAATAATGGCTGTATATTATGTGCTTTTATTACTGAAATGGCTCCTATCTGATTGACATGAGAGCCTGATGGAGACTATCTTTTAACCTCAAAAACATGTATTCCTATGCTGCCATAGTGCTAATCCTGTGAGTGAATGTTGATGTAAAAGTAGAAAGCCACACTACCGACTACGTGGGAGCCGGCACCAAGGTGGTGCCGGCTCCCACGTAGTCGGTAGTGTGGCTTTCTACTTTTACATCAACATTCACTCACAGGATTAGCACTATGGCAGCATAGGAATACATGTTTTTGAGGTTAAAAGATAGTCTCCATCAGGCTCTCATGTCAATCAGATAGGAGCCATTTCAGTAATAAAAGCACATAATATACAGCCATTATTGCCCCTGAGGAAGGTTGTCACGAAACACGGCCAGTGTCGGGCCAGTGGCTGAAGTGGATCTTATTAATAAAAGTTTTTAATTTTTACACGTCCTTTCATTTGCATTCCACGTTTCTTACTGGGTTGTCAATTTGATTTTTATACAATCCATTGGGTGAAGTCCATGTGTACAGTTGCAGCATGTGCTGCTGGAAGAAGGTGTTTGAAATGAATAGATCGTTGGTCTTGCAGAATTCTATCAGTCTTTCTCCAGCTTCATTTCTGTTGCCAAGTCCATATTTTCCAACTACTTTGCCTTCTTCTTTGTTGCCAACTTTTGCGTTCCAGTCACCCATGACTATAAGGATATCCTGTTTGCATGTTCTGTCAATTTCAGCTTGTACTTGTTCATAGAACTCTTCAATTTCATTCTCTTCTGCAGCTGTTGTTGGGGCATATACTTGATTTATAGTTGTGCTGATAGGCATTCCTCGTAGACGAATAGAGATTAAGCGTTCGCTGACTGCATTGTATTTCATTACAGTTCTTGCAAGTTTCTTCTTTATTATAAATGCAACACCATTTCTTCTTTGTCTTTCATTTCAAGCATAGTAGACCATGTGATCATCTGATGCAAAGTGCCCTATGCCAGTCCATTTCAGTTCGCTGACACCCAACAGATCAAGTTGTACACGTTCCATTTCATTCTTGACCACCTCCAACTTCCCTTGGTTCATGTTTCGTACGTTCCATGTTCCAATGCATAAGACATCTTTACAGCTTCTGACTCTCATTTCATGCGCAGCTACATCAGCAGTCAGACGTCCCGAGGGCTTTGATCCAACCACATCATAAATGCTGGCTTTACTCGGAAAAGTCTTCTGCTCTTGCCCAGTAGCTAGTTGAGTGCCGTCCGACCTGGGGGTCTCATCTTCCAGCACTATAGCACAATTTGTTTTGTTGTAACTATCCATTGGGTTTTCATGGCAAGATACAGAAGTAGATTGCCAGGCCTTTCTTCCGCGCAGTTTAAATTTGGTGGTGTTGCCATTGTCACAGAAATGTGATCCTCCGCTGTCAACACTATCCCATTCTGCTGCTGCCCAGATGGGTGGTTTGTCTTGGTCTGGCACCTCAGCTGAGACCTGTCCATCTTGTGAGACCCTGCCAGTAGTTAAACTACCGATAGTTTAGCTCTCAGCATCACTGATACACACAAGCCCTCACAGCACAACAAGCTGCAAACCAAGTGAGGGACCCATCTTTATATTATTTATTTCTCCATGACAGTGGTGATTCCTAGGTTTTATTCCTGCCCTGTGGGTTTATATAAAGCATTTACAGCACTTTGTGCGGTTGGTGGTTTATTTTAATGTTTAACCCATCTTTATATTACATTAAAATAAACCACCAACCGCACAGAGTACTGTAAATGCTTTATATAGACCCACAGGGCAGGAATAAAACCTAGGAATCACCACTCATGGAGAAATAAATAATTAAAAGTACCTCATTATAAAAACACCTCAATACAAAAACAGGGTAAGACCAATTCAAAGTTAGATCAAATGGCCATAATAAATATAATAAAATCAAAATCACCTAAAACAAAACCATTGCGTTTCGTCCAGGACAGTGCAGCCCTCCTGGAGGCTACTCCTCCTGTAGACCAGTTACCATCTTCAGAGTTTACCTCACACCAACCTCTGCTGGTTTCCCCACCCCTTCTTCATTGCCGAGATGAGCCTTTGGGTGAAGATTCCTACTTGACAGCAAGTTCCCCATATTCCCTCCAGTGGGATACGGCACCCTCCCTCTTGGGAGATGTCAAAACAACACCATCTCCAGTCAGCCCAGTGGAGCACAAACTTCCTGAGGGTTTTTCCTATCCAAAATTTCTCCAAAAGGTCTCTTGGACGTTGGCTCTTAGTGACTCTTAGATCCCCACGAATGAAAACAATTTTCAATCCACCTTGCAGGCTTGTAGTTACTCCCAAAGAGTACTAAAAGCCATGCCAGTTCCTAAAGTCTTGCAAGATCTTCTTAAGAACATAAGATATGCCGTACTTGGAAAGATCAAAGGTCCATCAAGCCTAGTATCCTGTTTCCAGCAGTTACCAATCAAGGTCACAGGTACCCATCAGGTCCCCAAAAGGTGGACAGATTCCATGCTGCTTATCCTAGGGGTAAGCAGTGGATTTCCACAGTGTACTTTAATAATGGTTAATGGACTTTTCCTCCAGAAACTTGTCCAAATCTCTTTCAAACCCTGCTACATTAACAGCTTTTATTGCATCCTCCGGCAATGAATTCCAGAGTTTGATTATATGCTGAGTTAAAGAATATTTTCTTCAGTAGTATTAAATATGCTACATTGTAATTTTATTGTGGGTCCCCTAGTCTTTTATACTTTATGAAGGAGTAAACAATTCATCTACGCAGCAGCATTCCAAGCCCCCTTGGTACTTAGAGTTCTGTGAAACATAGTTCGTTCAGAACTCTGAGTGAGCTAGCCCTGAAGTTTCCCTGTAAGACTGTTTGTCTGATTTATGATGCCTTTATCAGCTAGCATTACTGAGAGAAATAGCCTTGCTAGGCAGACCGAGGTAAATGTGTATCTCCAGTAACAAGCAGGAATGAGTCTTCACATATGGGTATCGTCGGTAGCGACGGAGCCTGCGTGGTAACGCTCCCCAGCGTCCAATCAGAAAGCTTTTGGGAGCATCCCACAGCGCCTGCGTGCTGCCTTCCCGCCTTTCCCAACTGCCTCTCTCCAGTTCTTCTTTTTCTGCGGAGCCAGCAGGTCGTGTTCCTGTCACTGCAGAAGAATTTCTTTATTTCTTTTGTATCGCGTCTGCCTTCTTCGACGCTCTACCAGTACCGCCGGTCTTTCTTTTCTTCTTTAAAAAAAAATAAAAAATCTTTTCCTTTTAGTGCACTGGCATTTTGGGCCTTAGGCCCAAAAATTTTTCCTCAACATGGAAAAGCCTGCCTCAGGGTTTAAGAAGTGCACAAAATGTGGCGGTACCATTTCCGTCACAGACACCCATGACTGGTGTCTAAAATGTTTACGTCCTGACCATTCCATCACAGACTGTATGTCCTGTACTATGATGTCTAAAAGAGGTCGGCAGAACCGAGCAGCCAAGCTCAGTACCCTGTTTCCCTCTGATGCGGCTTCACTGGCATCGACATCTTCCAGGGCTGCTTCTTCCTCCCATGGATCTCAGGTAACTAAACATAAATCCAGACGGTCCTCGAAGGGTAGATCTCCCTCTAAGCATCGAGATGCCTCTGGCGTTGCCCTCGAGGATTCTGCACCGGCAAAATTACCCCGGCAGGAGGCTTCGGCTTCCAAAGCATCATCATCGGGGTTCCAGGATGATCACGATGGCTTGGCCTTGACAGATCACCTGGTGCCATGCTCTGGGGTACCGGTGGCTTCCACCGGTACCGACTTCCAAGCATTGGTGGCGTCGATGGACCAGAGGATTCTGTCCATGGAACTCAGTCTGGCGACTTTCCTTGTGGCATTGACGCCCCAGGTACCGCAACAGACTACTCCACCGGTACCGGCTCTAGCACCGACATCGGTACCGATCCCGGTAACGGTGGCATCGACATCGGCATCGGTGTCTGCTATGCCGGTACTCTGTCCTCTGAGGCCCTCCGGTACTGATACCCCGGTACCGGTTATTCCCGATACCGATCCTTGTCGGTACGGGTATCGGGCTTTGCAGGAGCATCCGGACAGACAATACTTCGATTCCTCTGAAGAGTCTGAAGATTCTGACGCGTCTGTCGATGCAGCGATGCTTATTCCTCAGGAGGAGTCCTCTCCTAAGCAAAGGATGTCTCCTCCAGAAGACTTGTCTTTTCAAGACTTCATCAGGGAGGTGGCTAGGGGCTTATCCATCACGGTGGCCCCTGAGACAGAACCCAGAGCCAAGGAGTTAGATATTTTACAATATCCTAAAACTCCTAAGGAGGCAACTACCTTGCCTGTTCATGAGATTTTGTATGATCTCATGTTGAGGATGTGGAAAACACCTCTTACCACCTCTCCTCATTCTCTCGCAGGTTAGATACCATGTATTGTGTCCCTCCTTGTCCTGGTTTCCATAAAACTCAGCTTCCTCACCACTCTATTGTGGTTGAGCCTGCTATGAGAAAGATTAGAAGTGCTAAGAGACATGCCTCTAATCCTCCAGGACATGAATGTAGAACCCTGGATGCTTTTAGACGTAGAGTCTTCCAAGCTTCCATGCTTGCTTGCAAGGATTAATTCCTATAGTCTTTACATGAGAATGTTCCTAAAAGAGGTCACTGATCATTTACAGACTTTAAGTCCTTTCATTTCTGAGGATAAAAACAGGACTTTCTTACTTGGCTCAAACATGCCCAAGATATCTCCAAATTCTCCAACTGTGCAGCTTTTGACTCTTTTGAATGTGTAAGCAGAGCCTCGGCTATTGCCATAGGTGCACGTAGAATTGCTTGGCTTCAAGCATCTGATTTGGAGATCTGGGTCCAAGATGAATTGGGAAATATCCCTTGTACTGGTGAAAACCTATTTGGTAAAGATTGGCAAGCAAAGGCCAATCAGATGGATGTTGAAAATTCCGCCTTGGATAGATTATCCAAGTCTACGGCTGCTCCTGTTAAGAAAAGGTTGTTCAAAAAAGCACCTTTTTCTAAAAAAGGAAGATTTTATCCTGCTTATAGTCAGTGGGCATCTTCTGCAGCTCAGTTCGCTACCAAACGTCAGCAAATATCCAAACAGAGCAAAGCAAAGGCTGCTAGGCCTCCACAGGCCCAGCAACCTCAGCCTCCTCAGGGCCTTTGACTTTCCACTAGAGAACTTAGCCTTCCTGGCTCTGGAAGGACCAGAGCCCCCCACCATTCCAGGAAGGTTATGTCATTTTGCTCCCAGGTGGGGACAAATTACAGCAGAGCATTGGACGCTCTCCATCATAAAGGAGGGGTACAAACTTCATTTTTCAAGCTTGCCCCCTCATACAAGAGTGAGCCAGTTCAATTCTCCGACCTCCCTCCTCAACCTGTTGGGTCAGGAGATTGCCACCCTTCTTGCCCAAGGGGCAATAGAAGAAGTGCCTCTTCATCAACAGGGCACAGGGTTCTACTCCCCCTATTTTCTTATTCCAAAGAAAACAGGGGGCTACAGACCCATTTTAGACATCAGAGAATTGAACAAATTCCTAGTCGAGGAAAAATTCAAAATGATTTCTCTGGGAACTCTGCTGCCATACCTTCAGAGTCAGGATTGGCTTTGTTCTCTAGATCTCAAGGATGCGTACACCCATGTTCTCAGCCATCCAACTCACAGAAGGTCTTTTTCAAGAGAAGCACTATCAATACAGAGTGCTTCCTTTCGGTCTGGCCTCTGCACCAAGGGTGTTCATGAAATGCATGGCAGTGGTAGCTGCATTTCTGCGCACTCTGGGAATATTCGTCTTTCCTTATTTGGACGACTGGCTCATTCGAGCCCCCACTCAGTCAGAGGCCAAGACTTCTCTATCCTGCACAATGCGTATCCTTCAGTATTTAGGGCTGGTAATTGTTGTTGTTGTTAAGTGCCGTCGAGTCGGAGTCGACTCATGGCGACCCTCTGGATAGCTATCCTAAATTGTGTTCGGTCTTCAGTCAGGCGGCTCATTGTTGACAGACTGGTACCCGTAGCTGCTGTTATTGTATCGATCCATCTCATTGCTGGCCTTCCTCTTTTGCGTTGACCTTCTATCTTGCCAAGCATAATGTCTTTCTCTAATGATCTCTCTCTTCACATGATGTGTCCAAAGTATGAAAGTCGAAGTCTTGTCATCTGAGCTTCTAAAGAAAGCTTAGGTTTGATCTCCTCTAGTACCAACTGGTTTGTTCTTCGGGCAGTCCATGGTATACACAGTATTCGCCGCCAGCACCATAATTCAAAGGCATCAATTTTCTTCCTGTCTATCTTTTTCACTGTCCAGCTTTCATATCCATATGATGTTATTGAAAATACCATGGCTTGAACAAGTTGAATCTTTGTATGCTCTTAAGAATCTTTGTATGCTCTTAAGAATCTTTTCTAGGTCTTTCATAGCCATTCTGCCAAGAGCAATGTGTCGTCTGATTTCTTGACTGCTTGTTGCTTCTTTATTGATAGTTGATCCAAGTAGGTTAAAGTTGTTCACAATTTCAATTTCTTCTCCTTCAACGATGAACCTGTTGATTATGCCAGTTGTCATGATCTTTGTCTTTTTTACATTAAGGTGCAGGCCCATTTTGAGACTATGTTCTTTGATTGTGAGAAGCAAATGTTTCAGATCATCTTCACTTTCAGCCAGTAATGTGGTATCATCAGCATAGCGAAGGTTGTTGATGAGTCTTCCACCAATCTTCACACCTCTGTTGTCTTCATACAATCCTGCTTCTCTGATGATTTGTTCTGCATATAAATTAAACAGGTAGGGGGAAAGTATGCAGCCTTGTCTTACACCTTTGCTTATTTTAAACCATTCTGTTTCTCCTTGTTCCGTTCGAACTGTTGCTTCTTGATCAATGTACAGATTGCGCAAGAGAACGATCAGGTGTTCTGGTATACCCATGCTTCTTAATGTGGCCCAGAGTTTCTCATGGTTTACACAGTCAAAAGCCTTGCTATAGTCGATTAAGCACAAATAGATATCCTTTTGGTATTATTCTTTAGTCTTTTCAAGGATCCATCTCACATCCGCAATGATGTCTCTCGTTCCTCTCCCTTTCCTGAACTCTGCTTGCACTTCAGGTAGCTCTTGTTCCAGGTATGGTTGTAGTCTCTTTTGAATGATCTTCAGTAGAATCTTGCTGGCATGTGGGATCAGAGTGATTGTGCGATAATTTTCACAGTCAGTTGGATCACCTTTCTTTAGTATTGGTATAAACACAGATCTTTTCCAGTCAGTTGGCCATGATGTCTTCCATATTTCTTGGCAGAGCCTTGTGAGTACGGTAACAGCTGCATCAGATTGCTGCTATACTTCTATGGGAATGCTATCAATGCCTGGTGCTTTGTTCTTTGATAATGCTTTCAATGCTGCTTCAACTTCTTCTTTCATCACCAATGGTTCCCGATCATAAGGTACAGGTTGAAACGGCTGTTGGTCCACTTGATCTTTATCATATAAAAACTCTGTATATTCCTTCCACCTTTTCTTGATCTTCTCAGCATCATTCAACATAGAACCTTGAGCATCTTGTAACATTCCAATTCGAGGCTGGAACTTTTTCTTTAACTCTCGTAGCTTTAGGAAAGCCGAACTTGTTCTTCCTCTAATAGTTTCTGCTTCTATTTCCTTGCAAGTGTCATTGTAGTACTTTTCCTTGTCCTGTCTTGCTGCACGTTGGAAATCTCTGTTGAGTTCTGCGATTGTCTTTCTTTCTCCTCTGGCTTTAGCTTCTCTGCGTTTCTGGGCAATTTTCAGAGTTTCTTCCGTCATCCATTTTGGCCGTTTTTGCTTTTTCACCTTTTGTAGAGACTTCTCGCTTTCTTCCAACACAACCTTCTTGATGTCATTCCATAACTCTTCCGGAACTCTGTCATTTGAATCTAAAGCAGCAAATTGATTTTGCAGGCAGTCTTTAAATTCCAGTGGTATATTCTCAAGGTCATATTTTGCTGCATTCATGAGTGGTTTGCTCTTTTTCAACTTTAGCTTGAGTTTGCATACTAGTAGTTGATGATCTGTACCACAGTCAGCTCCAGGTTTTGTCTTTGTTGATGTTACATAGCTTTTCCATCGTTGACTTCCACATATGTAGTCAATTTGATTTTTATATAATCCATTCGGTGAAGTCCATGTGTACAGTCGCCGCTTGTGTTGCTGGAAGAAGGTGTTTGAGATGAATAGATCATTGGTCTTGCAGAATTCTATCAGTCTTTCTCCAGCTTCATTTCTGTTGCCAAGTCCATATTTTCCAACTACTTTGCCTTCTTCTTTGTTGCCAACTTTTGCGTTCCAGTCACCCATGACTATAAGGATATCCTGTTTGCATGTTCTGTCAATTTCAGCTTGTACTTGTTCATAGAACTTTTCAATTTCATTCTCTGGTAATAAACATCCCAAAATCCAATCTAACCCCTACTCAGTCCCTGGAGTTTATAGGGACGTTGCTGGATACCACAAGGGCAAGAGCCTATCTCCCCCAGGCCCGTTGCCGTCGCTTGGTGCAGTTTGCTTCTCAAGCAGAGTTAAAGCCCCATTTATCTGCTCGAGAAATGTTAGTTACTAGGCCACATGGCATCCACTGTGCATGTGGTACCATATGCTCGTCTTCACATGAGGGCAGCTCAGTGGACTTTGTCCACCCAATGGACCCAGGCATTAGACTGCCTGTCAGACAAAATAGCAAACACAAGTCGCCTCATTTTGTCCCTCCAGTAGTGGAAGTCCCCTCAAAACCTGTTGCTGGGGTCCCCCTTTCAGCAATCTCTACTCCAAGCAACTCTCACAATAGATGCTTCTCCAATGGGTTGGGGAGCTCATCTGCAAGACCTCTCCACCCAGGGCATCTGGACTCCACAGGAGAGTGGTCTACATATCAATCTCTTGGAGCTCAGAGCAATCTTCCTTGCTCTACGAGTGTTCCACACCCTGCTCAGCTACAAGACAGTCCTTATCCACACGGACAATCAGGTAGCCATGTTCTACGTGAACAAGCAGGGCGGAACAGGCTCTCTGTCGCTCTGCAACGAAGCTTTGCGACTGTGGGCCCTCGCCAGAGAGCATCAGATTCATTTTCTGGCAGTTTATCTTCCAGGCGTTCAGAACTCTTGGGCAGACAGGCTCAGTCGAGTTCTGCTTCCACATGAGTGGTCCCTGCATGTGGACCAGGTGGCCAGGATTTTTCAAATTTGGGGAACCCTGGACATAGACCTCTTTGCAAGTCCGTGGAATGCCAAACTTCCCCAGTTCTGTTCCAGGACTCCGGCTCAGGGGGCTCAGGCCAGGGATGCTTTCCTCCTTTATTGGGGTCAAGACTTCCTGTATGCCTTTCCACCCATTCCCCTAATTTCCAAAACCCTATTCAAGCTTCAGAGAGACAGAGGTTACATGATCCTCATAGCACCTCATTGGCCACGCCAAGTGTGGTACCCTCTGCTTCTACATCTCTCTCAAGCTCCCTCTCTGCAGTTAGGGTCTGCTCCAGATCTCCTATCTCAGGAGGACGGAACATTATGGCATCCCAATCCCCAGTCTCTGCATCTCAGGGCTTGGTTGCTGAAGGCCTAGATCTCCAAAATCTTGATCTTTCTCAGCAGGTGAAAGATATTCTTCATGCTTCCAGAAAGCCTTCCACTAGACGTTCTTATGCTTTTAAGTGGAAAAGGTTTACAATTTGGTGCTCGGAAAAGGGGCTTAACCCCCTTGCGATACCTCTGGAATCTTTACTGGAGTATCTTCTTCATTTATCTAATGCAGGTCTTAAGACAAATTCAGTAAGAGTCCATTTGAGTGCTATTGCAGCTTCCCTTAAGCCTCTCAATGGACAGCCTATTTCCTCTCATCGTCTTATAGCAAGATTCATGAGAGGTCTTCTTTTAACTAAGCCTCCCATCAAACCACCACCGGTCCTTGGGCAGCTCATGAAACCACCTTTTGAACCCTTAGCTACCACTTCCTTGAAATTTCTTTCTTGGAAGGTTATCGTTCTCATTGCAATCACCTCAGCACGCCGCATTAGTGAGTTGCAAGCACTAGTAGCTAATCCACCTTATACAAGGTTCCATCATGACTCATCCACACTTTATGCCTAAAGTGATCTCACCCTTTCATCTGAACCAAGAGGTATACCTACCTGTCTTTTTTCCAGGACCTCATGCATCAAGTGCAGAGAGGAATCTTCATACCTTGGATTGTAAAAGAGCTCTAGCCTTCTACTTAAAAAGAACACAGCAACATAGAAAGTCCTCTCAACTCTGTTGCTTTTGATCCTTCTCATTTAGGACTTCCAGTTTCCAAGAGAACACTGTCCAACTGGATTGCTCAGTGTATTTCTTTCACCTATCAGAGTAAGAACCTTTCTGTGGAGGGCCATGTCACAGCTCACAATGTGAGAGCCATGGCAACCTCAAGGGCTCATCTACATTCTGTGTCTATCGGCGACATCTGTCGAGCAGCCACTTGGGCCTCGGTTCATACCTTCACAGCCCATTACTGTTTGGACAAGGACTCCCGCCGGGATGCCTTGTTTGGTCAAGCTGTTCTCAAACATCTGTTCCATACCTAGTCAACTCCTACCCACCAACCCTGGTTGGATGCCAGAGATCCAAGGGGGGAACTGCAGCGCTTCTTAGGGACACACAGCTCTGGGGTCTCACCCTGACATCAAAAGCTAGGGAGTCCCCATATGTGAAGACTCATTCCTGCTTGTTCCTGGAGATAGCACAGTTACTTACCTGTAACAGGTGATCTCTGGGAACAGCTGGAATAAGTCTTCACAACCCACCCACCTCCCCTAGGAGTTGTATCTCTCTATCTATCTTTCCTTTCCCTCTCTCTCTCTCTTTGTCTCAGCTTTAAAACTCGAACTGGAGAGAGGCAGTTGGGAAAGGCGGGAAGGCAGCACGCAGGCGCTGTGGGATGCTCCCAAAAGCTTTCTGATTGGACGCTGGGGAGCGTTCCTGCGCAGGCTCCATCGGTACCGACGATACCCATATGTGAAGACTTATTCCTGCTGTTCCCAGAGATCACCTGTTACAGGTAAGTAACTGTGCTTTACTGCAGAACCCCATGTATGTAAAAAAAAAGTTACTAGAAGACTTGTGAAATACACAAGCATTGTATAAGCAATTCCTTAATGATCTAAACTCTGCTCAGACACAGTCAGATGAAGCACCTGGGGCGGATGCTCCCCCCTGCTGAGCCCACGCAGTGGAGCCAACGCAGCAAACCCAAAGCCATAGATGGCCTGCCATGCCGCCTCCGCTCCATTCCCAGTGAATCGTGAAACTTTGGCTTGGGAGAGAAGAGCCGCCGGGCCTGGAATAGAGGCAACGAGGCAAGCCAACCACGGCTTCAAGTTTGCCGCGCTGGCTGTGCCATGTTGGCCCAGCACTGGGGAGTGCATCCCCCCTTGTGGCTGGCACCCGGGGCAGGCCGCACCCACTGCCTTGCCCTTGGTACATCACTGGATCTACATTTACTCATTCCACTCCACTCATTTTATAGATCTCTATCAGATCTCCCCTTTAGCTGTCTTTTTTCCAAGCTGAAGAGCCCTAACCTCTTAAACCTTTCTTCATAGGGCTATCCTTCCATCCCCTTTATCATTTTAGTCGCTCTTCTCTGTACCTTTTCTAATTCCACTCTATCATTTTTTAGATATGGGGACCAGAAATGGACACACTATTCAAGGTGCAGTCCCACTGTAGCAGCAGAGCGCAGACAAACCAATGATACCAGGAGTCTTTTCAGAAGGTCCAAATCATTTATTTGTGCACAAGACTCAAGCAGAATCAAATTCAAAATGGCTGAGCCATGTTCTCTGGCAAAACAGCAACGTTTATAGACTTTTGCTCCATTCTAGGTATAGAAAAACATTTCATTGGTCCCGGTAACCTCCCGTACCCCTTCTATTGGTCCCGGTACTGATATGATTATCCAATTATGTACTTGGAGTGGGCTCAGCACCTGCTCACCCCCCTTCTAGTCCCAATTACAATGGCCAGTTTACCAACTTGTTACTTTCCTACTTCCAAGGCCATTGGGCTAGTTAGTACGTGTAGGGAAGCAGGGCTCTGTAACCTTTCTGTCAGCAGTTTTAATTAAATCCCTTATAGCTGTATTTTCTTATCAGTGGCTTTCAAACATATTTTTCTGTATTTTTCCAACTTTCAGTTCTGCTTGTCTAAGCTAATTCAATACTTTTACTGAGTTCTAATTTTACAATAGCAGCATGTTGGGGGATGCGCAATTCCTTTTAGCCTCTCCACAGACTTCATTTACAGGTCAAGCTAGTTAGGCCTGCTTGCTTTTGTCAGACATTGTGGATCACAGGCCTTCACCTGCCACATTCCCCCCTTTGATTAATCTCACCCTATTACTTAATAAGGTGTGAGAATTAAATCACTTAAAATGGTTATATCATAGTCAGAGGATTCCGACTATATGCAGGAGGTTTAGGTTGGTATAAGGCCATAATCTTAGTTGCGGTCTTCCGCTCAACTGTACTTTCAATAGTACTGTGAATAGAACGCATACAACATGGGATTATACATGGTAACAGTAAAATGACAGCAATGATTATTAGTACTAGTATAAGGAAAGTTTTAAGTCCTCCTAGCCATGAGAAAAGACCTGCAAACCAGTTAGGAAACTTTAGTGAATGCCAAGTTTGTACTGGCACATAAGCTTGCTTTCGCATAGTTTCAGCAATTTCTTCAACTACTTGACCTTTATCATCTATTTTTAAACAACAATTAGTTAAATTCAACTCACCACATACTCCTCCTTCAGCTGCCAACAAATAATCTAATGCTAAACGGTTCTGATATATAGCAGTGCGCATTTGGGTACTCTGTCTTGCTAGAAGTGTAAGAGCTTGGCTAGTTTCATTGGTTATTATTTCAACTACGGCTTGTAAGCGAATAATACGATTAATCATATAGATTGGGGTCCGATATCCCCACATACCATCATCATTCCAAGTGGCAGGCCCATAATATTCAATGATTCTCTCTGGTGGCCAATCATCACTCTTCCACTTCTCCCACTTGCCTACCTGGAGGGGTGCTTTCTTCTGTCTCAGTGCTCTTTTGTGTCTATGATTAGTAGTGTACACTGGGTATCCTAATTGTTCTCCATGTTCTGTGTTTAAAAGGAAGAAAGAAGGTCTGATGGTCCCTAAGACACACGCCCCTCCCCAGTGTGTAGGGAGTCGGGCATATGCTCGGTTTCCACAGATCCAGTATAGGCCAGGTGGGGCTTGCCAGGCCTGAGGTTTGGCAAGATTAGTCCATAAATGAGCAAGCTCAGGGAATCTGGCTAATGGGTTAGGGGGTTCAGGTTCTTTAATTCCTGTCCACCAAGACGTCTTTTTGGTGGTGTCATTATAGAACTTCTGGCTAAGACAGACCAGCTGTCCTACCTGTTGTTTGAACTGGGGTCCAGTTCGTGCATAGCAAAGACGTCCAACTATTGAGTGTGCTAACACCCATTCGCTGGTAGTCTTATGTAATTCAGTTTGATTGTAAGTCATTGAGTAATTCAATTCTTGGGCTTCCCATGGCCATTGGTCACCCATTTGTGTCCCCCCACAAAAGTAACAATCTGAGATTTTTAGACTGGATACTACTGCTCCAGCTAATTCTAGAAATAAGTTCTGAGAGGGATGGGGAATTTCAAACTTATTCACATGCATGGCTTCATAGAATGTGTCGTGGATATGGTACTTGGATGATTTATGGGCTTGGGTATTTAATTTTATATATATTATGGTTCCTGGATCTGATCCAGACCCCGCAATTCGTAGACCAAATCGGAATCCTCGTTTCCAATTTTCAGGTCTCAGAACAACAAGCTCTAAGGGATTGCAAGCATTTTTCTTGCATTTGTCTAGATCTTTGACATATGGCCTCCGCAATGCAGCCATTCGATTATCTTTGGTATTATCTACCATTCCAATCCAGGTGGCATAAAAGACACATTCCCATCTTGGGCAGAAGTAATCTGACTCTGGGGCTGCACTATACACATCGGCTAAGACTTTCTTTCCTGTGCATGCTCCCCATCCAGTGGTCCCTTCTGGACACATATATTTGTCATTCATTGAGTGTGTTTTTTCCCAATTACCACATTTAGAACGACTATCTCTGTTGATTACTTCACAAGCATCAAAATACAAAATAGCATATTTACTAGGATCTATGAGTGGGCGTGTGGCATTGATCAAAGGTCCATCTGCATCTTTCCATCGCATTTCTAAGGTGTAGTAGGGTGGATTCTGATGTGGATTAAAGCATACCTTAGATTTACCTTTGGTACAAACATTCAGTTCAGTGGTGTTATAAATACACCGAGTCACTTTACCAGTGCAGGAATAGTAAGAGTGATAAATCAAAGTCTGAGTTACTTTCAGTCCAGTCCGAGTAGAAGTAATGCAAGCAGTGCATGGAGGCAAGGCATGAGTCAGTTCAAAGCCTCCAAAACAGGCAACCAGGGCAAAGCAAAGATAAGGATACATGTTGATTGGAGTTCTTCTGAATCCTCAGCTTGAAAATCTTGACCACGACGTTCTTTTTTTCTTCGTCCCGTTTGCTAATGAAGCAATTCAACGGGCGCTGAGTGTTGATTGAAGATCCTCAAGTTGTTCATCACACATTAACCAACTTATCAACTTTAGTTGGTTCTAAATATTGTTAATCAATGTAGCATCAAAGTAGTGTGTAAAATCACACACATGAGGTTCGTTGAAACAAACTCTTGCTGTATGGAATACAGCAATCCTCTTCGAAAGACTTGGCTACTGCAGGGCACTGTGATAAAGTGTCTAAGCTGCTGGTTGCCGTCTCAGAGTAACTCACAAAGGTGCGTCAGGATGCTGCTCTGCTGTCCACTGCTCAGGTTCTGGATCAGCTGCGGGCTTGACTTGTGGTGGATCCAGGAATCGATCTCCGCTACCTTTACTGCAGTTGGGGTAGACAGGATGACAGTGTATGGTCCCTTCCAATGAGGTTCCAGCGGTGTCTTCTTCCAATCTTTGATCCACACCGAGGTACCAGGCTGGTAGGGATGCAAGGGTTCCGTCAAGTTGATAGGCAACTGGTCTTGGATCCACGCATGGAGAGTCTGCAGAACAAGACTAAGAGCTAGGAGTTCTTGCCTGGTTATTTCTGAACCAATCTGGGCTAAACTCCCTTTAATTCCCTGCACTATTGGTGGGGGTTTACCGTACAAAACCTCGAAAGGGGAAAATCCTGTTGACTTTACAGGAGCTGAGCGTATTCTGAGTAAAGCTACTGGGAGCACTTGGGGCCACTTCAGGCGAGTCTCCTGACAAAGCTTAGACATTTGGGCTTTTAAGGTACGATTCATTTGCTCAACTTTCCCTGAACTCTGAGGTCTGCATGCAGTGTGAAGTTTCCACTGTATCTGTAGGGCTTTTGCTAACTGCTGAGTTATCTGAGAAACAAATGAGGGCCCATTGTCTGACCCTATTACTGCTGGAATTCCAAATCTAGGAACAATCTCTCTCAGTAAAGCTTTGGTGACTTCTCGGGCTTTCTCAGTTTTGGTTGGGAAGGCTTCTACCCACCCAGAGAAAGTACAAACTAATACTAATAAGTAGCGGTATCCATTTGCTTTTGGCATTTCAGTAAAGTCAATTTGCAGGTGGTGCATGGGGGTTACACCTCCTGACTGAACTCGGGGTGGTGGTGTGGGACCTTGCTTGGCATTATTTTTGGCACAAATTAGACACTGGCGTGCCACTGAAGCTGATAGGGCTGCTAACATGGTAATGCAGAAATGTGGTCTGAGTGCTTTTTCCATAGCACTTTTTCCATAGTGGGTGGCTTCGTGGAAGGCTTTGACAAAGGCTGGACCTAACAATTCGGGAATTACTATTCGTCCTGGGGGTTGACTGCCCTCTGCTGGTGGCAGCTCAATCCACCCATCTTTCAGTACTCCATCTTCCTTATTACAGTAGTAATCTAATTCTTTGGTGGTATATCGTGGTATCCATAAGTTCAAGGGTACTGGAAACAATGCTGCCTGCATCGGCATGGCTTGTGGCGAAATTTGTCCTGTCGTGCTGAGGCATCTGCAAACCTATTTCCTCGAGCAACTTCTCCTTTTCCTGCTTGGTGTCCTCTGCAATGCATGACAGCTACACGAGTTGGGGCCCATACTGCATCAAGTAACATCAGTATCTCTGGGGCATACTTGACTGATTTTCCTCCGGACGTGATGAGCCCTCGTTCTTTATAGAGAGCTCCATGAGCATGTAGGGTAGTGAAGGCATACTTAGAGTCTGTATATACATTTAACACAAGTTTTGCACCTAGCAGTAGTGCTCGAGTAAGTGCTATTAATTCTGCTTTCTGGGCTGATGTGCCTGAGGCTAGAGCTGATGACTCAACAACTTCATGTTGAGTGACTACTGCATATCCGGCGCAGCGTCGTCCATTGATGATGAGACTGCTTCCATCTACGTAATAAATTTGGTCAGAATTGTCTATGGGCACATCTGTCAGGTCAGGTCGGCTTGAGAATACAGTGTCCATGACTTCTATACAGTCATGTTCTGGGAGTTCTTCACTAATAGGTATCAATGTGGCTGGATTCAAGGCATGGCTCACTTCCAGTTGTATCTGTGGGTTTTCACATAACATGCTCTGATATTTCAACATTCGGGAATTGGTGAGCCAATGATTTGCTTTCTGTTCCATAAGGGCAAGGACTGCATGTGGCACAGTGACTCGTAGATTCTATCCTAGTGTGAGCTTATCTGCTTCACTCACTAACAATGCTGTAGCTGCAACTGCTCTCAGGCAAGGTGGCCATCCTTTGGCCACAGTGTCCAATTGTTTCGATAGGTATGCTACAGGTCGCTCCCAATTTCCCAATTTCTGAGTCAACATGCCTAAGGCATTTCCTTGTGCTTCATGTACAAACAAGTGGAAAGGCTTGTGAACATCTGGTAGTCCAAGTGCTGGTGATGACATCAATTCTTCCTTTAACGTCTTGAAGGCTGTATCCTGCTCAGGTCCCCACTCAAGTGGCGACTTTTCTTCTCCTTTTGTGGCTTCATACAGTGGTTTGGCGATTTGAGCAAAGTTGGGAATCCAGATTCGGCAATATCCTGCTGCTCCCAGAAAGGCTCTGACTTGCTTTCTGGTAGTTGGGGTTGGAATTCTGCATACTGCTTCTTTTCTTTCTCTGCCTAACTTTCGGCTTCCTTTGGTTATGCAAAAGCCCAAGTATTTCACTTATTTTTGGCATAGTTGTGCTTTTGCTCTGGAAACTTTGTATCCAGCTTCATCTAGTAGCTGCAAGAGGTCTTTGGTGGCTTGTATACACTCATTTTCTGATACAGCAGCTATCAGCAGATCGTCCACGTATTGGAGAAGCACTCTCTTCCCCGGGGCCACTGGATAGCTTGAAAGGTCTTGATTCAGTGCAGCACTAAAGATGGTAGGCGAATTCTTGAATCCTTGGGGTAGTCGTGTCCAAGTAAGTTGGCCCCCTCTTCCAGAGATAGGGTCCTGCCATTCAAATGCAAATAATATCTGACTTATGGGGGCTAATCTTATGCAAAAGAATGCATCTTTTAAATCCAGAACAGTAAAGTGGGTAGCTTCAGCAGGTATCAGTCCTAGAAGTGTGTACGGATTTGGTACAACTGGATGTATGGTCTCAACTGCTTCATTCACTCTTCTTAGATCTTGCACTGGGCGATAGTCATCTGTTCCAGGCTTTTTCACTGGCAGAAGTGGAGTGTTCCATGGGGATTAACATACTTTTAGTAGGCCATGTTCTAGTAATCTTAGCAAGTGGCGGTGGATGCCTTCAATTGCAGCTCTTGGGAGAGGATACTGCTTGACATGTACTGGTGTAGCACTAGGCTTGAGGGTTATAATTATTGGAGCTATATGTTTGGCTAGGCCTGGAGGACTGCCTTCTGCCCATACTCCAGGTGGCGCATCAATGCTTTTCAAAGTTTGTTCAAAATAGGTGTCTTGGGCAGATTCATCAATGTAATATCTCCATTCTTCTTCTCGGGGAACTGTAAGCAGCATTATTCCTGCTGGCCTGGCTTGAGAATTTACTGTCATTTGCATTTCTCCTTTTTCTGTCTTGGGCAGATTCATCAATGTAATATCTCCATTCTTCTTCTCGGGGAACTGTAAGCAGCATTATTCCTGCTGGCCTGGCTTGAGAATTTACTGTCATTTGCATTTCTCCTTTTTCAGTAAAGGATATTTGGGCTTGTAGCTTGGCTAGCATATCTCATCCCAGTAGTGGCACTGGACATTCAGGCATGTAAAGGAATTGATGAGTTATTTGTTGTCCTCCTAGACTGCATATGCGATTCTGAAGAAAAGGTTTTGTAGCTTTGGCACCAGTTGCTCCTACAATGGTGACTGCTTTTGTAGAAAATGGGGCTATCTTTTTGTCTACTACTGAATGTTCTGCTCCAGTATCAACCATAAAGTTCATAACTTGGTCTCCTATTTGTATTCCGACCATAGGCTCCTGGAGACCTAAAGCATATTCGGAGCCCGGTCCGTCCTAATCCACGTCATCTTCATCATGGGCTGTCGCAGCCAATGCTTGTACGGCTTCTCCTCTTTCTCGCTGGTATTGCTCTCGATTGGCTCCTCCGCGGTTTCGGGGACGGCCTCGTCTTTCTTCTCTCCATTGATGATTGTTTTCGTCATCTTGGTGGGCGTCTTCGAGTTGCGGGCATGCATCTCTCCAATGTCCTTCCTCCCTGCAGTAGGCACATTGGTTTATGCTTAGCTGGGGCTGGCTTCCGCCTCGGCCCCGCCCCCTTCCTCTGCTCCGTCGACTAGGGATACCTCCCCTTTTCTGTTCAACTATGGCCGCAGCCAAAAAATCAGCTTTCTTCTTCATCTTTCGATCACATTCTCTCTGCCTTTCATTATCATGATTCACATACACTTTATGAGCGACTTCCAATAACTGAGTTGCATTCATGCCCGCAAACCCTTCTAATTTCTGTAATTTACGTCTAATGTCTGGTTGAGACTGATTTACAAAAGCAGAATTCACCATGCATAAACTTCCTGGTGCATCGGGATCATAGGGAATATACATTCTATATGCTTCAGTTAATCTTTCATAAAACACTGCTGGGCTCTCATCTATACCTTGGGTAACTTCAGTAACTTTGGAAAGGTTCATAGCTTTCTGGCCCCCCCTTTTCAGGCCTTGTATAAAGCCTTGGCGAAAACGGGCTAGGGCTCTGGATCCTCTTTCTGTATTTGGATCCCATCGGGGGTCTTCATTCGGGAATTCTCTCTGGGCCGCTTCCCGATTATCTATTCTTTCCTCCCCCCTTTCTCCTGGAGCTACAGGGTTATCTGCCAGCCAGTCTATAGCTGCTTTTCTAATTTGTGTCCGCTCCTCTGTAGTAAATAAGGTGGACAGAAGCTGGCGGCAATCTGCCCATGTTGGTTGGTGAGTTTCCATAATAGTATTCACTAATTCTGTAAGCTCTTGGGGTTTATTGGTATAGGAGGCATAATGTGTCCTCCAATTTAACAAATCAGTGGTAGAGAAGGGGACATACACATAGCTTAGGGGTCCCGCCACCACCTCATTATCTTCATTTCTTACGGGTATTCCCGGGACTTGCCGTAAAGGCATCATCTTGGCAGTAGATGTCTTTTGGGATCTGAGAGATATTTTCGTAACTTTCCTGTCAGGGGTTATTTTCTTCTTCTCTACGTGCTTTCCTTTAGATTTACTTTTTACTAGCGAGCTAACACTGGCAGCCGCTTTTACACTGTCAGTATCACTCGGGGAATTTTCAGTTTCTTCCTTCTCTGTTTCTGTATCTGATTCTCCTTTTTCTGTCTCGGTAGAATCATCTTCTTCAATTAAAGGGAGCTCATCTACCTGCTCTTCGGGTGATGGCTCAGGGGTTGGGTCCCGTTCCCGCTGTCTCCGGGGCAGGGCACGGGGCTGCTCTCACTGGGCGCGGGGTTTGGGGCTGTCGGGTAATCACTTCTGGGGAATCAGGATCTACCAGGATGGGCTTCTTCCTGGATTTCTCACCTTTCCCTTTCTTTCTAGGCTGTTCTATTTTCTGACTATAATCTGTCTTTGCTAACATTATTCTGCACTGCTCTTCATAACAGCGCTTCGCCCAAGGGGGCGGATCTTCACAAATACTTAACCAGGAATCTATATAGGGGTACTGATCGGGGTGCGCTATTCGCACTCTATGGTGAACTAACTGAATAATTCCTACATTAAAGGTTCCCTCTCGAGGCCAGGTAGGGTCTAGATCGGGCCACTCCCTAGTACACAAAATCTGTAAACGGGCTGCAGTCATTTTAATACCATAATCTCCGGAATATCCTTCTTTAAAATGTGCGATCATACATTCTAATGGAGTGTTCCTAGTAGACCCCGCCCCTCCCATTTCGATGTGTGCGCACAACAACAGACAAAAGGGACAAGGAGGGCGGACCGTGGGTAAAGGGTCCACACGGCCCTAGAAACGTATAAGGGAAACAAATAACAAGACAAGACGACAATCGCTTCCCCATTTTTACGACCTGAACGTGGTCGCCCGGTCAGGAACTGCGTTACTCAGGGGTCCGCCTTCGCTTGGTCCATGCTGCCAGACCTCTCATTCACACTCCATTCACACAATCATGCTAGCAACGTATCCCAGAATGCATTCATTTCTGTCTATTCTGACTAGTCTCATGCAAGTTCCAAATGCTAGAAGACGGGGGTTTCACCCTGCTTTACTTACGCAGGGGTAGTCGGCCCGTCTTTGAGAGGTGATCAAGCTCTCTTTCATGCGAGTGCTAAATTCATGCCAAGTTCATGCAAGATTGGCAGTACTGCTCTTTCTTATCTGTCTAGACACATGCTAAAATCAAAACTCTACTCACCGGATCCGGTCCTCAAAGTTCCCAAGCAAGCGCATGAGTTGGACCTTGGACTCCCCTCACTCGGGTTCGAGGTGTTGGCTCCAGCCGGGCCCGGCACCCGCCGAGGTCCGACTAGCTCCCTCCGATGCAAGGGACCGGTGGCGCCAGGGAGCGAGCCCCCGTCAGAAGGGCGCGATCCCGGCAGGACCAAACCTGTAGAGGCGGAAAGTCGTGGTATATTGCCCTATATACCCTCTAATACCACACCTTCCCGGCCAACGCATCAAGAATATGTAGCAGCAGAGCGCAGACAAACCAATGATACCAGGAGTCTGTTCAGAAGGTCCAAATCATTTATTTGTGCACAAGACTCAAGCAGAATCAAATTCAAAATGGCTGAGCATTGTTCTCTGGCAAAACAACAACTTTTATAGACTTTTGCTCCATTCTAGGTATAGAAAAACATTTCATTGGTCCCGGTAACCTCCCGTACCCCTTCTATTGGTCCCGGTACTGATATGATTATCCAATTATGTACTTGGAGTGGGCTCAGCACCTGCTCACCCCCCTTCTAGTCCCAATTACAATGGCCAGTTTACCAACTTGTTACTTTCCTACTTCCAAGGCCATTGGGCTAGTTCAGGGGTCGGCAACCCGCGGCTCCGGAGCCGCATGCGGCTCTTTCTCACCTTTGCCGCGGCTCCGGAGCACACTGCCCGCTTTAAACGTCGCGTTATGGGCTCCCTCCATATCAGCTCCCTCCCTTCTTCTGCAGCCGCGGTTCCCTGTCTCTTAGGGAACCGCGGCTGTGCTTTTAAAATCATCTCGGAGCCCTTCCTGTCTTGACGGGCTCCGTGCAGCATTGTCCCGCCTCTAAAGGAAGTTTTGGAGGCGGGACAATGCTGCACGGAGCCCGTCAAGACAGGAAGGGCTCCGAGATGATTTTAAAAGCACAGCCGCGGTTCCGTAAGAGGCAGGGAGCCGCGGCTGCCGCTGACGGGAGGGAGGTGACATGGCGGGAGGGAGCAGATTTGAATGGTGGGATGGAGGGGGCTGACTTGGAGGGAGGGAGCAGATATGAATGATTGGATGGATGGATGGATGGAGGGGGGGGGCTGACATGGAGGGAGGGAGCAGATATGAATGGATGGAGGGAGGGGGCATACATGGAGGGAGGGGGGCTGACATGAAGGGAGGGAGCTGATATGAATGGATGGAGGGAGGGGGGCTGACATGGAGGGAGGGGGCTGACATGGAGGGAGGGAGCAGATATGAATGGATGGAGGGAGGGGGGCTGACATGGAGGGAGGGGGGCTGACATGGATCGAGGGGGGCTGACATGGAGGGATGGAGGTGGCTGACATGGAGGGAGGGAGCAGATATGAATGAATGGAGGGAGGGGGGCTGACATGGAGGGATGGAGGGGGCTGACATGGAGGGAGGGAGGGAGCAGATATAAATGGATGGAGGGAGGGGGGCTGACATGGAGGGATGGAGGGGGCTGACATGGAGGGATGGAGGGGGCTGACATGGAGGGAGGGGGGCTGACATGGAGGGAGGGAGCAGATATGAATGGATGGAGGGAGGGGGGCTGACATGGAGGGATGGATCGAGGGGGGCTGACATGGAGGGATGGAGGGGGCTGACATGGAGGGAGGGAGCAGATATGAATGAATGGAGGGAGGGGGGCTGACATGGAGGGATGGAGGGGGCTGACATGGAGGGAGGGGGGCTGACATGGAGGGATGGATCGAGGGGGGCTGACATGGAGGGATGGAGGGGGCTGACATGGAGGGAGGGAGCAGATATGCATGGCGGGAGGGAGGGGGGCTGACATGGAGGGATGGGGGCTGACATGGAGGGAGGGAGCTGATATGAATGGATGGAGGGAGGGAGGGAGGGGGGCTGACATGGAGGGATGGAGGGGGCTGACATGGAGGGAGGGAGCAGATATGAATGGATGGAGGGAGGGGGGCTGACATGGAGGGATGGAGGGGGCTGACATGGAGGGAGGGGGGCTGACATGGAGGGAGGGAGCTGATATGGATGGATGGATGGAGGGAGGGGGGCTGACATGGAGGGATGGAGCAGATCTAGATGGAGTGAGGGGAGCTGACATGGAGGGATGGAGGGGGCTGACATGGAGGGATGGAGGGGGCTGACATGGAGGGATTGGGGAGGCGGGCTGACATGGAGGGAGGGAGCTGATATGGATGGAGGGAGGGAGGGAGGGGGCTGACATGGAGGGATGGAGCACTGGTAATGGGGTTGAGGGGACGAGCACTGGAAATGAGCTGATTAGGGGAGGCTAGGACTGGTAATGAGCTGATGGGGGGTAGGACTGGTATTGGGCTGATTAGGGGAGGCTAGCACTGGTAATGGGGTTGAGGGGGGATTAGCACTGGAAGCGAGCTGATTGGGGGGCTTTGACTGGGCATGGGCTGATTGTGGGGAGGGGAGGATAGAGCTGCTGGCCCTGGAAGATAACTGGGGGCTAAGGCTACAAATGGGCTGATATGAGGGTATGGGAGAATGGAACTGGATCTGAGAGGGGCTGCCATGGTATTTGTACTAGAAGGGACTGGTCAGTGGGGAAGGAGGGGGACTGGAAGGAAATGGACACCAGTGGCAATCATGGGAATGCAAGTTGACATTGGAAGGTACTGGGAGTGAGGACTGGAAAGGGGCTGATATTGGGGAGGGTTACTGGGACTGGAAATAGGCTGATGGAAAGAAGTGAAGAAAACGAAAGAAGAGATAAGAACTGGCAGATGGACCATAGACCACAGAAAGAGAGCTAAGAGAAGACAGGAAAGCAGAAGCCTCAGATCGGGACCAGCATGATCAAAGAATAAATTGGTCAGACAACAAAGGTAGAAAAAATAATTTTATTTCATATTAGTGATTTGACTACAAAATCATCATAATTTTGAAATCAAATATTGTTACTTCTTGTTGTTATATTTTCTGGCGTATTGTTTTTGGTGTGCGAAGGAAGAGGGGTAGTCTTATACGGCGAGTATAGGCCAAACACCTATATTTTAACAGGAAAAGTAGGGGGTCGTATATAGCATTAAGGTAAGAAACAATATATGCAGTGTTAGATTTGTTTTAAATGTCGCAATGGTTTTGCGGCTCCCAGTTTTTTTTTTTCCCTTCGGAAACGGGTCCAAGTGGCTCTTTATGTCTTAAAGGTTGCAGACCCCTGGGCTAGTTAGTACGTGTAGGGAAGCAGGGCTCTGTAGCCTTTCTGTCAGCAGTTTTAATTAAATCCCTTACAGCTGTATTTTCTTATCAGTGGCTTTCAAACATATTTTTCTGTATTTTTCCAACTTTCAGTTCTGCTTGTCTAAGCTAATTCAATACTTTTACTGAGTTCTAATTCTACAATAGCAGCATGTTGGGGGATGTGCAATTCCTTTTAGCCTCTCCACAGACTTCATTTACAGGTCAAGCTAGTTAGGCCTGCTTGCTTATGTCAGACATTGTGGATCACAGGCCTTCACCTGCCACACCACCATGGAGTGATAACAGAGACATTATAATATCCTTGGCTTTATTCTCCTTTCCTTATGATTCCTAGTATTTGATTTGCTTTAAGGCCGCTTTTGCACAATGGTCAGTTTCAATGTATTATCCACAATGAAGCCTAGATCCTTTTCCTGGGTGGTGATTCCTAATATGGAATCTTGAATCGTGTAACTGTAGTTTAGGTTGTTCTTCTCTAAGTGCATAGCTGCACCTGTCCACATTAAATTTCATCTGCAATTTGGATGCCCAGTTTCCAAATTTCTCGAGATCCTCTTACAATTTTTCACAGTCCTCTTATGATTTACCAACTTTGAATAATTTTGTATCATCTGCAGATTTGATCTCCTCATTTGTTGTTCCCATTTCATGGTCATTTATGAACGTTTTAAAAAGCAGCGGGCCCAGCACAGATCCCTCGGGTACTCCACTATTCAGCTTTCTCCATTGAGAAAATTGGCCATTTAGCTCTACTCTCTATTTTCTTTCTTTTAACCATTTTCCAATCCACAATAGTGTACTGCCTTCTATTCCATGACTTTTTAATTTCCTCAAGAGTCTCTCATTTTCCTAATACCTTTTGCTATGCCAAAAAGTATGTAGGCGAATAAAAAAACAGTTTCTTTAGCTGCTCTGCTGCTTCACATTTCTGCTTGCAAAATAGCAGGCCAGGGCATGTATGTGGCATCAGATAGATGTCTGTTCTGAAATACCATCACAGGTACTACTACTACTACTGAACATTTGTATAGCGCTACAAGACGAATGCAGCGCTGCACAGACACATGTAAAAAGACGTGCTCCAGACTGATGCAAGATTGTAAGCTCTGATGAGCAGGGACTGCCTTTTTACATGTGTCTGTGCAGCGCTGCATTCGTCTTGTAGCGCTATACAAATGTTCTCTTTATCATTTTGGTCACGCTTCTCATTCTACTGTATCCTTTTAAGATATGGTGACCAGAATTGTACACAGTATTTAAGGTGCAGTCGTATAATGCAATGATATAGAGGAATTATAATAGCCTTGATTTTATTCTCCATTCCCTTTCTTATGATTCCTAGAATTGTATTTGCTTTCATGGTCGCTGCTGTACATTGCGCAAATGGTTTCATCATATTATTCATGGTGACACCTAGATCCTTTTCCTGGGTGGTGATTCCTAATGTGTAACCTTTCATTGTGTGATTGTAGTTTGGGTTGTTTTTTTCCCTAAGTGTATAGCTTTGCACTTATCCACATTAATCTGCCATTTGGATGCAAAGTCTCCCAGATTCTCAAGGTCCTCTTGCAAGTTTTCACAATTCTCTTGTGTTTTAACATCTCTGAATAATTTTGTGTCATCTGCAAATTTAATCATCTCACTCGTTGTTTTCTCTTTGTCTTTTCTGAAGAAATTATAGTCCAGGATATTCACATTTCAATGCTGGTTTCTTTTACACCAAAGTTAAGTGATTGCAACCAAATCTACTGTAAATTTGTCTTCACTATAGTGGTTAGAGCAATGGGCTGGGAACGAGGGAAATGTTACTTGTTCCACTGATGCTTCTTGAGACCTGAACAAGTCAGTTGATCCTTCATTCTTAACCCAGTCCTCAGGACATACCTAGCTAGTCAAAATTCATATCCTGAAAACCTGCCTGGCTAGGTGTGTCTTGAGTACCGGGTTTGAGAACCCCCACCTTTAGCAGAGTTGCCAAGTTACTCAGTTCCAGGAGTGAGATTTTAAGCCAGTGCTGGATTTCTGACAATCTCATTCTGATATGTTATGGGACCTGCAGCACTGATTCTAATAGGTAAAATCAGGGACTACAAATATCATGCTGCATTCAATACAAATTTAAAATCAGAACTGGCATAAATTCTCACTCTTGGAATTGGATAACTTGGCAACTCTGCTTTAGGAATACATTTAGGGCTAGATTTGCTAATATGGTTTAATGCATTAATATTGTACTTCACCTTGCTTAAATGCAATTTAATGCAACCCCATTATTTTCAGTGGGGCCTTCTAAGTTGCATTAAATGCAAACTGATGCTCATGAATGCATTAGCACAGGTTAGAAAATCTGGATTTTAGATTTTAAGTTCTCTGAGAAAGGAAAATGTACCTTCTGTTCTTATTTATTTATTTATTTAGCATACATTTGTATACCGCTACTTCCAGCGATCAGGAGCGGATTTGATTACATGACGGAGCTGTCTGATCAGGACAGAACAAATTGCAATATATACAAAGTGATTTACAGGATAAGCACGACACACAGTAGTTAGGTAACTTGATTTCCCTTCCATAAGATGGAAGGAGATTAATTACTTCTCCAGGACCAAGCAGGAAGTCAATCCTCACATATGGGTGACGTCGGCGCCGACGGAGCCCTCGCGGAGCAATTTCCCCAGCTTTCAAAGAAAGCCTTTGGGAATTGCAGCGCGCATGCGCGGTCCCCTTCCCGCCCAAAGGTGCCATCTTGCTCAGTCTTCTTTTTTCCGCGGAGCTCTACAGACGCTGTTTGTGATCGCCGCAAAAAAAGTTGATTTTATTTCTTATTCTTTTCTCGGTTCGACGCCGGATCCTTTTCCCGCCCGGACCCGCTACGCCGGTATCGGATCCGTTCTTTATTTTTCGGTTTTTTGTCCTTCGTGACAAGCGTTCGCGCCATTTTTTCTTTTTCACTGGCAGCCCTGTCTTTTGACCTCGCAGGGGCCCTTTTTCCCCCGATGGCTGCCAGCGGGTTTAAAAAGTGTGATCGGTGTAAGAAACTTATGTCTCTTACCGACACACACGACTGCTGCCTCCGCTGCCTCGGACCCGATCATGACCCGATGTCTGTGGTCCGTGTGGCAAGATGTCCTCAAAAGCGTTGAGGAGTCGGCAGCATCAAAGAGAACGAATCTTCTCTGACTCCGCGTCCGGCCGGGCCCGGACCTCGTCAGAGGCTTCGACGTCCCGGGACTCCGGTCCTGAGCATCGTCGGTGTTCCTCTGAGCGGGGGTCTTCTGCCCGGGAACATCATAGGAAGAAGAAACCCGCGAGGGCGATGTCGGTAGACGCTCCTGGTTCCTCGAGGGCCAGGTCACATAGCCTCGATAGCAGTCCCGGGTCCTCGGAGTCGGAGAGGCCTTCGAAACATCCTCGTCTCGAGATGGAGTCTCCTGGACACGTGAGTACTGTAGTCCTCGTGGACTCACCTCCGAAGGAGCCGACGTCGGGCCTGACGCTGTTGGGGCCCGAGTCGGGGGCTGCTGGGTCTCCTGAGCTCGGACTCAGGTTGACGGCCTTGGAGAGCAGTTTGGCTGCCTTCATGGACCAGCAGCAGGCATTGATCGCTGGCCTCGCCGGTGCATCTGCCCCGGCCACAGGGACGTCGACGTCCAAGTCGACCCCGGAGACCGAGCCGATCCTCGAGTCCATGCGAGCTTGAGTCGATCCTCGGTCGCGGTCTCCCTCGGCCTCCCGTTCGGGACCGAGGTCGTCGACGCCGACACCCTCGGCGTCGGGGCGGAGGGAATCGGTGCCCGCCCGACCGGAGCTGCTCGATTCCTCCTCCGAGGAGTCAGACTGGGAAACGGAGGACGAAGAGTCACCTGGTACTTTTCGGACTCGGTGCGTCCCATCGGACTCACCCGAGTCCGAACCTCGGAGACGGTCCCCCCCGGAGGACACCCGGTTCTCGGACTTCGTGCGGGATATGGCCAAGGCCTTGGCATTCCCCGCGGATCCCAAGGAGGAGCCTCGAGCCGAAAAGCTCGATGACCTCCAGTATGACTCTCCCCCGAAGGAGGCCTTTACTGTACCGGTTCCTACGATGCTGGAGCGACTTCTCTTCCGCATGTGGGAGAGCCCGGCGTTGGCGCCGGTGTTAAGCAAGCGGGTCGATTCCATTTATCGAGTCCGCAAGAGCCCCGGGTTCCAAAAGGCACAACTACCGCACCATTCCATGGTGGTGGAATCGGCCATGCATCGACTCAAGAGTCAGAAGATGCACTCCTCGGTGCCTCCCGGCCGGGAGGCCCGGAACCTGGATGCCCTCGGTAGGAAGTGCTTCCAGGGCTCTATGCTTGCTTGTCGAGTCCAGACCTACCAGCTCTATATGGGCATGTATCTCCGAGACCTGGCAAAAGAAATTGCCGGGTTCTCTGCTGGTCTCTCCGAGGAACCTTTGCAGAGGTTTCAAGGCTTGTCCACTGGTATTCGAGAGTGCTCGAAGTTTATCTCTCAAGCAGCCTACGATGGCTTCGAAGCATCGGCTCGAGTAGCCGGAGCCGGCATCGGTACCCGCCGACAGGCTTGGCTTCAGTCATCCGACCTCGAGCCATGGGTACAGGACAAGTTGGTCGATGTCCCCTGCAGAGGTGAAAACCTCTTTGGCAAGCCCATGGCTGAAAAGGCTGCACAGATCGAGACCGAGACTCTGACCAGGACTAGGCTGTCCAGAAAAACCTCTGCCCCTTCTCAGAAGAAGAGCTCGGGGAAAAAGCCCTTTTACCCGAGGAAGGCGGCTGCCTATAAACACTACCCTCATTATCAGGCCTCAGCAGCTCCCCAACAGGGTCAGCAGGCCAAGGGACAAGGTAATGGGTCCCGTAGGCAGCAGGCCCCTAAGCCCACAACACCAGCCCCTGCTCAGCAGGGTGGGGGTTTTTGACTCCATCAGCATAGCCTCTTCCCCTCCACTGGTTTCTCTCAGCACAGGAGGCCGGCTGGTCCACTTTGCCCACAGGTGGTCAGCCATCACATCAGATACCTGGGTGCTTCATATAGTTCAAAAAGGTTATCTTCTACACTTTCACCAGGTACCTCCCTCCTACTTTCCAGGGGAGCCTCCAAGACTCCCTCTGCACAGGGACTTACTCCTTCAGGAGTTAGCAAGTCTTCTTCAGGAACAGGCTGTGGAACGGTGCCCCACCACCTGAGGGGTCAAGGCTTTTATTCCAGGTACTTTCTGATACCAAAACGAACAGGAGGCCTCAGACCCATCCTGGACTTGCGAAACCTCAACAAGTTCCTGGCAAGGGAAAAGTTCAAGATGCTTACCCTTGGAATCCTGCTGCCCTACCTCCAACAGGGAGACTGGCTATGCTCCTTAGATCTGAATGATGCCTATACTCACATCCTTATTCATCCAGATCACAGACAATATCTCAGGTTTGTTGTGGGAGGAAATCATTACCAGTACAGAGTACTGCCCTTTGGCCTATCCTCCGCCCCCAGGGGTGTTCACCAAATGCCTAGCAGTGGTGGCGGCCTATCTAAGACTTCAAGGCCTTTTTGTGTTCCCATACCTGGACGACTGGCTCATCAGGGCCCAGTCTTCCCAAGAGGCCACTCAGGCCACTCATCGCACTGTGACTCTGCTCCAGCACTTGGGCTTTGTCATAAACTTCGCAAAGTCCACTTTGCTCCCCTCTCAAAATCTAGAATTCATCGGCGCAAGGTTGAGCACACTTCAGGCGCGAGCCTTCCTGCCTCTAGACAGAGCACACAGGCTCATGGATCTCGCCAGCCACTTTCACAGCAATTCCCTGGTCTCTGCCAGGCAATTTCTGAGACTGCTCGGCCATATGGCTTCCACGGTCCATGTGACCACCAATGCACGCCTGAACACGCGACCTGCTCAGTAGTGCCTTCTCACTCAATGGCATCAGGCCATGGGGAGCTTGGCGGACTCAGTACAGGTATCCGACCTGCTGGTCTCTTCTCTGCGGTGGTGGCTTCATCTGCCAAACCTGCTGCTGGGAGTGGATTTTCAATCTCCTCAGCCTTCTCAGGTGCTAACAACCGATGCTTCTCTCCTGGGTTGGGGAGCACATTGCCAAGGGACATGTACTCAAGGCCTCTGGACTCCTTGGGAGTCTGCTCAGCAGATAAACTTCCTGGAGCTCAGAGCCTTCCGCCTAGCTCTGAGAGCCTTCTCCCACCTCACTTCTCACCAGTCTGTGCTGGTCCAGACGGACAATCAAGTTGCAATGTTCTACGTGAACAAACAAGGTGGAACAGGCTCCTTCCTTCTCTGTCAGGAGGCACAAAAACTGCTCTTGGGCCGTCCACCACGGCATCCTCCTCAAAGCTGCCTATCTCCCAGGTCAGGAAAATTACCTGGCAGACAAGCTAAGCAGGATCCTCCTACCACACGAGTGGAGATTGGATCCATTGGTGGTTCAGCGGATCTTTCTCAAGTGGGGCCACCCCACCATGGATCTGTTTGCCAGTCCTCTGAACCGGCAACTTCCCAGATTCTGCTCTCGACAACCGCATCCTCTCAGAGTAGCGGCGGATGCTTTTCTGATTCCATGGTCCACAGGCCTCTTGTATGCCTTTTCTCCCATGCCACTGGTGTCTCGCACGCTCTTCAAGGTTCTCAGAGACAGAGCCTCAATGATCCTAGTGGCTCCCCGGTGTCAGAGACAGCCCTGGTTCCCGCTTCTGATGCAGCTGGCGGTGGACACTCCTCTTCCTCTGGGGTTTAAACCCGATCTCCTGTCACAGGATCAGGGGACTCTCCTACACCCCAACCTCCGGTCCCTTCATCTGATGGCCTGGCTGCTGAAAGGGTAGTCCTTGCTCCCCTTCTACTGCCTCGGGAGGTGGAAGAGGTCGTCTTGGCCTCCAGGCGGCCCTCCACCCGGACGTCCTACGCTCTTAAGTGGCGTCGGTTCTCCGTGTGGTGTGCTCAGCAGTCTGAGAATCCCTTCTCCTGCTTGGTGGCAGTGGTCTTGCAATATTTGCTTTACCTCTCCAATCTGGGCCTTAAGTCCAACTCTGTCAGGGTCCACCTCGGTGCTCTCTCTGTGCATCACGCACCGGTGGATGGCAGGCCTCTTTCCAACCACCCTTTGGTGGCTCGTTTTCTCCGAAGCCTCCTTCTCCTTAAGCCTCCTTTGCGCCCACCAGCCCCTGAATGGGATCTGAATGTGGTCTTGCAGCGGATTACCTGTCCGCCCTTTGAACCTATGGCTACCTGCCCTCTTCGTTTTCTTTCCTTGAAAACCTTGTTCTTGGTAGCCCTTACCTCTGCTAGGCGCGTTAGTGAACTGCAGGCCCTAGTGTCTGATCCTCCTTACACTAGGTTCTACAGGAATAGGGTAGTCTTACGGACTCACCCTAAGTTTCTTCCAAAAGTGGTATCTCCTTTTCATCTCAACCAGGAGGTGGTTCTTCCAACCTTCTTTCCCAGGCCGCACACCAGCCGGGCTGAAATGGTCCTGCATACCCTGGACTGTAGGAGGGCCTTGTCCTTCTACCTTGACCATACGCGAGAGCATAGAAGGGCTGTTCAGCTCTTCGTTTCTTTTGTCCCCAATAAGTTGGGGCTCCCTGTCTCCAAGCGTACTTTGTCCATATGGGTTGCTGAGTGTATCGCTTGGGCTTATGGGGCGGCCGGCCTCTCGTTGGAGGGTCGAGTCACGGCTCATCGTGTTAGGGCGAAGGTTGCGTCAGTGGCTCATCTCCGCTCTGTTCCGTTGGCAGACATCTGCCGGGCCGCTACTTGGTCTTCAAGCCAGACCTTTGCGGCCCATTACTGCCTGGAGAGGGAGTCCCGCAGGGACAGTGCTTTCGGTCAGGCAGTCCTCCATAATCTCTTTGAGGTTTAGGCAACTCCTACCCTCCGGCCCTGGTGTTGGGCTACCGGTCGGGGGCGTTTTCAGAGAAGATTCCTTCCTTCTGTGCTACTGAGCTAGAGGGAGCTCATTTTTCCACTTGAGGTCTCCGGTAGCCTTAAGCTAGGGAGTCCCATATGTGAGGACTGACTTCCTGCTTGGTCCTGGAGAAAGAGTAGTTACTCACCTGTAACAGGTGTTCTCCAGGAGCAGCAGGAATCAGTCCTCACAACCCTCCCTCCTCCCCTTGGAGTTGCAGTCCTATCATTTCGTTTTTGCTAATTTTTTTGCTGTCTTTTAGCTATGTCATCAGACTGAGCAAGATGGCACCCTTGGGCGGGAAGGGGACCGCGCATGCGCGCTGCAATTCCCAAAGGCTTTTTTTGAAAGCTGGGGAAATTGCTCCGCGAGGGCTCCGTCGGCGCCGACGTCACCCATATGTGAGGACTGATTCCTGCTGCTCCTGGAGAACACCTGTTACAGGTGAGTAACTACTCTATATATACATTTTTACACATATGTACATCTTTATTTCTGTGGATGGCAAGAGTTAGTTCTTACTGTCTAGATCATGTTATAGTGAATCTGAAATAGGTGAGTTTTTTCCTAAAGTCCATCAGGTCGTTGTTAGAGCGTAGCTCAGGCGGGAGTTGGTTCCAGAGTGCGGGTGCTGTGTAGGAGTATGCTCTGTTACTTGTAGCGGTTTTGACACATCTAATACTTTTTGGCACGCATAGGGTATTTAAATTGGTGGTGGTTCTGCTTTTGTTAAGAGGTTGTGTGTTGATTAGGTTGGAGAGGAAAGATGGTGCTGTGTTATGGATGAGTTTGAATGTGGTTATTAGGGTTTTGTATTTTATGCGAGCTACAATGGGGAGCCAGTGTAGTTCGATTAACACTGGAGTGATGTGTTCAGCAAAACATTTTTTCATGATGATTCTAGCCGCGACGTTTTGGGCCATTTGGAGTATGTTTAGGGTTTTCTTTGGAAGGCCCTGTAAAATGGCGTTGCAGTAGTCGAAGTGAGGTGTGATGAGGGCTTGAGCTACTGTCCTGAAATCATTAGCTTCAATGATGCTCCGTAGTGGTTGCAGGACTCTGTTTGTGGAAAATAGCTCTGTTTACTATACGGAGGTGATTTTCCATCTTTATGTCGCTATCAAGCGTTACCCCTAGATATTTTATTTCTTTCTTCGTGTGGTAGGTATTATTGCACAGGGTGACTGTTGCAGGCGGGTTGAAATCCGGTTTTCTTGAGATGTACATCACTTCAGTCTTGAAACATAACTCATCTTGAGCTTTGGATTTGGAAGGCTGAGTAATTAAATCCAAATCAACAATTTTGTTAACAAGATTGCGTTTTTATAAGCAAAACTTTCCAAGATGTTGCTTTGCCTTCCTCTCAGTGTTCATTTTGTTCTTTTTTGGCATACTTTTTCAGTACTGTACTGTCTCACTGAGTTTTTGTAGTATGTCCTCTCAGAAAGTGAGAGGCTTATGTAAATATAGCTTTGTGGGGGTTTTTTTGGCTGGAGAGGGGAGTAGTAACTGTTCAAAACTCAGAGAGTGCTGACACTACAGCACTGCATACTCTTTCTTAATTGTTCACTAATGTTTTCTATAAACACTGTTTTTGCTTATAGGCTGTCGGCTACAGTTGTATTCCCAGCAACAAGGATGAAGATGGACTGGTGGCTTTAGTCTTCAATAAAAAAGAGATGGATATTCGAAACCAACAGCAGCAATTGGTAGAGTCACTGCACAAGATTTTGGGAAGTGTGCAAACTCTTTCTGTTAATGTGGAAGGTGTTAAAGCGATGCCAGATGACCAGTAAGTTAGTTGTATTGTACTTGCAATGCAATGTGTGTCTTCAATTCAATGCTGACTCCTGGCGACCCAGCAGCTCCTGGGTTTTCTTGGTAGTGTGACCAGAAGTAGATTTCCAGGCCTTTCTTTTGAGACAATGGAGGGTTAAGTGCCTTGCCCAAAGCCACAAGGAGTGCTAGTGAGAATCAAACCCTGGTCTCTTGGTTACCAAGCCAGTGCTCTACTTGTTTTAACTTTTAAGTTGCTCACAGTAATAAAAGTATCATCTACAGCATATAATACAGAATCAGCAAGATACAGAGCATAAGTAACATAGATTCTTCGGGAACAAGCAGGAAGTCAGTCCTCACATATGGGTGACATCGGCACTGACAGAACCCTCGTGTGGAGCAAATCCCCAGCTTTCAAAGAAAGCCTTTTGGAATTACATCACGCATGTGCGGTCCCCTTCCCGCCCAAGGGTGCCATCTTGCTTAGTCTCCTTTTTTCCGCGGAGCCCTCCGGACGTTGTCCCAGTGTCCCCTTGGAAAAAGTTTAAAAAGTTGAGAATTCTTTCTTTTCCTTACCGGATTGACACTGGTTCCTCTTCCCGCCTTTGGCTCGGTACACCGGTATTGAGTCTGGCTTGATTTTTCGGTTTTTGTTCTTTGTGACTAGCGTTCGCGCCCTTTTTCTTTTTCACTAGCAGCCCGGGTCTTCGACTTCGCAGGGGCCCTTTTTCCCCCGATGGCTGCCAGCGGGTTTAAAAAATGCGATCAGTGTACAAAGTTAATGTCTGTCACCGATACGCATAACTGCTGTCTCCGGTGTCCCAAGCCCGACCACAACCCAGCGGTCTGTGGTCCTAGTAGGAAGATGTCTAAGGCCCTGAGGAGCCGCCAGCAGCAGCACGATAGGATTTTCCTTGAGTCGGTGCCTTCGCGAGCCCAGACCTCGTCTGAGGCCTCTATGTCTCGGAGGGGGTTCACTCTGAGCCCGAGCTTCATAGGGGTTCCTTGGAGAGGGGGTCTCCCTCGCGGTAACACTGAAGGAAGAAGAAATCCTCGAAAGCGGCGGCATTGGATGGCTCCGAGCGACCCGGCCCCTTCAGGGGTCTGTTGCGGAGCCCCGAACGCCGGCCAGGATCCTTGGTGAAGGAGTGCCCGGCAAAGATTCCTCGCCGGGAGACAGATCAGCCGAGGCAGGTAACAACAGTCCTCATTGAGGACTCCCCCCGGCGTCGGGCCCTACTATGTTGGGACCCGACCCGGTGGCTGCGGAGCCTTCTGGACTCGAGTTCAGAATGGTGGCCTTGACGTGCAGTATGTCTGCCTTCATGGAGCAGCAGCGGGCGTTGATTGACGGTCTGTCCGGTTCTTCCGCCCCGACCACCGGGCCACTGACGTCGAAGTCGACCCCGGAGGCCGAGCCAATCCTCTAGGCCATTTGGGCTCAAGTTGATCCTCAGCCGACATCCCTCTTGGCCTCCCGTTTGGGATCTAGATCGTTGCCGCCGGACCTCCCATCGTCGGGGCGGTCGATGCCAGGGCCCTCGATGCCGGAGCCCATCAATTCCTCCTGAGAGGCATTGGGATGGGAAACGGAGGAGCAGGAGTCCCCAGACACCTGTCGGCACAGGGATGTCCCGTCCGGTTCCCCGGTGTCCGAACCTTGGAGAAGGTCCCCTCTGGAGGACACAAGGTTCTTGGACTTCATGGGGGATATGTCCAAGGCTTTGGCGTTCCCCACAGAGTCCGAGGAGGATCCTCGAGCCAACGAGCTCGAGATCCTGCAGTATGAGGCCCCCCCCCCTCGGGAGGCCCATACTGTACCCGTGCCTCTGATCCTGGGACGACTGATGCTCCGCATGTGGGAGACACCGGCGTCGTTGCCGGTGATCAGCAAACGGATCTACTCGATGTATCGAGTCCACCGGAGCCCTGGCTTTCAAAAGTCACAATTGCTGCACAATTCCATGGTTGTGGAATTGGCCATGCGCAGGCTGAAGAGCCAGAAGACACATTCTTCGGTGCCTCCCGGTAGGGAGGCCCACAAGTTGGATGCCCTCGGCAAAAAGAGCTTCCAGGGTTCAATGCTGACTTGTCGAATCCAGGCCTACCAACTGTACATGGGCATGTACCTGAGGGACCTGGTGAAGGAACTCGCCGGATTCTCGGCTGGTCTCTCCGAGGGGCCTTTGCAGCGCTTCAGGGGCCTGTCCACCGCCGTTCGTGAGTGCTCGAAGTTTGACTCGAGCAGTCTATAACGGGTTCGAGTTGGCGGCCCGGGTAGCTGCGGCGGGCATCGGTGCACGCCGCCAAGCATGGCTACAGTCGTCGGACCTCAAGCAATGGGTTCAGGACAAGTTGGTCGATGTCACATGCCAAGGAGAGAACCTCTTTGGCAAACCCATGACCGACAAGGCCGCGGAACTAGAGTCCGAGTACATGAAGAGGACACGGCTCTCCAAGAAGACCTCTGCCCCTTCTCGCAAGAAGGGCTCGGGTAAAAAGCCCTTTTACCCGAGGAAGGGTGCTGTTTACCGAAGCTACCCCCATTTTCAGGCCTCCCCGGCTCCCCATCAGGGGTAGCAGGCTAAGGGACAGGGGCATGGCCCGTATAAGCATAAAGCCCCCAAACCCCAAGCACCGGATCCGGCCCACCCTGGCAGTGGCTTTTGACTCTCGCAGCATGGCCTCTCTCTCCATAGGGGACAAGCAGTGCACAGGAGGCATGCTTACACTGTATGCCCACAGGTGAACAGCCTGGGTCCTTCAGATAGTCCAACAGGGCTATCTTCTTCATCTGGCCCAGATGCCCCCTCCTTACTTCCCGGGAGAGCCCCTCAGGTCTCCCCTTCATCGGGACCTTCTGCTGAAGGAGTTGGCGGGTCTTCTCAAGGATCAGGCGGTAGAACCAGTGCCCCATCACCTACAGGGCAAAGGCTTCTATTCCAGGTACTTTCTGGTACCAAAGAGAACAGGAGGCCTCAGGCCCATCCTCGACCTGCACAACTTAAACAAATTCCTGGTGAGGGAGAAGTTCAAGATGCTCTCCCTTGGAATATTGTTGCCCTTACCTTCGCCAGGGAGACTGGCTATACTCCTTAGACCTAAAGGATGCGTATACTCACATCCTGATACACCCAGACCACAGGCAATATCTATGATTTGTGGTGGGAGGCAATCACTACCAGTACAGGGTGCTCCCCTTTGGCCTGGCCTCTGCCCCCAGGGTATTCACAAAGTGCCTGGAGGTGGTGGCCGCCTTTCTCAGACTTCAAGGGGTCTTTGTCTTCCCCTATCTAGACGACTGGTTCATCAGAGGCACTTCAGCCACAGAGGTCCATCAGGCCACATCTCGCACCATCCCGGTGCTCCAGCAGCTAAGGTTTGTGATCAATTACCCCAAGTCCAACCTTGTTCCCACTCAACAACTAGAGTTCATTGGGGCCAGACTCGATACCCTTCAGGCAAGGCCCTACCTGCCAACAGACAGGGCAAACAGGCTTCTGGCCCTGGCACGTCAGATGAGTCGCAGATCCTTAGTGTCAGCAAGACAGTTTCTGCACCTTCTCGGGCATATGGCGTCTATGGTCCATGTGACACCAGATGCCTGCCTCCATATGCGAACTGCTCAATGGTGCCTCAGAGACCAGTAGTCACAGGCCACAGGCTGCTTCAGAGACAGAGTCACACTATCCAGGCGACTAGTGCGGTCCCTGGACTGGTGGCTTCAGCCACTCCACTTGGAGGCAGGAATGCCTTTCCAGGCTCCTCTGCACATGAAGATCCTGCTGGACTGGGGAGCCCACTGCTAAGGGCTTTGTACTCAAGGAGTGTGGTCCCCAAACGAGAGAGCACAACAAATCAATTTCTTGGAGCTCTGTGCCATTCGCCTAGCCCTAAGAGTATTCTGGCACATCCTGGCTCTCGAACCTGTCTTGGTACAGACAGACAACCAGGTGGCCATGTTCTATGTGAACAAGCAGTGTGGCATGGGGCCCCATCCACTGTGTCAGGAAACCCTGGATCTATGCTCATTTTTAGCCCGGTATGACATTTATCTGCGGGCCGTCTACTTGCTGGGCCAAGCAGGATTCTCCAGCCTCACGAGTGGCAGCTGGACAGGGGAGTAGTCCATTGGCTTTTTCAGACCTGGGGACGGCCAGTTATGGACTTGTTTGCAAGTCCAGTCAATCACCAGTTGCCCGGGTTCTGCTCCAGGAAGCCGGACCCGCACAGGGTTTCTGGTATCATGGTCTGTAGGATTCCTGTATGCGTTTCCTCAGACGCCCCTGGTGGCCAAGACTCTATTCAAGATCCTCCAGGACAAGGCCTCAGTCATCCTGATAGCCCCGAGGTGGCCGAGGCAACCTTGGTTTCCGCTTCTTCTTCAGCTAGCGGTGGAGAGCCCCCATTCCCCTGGGGTCCTTTCCAAGCCTCCTGTCCCAGGAGGGGGGCAGTCTCCTGCACCCCAACCTCAGCTCCCTCAACCTAATGGTATGTCTGCTGAAAGGGTAATACTCGCACCACTCCGCCTTCCAAAGAATGTTGAAGAGCTCTTGCTGGCCTCAAGGAGGCCGTCGACTAGACAGGCCTATGCCTTGAAATGGCGTAGGTTTGTGACTTGGTGCGAGGAACAGAGTGTGGATCCTTTCTCGTAGTTACTCACTTGTAACAGGTGTTCTCCAGGGACAGCAGGAATCAATCCTCACAACCCTCCCTCCTCCCCTTGGAGTTGCAGTCCTATTATTATATTTTGTTCTTTTTGCTGTCATTTGACTGAGCAAAATGTCACCCTTGGGCAGGAAGGGGACTGCGCATGCATGATGCAGTTCCCAAAGGCTTTCTTTGAAAGCTGGGGATTTGCTCCGCAAGGGGGCTCCGTCGGCGACGACGTCACCCATATGTAAGAACTGATTCCTGCTTTCCCCGGAGAACACCTGTTACATGTGATTAACTACGCTTAACGCACAGTTACTCTTTTAATCACTGTGCAGCAATAAAGGAGAGGCACCCACAGAGGATCACACTCAACAAGCTTTTCTCTCTTTCCATAACGACTTATCTCCAGGAAAAGCAGGAATGTAGTCTTCACATAGGGGTACCATCGGCACCAACGGAGCCTGCATGGGAACGCTCCCCAGCATCCCAAAAGGAAAGCTTTTGGAAGCATCCCACCAAGCATGCGTGCTGCCTTCCCTCTCTCACTTCAGTTCTTTGTTTTCCGCGGAGCCGACAGGACGTGTCCCCTGTCACCGCAGAAAATCTTCTCTTAAATTTATATTTTTTGTGGTCGCGTCTGCCTTCCGTCGACGCCTACCGGTACCACCGGTGCTTTTCTTTCTTTTCTTCTAAAATAACTTGATTTTAGTGCTTTCCCAGGGGTTTTTTCCCCTGCTCTGTTGCTTAGCGCCATTTTGGGCTTTAGGCCCTCTGTTCCCTTATCATGGAAAAACCGGCCACTGGTTTTAAACAAGTGTTCAAAATGTGGCGGTACAATTTCTATTACCGACACCCATGACTGGTGTCTTAAATGTTTAGGTCCTGACCATTGCCCTACGGAGTGTCTCTCCTGCAGGAAGTTGACTAAAAGAAGTCTTCGGAATCAAACAAATCAACTCGGTGCCCTATTTGCTTCAGACACGATGTCTGTTGCATCGATGTCTTCCAGGGCTTCTACTTCTTCCCAGGGATCTCAGGTAACTAAACACAAGTCTTCCAAGACTGGCCAGTCCTCGAAGGGTAGGTCTTCCTCTAAATATCGAGATGCCACTGGTGTTGCCCTCGAGGACACTTCTCCGGCTAAACAGCCCCGGCGGGAGTCTTTGGGCTCCAAAGCTTTATCGGGGCTCCAGGATGTTCCCGAGGCCTCAACCTCGATGGAACTACTGGTGCCATGCTCGGGGGTTGTGGCTGCTTCCACCGGTACCGACGCCCCGGCATCGGCAGTAGCGATGGTCAAAAGACTCCTCGCTATCGAACGCAGTCTAGCGACTCTCTTAGCTTCTTCGGTACCGCTAAAGTTGCTGCAGATGGTTCCGCAGGCACCGGTACCAATGCCAGTAACGGTGCCAGTGCCCTTGGTACCTGTTTCAACAGGCATGTTTCCCCCGATGCCGAGGCTGGAATCTCTCTCCAGCATGGGGGGATCAGGTACCGACTTGTTTCGGTACCCACATCGAGCGGTACCGACGCCATCTGCTTCAGGATTACCCGGCACTTCCTCCTTTTGAGTCTTCCAATTCTGATGACTCAGATGATTCCACCGGTACCAGAGCTGAACTTTTGCAAGATTCATCTCTTTCTCCTAAACGCAGAATGTCCCCTCCTGAGGATATGTCTTTTCATGATTTTGTACGTGATATGGCAAAGGGTCTTGCCATTACAGTAGTACCAAAAAAGGAGCCTAGAGCAGAAGAATTGAGAATTCTTCAATATCCTTTGGCTCCAAAGGAGGCAGCTATGCTTCCTATACACCAGATCTTACATGATCTAATGTTAAGAATGTGGGAAGCTCCTTTAACAGTATCTCCACATTCTAGACGTCTTGACACTATGTATCGAGTACCACCTTGCCCAGGGTTTCAGAAGACTCAGTTACCACATCATTCTATGGTGGTAGAGTCCGCCATGAGGCGGATTAAGAGTGCTAAACGACACTCTTCTAATCCACCAGGTCATGAGTCTAGAACACTGGATGCCTTTGATCGTCGATGCTTTCAGTCCTCCATGCTATCATCAAGAATCATTTCCTATATATTATACATGGGAATGTTTCTTGAGCAGGTTACAAAAGACATGGAGCTTTTGAACCCTTTTCTTCAAGAGGATAAACGGACAGATTATTTGACTTTGGTCAAACATGCTCAAAATGTCTCTAAGTTTATGAATTGTGCTACCTTTGACTGTTTTGAATGTATTAGCAGAACCTCTGCTATATCCATAGGAGCACGTCGTATTGCCTGGCTCCAAGCTTCAGACTTGGAGGAATGGGTGCAAGATAAGCTGGGTAACATTCCTTGCACAGGAGAAAATCTCTTTGGCAAGGATTGGCAGCTTAAAGCTAATGAAATTGACACTGATAATACAACTTTAGACAAGTTGTCAAAATCTACAGCTAACCCAGCCAAGAAAAAGTTTTTCAAAAAACCTTTTTTCTCTAAGAAGAAGAAATTCTATCCATCTTCCACCCAGCAAACACATGTTCCCCAGAAGGGGCAACAACAAACTAGACAAATAAAGACACGAGCTCAGAAGGCTCAGCAGACTCAGCCTCCTCAGGGTCCTTTGACTGTTGTCTAGAGAACTTAGTCATTCTTCCTGTTCTAAGCCCAGAACCTTTAAATATTCCAGGCCGTATTTGCCATTTTGCCAAAAGATGGCAACAAATCACTTCAGAAAATTGGACTCTATCTATATTGAGTCTGGGATACAAGCTCCATTTCCTCAGCTTGCCCCATCCACACTAATAAAACAGTTCAAATCTCAACCACCGGTCTCAGACCTGTTGTGGCAAGAGGTCACCACTCTTCTGGCTCAAGGGGCTATAGAAGAGGTTCCAATGTCCCAGCAGGGCATGGGATTCTATTCCCCCTATTTTCTCATTCCAAAAAAGTCAGGGGGACTAAGACCAATCCTGGACCTCAGAGAACTGAACAAATATTTAGTCTGAGAGAGGTTCAAGATGATCTCCCTCGGCACTCTTCTTCCATACCTTTACGAGCAAGATTGGCTATGTTCTCTGGATTTAAGGGATGCTTACATGCATATCCTTATTCATGCAGATCACAGAAAATTCCTTTGATTCCTAGTCAAGGGAAGACATTTTCAATACAGGGTCCTTCCTTTTGGGCTGGCCTCTGCTCCAAGGGTCTTCACAAAATGCATGGCAGTAGTAGCAGCATTTTTGAGGACTCTAGGAATTTTTGTCTTCCCTTACTTAGACGATTGGCTCATTCGAGCACTGTCAGCTCCAGAGGCAAGTCATGCTCTTTCCCTAGTAATGCAAATTCTGCAGTACTTAGGATGGATCATAAACCTTCCAAAGTCCCAGCTCACCCCATCTCAATCCCTCGAGTTTATAGGGGCTCGCTTGGACACACAGCAGTCAAAGGCTTTCCTTCCTCAGCCTCGCTGTCTGCGTATCATCGAACTAGCATCTCAAGCAGTGCTACAAACTTTCCTCACTGCTTGACAGATGCTTCGACTTCTAGGACACATGGCATCTACAGTCCATGTGATTACTTATGCATGTAGAAGTCTTAGCTGGTCTCACTGTGTTTTTGTGCTGACGCAAGCACAAGAACACGTTAGGGTGGCAAGAGAAGCCATGCACAAATGCCCTGTTGGGAAAACAAAAGCCAAAAAGTCCAAAAGTCAGAAACCAAAAAGCCTCTTCAACCTTTCTCAGGCAAGCATCCTTATTGTTTCTGCAGAGTTGTTTTCTTAGTCGATGCCCCTTCCTTGGGCTGGTTTAGACCCAGGACGCTGTCCGGTAGCTGGGCGAATCAGGATGCGGCTTTCCTAAGGGGTGGTCACTGTCACAGTTAAGTCCATTATGAGTGCTGGAATGCAGAAGCAGCTGACCAGAGTCCTAATACCTTCTTGCAACTTCCAGGGTCCTCGGGAGCAATCAAGCTAGGGAAAAATCTGTCAGCATGTCAGCACCAAGCAGAACGGAAAACAGTGATCTTTGGTACCCATGCGCACAGTATTTGGCAAGAAGTGAATCTGTAGCATCAGCAAAAAAACCCCAAAAGGAGCAAGCAGAGTGTGGGTCACTTGCGCTTTATTGAAAACCAAAACCCCAGCGCAAGTGACCCACACTCTGCTTGCTCCTTTTGGTTTTTTTGGACTCTCTGTGAGCCAGTGCTCTTCCTTGTGTCTCTATCTGTAGCATCAGCAGTCTTGGAGTAAGAATCCATGTTTGTTTCTGAGCAGGCCCCAAGCAGGCTACTAGCATCAGTCTCACAACAGTCAAGCAAATCAATGGGTCCTAACATTCACACAAACTCAAAGACTCATCACTGCTTACTTTTACCTGCAGAAAGAATCGGCAGTTTTGCAAATAGTCCATTTATCCTTGTAAGTTGTTTCTGGAAATTTCCCTCATTATGTATATATTTACAAAACCAAGTTTAATATTTAAAAGTAGGATGTCCAAATACGGATTTTTATAGGATTTTCTGAAAGGGATGGTGTTGAGATGATTGATTGAGTTTAATTATAAAAATCTCAGTGGGAGGGTGCTAAGGGTCTAAAAGCTAATTCCTTATCGTTCCTCCAGTTTAGTCCTCCACCTCTGGGTTGTGGCACCTCTTCCTGCAGCTTGGAGACTGGGCATGTCAATGTCGTGACATCACTGGATATAGCCTGCTGGTATCTCCCATCAGCCTCCAGTGTGTCCAGTCTCCATGCAGCAGGAGGAAATACTGAGCCTAGCTCCTGGGCTCACTTGGGGGGAAAAGATAAGGAGCATTTAGTGTGACAAATTCTATTCTGATTTTACTTTTGATTTTTACCTTTAATTTTACTTTTAATTCAGTTACCTTTGGTTAATTGGCAATCAGGGATTAGTTCCCTTTAGTTAGGAGCAAATTTCCTTATTTACAGTAATTTTAAATTTGAGCCTGGCTCTTTAAATTAGTAGCAGCTCTCGCCTTCCCTCCTTCTCAGTTATTTTCACTTGCTACAGGCATTTGCCGGTGCGGATCTCTCTCCCTTGACTGTACGGGAGAGAGCTCTGGGACCCGTACAGCTACACTGAAGCTGTGTGAGACGGAGCCTCTCCGTTGCTGCGGGATTTTAGATTTACTCTGTGGAACCGGCTGAGCGATCCTCGCCGCGGCTGCCAGGCGCATCAGGGCGGCTTGAGGATCGGAGGAATTCAAGGTGGTAGGAGCAGGCTGTGTGGCTTTCTGCCCTGCAGGTAAGGCCTTCGGGCTCTGTCGGTCTGCTGAGGCCTCCTTTTTGCAGCAGCTGTTCTTGGCGCCAAAATTCATTGGCGAAGGGGCGGCCATTTTCTCTCTAGGTATTTGGACCGCATGGCGAGAGTTGCAGGGAGCTGCCTGTGTGAGGAAAACAACAGGCAGAATAGCTAGATTTTTGGGCCTAGTGTTTCTTTCTTTTGTTTGTAGGATTTTGGAGGCTCGGGGGGGGGGGGTTCCTCAGCCTTAAGGGGGGCTGTTGTCAATCCTCTTTATTTTTAAGTTTATTCTTAGTTTTATAGGACAGCAGTTTTGGCATTGCTCTCTGATACCACTTGTTCTCTCCCTCCTAATCATGTCTCTGAGGAGCATCTGTTTAGTCCCAGGATTTTAGGCAAATTGCCAGTTTTTAGGTTCAAGAGCAGAGCCCTAACTTGTAGTTGGAAGGAGGGACAGCCTGGAAGTGTGCTTTTATGTATTCTATAGTGAAAGTTGCCCAAAATTCACAGGGACAGGTTTAGGAAACCTTAGGATATAAAAAAAATAGACTGACAGTTAAACTGTCAACCAAGAAGTGCCTGTGCTACTGTCTATGGCCACCAGAGGGCAGCTGGTACACTCAGTAGTGCCTTTCTATGATTGTGTGTTTGCAGCCATTATCAAATTGATCATTCTCTGCAAGTCAGGGAAGAAATAACCACAGAGCCACCTCATGGGCTCTCAGGGGTTAGTGACTAAACAAGCAGCTGTAATGTAATGTTCTGCAAATCAAGATTATATGACCAAGATTTAAAGCTCTTAACTTCTGTATCGTTTGTTGGGCTCTGGTGCCCTAAAGGCCACCGGATGGCAGCACTGCTCATGAATCACATATAGTATTCAGTACCCCATCCCTGGGGGGGGGGGGGGTGGTAAAATACAAAATCGTATTACTCATCAGGTTCACACAGGCAGCAACCTCTAAGACCTCCATTTGCAAGGTTGTCGGTGTATTCCACTGCTATTTCTCTGACTGCAGGAAGGCCAGGGGGTGCCTGTGTGTTTCATAGCTCTACTTAGCATGCCCTTCCCAGGAAATTATCATCTATTTCTAGAGCAGGGGTTCATTTCATTTCTCTGGTTGTGGTTAATGCACAGCGTTAGGTGCTGTGTTCGAAAGCTTGGGTCCCACGGACTTCGGTGGGATTTCAAAAATAAATTTATTTATTTTATTTATTTGGTATATATTTGTATGCCGCTACTTCCAGCGATCAGCAGCGGTCTATTGGTGGAAAAAACAAGGGAGTATGTACAGAACAATTTAAGATTACAGTCTGATTTGAGGGAGGGGTGCACATCAACCACATAAATTACAATTATACATTTGAGCAACCAGATAAATTACAGTTTGATCAACAACATAAATTACAGTTATACATTACATCGCCAAATATGCAATCGTATTAACAGTGAATATATACATATAAACATTTTAAATCACCATAGATGTGAGATATCAGTGAAATAGATTTCTATGTCCCATGTGCTAAGGAAGGTAGGTAGGCAACGTGGGCAAAGATAATGGTTGAATCTGCCTAGGTGATGCCGTAATGTGATTGGAACAGGTGGGTTTTAAGCTTTTTTCTGAAGTCCTGTAGGTTTTTGATCAGGCGTATCTCATGAGGCAGCTGGTTCCAGAGCATGGGTGCAGCGTACGTGTATGCCCGGTTGCTCGTCCGTTCTTTGACTGTTCTTATACTGCTAGGAACGCAGAGTGTGTTCAGGTTAGCAGTCCGTCGGCATCTGTTGGGGGGCTGAGTGGTGATGAGGTTATCGAGGAATGAGGGGGATATTTTGTGAATGATTTTGAATGTTGTTACCAGTATTTTGTATATTATTCGTGCAGGGATGGGGAGCCAGTGAAGCTCAATCAGGACTGGTGTAATGTGCTCTATCAGTTTCTTATTCATGATAATCCTGGCTGATACATTTTGTGCCATTTGTAGGATGTTTAAGGTTTTTTTCGGTAGACCTTGCAAGATGGCATTACAGTAGTCAAAGTGGGGAATGATGAGCGCCTGAGCTACTGTTCTGAAGTCCGTGCGGTCAATTATGCTGCGTAGGGGTTGTAGAACTCTCAGCTTGTGAAATATTGCTCTGTTGGTTATCCGGAGGTGTTTGTCCATTTTTAGGTTAGCATCAATTAGTACTCCTAGGTATTTGATCTCATTTTTAGAGTGATAGGTGTTGCTGTTCAGGGTGATTGTAGCAGGAGGTTTGAAGTCTTGTTTTCCTGATATGAACATCACTTCAGTTTTTTTGTGGTTTATCGACATATTGTTGCATTGGAGCCAATTTTGCATTTCACGTAGGCATTCTTCTATTTGGTTGAAATTAGGATTGTTTATATCAAGTTGTGTGTACATCATGATGTCATCTGCGTATAAGTGGTAGCTGATGCTGTGCTTTTGGAAAATCGTACAAACTGGCTGGATGTAAACGTTGAATAGCAGGGAGGAGATAGCTGAGCCCTGAGGTATTCCTTGGGTTTGGGGGAAAGGCTTTGCTTGCTTGTTATTGAAGCGTACCTGTTGCATTCTATTTGTTAAGTAGGACTCGAACCACTTTAACGGTGTTCCTGCTATACCTATGGTCGCAAGTCTTCGCAAGAGTGTTTGATGATGTACTGTGTCAAACGCTGCTGATATATCTATGAATATGAGTATGAACATCTTGCTTTTGTTTTCCAGACCCTTGATGAGGTTGTCTAGAAGCGCTATGAGTAGGGTTTCCACTCCATGGTGCGGTCTGAAACCGTATTGATGGTCGTCAAGGATTTTGTTTTCGTCTAGGTGGTCCTGCAATTGTTGTTGGGTTACTTTCTCGATAATCTTTGCAAGGAAGGATATGCTTGATATCGGCCTGTAGGAGGTTGGATCTTCTTTGTTGAGAGTTTTATTCTTTAATATAGGCCTAATTAGGGATCTTTTAAGTTGGGCGGGCATGATACCTTACTGCAGAGATTGATTTACTATGTGCGTTATCAGATGGGCAATTTCCTGCTTAGTAGATTTGAGCCATTCTGCTGGACAAGGATCTAGAAGCGAGGTTGTTGTATTAAGGTTTGAGATGGTATATATGATGAGTCTTTCGTCAATTATCTGGAAAGTAGACCATCCTTCTTTCGGTTTACAGCTTGGGTTCTTGCTGTTTGTCTGCATGGGGCACGTAGTGATCATGTTCTGCGATTGGTGAGTCAGGATAGGGGGATTTAGTTTGATAGCATAGTGATCCGCCAGGTCTTGGGCCTTTATTTTTTCATTGCAGTCATGTTCCGGCAAGGGCTTCGTGAGCGACTTGACTAGCTCAAACAGCTCTCTGGGTCTGTTAATAGCCTTGTTGAGTACTTTGGTGTGGTGCGCTTTTTTGGCAAGGTTGATCTCATTTTTGTATTTGGCTAGGAGCTCCAGGTATTCCATCTTGTGCAGATCAGCCTTAGTTCGTCTCCATTTTCTCTCCAATTTTCTTAAATCCTTTTTCATTTTGTGCAACGGTGGTGTGTACCAGGGTTCTGTTCTTGTTTTTGTCACTCCGGTTGATGACTTCCATATTGGCTCAGAGTTGGCTTCTATTGTAGAGTTCCATTGTTGAATTAGGTCTTCGATGTCAGTGTTGTCAAGGGTTATGTGCTCATTGAGAGAGTTTATTAGGGTTTCCTTGTTGAGTTGCTGGAATTTTCTTCATTGTTGATTAGTGGAGCCAGAATCTAACTTGTTTGTAGTGGAGCATGGATATAGGGTGATCTGAATTTGGTAGTGGTCGGACCAAGGAACTTGGGTTATGTGGGTTTTGGGTTGCTTCACTTCTAATTGTAGTGGCATCTTGGGGAGGAATACCAAGTCCAGGGTGTTACCTTTATTGTGGGTCTCTTCTTGAATTAATTGATTATATCCGAGCTGGTCCATGGCTTCTAAGAAGGAGGTCGCCTGGATGTGTGGGATTGAGTTAAGATTGAAGTCGCCCAGGATTATCTGGTATTTCTTAACTGCAGTGGTGGAGATGGTTTCCAAAGCGTCAGCGAGGGTTTCGTAGTGTGGAAAAAGAAACTCTCTTTAGTGAGAGATAGCCTTGTTAATTTTTAGCTAATACTGTTGATTTATTTGGTGGCCTTTTGCGTCCTGAACCCCAAGGTTGGGACACTGTTTGCTTCTAGGGGTTCTAATTTCTGTTTTGCTCTTCAGCTCCCTGGCAGACGCAGCAGGCTGGCAGGGGGTGCACAACGCATCCTGCAATGCTGAATCCCTCAGGATAAGGGGGGGAAGGAAAACTGGGTGCAGCGGGGGCTGGTAGCTTCTTGCAAAGCTATAGGAGCAGTTCAGGTAATTTTAGCTGATCTGCTTTGATTTCATTGGAGTTGGTGGAAACTTGGTTTTTGGAGTCCTATACTTTAAAAAAAAAGAAAAAAGAAAAGAAAAAGGGGCATAGCTATGTTGATTTACAAGAATCTCCTTCCGCTATCCATAGAAGGTCCTATAAAGCGTTAAAGTCAGTTTATATGGCAGGGTAATATTTTGACTTAGCTGCTGTGATATAGCGCTATGATCCGCTGTAAACATATTCAAGTCAAAAGGAATTATGGTGATAACTCTCTTGGACAGTTGTAACAGGTGCTTGGGTGAGCGCCATGGCCAGTCCACAGATGTGGAATGCTCTGCCATAAGCATTATGTCATGAGAGGGGTTTTATAGTTGTGTGGTTTCTTAATGGAAAATATTCCTGTTTAGTTTGGCTTTGCCCAAATTATAAGATTTTACGGTAGATTTGTAATGTCTTAATTTTGGCTATATGTGGTTTAATTTTACATATGGAAAAGGCAGCTCAGCGGAGAGAGGTTGCAAAATAGAACTCTGGCCTTTGAAGCTATCTATGCTCCCATTCCATTTATCAGAGGTTCTCCAGTACGGAGAATCTCTGCTAGTGTTCAGCGAATGCCTTAATGGGGGCCAGAAGCACGCAGCCAGGCTAGTTCTCTAGCAGCAATAGCAGCAGCTCAGATTCTAGTAGGCATACATCATATGCTGGGCTTACAAGATGGCTTCCGCGCTGATCGGCATCAGCCAAGATGGCTGCCAGTTTAGACTATGAATGTGGAGTCAGCCTGGATGAGAGACCTTGCGTTCTCTGGAAAATGCCCTGCATACACTGAATCATTTCAATTCGATCAGCTACTGGCAGGACACAAGGCACTCTCGCATGCTTTTTTGCTTCAGTAGTCTAAAAGTGGAGTCTTTCCCAGGTGGTATAATGGAAACTTGTCTGCAGTTTCTCGGCTTCTTCATTGCTGACTCCATTGCCACTGCGGAATGAGAAAGCTGTATTTCCTAACGCCAGGTGCTAGTTGAACTTAAAATATAAAGTCCATCTTTGTGCAGTCAGACGGAATGGGGCATTACTCTAGCAGGAAGGCCGTGGATTAGTATGCCTGTGTTTGGGAGTTCTTTCTACTTCATATCATTGGCACGGAAAGAGCATCTCTTAACATATGCTGAAGGAATTTTTGGTTAAGAGATGTCTTTGTAAAAAAAAATTTAAAAAAAGTATTCAGCTGTCCTGAATTCGCCTGTTCTTGATTGACATTTTGAGGCTAAGCAGGGGCAGGCCTGGGTACTACGTGGGTGGGTGCCCACCTTGCACTACCAAGGGGTGTGGACTCACTGTATGGAAGAGAGCCCTAGCAATCTTCTTTAGCGCAAGATAGGAAAGTAGATGGTTCACTGAAGCGATCGTTGGGGGCAATGCTCTGTCCTTACAAGCTCCCATTTGTGGAGCCTGGGGAGGCGAGAGCATGCTTCAAGTGGTCGCAGTGTTTACGGCAGTCTACTCGCCTGGAACAGGAAAGGATCAGGGAGTTGAATCGACTAGAGCCTGATTTGCTTTATGTGGCAAATGTGCATTATGGCTTAATTCGAGCGCTAGCTAATATTATTGGCTTCCTTGGGGTTCACCCGGAGGTCTCTCTGGTGGAGGAATGGGGCGGCGGATGGTTCGTCCAAGTCGAGGCTCAGTAAGCTCCCATTTAAGTCTTTGTCTTGTCCTTACCCCATGGGCTCTCATAGGGCAACTAGTTGGCGTATCGAGGCTTTCGGGGAAAGGTACTCTTGGTAGCACCCGGTTGGACGAGACAGCCGTACTAGGCTGATCTCATTCGCCTACTCGACAGGCTTTTCCTAGAAGTTACCGGTATCGGACGTTCTGCTGCGGCTAGGTCCGCGACGAATGTCTCAGGTGCCCGCCTACGGTTTGGCCTTTGAATGGGCGGGGCTGAAGAAGAAGGGTTATTCTGCGGCAGTCTTCGCCACCTTGTTGAGAGCAAGGAGGCAGGCTGCTTCTGGTACATAGGTCCGTGCTTAGTGCCTTTTTGAAGGCTGCTGTTCACGGCAGCAAGTCCGGGCGACAAAGGTGTCTGTATCCTTGGTCTGAGTTCTCTGCAGGACAGTGTCTGAAGGAACTAGCGGCCAGTTCCTTAGAGGGTCCAGCGGGTGACTGTTTCCGGCTGTAGAGGTTCTGTGGAGGGAATAGCGCTAGGTGTTCGGATCGATGTGTAGCGTTTCCTTAAGTTGGGACCCGACTGCACTCCTCAAGGAGAGTTCGGGTGCCACCGGGGGATCCCGATTGGGTCTTAGAGGCGTTAACTAAAGAGCCCTTTGATTCTTTACTCCAGGCGTCGGTAAAGGATTTGCTGTTATAGACAGTGGCTTTGATAGCTCTTTGTTCGGAGCGACGAGTTTCGGAGTTTCAGGCGTTGTCATGTAATGAGCCGTTTTCACCCTTTCTGGATAGAGGGTGGTGTTTGCGAGCAGTCCCATCGTCCTTCCAAAAGGGTGGTATCTGATTTTTCTCCTGAGCCTATTGGTTTCTCTTCCAGTTCTCGGTTTTTCTGGAAGCTCCCCTTATTTTTATTCGTAGCTTACGCCGATAGGAAACATAAAATGCAGGGTGTGGCGTTCGTTTCTTTGTTTTTGTGTGTTGGTTGGAGGTCCCCGCAAAGGGGAAGCAGCAGCGAAGGCGGCCATTTCGCAATGGGTTATGGCGGTGGTTGCCTCAGCTTTCTGGTGGCGAGGTTGTATGATTCCGGGGGGCTTTCTGACTCTTGCTACCAGGGCGCAAGCAGCTTCATGGGTGAATCACTGTGTCATTCCACCAGGGGGGATTGGTAGAGCAGCTTCCAGGTCGTCTCTTCATTTCCTCAGTAAGCACTACTGCTTAAATGTTTTGGCAGTAAAGGATGCCTGTTCCGGGTCGACGGTGTGGTGAGTTGGCTGGATAGGTCCCTCCCAATGATTACTGCTCTGTTACATCCCAGAGGTGGAGGACTAAACTAGAGGAACGATAAGGAAATAGAAATTACACTTACCTGGTAATTGTCGTTCCTCGAGTGACGACAGTTTAGTCCTCATTCCCGCCCAGAGGTGTGATTTCTTCAGAGTTTATTTTCAGGCGGAGTGGAGCATCAATCTCAAGGAGTAGACAGATCCTTTCAGTTTCTAGATCGCAGTGAGTATCTCTCTATGTTGTTTCTTCCTTCTCTCTTATTTAAACGAGGGGATGGTATAGGAAACGTGTTTGCATAGGGGGGACGTGAATGTAAAGTTAAAAAAAGAAAAAAAAAGAAAATATAAGACGGATACGGTTAAAAAGGTTCCTCAGGTTGAGGAATGGGGAGTTATTTAAAGTTATGGTATAGTTACTTATTTGTTGTTCCTTTGAGTTTGCTTTGTCAATAGTACACTGGATGCTGATGGGAGATACCAGCAGGCTATATCCAGTGATGTCACGACTCTGACATGCCCAGTCTCCAAGCTGCAGGAAGAGGTGCACAACCCAGAGGTCAAGGACTAAACTTTCGTCACTCAAGGAACGACAATTACCAGGTAAGTGTAATTTCTATTTGTGAGGTGGAGCAAGGCTGAAGATTTCCCTAGGGCATCTAATAACCTTGCACCAGTCCTGGACATGAGGGCAGTACTGCGGCCTCTCATGGCCCAACTGCCTTGCTCTATTGGTTTAATTTTATAAGTGACTTGAGCATGTAGAACAGCATTTTACATGTTCAGTTATGCACTTATAAAATTGCCTAGTAGTATACATGCATACAAGTAAACATTTATCACATAAAAATAGGCACTATGTTTTCTATAAGCATAGGCATTCCCAAGGCAGAAAAGGGGTGGGATCGGCATTTATGCATGTATTTTATAAAATATGTGCATACGGACCAGTTCTTACCAGCACATATATGTACATAGTTCTTCCTGCCTTAGAGTAGGTATAACTTTGTGCAGGATATTTTGTTTAGGCCAGTGGTTCTCAACTCAGTCTTCATGACACACCTAGCCCATCAGGTTTTCAGGATAACCAAAATGAATATGCGTGAGAGATTGTATGCACATCTCTGTCATGCACATTCATTGTGTTTATCCTGAAAACCTAGGCTATTTTATAAAAGCACTTAGGCTCATATGTCACCTTTTATTAAATAAGTGCAGCATATGCGCCTTTCCTGCCAAGGTACTCTGTTATAAAATTACCATTTAAAGTTCTGGTCCTATAACAGAATGCTTATGTGAGAAATCCAAAAAGGCACATATGAACCTTCATAAAATAGGCACCCAGAACCAGCTCCTGTAGTGCGCAAATGTTGATGCACAGTTTTACACCTGCTCTGAAGTTGGTGTAAATATGTGCATGTACTTGATGTGCATTTTATAAAATATGCACATACATTGCAACTCCACCTCTGCTCCATCCACACTATTTCCTTAGGAATGGCTACATGCAGATCACATAAAAGTATTCACATGTTTTCTGTATGTGTACTTTTTATGTAAGTATATATTTGCAAAATATTATAAAAGGCCCTTGCTACGTATAAAACAGGTTTTTACACAGGAAAAAAGCTTTATAAGATTATCTCCCTGTGTCTCTAGAGAATCTGAAATACTTTGCAGGCCTACCACATAGCACATAAGTTCTCTCCTGCATTGCCTCTTTTTATGTCTTTTTTTTTTAACCATATGCTTTTTCCAGATGTTTGGTATACAAAACATTGTTAGAAAGCAGGTTTTTTTACATTTACATTGTGTCATTAGTATCATCTACTAGGCAACACTTATTCAGGCCCCTGTTGACTAAACTGCGATCTCCAGGAACAAGCAGGAATGTAGTCTTCACATATGGGTACCGATGGAGCCTGCGCGGGAACGCTCCCCAGCGTCCAATAGGAAAGCTTTTGGGAGCAGCCCATAGCGCCTGCTTGCTGCCTTCCTGCCTTTCCCAACTGTCCCTCTCCAGTTTTTGTTTTCTGCGGAGCCGACAGGTCGCACATCCTGTCACCACAGAAAATTTCCCTTCTTCTTTTTTGTGGTCACGTCTGCCTTCCCTCGACGCTATACCGGTACCGCCGGTTCTTCTTTTCTTTTTTCTAAAAAAACCCCCCAACTTTCTTTCTGGAGTCTCTCTCCAGTAATTTTCTTCTCGGGTGCCACGCACCATTTTGGGCACTAGGCCCAATTCTTTTCCTCAAAATGGAAAAACCCGCTTCGGGTTTTCAAAAGTGTTCTAAGTGTCACCGACACCCATGAGTGGTGCCTCAAATGTTTAGGTCCTGACCACTCTATTTCAGAGTGTGTTGCCTGTGGGATGATGCCAAAAAGGGGCCGGCAAAACCGAGCTGCTAAGCTTAGCACCCTTTTTCCCTCCGATGCAGACTCCGTGGCATTGATGTCTTCCAGGGCTTCATCTTCCTCCCATGGATTTCAGGTAACTAAACATAAATCTAGCCGGTCTTCAAAGGGTAGATCTCCTTCTAAACATTGAGGTGCCTCTAGCGTTGCCCTTGAGGGACTTTCACCGGCAAAATTGCCCCGGCGGGAGGCTTCGGCTTCCAAAGCACTAATGGGGCTTCAGGATGTTCTCGAGGCTTCAACCTCAGCAGAACTACTGGTGCCATGCTCTGGGGTTCCGGCCGTTTCATCCGGCACTGATACCCAAGTATCGGCAGCATCGATAGACCAGAGATTCTTGGCTATTGACCGCAGTCTGGTGGCTCTTCTCACGGCTTCGATGCCCCTGAAACTGCTTCAGACAATTCAACCGGTACCGGCACCGACTTTATCGACATCGGCAGGTATTCTACCGGGACCGAGTCATGCGTCTCTATCCAGCATCGACAAGTCGGTACCGGATCACTCCGATGCCGACTTCAATCGGTACCGGTACCGTGCCTTGCACGATCACCCGGATCAGAGATACTTTGAATGCTTGGATGAGTCTGAAGACTCTGAAAGCTCTGCCGATACCAGAGTACTTCTTCCTGAGGATTCCTCTTCTCAGCGTAGGATGTCTCCACCAGAGGATATGTCCTTTCAGGATTTTATTCGAGATGTGGCCCGAGGTCTTTCCATCACAGTGGCTCCTGAAAAAGAGCCTAGGGCAAAGGAATTATAAATCCTACAATACCCTAAAGCTCCCAAGGAGGCAGCTACCTTACCTATTCATCAGATCTTGCATGATCTTATGTTAAGGATGTGGGAAACACCTCTGACCACATCTCACTCTCGAAGACTCGACACCATGTATCGAGTTCCTCCTTGTCCTGGGTTTCAGAAGACTCAATTACCACACCATTTCATGGTGGTGGAATCAGCCATGAGACGGATAAAGAGTGCAAAAAGGCATGCATCTAATCCTCCAGGACGTGAGTGTAGGACAATTGACGCCTTTGGACGTCGATCCTTCCAGGCTTCCATGCTTTCTGCTAAGATCAGTTCCTATATCTTGTATATGTGAATGTTCCTTAAAGAGGTCACAGGAGACTTAGAGCTTATGAGCCCTCTCCTTCCTGATGATAAAAGGCAAGATTATCTTGCTCTTGTTAAACATGCTCAGGATGTTTCCAAGTTTGTGAATCGTGCAGCCTTTGACTGCTTTGAATGCATAAGCAGAACCTCTGCTATTGCCATAGGTGCACGTAGAATTGCCTGTCTCCAGGCATCTGACTTGGAAATCTGGGTACAGGATAAACTGGGGAATATACCTTGCACAGGAGAGAATCTCTTTGGCAGGAAAAAGCTAATGAGATTGAGGCTGACAATATCACTTTGGATAGATTGTCTAAATCTACAGCTGATCCTGCAAGGAAAAGATCCTCTAAGAAACCATTCCTCAGCAAGAAGAAAAAATTGTATCCCTCCTATACCCAGCAGGGACATCGTTTAGGTCAGTCTGCCCAAAAGGGACAGCAGTAACAACCTAGGCAACAAAGGAAACCAAAAGCAGCTAAGTCTCAACCGGCTCAGCAGACTCAGCCTCCACAGGGGCTTTGAATCCTATCTAGAGAACTTTGCCTTCCTGGCCCTGAACAGCCCAGAACCCTTCACCATCCCAGGAAGGTTATGTCATTTGCCCCCAGATGGGGTCAGATAACAGCAGAAAATTGGACTCTTGTCTATTGTAAGAGAGGGGTACAAGCTTCATTTCCTCAGCATGCCCCTCCTACAATGGTAAGACAGTTCAATTCTCAGACCTCTCTCAACGACCGGTTAGGTCAAGAAGTCACTATGCTCCTTGCTCAAGGGGCAATAAAAGAGGTACCCATTCCCCAACGGGGTACAGGGTTTTACTCCCCCTATTTCCTTATTCCAAAGAAATCAGGAGGACACAGACCCATTCTAGACCTCAGAGAATTGAACAAATTCCTGTTCAGAGAGAAGTTCAAAATGATTTCTCTAGGAACTCTGCTGCCATACCTTCAGAGTCAGGATTGGCTTTGTTCTCTAGATCTCAAGGATGCATACACTCATGTTCTCATCCATCCAACTCACCGAAGGTTCCTTCGATTTCTGTTTCAAGGGAAGCACTACCAATACAGGGTTCTTCCTTTTGGCCTGGCCTCTGCACCAAGGGTGTTCACAAAATGCATTGCTATGGTAGCAGCATTTCTCCAGGACCAAACAGGAAGTCAGTCCTCACATATGGGTGTCATCGACGCCGATGAAGCCCCAGCAGAGCATTTCCCCAGCTTTCAATGAAAGCCTTTGGGAATGCAGGCACGCATGCGCGGTTCCCTTCCCGCCTAAAGGTGCCATCTTACCTCAATCTCTCTTTTTCCGAGAAGCCCACCGGACGTGTGTCCTGTCATCCCAGATAAAAGCTTGATTTTTTCGGCGATTCTCGCTATTTTTCTTCTTCGGTTCGACGCCGGTTCCCCTCCCGCCGGGTTCGGTACACCGGTATCGAGCCCGTTTCTTCTTTTTCGGTTTTTGCCCTTCATGGCTGGCGTTCGTGCCCTTTTTGCTTTTTCCCTGGAAGGCCGGTCCTTTGACCTCGCGGGGACTCTTTTTTTCCCCGATGGCTTCCAGCGGTTTTAAGAAGTTGATGTCTCTCACCGACACACACGACTGCTGCCTTCGGTGCCTCGGTCCTGATCACGACCCTAAGACATGTGGACCATGTGGTAAGATGTCTTCCAAGGCACTGCAAAGTCGCCAGCAACAGAAAGAAAGGCTTTTCTCTGACTCAGCCTCCGGCCGGTCCCTGACCTCGTCTGAGGCCTCGACATCTCGGGATTCGGATCCCGAGCGCTGTCGTGGCTCCTTGGACAAGGGTTCCCCTGACCGGGAACGCAAGAGGAAGAAGCGGCTCGTGAGGGCGTTGTCAGAAGAGGTCCCTGGCTCCTCGAGGGCCAGGTCTAAGACCCCCGACCGTCGCCCAGGGCCCATGGAACAAGAGAAGCCTGCCAAAGTTCCTCGTATTAAGCCGGAGTCTGCTGGACACGTAACCCTGTAGTCCTCGAGGACTCCTCCCAGAGAGCCGATGTGCCGGGCCCCGAGTCGGTGGCTGCTGCGTCTCCCGAGCTGAGTCTCAGGATGACAGCCTTGGAGTGCAGACTGTCTGCCTTCATGGAGCAGCAGTGGGCACTGATGGCCAGCCTGTCTGGCGCATCTGCCCCGACCACCGGGACATCGACATCGAAGTCAACCCCGGAGACCGAGCCGATACTCGAGACCATGATGGCTCCAGGTCGACCTCGGTCGCGGTCTCCCTCGACCTCCCGTTCGGGACCAAGGGCGGCGACGCCGGTGCTCCCGTGCCCTGCAGGGTCGGATCCTGACTCCTTGTCGGACGAGTCCGCCTGGGAGACAGAGGATGGGGAGTCCCCCGACACCTTCAAGACTCGGTGCGTCCCGTCAGACTCACCGCAGTCTGAACCCCGGAGTAGATTTCCTCCGGAGGATACCCGGTTCTCGAAGTTTGTCCGGGATATGGCCACCGCGTTGGCTATCCCGGCGGACACCAAGGAAGAGCCGAGGAGCTCGAGGCCGTGCAGTACGACTCTCCTCCAAAGGAGGCCTTTACTGTCCCGGTTTCTCCGATGCTGGAACTGCTCCTCTTCCGGATGTGGGAGGCACCGGCCTCGGCGCCGGTTTTAAGCAAGCGGGTCGATTCGATCTATCGACTCCGGAAGAGCCCTGGCTTTCAGAAGGCGCAGCTACCACACCATTCCATGGTTGTGGAATCGGCCATGCATCGACTGAAGAGTCAGAAGATACACTCTGTGGTGCCCCCCGGCAGGGAGGCCCGGAACCTTGATGGTTTTGGTAGAAAGTGCTTCCAGGGCTCGATGCTTGCTTGCCGTGTCCAGTCTTACCAGCTCTACATGGGCATGTATTTGCGAGACCTGGCCAAGGAGTTGGCCGGGTTCTCTGCTGGTCTCTCCGGGGAGCCCTTGCAGAGATTCAAGTCCTTGTCCTCGGGGATTCGGGACTGCTCCAAGTTTATGTCCCGCACCGCCTACAATGGCTTCGAGGCTTCGGCCCGAGTTGCGGCAGCCGGCATCGCCGCTCGACGCCAGGCATGGCTGCAGTCATCGGACCTCAAGCCATGGGTTCAGGACAAGTTGGTCGATGTTCCTTGCCGAGGTGAGAGCCTTTTGGCAAGCCCATGGCCGAGAAGGCCGCACAGCTCGAGACCGAGCACCTTACAAGGACACGGTTGTCTAGAAAGACCTCTGCCCCTTCTCACAAAAAGAAGGGCTCGGGTAAAAAGCCCTTTTACCCGAGGAAGGGCACTGCCTACAAACAGTACCCACAATATCAGGCTGTCCAAGCTGCCCCTCAGGGTCAGCAAGCCAAGGGGCAGGGTAATGGGCCCCATAGGCAGAGGACCCCCAAGCCTCCGGCCCCTGCTCCCACTCAGCAGGGTGGGAGTTTTTGACTCCTTCAGCATAGCCTCTCCGTCCCTGCTCTTCCAACCCTGCACAGGAGGTCGCCTCGCTCTGTTTGCCCACCAGTGGCCACTCATCACTGGAGACAGTTGGGTGTTAAGCATAGTCCAGAAGGGCTATGCACTACACTTCCAGCAACTGCCTCCTCCATACTTTCCAGGGGAGCCTCCAAGGCCTCCCCTGCACACAGATCTTGTCCTTCAAGAGCTCCAAGGTCTGTTGGTAGATAGGGCAGTGGAGCCTGTGCCTCCCCACTTGCAAGGTCAAGGGTTCTACTCCAGGTATTTCCTGGTACCCAAAAGAACCGGTGGTCTTCGACCTATTTTGGATCTCAGAAACGTCAACATGTTCCTGGAGAAGGAAAAGTTCAAGATGGTTACTCTTGGAACTCTTCTGCCCTACCTCCAGCAGGGAGATTGGCTATGCTCCTTAGATCTAAAGGATGCGTATACTCACATCCTCATTCATCCAGACCACAGAAAGTACCTCAGGTTCATTGTGGGAGGAAACCATTATCAGTACAGAGTACTGCCTTTTGGCCTCAGCTCCGCTCCCAGAGTCTTTACCAAATACCTGGCAGTGGTGGCGGCCTACCTGAGAAATCAGGGAATCTTTGTCTTCCCCTATCTGGACAACTGGCTCATCAGGGGTCAGACATGCCAGGAGGCCAGACAAGCCACCTTCAGAACTATTGCTCTTCTTCAAAGCCTGGGGTTTGTAATGAACTTCGCAAAGTCCACTTTTCTCCCCTCCCAAAACTTGGAGTTCATAGGAGCAAGGTTGGACTCGCTGCTAGCAAAGGCGTTCTTGCCAAAAGACCGAGCCCAGAGACTGATAAACTTAGCCAACCAGTTTCTCCTCAGGTCGCTGGTCTCCGCCAGACTCTGCCTAAGGCTTCTTGGCCACATGGCTTCGACAGTACATGTGACCCCCAATGCCAGGCTCCATATGAGGCCTGCACAGTGGTGCCTGCGGACTCAGTGGTCACAGGCCACAGGCAACCTCAAAGACAGGATAAAGGTGTCCAGACACTTGCTGCACTCCCTCAGATGGTGGCTACACCCACCCAATCTGTTGAAGGGAGTACCTTTTCAGAGTCCTGCGTTCACAGTGGTCTTGACCACTGATGCCTCCCTGCAAGGCTGGGGGGCTCATTGTCTAGGCAAGTGCACCCAGGGCCTGTGGTCTCCCTGGGAATCTGCACAACAAATCAATCTCCTGGAACTCAGAGCTATTCGGTTAGCCCTCAAGGCTTTTTCTCAAACCCTGGCTCATCAGTCTGTCCTAGTTCAAACAGACAACCAGGTAGCCATGTTCTATGTGAACAAGCAGGGCGGAACTGGGTCCAGGCTCCTCTGTCAGGAAGCACAGGACCTTTGCTTGTTTGCTCTCAGACACAATATGCTCCTCAAGGCAGTATATCTACCCGTCCAGGAAAACCACCTGGCGGACAGGTTGAGCAGGATTCTGCAGCCCCACGAGTGGCAGCTCCGCCCACTTCCTGTTCAGCTGTCGTGGTGAGAGGACCTGTTCTGGAGAGCTCCTGCTAGGGAGGAGTTCCTGCTCACTACCTGTGTCTGGATGTCAGGCCCTGGGCCACCTCCAGCAGGAGAGGCCCAGGCCCAGAGGCCTACCAAGCCTGGTGGGCCTCCTATTCTACCACTGGATGGAGGAACCGGCAGCCTGGAACAGCTGGAGCCCCGGGAGGGGGACTCCCCAGGTAGGACTGCACCTGGCCAGGACCGAGGGACCCACAGGTATGGAGGTATGGGCCCGCTACCCCAGGGAGGAGGCTCCTGTCTCCTCCCCAGGCAAGGTGTGGAGGCTGGGTGGCAGCGGGGAGAGGCCCTGGGGAGACCCTGGAGGACCGTGGAGTGTAGTACTGCAGGAGGTGGGTTCCCCCCTCCGCCTCGGGTCCTGGAGGAGGCCTCTACCTCCTCCAGTGAGGATGAGGACGGGGGGTCGGGCCTGCCTTCCTACCAGCAGCCAGCTAGGGCCCCTGATGCAATTGTGGCGGTGGTGCGGCGGCTTCGGGGTCTCCAGGAGGAGGCGGCCCAGCTGCGAGCCCAACTCTCCCACCTGGAGAGCCTGCAGGCCACCATTCCTGGCGAGGAATGGGTGGCATATGCTACCTATAGGAAGGGGGTGAAGCGGGCCTTGAAGGCCAAGTACTCTGAGATCGAGTACTGTCAAAATCAGGATTGTGGGTCCCTCGCCGAAGTTTACCGGAATTACAATCGTTGGAAGGTGCCTGCAGTCCAGGGGAGGCCCCTGGGGGTGGGTAGGCCGGTGGGACCGTCCTCATCTAGCAGTTTGTCTTTCCACATTTCAGCTCCTGGGAAGTCTACCACCCGTTCCCTGCCTTACCCTTCTATAGCATTGCCTGGATTTAGTGCTCCTTCCCTGCAGCGGGGTGATGGTTCTGATGTTGCAGATGCCCTGGTTCCTTCTCCTGAACTGTTGTCTGCCCTGATTGTTCCTGCACGTCCCCCGGGTGCTCCGGTACTCATGGGTAAAGATTCAGCTCGCCCGGGTCTGATGGAGGTGGTATCCGGTTTGTCCTCTGTACCTGCGATGCCTCTGCTGGCTCCCTCTAGCACCGATCCTGGCTTCAAGGGAGGATTTCGTGGGGTTCAGCTATCCCCTCTGCGGGCCTTTCCCGCCGTTTCAGTTGATCCCCCGAAGACGTGCATCGCTGCAGGAACCTCCCAAGATGGCCGCCGGGGAATCCGTGGTGACGTCACGGAGAAGGAGATGTCGTTGCCAGAGCTGCCTGTGGGACTTCCCCCAGCCCGACTGCGGCTTCAAGATGGCCGCCGCGCATCGGGTGCCGACACTTCCGGGAGAACCCGGAAGTGTGAAGAAAACCTTCCCCTAACTTCTGCATTGCCGCGGGATGTTCGGCGGCGATCTCTTGAGGCAGTAGGGGATTCTTTCCCGTGCCCCTCTATCGGAGGGGAGGCTGCAGAGGGGCAGACGTGTTCGGCGGCTATTCTCCAGCGTCGGGGGTCTGCTGAAGATGCGGAGACTCATTGGATGCCTGTCGTCGCCCGGAAGATTGCCGGTGATGTACAGCCTTTGGCTGTCCCAGACTCTGAGGGGACGTCTGCATTTTCTTTACGGGGTCCCCGGAGGCGGCAGACTGGTTGGCCCCAGTCATTTGAATCTGCTGTGCCACTGGAGGCTCTGCGGGTGGCGGATTCCTCCACTCACCTTCCGGTGTTACCGCACCAGGGGCTTGAGCACTCTGCCTTTGCTGGGCATCCTGCTCCTTCACCTGGAGTGCCTGTCCAGATTCCTGGGAAGGGGTTTGGTAGGGGGGTGGCTGGAGGGCAGGATTCCCCTGTTGTGGCTGCCCTTCCGGCCCCTAAAAAGCTACCAGGAACTCGCCCAGTGGGTTCTGGGGTGGCTGGATGGGGTCGGAAGGGTGCTGGAAGGGGGAAGGAGCAGGATGGGGGCTGCTCTTTCTTTTTTGCGGCCCCCGGAGGGGGTCAGGGAGGGGGCCAGGGAGGGAAGAGTGTTGGCCTGCTGTCCCTGCAGTCTGGGACCGCGGAGCGGGCTGTGCAGCTACCTGTCTTGTCGGATGCTGTGGCCGAGGACAGCCTGGCTCGCAGGGGGGCGTCCGCCCTCGCTGCTGGAGCCCTGGCTGCCGGCCACGAGATTCCGGACCCCTGTGCCACGTCTGGCACCAACAATAAGGTAGGACCTGGGAGTGACAGGGGGCAGGGGGGTGGAGGTTTGGGGGATTTAGTTCTGGGGGAACCTGCCCTACTGTCCCGGGATGGTCCTGCCTTATTGTCGGTAGCCGTACAGGGGGTAGCGGACGGTGGGCCGATGGAGGGTCTGGCGCCGATGGAGGGTCTGGCGGAGGGAAAGGGGGAGCGGACGACTGGTTCTGTAGGGGGGAAGGAGGGAGTGGTTGGTCCTGATAGGGGGAAGGGTCCCTTCCCGGTGGGGTTCGAGGATGGGGTGGTCCCCCTGAATCCCGGGAAAGGAGGGGAGCGGGGTTCGTCCCCGGTAGTGGTGGCCGAGACCCAGGAGCCTTGCGCTGGGTCAGGAACACGGGACGGAGGGGTGAGGGGGCTTTCCGGTCGCCTGGGTGTCACTGAGAACCAGGTCCGTGATGCCCTTCAATTAGCCTTGGAAACCCCGACAGGCCCTCCCGGGGCCTTTTCTGCCTTTCGGCAGCTGGAGGTGGCAGCAGGGGGTGATCCGGGGGTTCTCGGTGGCACCCAGGGATCTGGAGGGGATAGCATCCCTGATTCAGTGTTGGCAGAACTGACCTGGCCCAGTTCTCAGGTCATCCCATGTGCGGAGATTGTGGATCCTGCAGACCAGCAGCAGGATCCCCCGCAGGTGGCAGCAGGGGAAGATCAAGGAGGGCAGGGGTTGGGAGCCGGGAGGTCGGCTCCCCCCCCCCCGTACCTTTGCGGAGGCTCTAAGGGGGTCGGGCACCACTCCAGGGACATCGGGTGGGGCTGGGGGGAGGGGGGGTTCCCAGGGGAATGGTCCCGTAGGAGGGAGAGGAGGTGGGGGAGGTTTCCGAGGGGTAGGGGGTGAGGTCAGACGACGCAATGTGGCGCAGATCCGGTGGGCTGGGGAGGGGCCCCCTCCAGCCAGGGAACAGGTCTTGAGGATGGTCCTTGGGCTGGGGTTTCTCCCGGGAGATCTCTATGCCTTTATCCACATGAACAACACCATTGAGTATGATGTTAGTTTCATGCTGAGACGGGGGCTGGAGATTTTCTGGGACCGATACCAGCAGCAGAGGGGGCAGGGAGGGTGGGCTGACTTTCGTGTTGTGCCTATCTCTCACCAGGGGACGGTACCTGTGACCATCCTATCCCGGAATGAGTCGCTCCCAGGGCAGGACATCCAGTTTTGGTTGTCGCGCCATGCGGTGCTCCTAGCACCCCTGGTTAAGGGCGCTGGGCCCCTAGGGGTGTGGGACGGGTCGTGGAAGGGCAGGATCCGTTTGCGTGAGGTGGGAAACGTGGTGCAGCACGTACCCTCGGCCAGTTTCCTCGGTCGGGATCGCATCTTGTGCTATTACCCCGGGCAACCCCGTGAGTGTCACCGCTGTGGCTCCTTCCGCCATTTGAGCATGGTCCCGAGCAGGTCTGCACCCGTTGTGGTGGACGGGGTCACGCCTCGGCCGGGTGTTTGCTTATTCGGTGTAACCTTTGTGGGGAGTTGGGCCACCCCTTCGCTCGCTGCCCCTCCGCATCCCACAATGGACCGGGGGGGGATGCCGTCACTCCACCTCGGGTTCCTGTGCGGGAGGAGGTCGTGGAAGCCCCTCTCCCTCAGGAGGAGTCCGAGGGCCCTAGGGTGGAGGAGTCCATCGAGCCGAGGGAGCCACCAGGGGGAGGGGATTCGGGTAGGAAGGAGGAGAAGGTTGATGTGGTGGAGGTTAATGTCTCACGACAGGATAGTAGGTTGCGGGTGGTGCCACCTGAGGAATGGACTACGGTCCCTTCCAAGGGTGGCAAGTCCAAAAGGAAGAAACGGGAGACATCCCCGTTGCTGGATGCAGAGCCCGTGTTGGACATCAACCGTTTCGTCTTTTTGGCTGCTGATGCGGCTGAGGCGGATGAGGGCTTGCCTGTGGAGGCAGGGCTTCCTGTGCGGCGCTCGGAGCGGTTAGCGGCGGGGGCGGCCCCTCTTCCTCAGCGGCGGCCTTCCAAGGTAACGAAGGCGCGCCGCGGTCAGGGTCCTCCAAACAAGGGGGATACTGGCGCCCGACGGGTGAGGGAGGACGGGTCTTTGCCCCCGCGGTTGGGTGATGGGCCTTCACAGGAGCCCCCTGCTGACCCGGCCGTCCCGGCCTCCCCCGCGGGGGTGGGCACTAGTACATTGTCTCAGTCTTTGTCCAGGGAGGGGGGGGAGGCACCGGTGGTGGACCCCACGGAGGAGATCATTCCTCCGACCCCTGACCTGTCCGTGCCCCTTCGCCCCATGGGAACTGGGTTGGCCCCTGCGACAGCTTTGCCTGGTGGTCTCAGGGGCACCAGCACCTCGTGGGGTGACAGGATCGAGCAGGAGGGGGAAGAGATCCTCGAGGTGGTCGACGTGGACTGTGAGGAGTTGCTCCAGCTCACGGGCTTATCCTGAAAGCAGGATTCCGGGGATCCCGGGTATGGTGAGAAGAGGAGGAAAGGGTCACTGCACACGAACTAGGCATGGCGTGCACTCCTGCGTTCTCGTGCGCCACGATCAACGTGGCCAGCATTTTCTCAGACCAGGCGCGGGCTACGGCCTATGATTTTCTTTCCACGAGTGGGCTGGATGTCATTTTCTTGCAGGAGACCAGGCTCACCTCGCTCGCTAGCCTTCATCGGGCAAAGCGGGAGTGGAGGTGGGGCCCTTCATACTGGTCGCTTGCGGCACAGCCCTACGCAGGAGTGGCGGTTTTGTTCACGTCTAACCGATTTCAGGTGCAGTACGTATGGGAACTGGAGCAGGGCCGGTGTTTGCTCTTAGACGGCTACTGCGGGCCTCATCGGTTTCGTTTCGTGGTGGTCTACGGCCCCCAGTCTAAGTTGGCGCAGAAGACCCTGTTTGGGGTCATCCGCCCCTACTTACACACCTCCCGTTTGGTGGTTCTTGCCAGGGATTTCAACACCACCACCTTTTTGCAGGACCGAGGGGGGGATCGTCGCCCACCCAGTTACGAGGGCCTCTTTTTGGCCGAGATGACCCGGACGACTGACCTGGTGGATGTTTTCCACCGGGCCTTTCCACGGTCGCCGGGGTTCACCTACTATCATGGGACCTGCAGGAGTCGTATCGATCGGATATATGTGAGTGCCCGGGTAGAGTGTTTCCCCTCCGCAGTTGCAGGCGGTTGACTTTTCGGACCACTGCGTCCTCTCCGTGTCCTTCCTGGCTAACCACGAGGAGCTCAGCAGGGGTCCTGGCCTGTGGAGACTGAATGTGCAGTTGTTGGCAACATCAGAGGTGGTCCAGGAGTTCTTGGCATTTCTCGCAGACCAGGAAACCCTACTGGGTGTTTTTCCTTCCCGTGGCGCCTGGTGGGACGAGGTGAAGACGCGTGCCCGCCAACTCTTCCGTTCCCGGGGTACCTCCATGGCTCGATCCCGCTATCTCACCTACACTGTCCTCCGGAGGTCGCTGGATCGTTTGGTATCCCGAGGGGCAGCGCGGGAGGAGGTGGAAGAGGTACGTGTCCAGCTCCGTGGCCTGCTTTATGATCGCCATGCCTCCCTCTGCTTTGAGGGGGCGGCCGGTGGGGTCAGCACTCCAGACCCTTTCCTGACTTGCAAGGAGAGGGTTCGGCGTCGGGAGGTCATGGCCCTGCGGGGCGAGGACGGTACCATTCATACCTCCCAGGAGGACCTTTTGCGGATGGTGGGGGAATACTTCTCGGACCTGTTTGGGGATCGCCCCGTGGACCTCACCCATATCCGAGAGTACCTGGGCCTTCCCCCGGTGTATTCGGCTGTGGTCCAGGCACAGGTTGATGCACTCGCTGCACCGATTCAGCAGGTGGAGGTGGAGAGGGCGATTCGTGCCATGCCGTTGGGGAAGGTGCCTGGGCGCGATGGGCTCCCGGTGGAGTTCTATCGCATGTTCATCGCCCAGCTGGCCCCCTTCCTGACCTCCCTATTTCAGGAGATCATGGACACGGGGTCTCTCCCGCGGTCATTTCGTGAGTCTGTCCTGCTGCTGCTCTCCAAGGGGAAGGATGATAGCTCCTTGGACTTCTGGCGGCCGCTCTCTCTTCTGAACGCGGACCGGAAGATCCTGGCCAAGTGTTTGGCCAACCGACTGGTGGAGGTGTCGGGCGATTTGCTGTCCCCTTCCCAATATTGTTCCGTTCGGGGGAGAGGGGTTCTGGACGCTGTCGCCACAGTCCGGGAGATGGTGGAAAGAGGCCGGTCGCTCCAACGGGACCACTGGTTGGTCTCCTTGGATCAGTCCAAGGCCTTTGATCGAGTCAGTCACCGGTACCTGTGGGTGGTGCTCCAGCACTTCGGCCTCCCTGCAGGTTTCCTCTTCGTCGTGCAGGCGCTGTACCGAGGGGGGTGAGCTTCCCGTTTATTAACGGGTGACTCGGACGGCCATTTGGTGTCGCCTCGGGGGTGCGGCAGGGGTGCCCTTTGAGCCCCCTGCTGTATGTCTTCTCCCTCGACCCCTTCCTCCGGAGATTGTCCTCAGGTGGGTTGCGGGGCCTGGAGGCGCCTGGTGCGCCCCCGGTGTCCGTCGTTGCCTACGCTGACGACATCTCAGTTTACATGGACGGCACTGAGGGGGTAGAGGCCCTGCGGGAGGCCGTGGAGGAGTACTCGGAGGTAGCCCACTCTGTTGTCAACCACAGCAAGTGCCAGACGCTGTGGTTGGGCCCCTCGGAGGCCTCCCCGCCTTCCTGCGCCCCCTTTCCTCCTCCCGTGGGGGAGGTCCGCGTTTTGGGCCTCGTCTTCGGGTCGGAGGACTGTGCGGAGTCCAATTGGGACCGTTGTCTCGAGACTGCACGGTGTCGGGTGCTGCGGTGGAGGGGGTGGAGGTGTACGTACGAGGAGAAGATCAAACTCCTCGGGACGTTTCTGCTTCCTCTCTTTCTGCACGTAGCCACGGTCTTCGTCCTTCCGTTGTCCCGTCAGGCGTCTGTCTGTGCCGTCTTTTTCTGTTTTCTGTGGGGTAACCGCTTGAACCCTGTCCAGCGCAACATCGTCTGCCTGGATCGGGCAGAGGGTGGTTTGGGTATGTTGCACCCCCTTGTTTTCCTGTCAGTCTTGTCTATGGCGTTTCACTTAGGTAGGATGAGGGAAGGGGGTGGGGTTTGGTGGGTGGCCTCCTATCGGGAATGGTTCTCCCGCTTCTGGGAGCAGTGGGAGGGGGCGTCCTCGGTCCCACGTGTGCGCCGGAGAGGGGAACAGGCCCCATCGTACGTATTTGTGATGGTGGGGCTCATTCGGCGGTGGGGGGTGACCAACCCGCTCGCCCAGTCCTTGGGGCGAAAAGGATTATACCGGATGGTACTCACCTCTCACTATCAACCACGGTGGGCCCTGCGGGACTGTCCGGCGGATGTGATGCAGCGGGGCCTTCGGCTGTTGAACTCCCCTCGGCTACCGAAGAAGGTTCGGGATGTGGCCTGGTTGTCTTTCCACGGGCGTTTGTACGTGAGGGACAACCTCAAGTACAGGTCACAGGCCGAGCGGGTCTGTCCGAGGGCCGGGTGTGAGGGGCAGACGGAGACCATGGACCATTTCCTCCGGCAGTGTCCCTTCAACGTGGAGGCCTGCCGGTTGGTGTCCGCTGCTCTTCACCTGCGCGACCTTTCCCTCCTCACGTATGCGGAATGGGTGTACGGGGCCTGGTCCTTTCCTCTAAGGCAGGACTCCGGGACCCTCTACCTCGTCACGGCCGTAGTACGCTACCACCTGTGGCAAGCGCGCTGTCATGTCTCGACCCGGGGGTTGGTCCTGCCCCTCGACGAGGTGGTGCGGGACATTCTGGAGGAAGTGTCCAGCATGGCGCAACGTGAAAGACGGGTGGTGGAGGCTCATCGTTGGGAGCGTCTGTGGCGTCACCTCACCCTTCGCCCCCCGTGAGGGGGAGGGGTTCCCTGGGGTTCCCATCCCTGTAGGACTGTGAGGTTTGTTTTTGTTGTTCCCTGGGGGAGGGGTGTGATAGGAGGGGTTAGTTTCCCTTCCCTGGGGTTTACTTCTCGTTATGATTTTGGGGTGTTTTCCTCCCGGGAGGGGAGGGGGGGGTGAGCTGATGATCCATAAGGGGTTTGACCGGTTGTCCGCTTTTCCTTTCTCCTTAGAGGGTGGCCGTCCCACTATTTTTGTTTTTCGTGTTTGTTTGTTCTTTTTGTGTCCTGGGCATCCCGCTCCGTTGTCTGGATTGCAGGGCAGCACAAGGGTTATGTTTTGCTTTTGTATTTTGCTTTTGATTTGTATGATTAGTTATGATTTGTTTTGGTGGGACTGTGTTGGGGATGGGCTAAAGGGGCCCTTATGGTTTCATTTGGTTTGGGGGGAGGGGGTGGGGAGGTTTGTTTTTGAGATGTTTGTTTGGATGGGATGGGTCTGAAGGGGGAGGGATGGGGATAGGGGGCTTTGTTTCTGGATGGGTGGGGGGAGGGAGTCTGAGAGTCCGACCGAAGGGACCGTTGGACTGATGGGGGTATTGTGCGGGGCAGGGGTTCAGGGATTGCAAGACGACCAATATGTGGACTATGCTGGGGTGTTCTTGCAGGGGGAGGTTGGGTCGGGTATGGACATTGGACTGAGGGGGGGAGGGGACATGGACATTGACAAGGACTTTTTGGGGGTTGTGGTTGGGAGGAGGGCACGTGTGTTGATTACTGGGGTTGGTGGTGGGTTTGGGGAGGTGGGTCACGGGGGGTTTTGTGATACCTGTTTTGTGCTATGTCGGGGGGCTGGGGGTTTTGGGGGGGTGTGGGACTTGGTTGGGGTGATTGTGTTTGCTTTTTGTTTGTTTTTCTGTTGCATGTGTTAATAAACAAAATTTCCATCCTTTGGTAGTTCAAAAGATTTTCATGAAATGGGGACTTCCATCCATAGACTTGTTTGCCAGTCCTCTGAACAAACAGCTGCCAAACGTCTGCTCCAGGCAACCGCATCCTCTGCGGGTAGCAGCAGATGTTTTTCTGATTCCCTGGTCTCAGGGCCTCCTGTATGTGTTTCCTCCCACGCCCTTGGTGGCCCGAACTCTGTTCAAGATTCTTCAGGACAAGGCCTCAGTCCTGCTGGTGGCTCCCAGGTGGCCCAGACAGCCCTGGTTTCCACTTCTCCTTCAATTGGCAGTGGATCCCCCTCTGCCTCTGGGGTTGCAACCCGACCTTCTCTCTCAGGATCAGGGTACCCTTCTGCACCCCAATCTCAAAGCTCTAAATTTGATGGCCTGGAGGCTGCAAGGGTAGTTTTGGCTCCCCGGGGCCTACCTCAGGAGGTAGAGGAAGTTCTCCTAGCCTCTAGGAAACAATCCACTAGGAAAACCTATGCTCTTAAATGGAAGAAGTTTTCAGTGTGGTGTCAGTTACGTACAGAGGATCCTTTCTCCTGTACTGTGCCAGTAGTGCTTCAGTACTTACTGCACTTATCCAATCAAGGTCTTAAGTCCAATTCTGTTCGGGTCCACCTCTCAGCTCTAGCAGCTCACCACTCACTGGTGGAAGGACATTCTTTGTCGGTTCACCCCTTGGTGTCCGGTTTCTCAGAGGCTTGCTCTTGCTCAAGCCTCCAATCCGTCCTCCTGCCCCTGAGTAGGAGTTGAATTTAGTCTTGCAGCAACTGACTCGCCCACCTTTTGAGCTGATGGCTACTTGTCCACTACGCTTCCTGTCCTGGAAGACGCTCTTCCTGATAGCCCTTACCTCGGCTAGGCGAGTGAGTGAGCTTCAGGCCCTGGTCTGTGATAGGCCTTACACCAGAATTTATAGGAACAGGGTAGTCCTCAGGACTCATCCAAAGTTCCTCCCAAAGGTTGTCTCCTCTTTCCACCTCAACCAGGAGGTGGTTCTTCCAACATTCTTCCCTAGGCCTCATGCAAGCCTGGCTGAAGCAGTCCTGCATACCCTGGACTGTAGGAGGGCCTTATCCTTCTACCTTGACTGTACGCAAGGGCACAGAAGGGCTACTCAGCTCTTCATATCTTTTGACCCTAATAATTTAGGGTTAGCTGTGTCCAAGCGTACGTTGTCCATCTGGGTGGCTGACTGTATCACCTGGGCTTACAAGGCGGCTGAACTTCCTTTGCAGGGTTGGGTCACGGCCCACCGTGTCAGGGCAATGGCTGCCTCAGTGGGTCATCTCCGCTCTGTACCATTGGTAGACATCTGCAGGGCTGCAACTTGGTCTTCAAGCCAGACTTTTGCGGCCCATTACTGTCTGGAGAGGGAGTCCCGTAGGGACAGTGCTTTTGGCCAGGCAGTACTCCGGAATCTCTTTGAGGTTTAGGCAACTCCTGCCCTCTGTTGGGCTACCGGTGGAGGTTGTGTCAGTGAAAAGCCTTTCTTTGATGCTGGGACTAGAGGAAGTTCTCTTGTTCAGCCTGGGTTCTTGGTAGCCCAGAGCTAGGGAGTCACCCATATGTGAGGACTGACTTCCTGCTTGGTCCTGGAGAAAGAGTAGTTACTCACCTGTAACAGGTGTTCTCCAGGAGCAGCAGGAATCAGTCCTCACAACCCTCCCTCCTCCCCTGGGAGTTGCAGTTGTACATAGTTTATTTTTCATTTTTGTGTGCTGTTCTTAGCTATGTCATTTGACTGAGGTAAGATGGCACCTTTAGATGGGAAGGGAACCGCGCATGCGTGCCTGCATTCCCAAAAGCTTTCATGGAAAGCTGGGGAAATGCTCCGCTGGGGCTTCATCGGCGCCGATGACACCCATATGTGAGGACTGATTCCTGCTGCTCCTGGAGAACACCTGTTACAGGTGAGTAACTACTCTTTCTCCGCACCCTGGGAATATTCTTCTTCCCTTACTTAGACGACTGGCTCATTCGAGCCCCTTCAGAGCCAGAGGCCAGGGTTGCTCTGTCTCGCACAATGCACATTCTTCAGTATTTGGGACTTGTCATAAATTTCCCAAAGTCCAACCTTGCTCCCACTCAATCCCTAGAGTTTATAGGAGCTCTTCTGGATACCAGACAGACAAGGGCCTACCTTCCACAGCCCCGCTGCCTTCGCATTGTGCAGTTAGCTTCCCAAGCAGTGCTATAATCTCACCTCACTGCACGGGAAATGTTACAGTTGCTAGCCACATGGCATCCACCGTGCATGTGGTTCCCTATACTCGCCTCCATATGAGGGCAGCCCAGTGGACCTTATCCACTCAGTGGACTCAGGCGTCAGGTTGCCTGTCAGACAAAGTAGCAAACTCAGATCGCCTTATTTTGTCCCTCCAATGGTGGCAGTTACCCAAAAATCTTTTGGTGGGGTCTCCTTTTCAGCAACCCCCACCCCAAGCCTCTCTAACAACAGATGCTTCACAGGTGGGTTGGGGAGCCCACCTGCAAGGCCCCTCTACCCAGGGTACCTGGACTCCACAGGAGGCCTATCTCCATATCAATCTCCTGGAGCTCAGAGCAATCTTCCTTGCTCTTCGAGTATTTCACACCCAGCTCAGCTACAAGACTGTCCTAGTCCAAATGGACAATCAAGTAGCAATATTCGATGTGAACAAGTAGGGCGGAACAGGCTCTCTGTCTCTCTGTAATGAAGCTTTGCGACTATGGGCCCTCACCAGAGAGCATCAGATTCATCTCCTTGCGTGTATCTTCCAGGCATTCAAAACTCTTGGGCAGACAGACTCAGTTGAGTTCTGCTTCCACACGAATGGTCTCTCCATGCAGACCAGGTGGCCAAAAAGTTTCAAATTTAGGGAACTCCGGACATAGACCTCTTTGCAAGTCCGCTGAATGCCAAACTTCCCCAGTTCTTTTCAAGAATTCCAGCTTGAGGTTGTCAGGCCAGGGATGCTTTCCTCCTCCATTGGGGTCAGGACTTCCTGTATGCCTTTCCACCCATTCCCCTAATGCCCAAAACCCTGTTCAAGCTTCAGAGAGACAGAGGACATATGATCCTCATAGCTCCACGTTGGCCACGGCAAAAGTGGTACCCTCTGCTCCTACATCTCTCTCAAGCTCCGCCTCTGGAGTTAGGATCTGCTCCAGATCTCCTTTCTCAAGAGGACAGGATGCTGTGGCATCCCAATCCCCAGTCTCTGCATCTCAGGGCCTGGTTGCTGAAAGCCTAGAACTTCACGGTCTTAACCTTTCCCAGCAGGTGAAGGATATCCTTCATGCTTACAGGAAACCTTCCACAAGATGCTCTTATGCATTCAAGTGGAAAAGGTTTACCATATGGTGCTCGCAGAATGGTCTTAACCCTCTTGCGATACCTCTGGAATTATTACTGGAGTACCTCCTTCATTTATCAAATGCAGGGCTTAAGACTAATTCAGTGAGAGTCCATTTGAGTGCTATTGCAGTTTCTTTCAAGCCTCTAAATGGACAACCTATTTCCTCTCATCCTCTCATAGCGAGATTTATGAGAGGCCTTCTTTTAACGAAGCCTCCCATTAAGCCACCACTGGTGGCATGGGACTTGAATCTGGTACTTGGGCAGCTCATGAAACCGCCCTTTGAACCATTAGCCACTACCTCTTTGAAATTCCTTTCGTGGAAAGTTATTTCTCATTGCAATCACATCAGCACATCGCATCAGTGAATTGCGAGCCTTGGTGGCTGATCCTCCTTATACAAGATTCCATCATGATAAGGTAGTCCTTAGGACTCATCCACACTTTATGCCAAAGTTGGTTTCACCTTTTCATTTGAATCCAGCAGTTTACCTTCCTGTATTCTTTCCAAGGCCTCACGCCTCAAATGCAGAAAGCAACCTTCATACTTTGGACTGTACAAGAGCTTTGGCCTTTTACTTGCAAAAGGACACAGCAACATAGAAAATCCTCTCAACTCTTTGTTGCTTTTGATCCTAGTCATTTGGGACTTCCAGTCTCCAAAAGGACACTGTCCAACTGGATTGCACAGTGTATATCTTTTGCCTACGAGAGTAAGAACCTTCCTCTTGAAGGCCATGTCACAGCTCACAATGTGAGAGCCATGACAGCCCCAATGGCTCATCTTCACTCTGTGTCTATCGACGACATCTGTCGAGCAGCTACTTGGGCTTCGCTTCATACCTTCACAGCCCATTACTGCTTAGACAAGGACTCTCGCCGGGATGCCTTGTTTGGTCAGGCTGTTCTTCAACACCTGTTCCAGACTTAATCAACTCCTTCCACCATCCCTGGTAGGATGCCAGAGATCCATGGGGGGAAGTGGAGCCCTTTCACAAGGGCACACAACTTTCTGGGGCCATCTCCCTTGCATCTGCAGCTAGGGAGTCCCCATATGTGAAGACTACATTCCTGCTTGTTCCTAGAGATAGCATAGTTATTCACCTGTAACAGGTGATCTCCGGGAACAGCAGGAATTTAGTCTTCACAACCCACCCCCCTCCCCTAGGAGTTGTATCTCTCTCCCTTTCTCTCTTTCCCTCTCTCTTTTGTCGCAGCTATAAACTCAACTGGAGAGGGAGAGTTGGGAAAGGCGGGAAGGCGGCACGCAAATGCTGAGGGATGCTCCCAAAAGTTTTCCTATTGGACGCTAGGGAGCGTTCCCGCGCAGGCTCCGTCAGTACCGACGATACCCATATGTGAAGACTAAATTCCTGCCGTTCCCGGAGATCACCTGTTACAGGTGAGTAACTATGCTTTAGCTGTTTAGTATGGGAAGTTCCACATGCTAACTCAGCGGACCTGTGCTTACAAGTAACGCAACATGTTAATAGTTAATATGTACTAATTCCCATGTTAAACAACTATCTTGAAAACTAGCATTTGGGATGTCTCCATCCCACAACTTACAGCTAACACAGAAATCATTAGTACATATTAACTGTTAATGTGATGGATGTTGCCAAAGTGGTTAGCACCACCTCAAGAGATGTTACTAACTGCATCATGCTTTAGCTGCCATGCAGATAATGTGGAGTAGTGAATATTTCTCTGCATTAACTGCATGGGAGCCCTCCCAAAAATTATAGTTTATTTATTTATTTATTTATTTTATTTTATTAAGTATACATTTGTATACCGCTACTTCCAGCGATCAGCAGCGGTTTGATTACAGATTGGAAATTGTCAAATCATGACAGGAAATTTTTGAGGTATAAACACATTGATTAGACAGGAAAGCACAGCACACAGAGAACTATTTTACAGGGAACATGGGCTATGGAGGGTTAAGTGGCTTGCCCAAGACCACAAGGAGCACCTGTGGGACTAGAAACCCCAGTCCTTCCGGCCCAAGGTTGCTTTCCTCTAGTGGGATTTGAACCCCCGACCTTCCGGCCCGAAGTACCTTGCCCCAACCACTAGGCCACTCCTCCTCATCAGTTAGTTTGTCATTGTTAAATGCTATCAAGTTGATGTCAACCCCTGGCAATCCAGTGGGTAGTTGTCTATGTGACTATTCCCTGTTTTTTCTTGGCAAGGTGTGACCAGAAGTAGATTGCTATGCTTTTCTTTTGCACTGTAAGACTGTAGCTCCTAGTATTCCAAGTGGTCTCCCATGCTAGTACTAACCAGGCCAGACACTGCTTAGCTTCAGAGATCAGACAAGATTGGGCACACTCAGGCTGGCGTGGCCATATTCAACAGTTAATACAGAGGTCTTTTTCAATTACTGTGTATTAATTTTGGCAAATATTGTGTAGTATCATGTAACGCCTTACCAAATTAGAGTAAATAGGAGCCTAACAGTGCTATTCAGAAGTGCTAAAAAAACCCTGTGCTATTGTCCAGTTCATCTTCCTGATTTTATGCGTGGTTTTCTTGGTAATTCAAGTAAATTGCATATTGTGCAGGAAATCACAGCCTTTTATTATTTTTCTTGTGAAATAACTAACCTTACACAGTGCACTGCAAATGTCGCCCTAGAAGGTATACTTTTAATGGTCATGTGACCAGTATGTATGAATGTTGAGCTGCTCTTATGAGCATGAACTTCACAAGTACATGAAAAATCTGCATGCATCCAGAACTTTGATCTGGTGTATGAAGCTTTGGTAGGAACATAAACTGATGATTTTGTTTACCACCTTGAGTCCTGAATTTTAAATTGGGCTTTTACGCCTGTGGCGATAGTTTTTAGATCCTTTTTTTCCATAGGTAGAAGACTTCTGGAAATTGAAGATTTTTAAGTTGAAAAGAAAAGTGATCTCAGCGCTGGCCTGGTGTAAATCCTATTTGTGTAACAGATGGCAACAAGTCAGAGCAGGTCCCAAGACCTCTGAACCATTCTCACTGAAGCAAGGTGTACTTCAGGGATCTTCCCTCTCTGTATTAATGTTTAACATCTACATGCAGCCCATTTGCGCTTTAATCCGTTCCTTCAATGTCCAATGCCTTGCATATGCAGACGACATCCTAATGTACACACAGTTTAAAATCGATCAGCCTGACATTTCTCCAATTACAAGATGCTTTGAAGAAGCGGTAGCAGATTGGCTCCTCTCTCAAAATCTACGTATTAACCACAGCAAAACAGATGTATTATTCATCTCGCGAAACCAGAAGTTCACGCCACCTTCCTCACTTCTAGTCAATAACAGTGAACTGAAGTCCAAATCTACAATTCGCTACCTGGGCATCACCCTCGACCAGCGTCTTGACATGTCAGCACATGTCATAAACACAACTAAAGCAATATATCATAAGATCCGATCACTACGCCATCTCCGCCCACTTCTTGACTTCCCTGACTACCGTTCAATATTCCAAGCCTTAGTCATCCCACATCTCGACTTTGCCAACATTATCCTACTCGGACTCCCACAGTCGACTCTTAACCCGCTAAGTCTTGCCATGAACTCAGCTGCAAGGGTACTGACAGGGCTCTCAAGATCAGACCACATAACGCCAGTTCTAAAGAACCTACACTGGCTTCTGCTGCGGGCCAGAATCCATTTCAAGGCTCTGGTCATGACATTCAAGGCCCTTAAGAAACATCCCCCACGCCCATCAGTGATCTTCTCCACAGCACACCAGATAACAGAACCAGGAGATCTACATCGATGAATACACTTGAAGTCCCGAAATTGTTGATAAAATGTAGGAAGGCAACAGCAAGTAGAGCCTTCACCATTTTTGCACCTATGGCATGGAATGCCCTCCCTGCTGAAATCCGGGCCATCTCAAACCTGGCGCTATTCCGAAAAGCCCTCAAATACCACCTATTCTTACAACATTACCCTGACACCAATCCCGACACTCACACTGCCATCACCTTACCTCCCTTCCTAGCCTGTCCCTTAGATCATCCTCCTGTAGATAACGGCTAACCATTTTTTCCCCTATCTGCTTCCTTGACCCACGAACCCAGGCCTCTAGGTAAAGTTTTTTAGATTTTATTCGTAAGAGTATCCATAATTTGTATATAATTTGTACATAGTTTTCCCTCGGTTTTTCCTCCATGTTACTTTCCCTGTTCAATGTAAAAACTCGATGTAACTTGTTACATTCTTGTATGTTCTGTTCAAATGTAAACCACACTGATTATAATAGCGCGGTATATAAGAAATAAAAATAAATAAATAAAATAAAAATAAATAAATAAATCTTTGCTGTGTTGGCTCACACTAAATCCCTACTCTTGATTGATAGTTTTAGTGGTTGCTATTTAGTCATAGATTGGAATTGTTTGTTGTAAGCTCCTGCAAATGACTGTTGAATTTTTCTTGTATTTCAGGACAGAAGTTGTCATATATGTTGTTGAACGCTCTCCAAATGGCACATCAAGGAGAGTTCCATCCACCAACCTGTACAATTATTTTGAACAAGTCAACATAAAACCTTCACTGCAGCAGCTAGGAGTTGCCCTGTCTATGGCCAGGACTGAACTCTCCCTGGCACAGATCAAGCAGCTTCTACAGAACCCACCTGCTGGTATGTATCCCAGAACTCCCCTGTTGGATGAATAACAGCTGAGCAGGATTCCATGTATGAAAGTAGAAGTTGTAGCAAATACTTGAAAAACTGTCTCTAATGCAGTGGTTCCCAAACTTGGGGTCACATCATCAGTGCATAGTGGGTCACAGAAACCATGGCCATTTCCATTTCTCTCTGGACTTTCACTGTGAACTGTGCGAAATAATGAGTGGAGGAGTGGCCTAGTGGTTGGGGCAAGGTACTTCAGGCTGGAGGGTCGGGGGTTCAAATCCCACTAGAGGACAGCAACCTTGGGCCGGAAGGACTGGGGTTTCTAGTCCCACAGGTGCTCCTTGTGGTCTTGGGCAAGTCATGTAACCCTCCATAGCCCATGTTCCCTGTAAAATAGTTATCTCCAAGTTATAATGCCCTGTTCAATGTAATTTCAGTTTGTTCAATGTAAACCACCTTGATATCATGAAAGGCGGTATATAAGAAATGTTAAATAAAATAAATAAATAAATAAAATCATGACAGTCCGTATATGGCCTGTAGTCAGTGAACATTCATTGGTTCTTACCCTCTCCTGGGTAAGCTTCCTGTTAGACTGGAAACCCATGCTGTGTATTGAGGTCTGTAAGCACACACTACACACTGACACAAGGGACCCTGTGCTGACTGCTGCTGGAGTTTCCATTACTGTCGCTGCTACCTTCCTGCTTGAGATAAATGGAGGGGAGCGGAAGGAGGCTGGTTACCTGCTGTTCTGATTTCATCATCATCTGGGGTCATGTGAATTTTCAGTTATTAAAACAGGATCAGGTGGGATTAAAGTTTGAAAAACACTGCTCTAATGTGAAAACTACTACTTGGCTGCTAAAAAGAATCCTCCAGTGCTCCTTCAGACGTCTATCATATAATAAAGAAGTTATATTTAAAAATATTTCCAGTTCATACTGCTAGACCAGTCCAGACAAGCGGGTTATGTTTCCCTGCTAGCAGATGGAGACAGAGAATAAACACTCCAGAGCTGTGATTGGTTGGGCTCTGGGTGACATAGGAGTGCCCCTAGAGGACCTAGTCAGTGTTTCTCTGTCTATAGCAGATGAAGATCTTTGACAAGTTTGTCTACTTATTTTCTTTTCTTCATTTTTATTTCCTGGATGCACCCAGAGCACACAAGAGGTGTTTCTCTGGGTTTCCCAGGCTTCCCTCCTTAATAGCTGTATTTTCTCTAATCAGCAATACAGCAGGGTTTGCGCTCCTGATTTCACTGTCAGTGCAGCTCCCCTTCTTCCCATCCCTCCTCAGAAACACCTTCCAGCCCCTACCATGAGGGTCTAAGTGGCTGCAGAGGGATCAAACTCTAATTTCCCTACCTTTCAGTCACTGTAATTACTGTGGCGCCGCCCCTACTAGGCGGTTGCCTAGTGAAGGCAGCGGGCCATCACATATCTTATATTTTTACTTGAACTCCAGGGTTCAGGCCTCTGGAGGTGTAGTTGTGTGTAAAAACAGTCCAAGTAGGTTTCAGGCCAACACAGGAAAAATTTATTCAATTTTATCGTTTTACAGTCAGGCTTTGCAAACAGGCCTTTTGCAGAAAATCTTGACCACCATAACAGAAAGAAGGATATTTTCTCCAAATCAAAACTTTGTCACCAAACTGTATTTCAGCAGTGCTATAAACAAACTGTCTCTTCCAGCAGCTTAACAGAAGAACTTCTTTTCCAAAAACAAACACAGTTGAAAGTAATGGCAATTAGCAGAGCCCAGCAAACCCATAGCTTCCTTCAACAACTTAAAGTTTCAGCTACGGACATCTTCTGCTTGTCAGCACAAAATACTAGAAAATTGCTGCATTAAAACATTCACTTCAGCACAGATATTGTTGGTGCTTTAACCTTGAGAGTTCTTTCTCTCTATTCTAAGCTTTCTGGATACAAAAATCAGGATAAACGGTTTTCTGGATTTCCCTCTCAGTTAAACCGTTAGGCTTTCCTTAATCTGAAGTCATGCAGAAAGAGCATTCCATCAATGAGTCTGTGGAATCCTGTTCCTCTCCACCAGGTTCTATTTCCATGTCTTCCTCCTCTGCATTACATGTCACAGGGTTTAAAACAGGCTCGGGAATTTCAAGTTTGACTTCTTTTAAAAGTCTGAACAGTCTTTCCCACTGGGCTTTTCTTCCCCCTTCTGGTTTTGTAGTATAGCTATGAGACTTCTTCCCTTTTAATAAACCCTTTAAAGGCTTTGTCTCTCTCAGCTTATCTTTAGGAACATTCTTCCTGGCAGGCTTTCTACAAGATACAATTTCTTCCTCAGAATCTTGTAAGCTTATCTCTGAGTCTGGGTTATATTCCTTAACCCCCACAGACGTTTCACTTCTACCTCTGAGCTTGGCTGTGAACCTCCTACAGCATGGGCTCTTCCAGGAAGTAGCGTCGTCTGATTCAGAGCTGCCTTGGGAATCACTGCAGTGTCTGTTTCCAGACCCGCTAGGCTTTCCAGCACTGAAGATTGGTTCCTCTTCAGCCTGGTCTGAGACTTCTTGCTCTAGCTTACTTACAGCCAGCCTTCTCACTTCCTCTCTCCTGGAAGGAGTGTGATTAGCCCTGGTTCTGGCTCCTTCACAACTGCTGTCTCTGAAGCTGTTCCCGTGTCTCCAACTGGATCTGTTGCCTGAACTGCACCTGCTGCCTTGTGTTCCTTTTCCGTTTCTGTTCCTGCTTGAACTCTCTCTGAAGTCTTCACCTCGAGTTCTGCTTTCACTTCCTCCCTTGCTCTGTGTTCGTGTGAGCTTAAATGTTTGAAAGTGACGTTGTTCTCCTGGCCCCACCCACAGGTGTTTCCTATCTCTAATAATGGAGTCTGGGTGTGGTCTGAGCCTGGCTTTTGAAGTGTGGTTTTTTTCCACTACCCTCCTTCTGGAACGTGTGTTTGGTGAGCCCTTCCCCCACACAGAAGAAAAAGTTTCATTTTTTTCTGTTTTCCAGGGCTGTGCTGCACTCTCCTTACCACATTACCTTACACTGACTTTGAAAGTTTCTCTTCTCCTCCTTGGGAACTCAGCTCCTCTGTACCAGCACAGTGAGTAACTGACAGTTTCCTTCTCACCTCAGTTTTTTGGTGATTCAGGGTTCGTCAGGATTTGAATTTTTTAAGTGCTAGCAGGACTCCTTGCCTCTCCCCCTGCAATTTCGCTGCTTTTTTAAGGTTTTTTGAGCTTAGGAAACTTTTATTTTGCAGTTTTTCTGTGCCAGCGACCATTTTGAAAATCGGGAGAGATTTCTCTTCAGTGTTTTTTTTTGCGGGAGCAGCTCTGGGCAGCCATTTCAAAGCATTTAAACATGTTGTGAAGGCACAGGGAGTTTCAAAATCCCTTTTCTTTGAAGAGTCTTCTGTTTCCCTAAGCCTACCTTGATTTTTGTTTAAAAAAAAAAGGTTTAAGCCTCTGCAATGCCTGTTCCTCTGCACAGGTGTATTATATGTAATAATAAGAAGAAGGAGTTAATAGATCACTTGTGTTCCACCTGTATGCTGCATCCAAGAGAATCTTCTTCCTCCAGATCCACTGCGCGCTGCAGCTGAGGACATCAGCACCTTAACTCCTCCCTCCTTAGAGCCCCTGCAGCTGGGTCTACCTGCAGAAAGAACTCAGTCAGCTCCCATTTTGCTTCCACAGTCGCTGGAAGCCCCAGCAGATTCAGCTGACAGTGAGTTCCTGATGCTCTTCCGCCAGGCATGGCACCTGTGGCGTTCGGAGTCTTTTGGTATACCTCCAGCACCCGCTGGTAGCAGACAAGGATATGGCAAGGTCTCGCAAGCGGTCCCAAAAGTCCTCAAAGAGGAGTTGCCGGCCCTAATCACACAGGTGATAGAGTCGCTACGCCTAGCTGTCATGCCTTATCCTCAGAGTTCTCAAACCCTTTTGCAGCCGGATCCCATTTTACAGGGCATTCGTAAGCCTTCCAAAGCTTTTTCCTTTCCAGCCGAGTTACAGCAAATGGTATCTCGAGAGTGGGACTCTCCAGAGTCCTCTCTACGTATGGCACGCCGTATTGGTCAGTTATACCTTTGGTCTCCCTCTGACTTGGACCGTTGACTGACATACCCGAAAGTTGATGCGTTTAGTGACCGGGGTCACCAAGCATACCACAATTCCCAGTTGAGGGCGGAGCGGCACTCCGCGACACAGCAAGACCGAAAAAGTCGAGAGTCTGCTAAAGATGGGTTTTTCGTTGTCTGCTCTTTCCCTTCAAGCAGGCGGTGTGTGGAGGTCTAGCGGCACGGGCCTCCCTTCGATGGATTCAGCAGCTTCCAGAGGATCCCGAGTTGGCTCATTTAGAATCCGTCGCTGCATTCCTGGCAGATGCCTTCTATGATCTTCGTGCGGCTGTCAGCTCGCTCCGTAGCAGTGGTGACAGTGGCTTGGAGATGGCTCTGGCTGCGTCAATGGGCAGCGGATGTTGCTTCTAAGACGTGGCTGTCAAAACTTCCTTTTAAAGGGAGACTCCTCTTTGGCGAAGATCTCGATAAACTGGTAAAAGATCTGGGGGAGATGAATCCGCAACACTTGCTGGAGGACAAGCCAAAGGCATTCTCCCGTCGCGGGTCTCGGTCCCAAGGCTTTCAAAGATTTTCTAGAACTCGTGACTCTCGGAGATACAGATCCTTTCAGCTTAATACTTCATCCACTCCTACCAATCACTTCGGACAAAGATCACAGTCCTTTTGGGGAGCCCGCAAAGGAACTGACTCCTATTCAGGTCCAGCAAAGTTTACGGGAGCCTCCCATCCTTCCCGCTGACGGGACAAGACACCCACTCGAGATGCCTCCGCCTGTCGGGGGGGCGGTTGGCTCCTTTTTTCTCAGCAGTGGGCACACATAACTTCAGATCAGTGGGTCCTCGACATAATTTCTCATGGCTATTCTCTCGAATGTTGCTGACCCATTCACGATGCGGAAAAACGAGTGGCCATTCAAACTACCATTCAGAAGCTCCTCTCCTTAAAAGCCATTTGTCCAGTTCCTCTGTTAGAAAGAGGGCTAGGCTGTTATTCCATCTATTTCGTGGTGCCCAAGAAAGATGGCTCTTTTCGTCCACTTTTGGACCTCAAAGGTGTAAATCGCAGCCTTCGAGTCCCACACTTCCGGATGGAGACCCTACGGTCAGTCCTTCACTCAGTACGCCAGGGAGAGTTTCTAGCATCCTTGGATCTAGCAGAAGCATATTTTCATATTTATTTATTTATATTTCTTATATACCGCACTATTTGCAATCAGCGCGGTTCACATGGAACAGAAACATCCGACAACTTAAATATGTCTGGTCATTACATTAAACAGGAAATGCAACTTGGAAAAAGGGTACACTATATACATATGAGGTGTACTGAGAAAGGATAATGTTTGGTGTTTACATTGTAGGGGACGCCTGTTGCGAGGGCTTGCCTAGTTGACTACTATTATTGTTGAGGTGCTCGTTATTCGAGTGGGGACTGAGGATCGGAGATGTCAATGAGATATTTGGTGAAGAGGAAATGTTTAAGGGCCTTTCTAAATTGGCTCAAGTTGGGGATTGCTCTGATATGTGCTGGTAAGGTATTCCATAGACTTGGGGCACAGAGTTGGAAGGCTCTGTTAGCTGTTGTTTTGGTGCATTTAGTGCTTCTTTTGGAATTACTAGCATGTTGGACTCTGTAGATCTTCTTGGTCTGTTAGGTGCAAGTGGTTGGATGAGGTCAGATAGAGAGGAGGAGGAGAGCTCATTGCCAGCTTTGAAAGTCATCAGCAAGGTCTTAAAACAAATCCTGGCTTGAATGCGGAGCCAGTGTAACTGCTTCAGGAGTGGTGTCACATGGTCTCTCCTGGATGCGCCAAAGAGTACTCGCGCTGCACTGTTCATAGCAAGTTGAAGGGGATTCAAGGTGGGACCGGGGGGAGCCCTTGTAGTATGTTATATTCCCATTCGAGAAGACTACCAGAGCTTCCTGCGTTTTTTTCAGTCCCTCGGCCAGCCTTCGCAGTTTCGGGCAATGCTCTTTGGCCTAGCCTTGGCACCTCAAACCTTCTCAAAGGTGATGGTGGTTGTGGCGGCAGCCTTACGCAAGCAGGGAATCAGAGTAGACCTGTACTTGGACGATTGGCTCATTCATGCGGACTCCCTTCCAGAGGCTCGCACAACTGTTTCCACAGTAGTGGTCTTTCCTACAGCAGCTTGGTTGGGTGATCAACCGCACCAATACTTGCCTCCATCCATCTCAAGAGATGGAATTTCTCACAGCACGCTTCGATACCTCTCAAGGGCGTGTATTCCTGACTCAAGCCCATTTCCTAAAGCTGACTTCTCAGTTCCAAAGTATTTTGGCCCAAAGAGCACCCGGATATGGGATTACCTCCAGGTCCTTGGATCCATGACCGCCACCATCGAGCTCGTGCCTTGGGCAAAGGCTCACATGCGCGGTCTACAGGCCGCTCTGCTTTCCAGATGGTTCCCAGTGACAGAAGACTACCAGACCCGTCTCCCATTACAGCTGCAGGTCTGGCACAGTCTGCAGTGGTGGCTTGCATCTCACAATCTCCTCGGGAGTACCATTGGAAAACCCACGCTGGATCTTGTTGACAACCGAAGCCAGTCTGTCCGGATGGGAGCGCACTGTCACACTCACTCAGCGCAAGGAACTTGGACGACACGCGAGGTGCAATGGACGATCAACAGGCTCGAGGCGAGAGCAGCTCGATTCGCCTTACTGAAGTTTCACTGGTTCCTACAGGGACCAGCGCTTCGGATCCTATGCGACAGTGCCACTGCAGTGTCCTACCTCAAACGCCAGGGTGGCACCAAGTGCACAGGGGGTATCGAAGGAGATGTCCCTTCTCTTCCTTGGGCGGAAAGGAACCTTCAAGGCTCTCTCAGCATAGCATATAGCGGGGACCAGCAACGTGAAGGCGGATTTTCTAAGCCGAGACACTCTTGATCTCGGCGAATGGGAACTGGCCCCACAAGCGTTCCTGACTATAGTTCAGAAGTGGGGGCAGCCGAAAGTAGATCTCAAGGCATCAGCCATGAATGCGAAGGTTCCGATCTTCTTCACTCGCTGGAGGGAACACAGATCTCAAGGCATAAATGCCTTGGGCAGCCATGGCCGAAACACCAGTTGCTCTATATATTCCCACCTTGGCCAATGATCGAAAGAGTCCTGCAACGGATCAGGGAACACCACGACCCAGTAATCATAGTGATCCCGGACTGACCTAGAAGACATGGTATGCCAATTTCATAAAAACTATCTCGAGTCCCTCCTCTGCGACTACAAGCTCCCTTCAGACTTCTCAGGCACGGACCTATCTCAATGGAAGATTCAACTCCCTAGATGTCTACGGCTTGGCTCTTGAGCGCCTTTGATTAGCCCCTAAGGGTTACTCTTCCAAGGTAGTGTCGACTTCCTCAACGCTCGCGTTTGTCTATGTCGTTAGCATATGCTAGGGTGTGGCGAGTGTTTGAGTCCTGGTGTACTCAACATCTTCTTTGTCCTTGAAGTACAGAAATTCCAGACATTCTTACCTTTCTTCAAGAGGGCCTCGACAAAGGCTTAGCTCTTGGCACTCTACGGAGTGCACATTTCAGCGCTGATGTGTTATAGGGGACCAATTTACGGTCGTTATTTTGCATCCCACTCTGTCGCGTTTTCTTAAAGGAGTCAAGCTTTGTGATAAGGAAGCTTATCATAGCTCAGGTAGGAGCTATAGAAAAGATGATGTGACTCTGAACAAGCAACCTGTCAGTTCTGGTAGAAGCAAGAAAAAACAGAGTTTTCACATAAAAGACTACCAGTCCCAGAATGCACCAGGTTTCCAGCAGCCATGGAGGAGGCTGAAGTGAGAAAATGTGTGTGCAATCAAGAGAGCTATGAGGTAATCCTTAAGCACTCATCTCAAAGGGCAGGGCCTGATTCAACACAGCTGCGCTGTGTTAGGGAGGAGCACACATTAGGACAGAATAAGAAATAGAGCTTATTCTTCAGATAATAGCTTCAAGAACAGCTACAGAAACAGCTTCAGGAAAAGATACAGCAATGGCTACAAGCAACCAACATCACTTGGAGAAACAAAAGCCAAGCCAAGCGGATAGAGAGAGAAGGAAACTCTCTGGAAGGAAGAGAAGGAAGGCCATTGGAAGGTCTGGGAGAATCCAAGGCAGTACCCATACTGGGAGGTATTCCAAGTGCCAGCAGAGTCCATTGGACTGGAGTCAGCCAGAGGAATGGAAGGGCAGAGATAGGAATCACCAGTGGCTACCTAGAAGAGAGAAGACGGCACGTGGAAAGGACTTTCAGACCTATGCCAAAAGGTATGTGAGGGAAGATCCAGTGTCCAGGGATCAAGATTGGAAGGCTGGACATCAGAACTGGATTACATACTGGCCAGGATATACAGAGAGGAATTATGATAGCAGGAGAGGCTCAGATATGAACACTGATCCAGACCCTATCTATAATAGTGAATGGCAGCAAGGGAATAAGCATTCTCATGATAGTGCCTTATGGAAAGACTCGTCTGTGCCAATGTATGATAGTGACCCTATGCTGATTGATGAAGGGGGAGAAACAGCAGATGAAACTATTCATTACATGGGACTGTTCTCTATCTAAATGCTATTGCTAGCTTTCTGTGAGCAAACACCTCAGCCATCACAAAGAAACCTAACTTTGTTCTTTATTTCCACTGCAAACAGCTCTTAAAGCAGGATTTGGGTTCACACAGTAGCAGCCAGCCAGCTAAAGGGTTTCAGCTGGTCAATTGATAGTAATTAAAGCTGCACCTGATTGTGTTGTGTGAGCAAGGGAGAATCACTGCTGAGATCTGCGTGGAAAATAAGCAGAAGTTAACCTAACAAGCAAGTTTATTCATTTCTTTGTGCCTTTTTATTTGGTAATTATTTGCTAAGAAAACATTAGCTAATTGCCTGACAAGCTGAAGGTTGTTTTCTGATTTGCTTTGTGACTTTATGTTATCCATTTAAACACTGCAAGCAAGTAACCTCATTTATATAGCTACCAAGCATATTTGTGCTGTGTTAATTAAACCCCATCAATATAAGAATTATATTATTGGCCTAACCACTGGTATCACAACTCAATTATAGTCTTCAGCTGTGTTTGGGGAGTGAAAGAACTACATTACCCACAATACCTTGCAAGAATCATATGAATATATGCATCGTCAAGATTGTGTAAGTTCTCACCCTAGGCAGCCGTCTGACAGCTTCTACGCACTCCGGTCCGTCCAGTTGTCCCTGCTTGGGATCTTGTCTTGGTACTACGGGCCTTGATGTCTCCACCCTTCGAGCCTTCGACCCTCTAAAGAAGTGGGAGTGGAGGAGTGGCCTAGTGGTTGGGGCAAGGTACTTCAGGCCGGAAGGTCGGGGGTTCAAATCCCACTAGAGGACAGCAACCTTGGGCCGGAAGGACTGGGGTTTCTAGTCCCACAGGTGCTCCTTGTGGTCTTGGGCAAGCCACTTAACCCTCCATAGCCCATGTTCCCTGTAAAATAGTTATCTCCAAGTTATAATGCCCTGTTCAATGTAATTTCAGTTTGCATCAGTGCGGTTGACATTGTTCTCCAGGACCACGCAGGAAGTCAGTCTTCACCTATGGGTGACGTCGGTGCCGACGGAGCCCCTGTGCGGAGCATTTTCCCAGCTTTCACAGAAAGCCTTTGGGAATGCCGCGTGCATGCGTGGTCCCCTTCCCACCCAAGGGTGCCATCTTGCTCAGTCTTCTTTTTTCCGCGGAGCCCAACGGACGTGTTTCATTTTCCACCCGAGGAAAAAGTTGATTTTGTTCTGCATGGACCTGTTTTCTTTGGTTTGACGCCGGTTTCCCTTTCCTGCCTGGGCCCGATACATCGGTATCGAGCCCGGACTTCTTTTTTCGGTTTTTGTCCTTAGTGACTAGTGTACGCACCATTTTTCTGTTCTCACTGGCAGCCCTGTCTTTTGACCTCGCAGGGGCCCTTTTTCCCCCAATGGCTGCCAGCGGGTTTAAAAAGTGTGATCGGTTTAAGAAACTTATGTCTCTCACCGACACACATGACTGCTACCATCCGGTGCCTCGGACCTGATCATAACCCGATGATCTGTGGCCTGTGTGGGAAAATGTCCTCGAAAGCGTTGAGGAGTCTGGCAGCACCAAAAGGAAAGAATCTTCTCTGACTCCACGTCCGGACGGGCCCGGCCGAGGCTCCTCTGAGAGGGGGGTCTCCCTCACGGGAGCATTGCAAGAAGAAAAACCCGCAAGGGCGGCGTCTGTGGACGCAGCTTGGCTCCTCGAGGGCCAAGTCGCATAGCCCCGAGCGCACGTCCCGGGTCTTCGGAGTCAGAGAGGCCTGCGAAGCACCCTCGTGTGGAGATGGAGTCCCCGGGTCACGTGAGTACTGTAGTCCTTATGGACTCTCCTCCAGGGGAGCTGACGTCGGGCCCCGGGTCGGGGGCTGCTGAGGCTCCTGAGCTCGGACTCAGGTGGACGGCCTTGGAGTGCAGCGTGGCTGCCTTCCTGGACCAGCAGCGGGCACTGGTCGCCGGTCTCATCGGTGCATCTGCCCCGACCACTGGGACATCGACGTCCAAGTCGACCCCGGAGGCTGAGCCTATCCTCGAGTCCATGCGCGCTCGAGTCGATCCTCGGCCAAGGTCTCCCTTGGCCTCCCGCTCGGGACCGTGGTCGTCGATGCCGGTACCCTCGGCGTCGGGGCAGATGGCACCGGAGCCGCTTGATTCCTCCGAGCGGGTTCCGCTGGGAAACGGAGGATGAGGAGTCACCCGACACCTTTCGGACTCGGTGTGTCCTCGCCGGAGTCCGAGCCTCGGAGACGTTCCCCACCGGAGGATACCCGGTTCTCGGAATTTGTGCGGGATATGGCCAAGGCCTTGGCCTTCCCCGCAGATCCCGAGGAGGAGCCTCAAGCCGAGAAGCTCGAGGCCCTACAGTATGACTCTCCCCCCAAGGAGGCCTGTACTGTACCGGTTCCTCCGATGCTGGAACGGTTGCTCTTCCGCATGTGGGAGGCGCCGGCCTCGACGCCGGTTTTGAGCAAGCGGGTCGATTCCATCTATCGAGTCTGCAAGAGCCCCGGGTTCCAAAAGGCACAATTACTGCACCACTCCATGGTTGTGGAATCGGCCATGCATCATCTAACGACTCAGAAGATGCCCTCCGTGGTGCCGTCCCATCCGGGAGGCCCAGAATCTGGGATTGCCCTAGGTAAGAAAAACGTGCTTCCAGGGTTCCACTATGTTTTGCTTGCCGGTCGTCCATACCTACCAGCTGTACATGGGCATGTACCTTCGAGGGACCTGGCCAAAGGGAGATTGTGCCGGGTTCTCTGCTGGTCTCTCCGATGGAACCCTTTGCAGAGGTTCAATGCTGTGTCATTGGGTATTCGTGAGTGCTCGAAGTTTATCTCTCGAGCAGATATGATGGCTTCGAGGCTGGGCTGCGGCCCGAAGTAGGCCGTGTCTGTGCGATCGGTTGCACGCCGTCAGTCCCCTGGCTACCAGTCATCGGACCTCTAGCCCATGGGTGGCAGGAACAAGTTGGGTCGATGTCCCCGGCGAGCCGAGGTTGAAATCTCTTTGGCAAAGGCCCATGGCTGAAAAAGGACTGCAGAACCCGAGGACTGAGACTCTTACCCTGACAAGGGCTGTCCAAGAAAAAACCTCTGCCCCTTCTCAGAGAAAGGGCTCGGGGGTAAAAAGCACCTTTTACCCAAGGAACGTTCATTCTGTCTTATAAACAGTACCCTCATTTTGTCAGGGCCTCTGTAGCTCCCCAACAGGGTCAGCAGGCCAAGGGACAGGGACCATGGGCCCCGTAGGCAGAAAACCCCCAAGGCCACCCAGCTCTGGCTCCTGCACACAGCACCCCGCCGGAGCGGGGTTTTGACCTCCAGTGGCATAGCCTCTTCCTCCCTCAGCTGGCCTCCCTTATTCAGCACAGGATGGCCGGCTGGCCCTGTACGCCCACAGGTGGGACAGGCCCGTAACAAGGGATACCTGGGTAACTAAGTATAGTCCAGAAGGGCTACTCTCCTCCACTTCCACCATGTCATAACCCCAACCTCCTTACTTTCCAGGGGAGGCCTCCCAAGACTGCCCTTCTGCACAGGGGACGTACTCCTGCAGGAGCAGTTAGCAAGTCTTGTAAAAGGAACAAGGGCCAGTGGAACCGGTATGCCCTACCACCTTGGAGAAGGTCAAGGCATTCTATTCCAGGTACTTTCTGGTACCAAAAAAGAACAGGAGGCCTGCAGGACCATCTAGACTTGCGGAATTTTTGAATAAAGTTCCCTGGAGAGGGAAATGTTCAAGAGCTTACCCTTGAATCCTGCTGCCCTACCCCCTTTCCCAGGCAGGGAGATTGGCTATGCTCCTTTAGATTTTAAAGGAGGGGCTGATATTCACATCCTCATTCATCACAGACCACAGACCAATAATCTCAGATTTGTAGTGGGAGGAAACCACTATCAGTATAGAGTACTGCCTTTTTAGAACCTAACATCCCGCCCCCAGGGTCTTCACCTAAGTGCCGTCTGTGTTACGGGTGGTTGGCAGCCAACCTCAGGGTTCAATGCCTTGTCTTTTTGTTTTACTTTTGCCATGTTTACCTGGACGACTGGCCTCATCAGGGGGTCAATCCCCACAGGAGGCCAATCAATAAGCCACCCTTCGCACTGTCGCTCTGCTTACAGCATCTGGGGTTTGTTATAACACTTCGCAAAGTCCACTTTGCACCCCTCACAAAAACATGGGATTCATCGGTGCAAGGCTGGATACTCTTCAGGCAAAGGCCTTTTTACCCGTGGACCGAGCTCCACAGGTTGATGGCTCTAGCCTAGGCAGTTCCCACAGCAATGTATCTATGGTCTCCGCCAGACAATTCCTGGGCCTCTTAGGCCACATGGCTTCCACAGTCCATGTAACTCCAAATGCCCATCTACACATGAGGACAGCTCAGTGGGTGGCTCAGGAACTCATGTGTCACCAAGCCACAGGAAGCCTAACGGACAGAGTGAGGGTGTCCAAACTACTAGCGTCTTCTCTACAGTGATGGCTTCATCTTCCGAATGCTAGTGCAAGGGGGTGTTTTTTAAAACACCTCCACACTCTCAAGTGCTGACAACTGATGATTCTATCAAGGTTGGGGTGCACTAGTGCCAAGGAGCTCTGCCACTCAAGGCCTGTGGTCGCCTTGGGAGGACGCACCAAGCAGATCAACTCGCTTAGAAACTGCGAGCTATCCGCTTGGCCATGAGAACTTCTCTCTCATCTCCTTTCTTACCAGTCCATCCTAGTTCAGACGGGAAAACAAAGTTGCTATGTTCTGTGAAAAAAACAAGGGGGCACAGTGTCCCGCCTTTCTATGGCAGGGAAGCGCCAGAACCTGTGGTCATGGGCAGTCAATCACGGCATTCTTCTCAAAGCGGATCCTGCAACCGCACGAATGGCAGTGTGAATCATTTAGTGGTAAAACAGATATTCCTGAGATGGGGTCTTCCCACCCATGGATATCTTTACCATTCCTCCTGAACAGTCAGACTACCTAGGTTGGGCTCCAGACAACCGCCTCCTGTTCAGAGTTGCAGAGGATGCGTTTCTCATTCCATGGTCTTCAGGCCTCCTTATATGCGTTGCCTCCCACTCCTCTAGTGTCAAAGCCACTGTTCCAAGTGATCCGGGACACTGGACTCAGGGATTCTGGGGTAGCCCTCAGGTGTCCCAGGCAACCCTGGTTTCCACTTCTTTTGCAACTATCGGTGGGAACACTCCACTCCCCTTGTGGTCCGGAGGTGTCACCCCGATCTCCTGTCGAATGGGAGCAGGGAGTTATCTTGTACTACTTGCCTATTCTCTAGGCAGGCTCTTTCTGGACACACTGTCATCCGATGGCCGGGTTGCTTGTTTAAAGGGTAGTTCTAGCACCCTTAGCCCTACTTGCCAGCACACAGGCGGGATCCGCGTGGAGGACATACATGGTCTTAGCCTCTAGAGGGCAGTGCCAACCGAAAGGTCGTAATCCCCTTAAGTGGCGTAGATTCTCTACCTGGTGTAGTGAACACAACGAGAATCCTTTCTCATGCCTGCTACTAGTGGTTGCTGCACATATTTGCGTATCATGTCCAACATAGGCCTTAAGTCCAATTCTGTTAGAGTTCATCTTAGGGGCTCGTTCAGTGCACCAATCCCCACAGTGGAGGGTCAGACTCTCTCAAGCCATCCTTTGGTGGCTCGCTTCCTCAGAGGCCTGCTTTTGCCTAAGCCTCCAGTGCGTCCACTTGCCCCTGAGTGGGAATAAATGTGGTCTTGCAACGGATTACTGCCCCACCATTTGAGCCTATGGCTATTTTGCCTCTGCGTTTTCTCTCCTGGAAAGCGTTGTTTCTGGTAGCCCTTACCTCAGCAAGAGCGAGTAAGTGAGCTTACTGGCCCTCGTATCAGAGGCGCCTTATACTAGGTTCTATAGGAACAGAGTGGTCTTAAGGACTCACCATAAGTTCCTTCCAAAAGGTTGTTCTCCTCCTTCCACCTCAACCAGGAAGTGGTTTCGTCCAACTTTCTTTCCCAGGCCTTATGCCCCGCTAGCTGAGATGGTCTTTGATACCATGGACTGTAGGCGGGTGTTATCCTTCTACCTTGAACGTCACGCGGGAGCACCGGAGGGCTGTTCAGCTCTTCATCTCTTTTGACCCCAATAAGTTGGGGTTGGCTGTCTCCAAGCGTACTTTGTCCATATGGGTAGCCGACTTGTAGCGCCTGGGGCTTACAGGGCATATTTTTGTTATGCGTTTGTGGCCTGTTGTGGGGCAGGGTCGAGATAAATGGCTCACCGTGTCAAGGCGAGAAGGCTGCTGTCAGTGGCTCATCTCATCCCTGTTCAGTTGACAGACATCTGCCGGGCCGCTACTTGGTCTTCAAGCCAGACTTTTGCGGCCTACTACTGCCTTGAGAGGGAAGTCCCGCAGGGACAGTGCTTTTGGGCAGGTGGTACTCCATAATCTCTTTAGGGTTTTAGGCAAATCCTACCCTCCGGCCCTGGTGTTGGGCTACCGATTCGGGGGCGTTATCAGAGAAGATTCTTTTCTTGCTGGCTGGGGCTCTAGAGGGATGATCATTTTTCAGCTGGGGGCGTCCTGGTTTAGCCTTAAGTTGGGGAGTCCCATATGTGAGGACTGACTTCTCTGCTTGGTCCTGTGAGAAGAACGACGTAGTTACTCACCGGTAAACAGGTGTTCTCCAGGCGCAGCAGGAAAGCAGTCCTCACAACCCGTTGCAGGCCTATCCCCTGGAAGTTGCGGTCATATGATTTATTTTGTGGTTTTTTTGCTGTCTCTTAGCTATGTCATCAGGATCTGAGCAAGATGGCACCCTTGGGCGGGAAGGGGACCGCGCATGCGTGCTGCATTCCCGGGGGCTTTCTTTTGAAAGCTGGGGAAATGTTCCGAACGGGGGGGCTCACTCGGCGCTCTCGTCAACCATATGTGAGGACTGATTCTGTGCTGCTCTTGGAGAAGAACATCCGTTACAGGTGAATTAATATTCTTTACGTTCGTTACAAGCTATCTCTGGGTGGTTGATCTCAAAAGGAGGATTCTCCTTTGCTATATCAAAGTCACCAATTCTTTTCGCAAGAACGCACTCGTCTTTTTGTGCTTTTTGCGGGGGACTAAGCCGTGAGGTATGGCAATTTCAAAAATCTACTATCGCCAGATGGTTGCGCCATATCATTGAATCAGTCTATATTCTGCAAGGCAAGCCAGTGCCTGCGGTTCTTCACGCACACTAGACTCAAGCTCAAAAAGTGCTGCGTCGTGGGGCCGACGCGATCACACGTAGTCCATCTTGAGATTTGGTGCGAGCGTCAACATATTCTTCATGGTCACCTTTTGTCCTAGCATTATCGCCTGGACTTTTCAGGCACCTGGAGACAGTTGTTTGGGGGCTAGTGTGACTGTCAGCAGCTCTCTCTGCCCACCATGGGGTTCATTAGCTTGGGTACTTCACGCTTGTCTGGACTGGTCTAGCAGTATGAACTGGAAGGAGAAATTTCACGGATCGTTCATTTCCTTGACTGGAATACTGCTAGAACAGTCCAGATACCACCCCATTGTCAGGGTCACGACTGCTGGTGCAGAGGAGCCGACTGTTTTTCTTACTTACGATGCAAGCAATTAACATATTCCGGAGAAACATAGAAAACATGATGGACAGAAAAAAGACCACAAGGCCCATCTAGTCTGTCACTTCCAAAACAACACACTACAACAGTCCACTTTTTACCTTTAGAGATCCTCTGTGTTGGTCCCAGTGCTGTTTTGAATTCAGGTTAATGTCCTTCCTCTCTACCACCTCCACTGGGAGACTATTCCACGGATCCACTTACTTCTTAAGTAAAAATATTATTTTCGTCATATCACTCCTGAATCTATCTCCCTTCACCCCTCATCCCATGTCCCCTCGTCGCAGAGAAACTTGCTTTCAATTGAAAGAGGCTCTCTCCATGAACATCCCTTATGCCACGGAGGTATTTAAACATCTAAATCATATAACCTCTATCCCGCCTTTCCTCTAAGGTGTCACATATTCAGATCCTTAAGTCGGTCCTCATATGCTTTATCATGAAGACCCATAACAATCTTAGTAGCCACCCCTCTGCACCGACTCAGTACCTGTTCACCACCTTTTGAAGGTGCGGTCTCCAGAATTGCACACCATACTCCAAATGACGGTCGCACCAAAGACTTATACCGAGGCATTATCTACCTCCCTTTTTCTGCTAGCAATTCATCTCCGTATGCACCCAAAAGCATCCTTCTAGCTTTTGCCGTCGCCTTTTCTACCTGTTTAGATACGTTCGATCATCGGACACAACTACGCCTAGGTCCTGCTCTTCTTTAGGGGACAAAAGTACTTCACCTCCTATACTGGTATTGCTCCCTTGGATTGCTGCAGTCCAAATGCATGCCCTTACAATTTTCAACATTAAAATCCAGTCTGCCAAATTCTAGACCATTCTTCAAGCGTAGATCGATCCCTCATCATGTTATCTACACCCTTCTCTGGTTGTTGTTGGCTTGATCTTTTCATTGTGCAGATTTTGGTATCATCCGCAAAGAGGTCAAACATTACCCGACAGCCCTTTCCGCGCTCACTAACAAAGATGTGATAAAAAAGAATCGGACCAAGGACAGATCCATGGGGCACAACACTGGTAACATCCTTCTCCTCAGAGTGCGCTCAATTTACTTGGACTCTTTGTCGCCTCCCACCCAACCATACTTGCTATAGAACTTCAAGCAGTAACTTTAGGGTCCCATCTCTAGGGTGACTCCGTTATTTGTTTATTGTAAGTCGACTGTGAGGAGGCACAGTGTCAAAGGCTTTACTGAAATTCTAAATACACCACATTCTAGAGCTCTCCCGCGGTCAAAATCCCTGGTCACCCAGTCAAAGAAATCAATCAGCTTTGTCTGAGTAAAGACCTGCCTCTGGTGAAAATACATGCTGCCTCGGATTCCTTTGTTTAATCCACCGTGGACTCCAGTTATATTTTATTTTCAACTATTTTCTCTTTCAACAGCGTCTCCATTAATTTACTCACCACTGAAGTTAAACTAAACCGGCCTGTAGTTTTCAACCACAGCCTTACTTACTCGCCTGTTTGTGTAAAGGCACTAAATGAGAACTAGCGCCAGGTACTTTGGCAACCCACTCCCAACTCCAACGCAGGCATTGAAAAAGGTCAGTCAGTGGAGTTGCTAGAACGTACACAAGTTCCCTAAGTATTCTAGGGTGTATCCCATTTTCCCGGTACCATCGCTTTGTCTAATTTAAGTTGAGATAGTTTTTCACGGAACACAGTCTTCTGAAAAATTGTTATTCAAGATTGTCCCTCGCGTCTGTTCTTATTGTGTGGTGATTTTTCCGAGGTCATGCTCCTGGTTCTTCATCTGTAAACCACAGAACAAAAATATTTGTTAAGCAGGCGCTTTATCATATTCAGGCGTCTACATATTCTCCCACTGCACATAGGAGTCTTGACAATACCACTTTTGCCCTTCTCTCTTCTCACTAATATATCTGAAAAATGTCTTATACCCCCACTTAGGGCATTGGATTATTCCTCATCCTTTTGAATCTTTGCCTTCTTGATCTACTTTGCTAGCTGTCAGTAGAAGTTTGTCCAAATACAGATGCCTGTTTTCCTCTCTCTGTTATCTCTTGTATTTCAGTAAGGCCGCCTCCTTGTTTTCAACTCTTCAAGCGGACTTCCTGCGAAAAACCATAGCGGTTCTCATGTTCCTTTTGCCTGTATGTACCTTTTTACAAAAAAAGGTTGGTTGCCTTTAAAATACCCACTTTCAGTTTTGCCCCCACTGTTTTTCTACATGCCCCAGCGGTTCCCATCCCAATAACGACCTCCCTGAGATATGGACCCAGTTGGCAAAGTTTAGTCTTCCTAAAGTCGCAAGATCTGTCACCTTGGAATGGATTCTAACAGCCACAGTCCTAATACTGAACCACACCCCTGGTGGTCACTGGATGCAAAATCTCTCCCACT